>CM076570.1:1360291850-1360938562 GCA_034641835.2 Pinus albicaulis
GAGTCGATTGCAGTCTAGTCCTGAGAGACAAGTCTGGCCGAGGTCTTTACTCCTTGGTTAGCAATGTAGTCAACCAACTTGTTAGCCTGCCTTCTGAAAGCCGTGAAAGAGACCCCTCTTGCTTCCCCTATACTTGCTTTGATTCTATGTAAGATTATGTTAATATGCCAGCAATTGGAAACCTAAGCTACGCTATGCCCCTACTGCAGCTTTCTGCAATCATGGGTAGCCACATTGGAGTCACCCTCAACAAGAAGGGGCCAGTAGTTTTCTTTCTTGGAAATTTCCAGTTCATTAGCTAGCGCGTGGAGCTCCGCTGCATTATTAGTGGTGTTTCCTAGATTGTCGTAGTAAATCTGAAGGGTGGAGCCCTGAGAGTTGCGAAACACACTGCTAAATCCAGCCATTCCAGGGTTGTTCTTCGATGCTCCATCATATTTTATCTTGGTGAAGGTATGATTGGGAGGTTTCCAAATGGACAAAGGCAAGGAAATGATAGAATCAGCAGGGGAAAGGGTTCAGGAAGGGGGGGGGGGAGTTGAGAAGGGAAAGGATTCTACATTCATCCATTGAGGGAGGTTGTGGAGGGTTCTGGAGTTTGGCTATGGAGGCCGATTCACGCAGAGTGTATTTAATTTTGTGGAGAATCTGTTCTTCATGTGAGGCTATATTCTTGAAGATATGAGAGTTTCGCTCCTTCCAAAGGGCCCAACAGATGATGTCCGAGAGGATATTCCAAGCTAAATTGATGAGGGGTTGTTTGGAGAAGCCAGGGCGCCAATTTTCCAAAGAGGAGTGGATGTAATAGTGAGTGTGGTCAGAGGCTTTAAAGACATGCAGGAACTAGGACCAAATGTTGGAATCATATGGGCGGGTGTTGAGGAGGTGATTGGTCATTTCCACTTTAGAGTGACATAGCGTGCAGACTGAAGGTCCTATGAAACCTTTCTTTTGAAGATTATCCCAAGTAAGAATTTTATTGTGCATAACCAGCCAGAGAAAGAGAGTAATATTCAGCCAATGTTTCCTGCTCTAAAGTTTTTGCCATTTGCGGTCTTGTTGGACAGGGGTGGGATTTTGCATGATGTTGTAAGCTTCTTTGATGTTGAATTTCCATCCCACAATAGTGACCTATCACAGGATGTCCGGTCTTTCTTCCTTTTGAATTTTCCTGTTGTTTAGTTCCTATGCAAGAATATTCATCGACTGATGTAGATGGATGGGGATAAAATATTTGATGTTCACCCACTCCTCCATTCTGAGACTCTCGAGAGTTTCCAATAGTCTTTGACTCTGCTTTTATTTTTGGCTTCTAGCTACCCTTTGGCTGGCCTGTAGATCTCCAAGTCAAGTTTGGGGAATTTCTCCCAAGCATCCACCCAGAACAAGGCATTCTGACCATTGCCTATCTCCCAGAAGCTATGATTTTGAATGAGCGATCTGTTGTCCCAAGCCTGATTCCAAATAGGAGATCCTTTGAGGTTTCCTGAGAGCCTAATAAGAGAATCCCAAGGGAGCGAGGGGGCATATTTTGCCTTCCAAAGCAAGGCCCCAGAGGTGGAGGGATTAGTGAGCCAATGCCAACAGGTCTCGGTGCCCAGAGTCTTACCCAGGATTCCTGGATCACGAAGGCCAAGACCTCCATCGATCTTGGGCTTGAAAACTTTATCCCAAGCCACCAAGGCCCACTTGCCACTGTTTTCTTTGCCTTTCCAGAGGAAATCTATCTGAATGGATCTGATTTGGTTCGAAATGGATCAAGGAGCAGCTAAGGCTGAGAGTTGGTAAAGGGGCATGGCCTAAAGAATAGAGCGGACAAGGGTAAATATTCTTGCTAGATTGAGGGACCGAAAGGTCCAATTGGAGATTGTTAGGACCTCACAATGTACCATTTTGACCATACATTTTGACACCACTTTACTCTTTATAGTCCGTATTTAAAAGTTTACATTATCATTTCCATCCATTTTATCCAAAGGTATATGAAATCCTTCTCTTTACTATGTATTTAATTTGTTTGCATATAATTCCACATTATCCTTATGTTTAATCATTAATGAAAGATATACAGTTGCTAAAGATATCGCAGATAACCTATGATAAAGACCCCGTTGCTGAAACAGTCAACTCCGTTGCTGAAACAGTCAATTCTGTTGCTGAAACAATCAACGGGCACGCAAATCCCGTCACTAGAAACTGCTCGTGATTTGTGATTTCGAAAGCGTATTTCAAGAATGATGGCAACAAAATGAAGACAAGCAAGGAAAGTTGTTACACGGATTGATCTAAAGCCAGTATTTTGATCTATTGTAACAACATCTTGTTATGGAAGAATAGGAAGACCCTGTTTTAAAATAAAAGATCAGATTTGGATAAAAATAGGATTTCTCTAATGTAACTGTAATAGATGTCTCCTCTTTAAAAAGAGGAGACATCATCATTATAAGGGAGCTAGAGACTGCGGGAGATACACTTTTCTGAACCAAACGGAGCAAGGCTCCATTGTAATGTATTATTCCTTTTGGAAAATGAATAAAAGTTTCTTTTGAGTGCCTCCATTTAACTTCTTTCTCTGGGGAATATTGTGAGAGGGAAAGGGCCCACCTTCCTCACAAGATTCACCCAATTGCTCCTGTAGTCTGTTAATTTCTTTATGAACTTGCACCTTATTTAAACACTGTTTGCTGAAGACTATTTACATTGTGTTGTATGCCTATTAAACACTCTATTTTATTTAACTACTGCATATCATTCAGTCTTGTAAAAGCTGTGAGTTATTCCATTTCTAGTTATTTATTTGAAAGGTGAACGTATGACGGTTTGAATTTAGGAACGAGGTGCTAAAGATTCCTTTTTAGAGGAATAGGGTTCTGTTCCCCATTTTGGGCTGAGTGATTTTCTCTTCCACAGTGTGATTGATATAAGGAAACAGGTGCTGAAGATTCTTGTTTCGAGGAATAGGGTCCTGTTTTCTGATGATTTATCTTTCCCTTTGGCAGTGTGACTAATAACAGGAAACAGGTGCTGAAGTTCCTGCTTGGAGGAATAGGGTCCTGTTCTCCGTTATGGTTGATTGATCTTCTTTTCTGCAGAATGATTTCTTTTCATTATCTTTCCTAGGATTCTTCTAGTGAAAATTTGCAACAGAGGATTGTTTCCGCTATAACACAAGTAGGCTTTCGCTTGGTCAAAAGTAAGGTGTGAACAGTGTGATTGACATAGTTTGTGTGATTAATACTACAACATTTCTTTGCTTTTGGAATTGAGCATATATAGTGTGTGATTGTCTTTGGAATAAACAAACCTTCCCGGGTTGACAATTTATGTGGCACTTGAATTGTGAAAACAATTAAAGTGACCAACATTTTGGCGTCATTGCCAGGGAAAACAATTATAGATTTCAAAAGCATTGGCGATTTCTTTCTAGATGTGCAGATTGTATGAGAGGACACGGAACCCAGAAGAAAACTAACCCTACAGGTGGCAAGGGCAAAGGAAGGGGAGGAAGAAAGACTTTTATTGAGGAAATTGTATCAAAGGTTGAATATTCACAGAGGTTAAGCTCTTGAAGGCCAAAGCCTCAACACTCCCCTCAATCAGATTACAAGACAGAAGAAGTTGTAGGCCCTGAATATGTGGAGGAGCCAACAACATATATTAGAGAACCAGTAGCCAGTGCTGAAGAAATAGAAGAAAGTGCTAAGGAATCAATAGAGAACGTTGAGGAATTAACAGAAGATATTGGACAACTAGTGGAAAATATTGAGGAGCCAGTAGAAGATTTTGAGGATAAAGCAAGTGCGGTAGGAGATCAACCAATGGAAGGAAACAATGAAGAATTATTTGGTGGGGGACGAGTAGATCCTGAAGGAGAAGGAAGGGATGAAAATTCTCTCTCTACCTTGGGATTTCCTATCAGTGATCTCCCTAGAGGAGCAACCCCTATGAAGAATATTCCATTGTCAGCTTTACCCAACTTCCATGGTTTATCCTCTGAAGATCCGGATGAATTTCTCTTTGAATTTGATATATTATGCAGAAGTTATGATTATGTTACTAATGCTCAGAAGTTGAAACTGTTTCCAGCAACATTAAAAGGAAATGCGTTAAGATGGTTCATGAGCCTTGGAAGCCAGGTAATCACAACATGGGAACAGATGAAACATAATTTTTTGCTTAAATATCAAGATTATTTTCGGACAAGAGAAAAGAGGGAGGAATTGTTTAATATGGCACAAAAGGCGAACGAGAATTTGGAGGACTATGTGGAAAGACTGTAGTACAATCTGCAGAGGTCTGATCATCCGAATGTAAGTAAATAAATTCGTAAAACAATATTACTAAAAGGACTAAGGGACAATTGTTTAGACATGCTAAACATGTGAAATAAAGAGATACCATCTAAAGAATCATATGATAGGATTGTTGAACTTTACAGCACAAGATCTTTGAGAGGAAGCTCTTATTTGAAGATTAAGCAGAGAATTCCATATTGAGGATTAAATCAATTTGATGGTGAGCAACAAGAGGTTGAATAGGTAGGCCCAACGAAGAATTTAAAACTGAAATGTTAAGTTCTTTTGCTTCACAAATTGATACCTTGCAGGTTAAAAAGAAGCAGGTTGAAGTAGAAGTCGCTCTGGCTGTTGTTTGCCCTAAATGCAGAGACAAACATCCACTAAGGAAATGCCCATTGGACAAGATACCAATCTTCACCCTTTGTGAGAAATATCATGAAACACAACAATGTCCTTCTCTACCAGGAATAAAGGCAGCATTGCAACCAACAGAAGAAGAAGCTAAAGCAGTTTATCTGCTAACACAAAGAATACAATGGCAACTAAGAGGACAAGGTATGAATTCTAGCATGCCATTTACATCTTCTAGTCGTTGGAACAATTATCCTTCTTTTAGTCAAGCAAATTACCCTACCTTTAACCAAATGCAATACCCACCCTTCAATCAAATGAATTACCCACCCATGCAACAAACAAGCCCTCCCTTTTTAGATCTGGTAAATGGACTCCTTGGCCCCACAACGACCATCTTTACTTTTAATCCATGGGTAAATTGGAAGTCAAAAACTCGTATTCAAATCATTTCTCTCAATTAAGCCTTACTTCCTCTACCATCAGGAGCTCCATCAAATAATCAAATGAGACCACAGCTACCTGTACAACCAAATCCTAACCCCAATAATAAAAATGTGCAAGTCATTGATATTCAGAATCAGTCTACATTTTCTACTTTCCTTGTACAATGTAATGATATCCATTTAAGATCTGGGAAAATAGTTGAACCAATTATTGATGATGTTACTTCTTCTGTTTCTGATAAAGAAGAAACTGAGAAACATAATTCACACAAAGAAGCACAACCACCCTCTAACAAGAATGCTGAAATAACAGAGCCACCATTCCCCGAGCGTTTAGTTTTAACTAAAATGCCTGAAACTCCTGCTTTTAATATTTTAGGGGAATTGCAAAATTTGTATGTTAAAATTCCACTTTTACAGGCACTCAGAGATGTACCAATCTATGCCAGAACCATGAGGGATATTTGTGTTAAGAAACCTGGTAGGAAAGCTAAGGATCCCCTTACAGTTCATGTTATGGGCGATCTATCTGCATTGATGTCCAGAAAAACTCCTCTTGTGAAATATGGTGACCCCGGCCATCCTACTATGACAGTTCAAATTGGAAAAATGATAATCCCTCAAAATCTGGTAGATTTAGGTGCCACAATAAACATCATGACCCTGGAAACTTCACAATTGTTGCAGCTAAAGAACATAATTAGAGACACACTAACCATCCTAGAGCTAGCTGACCACTCTACAATTAAACTAGAAGGAGTTGTTTAGGACCTAGTTATCTCAGTTGAATCCTAGAATTACACAGCTGACTTTGTGGTGTTACAAACTAAAACAAAGTTGGGGGGACACCCTCTAATTCTAGGAAGGCCTTGGCTTGCTACAGCCGATGCCTTTATCAGCTGTAGATCTGGTTCAATGACAATTTCCAATGGATATGAAACTAAACAGCTTACTCTTTATCCTCACGCTACACCCGTGATTAGCAATGATAATTCTGTATGAATGGATTATGATGATAATGTTGTTAAGCCTATTTTAACCATCGTACAAGCTTTGAGTTTGAAAGACGGCACAGCGGATGAAGTAATTAATAGTTTTATTTGTGAACCTTCCTCTGTCGTTGCTGAAACTCACAATCAATTGATTACACTCTTTGAAACAGATACCCACGACAAGATTGAATCCGAAGATTTACCTCAAACATCAACCTCCATCTCTTCTAAAAGCATAACAGTGGAAATCGAACCTGGAAAAACACTAAACATAAATTCTGATCTAACACAGCAGTTAATGAAGTTATTACTTGAAAATAAGGAAGCATTCGCATGGGAATCTCTCCTGAATTATGTACTCACCGGATTTATATTAAGGAAGGTTGCCGACTATTCTATCAACCCCAAAGATGAATGAATCCTAATTTAAGAGAAATTGTGAAAGAGGAACTTCAAAAATTGCTTAATGCAGGATTTATATACCCTATATCTGATAGTGAATGGGTTTCCCCATTGGTAATAGTCCCTAAGAAAAATGGGAAGTGGAGGGTGTGTGTAGATTATAGAGCTTTAAACAAAGCTACTCAAAAGGACCACTTTCCTTTACCATTTATTGATCAGGTGTTGGACAGTTTGTCAGGGAAGAAATTCTTTTCCTTTTTAGATGGATTCAGTGGGTATAACCAAATCGGGATTGCACCCCAAGACCAAGACAAGAACACTTTTACTAGCCCATGGGGAACTTTTTCCTATAGAGTTCTTCCATTTGGACTATGTAATGCACCAGCAACTTTTCAAAGGGCTGTTATAGGAATTTTTTTTGATATGTTGAATGACTCTATGGAAATATTTATGGATGATTTTACCCCTTATGATGTGTCTTTTGAAGATGCATTACAGAATCTTGAGAAAGTACTCAAACGTTGTATACAAGCTCATTTATCCTTAAGTATTGAAAAATGCCACATGATGATGAGTGAAGGAATAGTGCTTGGTCATTTTATTTCATCTCAAGGAATTCAGGTAGACCCATCCAAGATACAGGTTATTCAAAATCTTCCCATTCCTAAAACACAAACTGATGTAAGAAGTTTTCTTGGACATGCTGGATATTACAGAAGATTCATTAAATATTTTTCTAAGATAGCTTCTCCATTATTTGTGTTGCTTATGAAAAATGTTGAATTTAAGTGGACTAATCTTTGTTAGGAAGCCTTTGTAGGACTCAAGCATCAGTTATCTACAGCCCCTATTTTAAGAGGACCTGATTGGGCACTTCCCTTTCACATATCTTCTGATGCTTCAGATACTGCAATTGGAGCTGTCTTGGGACAAGAGGAGAACCATCTTCCTTATGCTATCTATTTTATCAGTAAGAATATGACCCCTGCTGAGCTTAATTATACAGTTACCGAAAAGGAATTTTTAGTAGTAATTTATGTCATTAACAAATTTCGACATTATATCACTGGTTACTCTACTTTTTTCCATACTAATCACTCGGCCATCAAGTATTTAATGAATAAATCTGTCACAAATGCTCGAGTTACCAGATGGTTATTGTTACTGCAGGAGTTTGATATTACAATTGTAGATCGACCAGGTAAAGAAAATGTTGTGGCTGATTTCCTTTCACGGTTGAAAACTAACAATAATATTCCAGTAGATGATTCCTTTCCTGATGAGTATATATTTGCAGTATCTGATCACTCTCCTTGGTATGCAGATATTGCCAATTATTTGGTTGCAGGGAAGTTTCCATCACACTTGTCACATAGAGAAAAGAGGAGAATTGTTCAACAAAGTGACAGGTATAGCTGGATAAGTGGGTGTCTTTTTCACACAGGACTTGATCATGAAATCTGAAGATGCATTAGAGAGGATGAGGGGTATGATATACTAAAAGCTTGCCATGATGGCCCTTGTGGAGGGAATTTTGCCGATAAAAGAACATCACACAAAATTTTGAGGATGGGTTACTATTGGCCCTCACTGTTTAAGGATGCAAAGAATTATGTGCGGGCTTGTGATAGCTGTCAGAGAATGGGTCAACCCAATCATAGAGATCAAATGCCATTGAACCCTCAGGTAGTACTTGAACCATTTGAAATATGGGCCTTAGATTTCATAGGACCCATTAATCCTCCATCCAATCAAAGAACTTATATATTAGTCTCTACAGACTACATGACTAAATGGGTGGAGGCCAAAGCACTCCGTAGAGCCAATAAAGAAGCTATCCTAACTTTCTTATATGAAGAAATCTTTATCAGATTTGGAATTCCTAGAGAGATAGTTACAGATGGAGGACCTCCCTTCAATTCTCATGGTTTTAAATCTACCCTTCAAAAGTATCATATTCATCATAGAATGACTACACCATACCATCCCCAAGCCAATGGGCAGGTGGAAAGCACAAATAAAGTGATAGAAGCCATTCTAACTAAAACAGTGAAGTATAACCAGAAGGATTGGTCTCAAAGACTCCCTGAAGCATTATGGGCTTATAGAACTACCTGGAGAAATACTACAAGATTTTCTCCCTATGAATTGGTGTATGGTAAAAGTGTTGTTTTTCCCGTGGAATTTGAAATTAAAACTTTGAGAACTGCTTTAGCTGTTAACCTTGATTTGACTGATGTGCAGACATCCAGGTTGCAGCAACTTCTTGAATTGGATGAAAAGAGATTAGATTCCATTCACCAGACAACCATGATTCAACAACAAAGAACAAAGTGGCATGACAGAAACATTAAGCACAAGCAGTTCCAAAGAGGTAATTGGGCTTTATTGTATGACTCTCGGTTTGAAAATTTTCAAGGTAAGCTACGTACACGATGGCTGGGACCTTCTAAAGTAGATGTTGTTTTTCCTAATGGAACAGTAAGACTTTTAACAATTGATGATTCTAAAACACCTCTACTAGTAAATGGTCATAGGCTTCGTTTGTACCAGTGCCCTATTTCTAAAGAAGATTTTAAGGCTGTTTGCATGACTGATACACATTATCTTTTTCTAGGGGAGTCTTATGCTCCTCACAGCATTTAATTATTTTCTGCACTATATTTTTAGTATTAGATTAGATTTACAACTAATAATCCCTGTCAAGGGTTGGCATGTTACAATGGTATGTTGCAGATTAAGGAAGAATTCACCAAGGAGGACAATGTCATCACAAGAAGATCTAAGCTTCAATCTAAAGAAGCTTTCCTTTCCTCATCCAATTCATTTCCCCCACCATTTCATCATTCATTCCCTTATTCTTTCTTTCCCTTTTTCATATCATTTTTCTTATTTTTCTCATTCCACTCACTGCTGAAACACCATTCTTCAGCTAAGTATCTTTCCTATCCCCTACTGCTGAAATGTCATTCCTCAGCAAATATTTCCTCAAAATTCCCAGTGCTGAATCATTACTTTTTAGCAACATTTCTCTTATTTTTCCCTTGCTGAAACACCACTTTCAACATCATGAAATCCATTTTTCCCTTGCTAAAACACCATTTTCAGCATCAGGTCATCTATCTTTCCATTGCTGAAACATCATTTTTCCCCTGCTACATAAGTTTTCCAGCATCCCACTTTCATTCTTCAGATCTCATGGGTGAACATTATCCAGTATTGATCAGACTCCAATATGCTCCTGTCTCTACATTTTAGAGAAATCTAAAGATTCTTCCATCAGTATTAAGCCATTATGAACAATTACTCTATACTTCGAAGTACAATAACAAAGGTAAAATATAAGGTATGCGGATTTTTTATGTAATACAGTTAAATAATAGTTTAAAGAGAGGATCTTTCCCATTATGATTACAATCCCCGCACATTTAAACATCATTACTTCACACGTAGGGGGGAGATTTCAAAAATTTAAACCATCATTTCACACCATCCAATCCACCGCCACCCTTCATATCCATATTTCCGCCGTCATTGACACTCCATATCCTCAGTTGCAACGATTATTCTGATCAAGCCTGTGTTTCTGTTCTCTGCGCCTCTGCATTTGACTCAAGTTAGTAGCTATGGGAGGCTTAGCTACCAGACATGAGCCTGGCTCGATGGCTCTTCTCAAATTATTCCCGAAGGCTTACCAAATCTTTCAGCGGGCAGGATGGATCAAATATTTCAAGAGGCTAGGAGAATTTGATCCTCAACAAGTTTTAGAGTTTGCACAGAATTTCCAAGAGGATCACTCCATAGTCCAAGGGATCCAAATTTTGGTCACAGAAGAAGATTTAGCACAAGTTTCGGGATTGCCAGTCACAGGTGCTCGGTGGTTTAGCTGGAAACATATTATCCTAAACGCACAACAGGACTTCCTTCTTCCAGAGAAACAAGTTGAGATTAAAGGTCGTGGCATAGCTCTGCATTCATTACCTCGCCCATGGCCAAGTGTAGCTGAATTTTTCAAGTACTATTTAACTTGTGAGGGACGCTACCAGGTAGTTTATCAACATGATTTTGTTTTAATGAGCCATTTGCGGCATGGTCGACTAGTTAACATTCCTTACTATCTGCTTGGATGTATTAAAAATATGTCATATTACTGTAGACGGGTAAGATTCCCATCACTGCCCCTTACCCACCATCGCCTGTGTCAATTATTAATTCAGAGGGGTTTTGCTCAGCAAAACCCCCCTCTAAATAACCCTCCCCTACTTCTTGAACAAGCTCTCGAAATATGCCAAGAAGCTGAAAATCCCCAAGGAATCTCCGAAAGCTCTTATGAACGACAACTGGAAGATATTCCTGATCCTCCATTGATCCCATATTTAGAGCTAGTTGACCTATCCCCAAAATCATCTCATTTAGCAGAGTCATCCCATCCCACCGTCCACATCCCTAGCGATGACTCTCAAGCTGAAACACCCCCATCACCCCCTACTCATAAAAGAAAGAGACGAATTGCAACAGTCTCTGTCTCAAAAAGGAAAATAAGGGCCACATCCCAAGATGTCACCTCTTTCGATAGTCCTTCTCCTAGAAAAGAATCTTCCCATAAAAAGAAAAGGAAAGTCACTAATTTTTCTGCTTTCCTACCTAGGAGAAAAATGAAAACGACTGTTGAATCTGAAGTCATTCCCATTTCCCCTGACCCTGTATCTATCCTGTTAAAACTTCACTCGTCATCACCATTCCAAAGTCCCAAATCATTACCCGTCTCATCCTGTGGCACTGCTCCACAAGAACCAGATGCCCAGGGTAATATGACATCATTTTCTACTCAAACAGTAACTGCTCCACAAGAACCAGTTACTCACTCAGCAGTTGAAACAGAAGAACCAGTTGCTGAGGTGCAGCATGATAATATAAGGAAACCAGTTGTAGCTGAAACACAAGAACCAGCTACAGCTATGGATTAGCAATCAACTCCAGCAAAAGCAACCAACACATAGGGTTCACTCACCATGGCATCTTTATTAGAGGAAAATGAATTTTTAAAGTCAGAATTAGAGGCCTATAAAAGAGAGTTGGTAACGGTAAGGGAAGCCTTTGATAAAGAGCTAAATCTCTACATGTTGGCACATACAGCATCAGTACAAAAGAATGACCCATGCAAAGAAAATATTTGCCATGAATGTGGAAACATCTACCAACAGGCGAGATACAAGATAGTTAAAGTTCCAGTGCCTGAGGCATCCACATCAGTTGTAGTCAACGAAGAATGCCCTACTGCCACACAAGAACCAGTAGGGCCTTCAAAAAGTCTGGAGAAAGAAACCAAGCCACAGATATCCTGCCCTGTATTAGTTAACTTAGCTACTTAGACTATGCCTCAGCCCATTACTTATAATGCCGGAACACAAACTCCACCATGGAAAGAGTTGGAAATAATGAATGAGTGGAAGCATCACTATGTTATTGATCAGGATAAAATTTTTCAACAGCATAAATTGGCCTGGAAAAATCAGATGTATTCCAACTGGGATAACTGGGAGCAGACACTTCAGCAACTTAAGGATTCCAAGAAAGAAACTAAGGAGTTAAAAGACAAATTGGTCCTAATGTTTTCATGAGTGCAAAAATTGTTAGCCACCAAGAAAACTTCCTTGAATTATTCTCTGTTTCTTTCTGAACGCCTTGTTTATTTTCAGTTGAAAGCAATTAAGGACGAGAGACCTCATGAGTTTCTCACAGTGGAACAGTTTGTCAAAACATTTGCTGAGGAATCCGCTAGTGATCAACATCTATTATGTGAACTTTATCTTCATAATGAGGCTATGCTTGAAAACAGAAAGGTCAACCTGAATCCGATTGTTGGTGATATACAGATTAGGGCATTTTTTTCCTTTCTTGCTAATCAAATCACATGGAAAACCTCTTTCTTGCGACTAGGCACAATGAGGATAATCGCCTCCTCTGGATAAGACCAGAACCTTCAAATCAGGCCATTTTTGTAGTAGAATATCATTGGTTTTTGCAGAAACCAGGAATGCGCAGGTACATACAGCAATTGCAAGCCTCAATACTTCTAGAGTGTCATCAGTTAATCAAGGTCAACGACACTTCTGCCTTGAAGGCAAACACCATGTTATGGCAACAGTCCTGTAAGGAAAGACAAGAGTATAATCCCTTTAGCCCTGATAATCTTCAAACCGCACTATCCAGAATACCAAACTATATCAGATGCATTCAACAATGCGCCAAGAATTGGATTGGTTATCATTTTCACTTCCCTGTCTTATGGATGCCAACAGAACTATATCAGTCTCATTACAGATTGGCTAATAGAGACGAGGCAGAAGCATGGCAGAAATTACAAAGTAACCAGGGATTCAGATCTTCGACAGAGGCTACCTTCCATAGTTATTGCTTGAGTAACTTGCATGCAAAGAGTCAATACTCAGACTCTGACTCGGACTAAAAGTTGCCTGAGGACATGCAACCCTTTCAGTTGGGGGGGATGTTAGGACCTCACAATGTACCATTTTGACCATACATTTTCACACCACTTTACTCTTTATAGTCCGTATTTAAAATTTTACATTATCATTTCCATCCATTTTATCCAAAGGTATATGAAATCCTTCTCTTTACTATGTATTTAATTTGTTTGCATATAATTCCACATTATCCTTATGTTTAATCATTAATCGAAGATATATAGTTGCTAAATATATCGCAGATAACCTATGATAAAGACCCCGTTGCTGAAACAGTCGACCCCATTGCTGAAACAGTTGACTTCGTTTCTGAAACAGTTAATTCTGTTGCTGAAATAGTCAATGGGCACACAAATCTTGTCACTGGAAACTGCTCATGATTTGCGATTTCGAAAGCGTATTTCAAGAATGATGGCAACAAAATGAAGACAAGCAAGGAAATTTGTTACACGGATTGATCTAAAGCCAGTATTTTTATCTATTGTAACAACATCTTGTTATGGAAGAATAGGAAGACCCTGTTTTAAAATAAAAGATTAGATTTGGATAAAAATAGGATTTCTCTGATGTAACTGTAATAGATGTCTCCTCTTTAAAAAGAGGAGACATCATCATTAGAAGGGAGCTAGAGACTGCGGGAGATACACTTTTCTGAACCAAACGGAGCAAGGCTCCATTGTAATGTATTATTCCTTTTGGTAGATGAATAAAAGTTTCTTTTGAGCACCTCCATTTAACTTCTTTCTCTGGGGAATCTTGTGAAAGGGAAAGGGCTCGCCTTCCTCACAAGATTCACCCAATTGCTCTTGTAGTCTTTTAATTTCTTTAGGAACTTGCACCTTATTTAAACACTGTTTGCTGAAGACTATTTACCCTGTGTTGTATGCCTTATTAAACACTCTGTTTTCTTTAATTGCTGCATATCATTCAGTCTTGTAAAAGCTGTGAGTTATTCCATTTCTAGTTATTTATTTGAAAGGTGAATGTATGACGATTTGATTTCGGGAACCAGGTGCTGAAGATTCATGTTTAGAGGAATAGGGTCCTGTTCCCCATTTTGGGCTGAGTGATTTTCTCTTCCACAGTGTGATTGATATAAGGAAACAGGTGCTGAAGATTCTTGTTTCGAGGAATAGGGTCCTGTTTTCCAATGATTGATCTTTCCCTTTGGCAGTGTGACTGATAATAGGAAACAGGTGCTGAAGTTCCTGCTTGGAGGAATAGGGTCCTGTTCTTCGTTATGGTTGATTGATCTTCTTTTCTGCAGAATGATTTCTTTTCATTATCTTTCCTAGGATTCTTCTAGTGAAAATCTGCAACAGAGGATTGTTTCCACTGTAACACAAGTAGGCTTTGGCTTGGTCAAAAGTAAGGTGTGAACAGTGTGATTGACATAGTTTGTGTGATTAATACTACAACATTTCTTTGCTTTTGGAATTAAGCATATATAGTGTGTGATTGTCTTTGGAATAAACAGACCTTCCCGGGTTGACAATTTATGTGGCACTTGAATTGTGAAAAAAATTAAAGCGAAAAACAAAGATCTTTTTCTTGAGCTTGGAAATGAGGGGTTCCCAATTCGTGCAGGCCAGAGGTTTGTCCGTAAGGGGAACACCTAGGTACTTGGAGGGGAAACTGCTTTTCTGGAAAGAGGATATTGGTGATATGATTTTGGATGACGGTGGGGGTGTTGAGAAAGAATATTTTAGACTTGGCATCATTGATTGCGGATCCAGAGGCAAGGGAGAAGTCATCTAGAAATTTTTTGAAACCAATGGCCCCCCTGGCTTTAGGGAAACCAATAAGGAGCGTATCATCCACAAATTTTTGGTGGGTAGTGGAGGGGAGCGGGGGGGTAGAGATTTAGGCCAGAGAGGAGATTGCTGGAAGAGGCTGCCAAGATGGACCTGCCGAGACCCTCAGCCATGATGACAAAGAGGAGAGGGGAGAGAGGACCTCCTTGTCTAATTCCCCTCGAAGGGTTGATGATTGAGGTGGGGGAACCATTGAAGAGGATTGAGAAAAAATCCCCTGAGACCAGAGCCATGATCCATTTGATGTAGTATTTGCTGAATCCGAAGGCAGCCAACATTTGTCTGATGTAATTCCAGTTGATCTTGTCAAAAGCTTTGGACATATCAAACTGAATTAGCATACCTTGTTTTCCCTGGTCTTTGAGAGAGTGGATAATTTCCTGTGAGAGAATGATGCTATCCATGATTTGTCTGCCCTCAACATTCCATGTTTGATTGGCCGAGATCAAGAGAGGCAAGAGAGGTTTGATGTGATTGGTGAGAACCTTGGAGATAACCTTGTATATTACATTACAGAGAGCAATGGGTCTAAATTAATCAGGAGAGTCTGCCCTGTCTGATTTAGGAATGAGCACCAGAAAAGTAGCGTTGAGGGAAGGAAATATGAATTTCTTCATCCTAGATTACTCCACCAATTCATAGACCTCATCCTTAATCGTGCTCCAGCAAGCTTTGTAGAAGTTGATGGTAAAGCCATCAGGCCTGGGTGCCTTTTCATTTGGCATTGACTAAATTGTTGCTTCCATTTCCTCCATGGTTATCCTTTTTAACAACATTTGATTATGTTCTCTAGTCAAGATGGATAGGATGTTGTTGGTGGTATTCCTGATATAATCCTCATTGTGTTGATTGCCATCTTTGAGGATACTTGAGAAGTGCTGATGCAATTCTTCCTTAATTTCCTGATGGGTATTTAGCACATGACCCTGCTTGTTATTGAGATTGAGAATCCTATTGTGCTTTCTATGTTGGATCATAGATTTGTGGAAGAAGGCAGTGTTTTTCTCCCCATCTTTGAGCTAGCTGATCCTTGATTTCTGTCTCCAAAGGTTTTCTTATTGGGAGACCCTAACCTCCCATTGTTTATGTAGTTCCATTTCAGCTTGTTTGGTTTCCTCTGTCATTCCATTTTGAATGATATTTTGTTGAATTTCTCTCATTTTTAGCTCTATCACTTTTTTCTCCGTTGTGATATCTGCAAAGTTTTCCTGGTTCCATTTTTTTAATTCTTTCTTGATGAATTTTAGTCTTTGATGGAAGGCCTACATCTTGCTGCCCTGCCGAGGGAGAGATGTGGCCCACCATTCCTTAATTTTGTCTTGGAAATCTGGATGGGAGAGCCATAACGCCTCAAACCTAAAGGGAGCATTCTTCAGCCTTTTATAGATCTTGATGGTTAAAACAATCAGCCAATGGTCTGAGCCAACTTGCAGAGTAATATTGGCCTATGTTTCCAGAGAGGAGAGGAATAACTCTTCCGAGAGGAGAAAGCAGTCAAGTCTGGAGGCAATTTGACTCTCACCTCCTCTCTTGTTATTCCAGGTGTGGATGCCATTTTTAGTGGGGGTATCTATGAAGCCCAGGTCATATATCATACTTTGGAAAGCTTGAGAGCCCGAGTCTAGTCTGTGGAGCCCGCCCCTTTTTACCCCCAAGTTTAGGATCATGTTGAAGTCACCAGCCAGGAGCTGGTACTTATGGTCGAGAGGCTAGAGGAAGGATTTGAGATGGTTAATCCAGGAAAGGTGCTCATGAACTGTGTGGGGACCATAGACATCAGTAATACAAAGCTTTTATTTAGTTCCGGTTATTTCGAGAATCATAGTGAGGGCATGTCTGGAGGCAAAGGAGTCGATCAGATGAAACTTTGATTCTTTCCAGAATGTGGCTATGCCTCTAGTAGTGCTAGAGGCAGCAATACCTAAATGACTGTACTGCTTCCTAAAGCAGGCTTTTTGAATGGTCATCATTTTGGTCAATCCACTTTTAGTTTCTTGTAGCATTAGAATATCAGTTTTCCCTGAGGTAACTTTGGATTTGAGGATCCTTTTTTTTGTAGGACTGTTGAGTCCTCTAATGTTCCAAGATGTGCAGATCATGATGAAATATTGGGAGTAAGAGACAGAACATTTACCTTGTCTGCATTGATAAGGCTACTACCAAGCTCTTGGAGGTGTTGACTGTTTTTTTTCTATCCCCTTCTTTTTGGTTACCCCTTTGTGATCTGGTTGTTGGCTTTGAGGTTCGCTTTGATTCCTCTAGCTTGGTTTTTTCCTTCACTTTGATGTTCTCTTTGCTTTTGGAAGTTTTGTTGTAGAGTGTATGCTTCTTCAATTATTTGGAGGTAATCTTTTGGTATACCCTCAAAACCTTTTGATGTCCATTCCTTTGAGATCTTCTACAGGTCCATACCCATCAGGATGTCCTCTATCACTTTTTCCTCTGATGTTGGTATGTCCTGTGTGAAATCCATTTCATTTTCTTCCTGTGTTGCTTGTTCTACTTGAGAGAGAGTGATTATGTTCTCCATGTCTGTGTCCATTTCCTTGTTCTATTCATAGTTATGATCCTTGCTGTTGCTATGTTGTCCGGTTTCCTTTGTTATAGGAGAAAGGATTTCGTATCTGTTTTGTTGTGCTGGATTTTGGATTTCTCTTCCAATGTTGCTCCTTATTATTTGCCTGTTTTTAGGACTTACTTTAATGAATCCTAGTTTGTCCTTCTTGCCAATTGGATTTTATTTTGGGGGTGGATGGTTCTGTGGGAAGTCTCTAAAGAGATGAACATGCTCATGGAATTTCCTACAACAAAAAGGTATGTGTTCATAGTCCACCGCTTGAGTGCATGTTTCATCTCGGAAGTTCAAGTTGATGGCTTCTGGAAGGGCGCCAAAGACATCAATATAAGTGTAGATTCATGCATATGAGATATAATGACCATTATTTGTACCCTCTAACATCTTGATGTATTCTCCCAGAATGTTTCCGATGGCTTGGAGAACCGAAGGTGCCCAGTAGTCCGTAGGGAGAGAATAAAGTCTGACCCAGACTAGGACACGAGTGAAGTCTTCTTTTTCAGGAGTAAAGTTCTCCTTCTAGAATCTCATGTAAAGACCAGCAGAGTTGAAAAAATACAGTCCCCCTTTGAAGATTATGTCCTTATCTTCCAGGAGAGCGAAAACTATAGTGAAGAATCCCTTCGAACCAAGATGAAGTTCTATTTCCCCTTTTGGGTTCCATTTAGCTTGGATCCACCTTTTAAGATCTCTTTCAGAAGGCCAGATTCCCATAAATTTACATATGATGGCATGTTCTCTCATGTACTCTTTATAGACCTCAATATCTGGATCCTGAATGACTATTTGTAAGATCTTCACTGCTTTTGGATGCAATACATTCTTGTTCTGATTCTTTTCCGGATCCTTCTCTGTAGCCACAGAGTTGTTACCATCAGGGTTCTTTGGTTGGTGTGTTGTCCACGTAGGTTCCCCTGTCTTATCTTTGTTTCCGTTGGCAGAGCCATCCTACTTGGGGCCAAGGATTTCTTTGTCTTTTTCTTGACGAGGGGATCTCGGACGTAGCTCCAGATCTGAATGGGGAGAGGCTAAAGAGTTTATAAGGTGTGTGAAGAATGAGAGGTTAGGTGAAAGGGAGGAGCCCACAACCTGTTCTTTGAATGAGGGCACTACATGGCTAACAGTCTGCTCCATTGCAGGAGCCCACAGATAGGAGCTCTGGAGAGCAGGCAGGGCTGCAGGCACAGAGCTTGCAGCGACCCGATGTAGGGTCGTGGAGGAGCCCAAGGATTAGGTCATGAGCTAGGGTTCTGTTGCAGAGCTCTCAGATCTGCATCCATTTTCTTCTATGTATTAAAACCAATCGAGTGCAGGAGACTCCTTCTATGAAATTGTTTTGATTAAAGTTTGCGTTGGGGTCATTGCCAGAGCATCCAGAGTCCAAATTCAACAAAAAAATAGTCATTTTTGGGAGATTATCATGTTTTAAATTCATTGGAATAGGTTCCAAGAGGTTCTTAAGCTTGTAACAGCAATTTGATCACACTTGAAGCTAATACAAAGGCCCACACTATGAAGTTGGACCAAGGAGATGTAGCCTAGGAGGGGTGAACTCCTTTATCAAAATTATGTGTGTTAAGCTCTGTTATGTGTGTTTTATATGTTTAATATTGCTTCTATTCTGTCATTTAAATTATGCTTTCTAAGCTTATGAAAAACCCATAATTTCACCAAGTACACTGGTTTGACAATCACATGCTCATAAAAAAACTATGATGGATAAGTAAAACAAAGCAAAGAATAGTTTATATCTAATATGATACTAGCACAACAATAACTAGAAATCATTTTTAGATCAAGTTGGTATCAGAGCACAAGGTTTCTTTCTTGTTTTACTTGAAGGGTGTTTAATAGTTTCAAATTTACTGATGCTTACAAGGTTGAGATTACAGAGAGGAGAAGGGAAGCTACTGATAGCTAGTCCTGGAGTTAGGACAAGAAGGAAGAAGGATGAGAAGGCATCATCCTCACCCAAAGGACCACACAAGGAAACACTTGAAGCACCTCAAATTCCATCTCCAGTAGTTGAGATAGAAGAGGAATTAATTGCACAAGAGGCTGAAGTGATTGAAGAGATACAAGCTGCAGAGATTGAGCTTGAATCCACAGCCAAAATGTCAAGCCATGAAGGAACTCATGAACATTATGAAGAAGAGGACATCAAGAGGGAATTCAAAGAAATTCAAAGGATGTTGAAAGTTATGTATGAAGCTTTCATGGCAAAGGAAACTGGAGAAGGTTCAAAACACCCTCATAGAGAATAATATTCAAACAGTAAAAAGGAGGAAGAGAGGAGCTTAAAAGGTAGTGGAGGAAAACCACCTCCCTCTCCACCATCATCATCTTCATCATCCTCATATGCATATTCATCTTCCACATCGACTGCAAAAGCTCATAGCCATACCCATTCCAAAATCTCAAAAGGAAAGACTTTGTTACTCAAGTTGGACATCAAATTTAAAATTCCCACATACAATGGAGAAGTTAATGCTGAAAGACTAGACATTTGGATTCTTCAATTGGAAGTTTACTGTAGAATTCAGAATCTACAAAAAGACGATATTAAAATCTAGTTGGCTTCATTAAGGCTAGAAGGAGCAGCACTAGTTTGGTGGGAGGAAACGACATAAGAGGAAATGTGAATCCATGGTAAGATTTCCATTTCTTGGGTCGAATTCATTTCTTCCATTAAAAGAAATTTTTATCCATTAGCCTATATGTAGAAAGCAATAATGAGTTGGAAAAACTTTAGATAGCTCAAAGGTCAAAGTGTCCAAGAGTATACACAAGAGTTTAGGAAGAGGGATTTATTACTTGGAGTAGACTTAAATTCAGAAGATACACTCTTGAAATATATAGGAGGTCTACATTCTTACTTAAAACACACTATCCTTATGTTTAACCCAAATAACTTAGATGAAGTATGTGTGCAAGCCATGCATTTTGAAGCAAGGGGTAAAAACACGTCTGAAGAGGGTAGTAAGAAGAATCCATTCAAGGGTAAGGGAAAAGAGAGGAGGAAAATGGAAAGGAAAGAAGAAAGCAAGTGTTAAGAAAGACGGGGAGAAAATAACATGATTTTTTTTTTCCAAAGAGGGGCATGATGAAGCCCACTGTTGGAAACTACATCGCGAATTAAGACCAAAGAACCAAATAACAAAGGGAAACAAAAGACGATTGCCACCACACAAAAATATCTTGGATCCAATTCAGGAGATGAAACCAAGATAGTTTCCATGGTTAAAAAAGGAAAGGAAGCTATAGCAAGTTATAGTTCCTCAAACAGTCACAACAACACTCCAATAAATGAAGAAACAAGGATAGAATTATTCCATGTTAGAGTAATTTCTAATCATACAAAGATTGATGCATTGTTTGATGTAGGGTCACAAGCAAATTTGATTTCAGAAGACTTAGTTAAAAAACCGAACCTTGAAATTGTACCTCACCATAAACCATAACCTTTGGGTTGGATATTTAATAATGCCAATTTACAGGTGACCAGGAAAAGTATTTTCAGATTTGCTATTACTGCAAACTTTGTTAATGAAGTTGAGTTAGATGTGGTTCCACTTGACATTTCAGGGATTATCTTGGGTTTTCCATATTTGTATGACAGGAAAGCGGTATTTTACTATCATGAGAGAAAATATCATTTGATCAAAGATGGAGTGGAGTATATTGTGAGAGCTCATAACAATCAATTGAAAATATCTTTAGTTAATGTAGGGAAAATGAAGAGGATAGTAAATGCAAGTAAAAATTTTGTGCTTCTCGTGATCAAGAAAAAGGAAGATGTTGACTATGAATCTTTTGATGGACGTGATGAAAAATTGAAATCTGATTTGTTTGATGTGGTAAGTCAGCATGGTGGGATGTTTCAAGAACCAAAGGGGTTACCACCCAAGAGGGGAATTCAGCATGAGATTCAGCTGCAGCACAATGTTCCACTTCCAAATATTTGTATGTATCGCATGTCAATTATGGAGAATTTGGAAATCAAGAAGAAAATCCAAGAGTTGTTTAATAAAGGTATCATACACCCATCTACTTCACCATGTGGTTCGCCACTATTTTTTGCTCCAAATAAGGATAGGACTTGGTGTATGTGTATCGATTTTCGTGCACTGAATAAAATCATGGTAAATAATCGCTATGCACTCCCACACATTGATGATTTTCTTGCTCAGTTAAAGCATGAAAAGTATTTCACTAAGTTAGATTTGAGAAGTTGTTATCATCAAGTTAGGATAGCTAAAGAAGACATTTGGAAAACTGCTTTCAAAACTAGAATAGGATTATATGAGTGGCTAGTTATGCAATTTGGCTTAACAAATGCACCAACTATTTCAGCTGATGTACTTAGATCATTTCAAGATAAATTTGTCATTGTTTACTTAGATGCCATACTTATATTCAACAAATCAAGAGAAGAACATGTCATGCATGTGAACAAAGTACTTGATATTTTGAGAAAAGAGAAATTGTTTCTTAAGATGTCAAAGTGAAAATTTGGTAAGACTTCATTGGTATATATGGGACATATTGTTGGAG
This sequence comes from Pinus albicaulis, assembly GCA_034641835.2. Lineage (NCBI taxonomy): Eukaryota > Viridiplantae > Streptophyta > Pinopsida > Pinales > Pinaceae > Pinus > Pinus albicaulis. The sequence continues at coordinate 1,360,313,771 of CM076570.1, forward strand.
GAGGTGAGTTGAAGATTGATCCTTCCAAATTTGAGGTCATTTTTAATTTTCCCAAGCCCAACACAGTTACCGAGGTAAGAGTATTTTTAGGGGCAACACAGTATTGGAGGAAATTCATTGCTAATTTTTCTTCCATTGCAGCTCCGTTACATACATTGAAAAGCATACAGAAAGTCTTCCATTGGGGAGATTTGTAGTAGAAAGAATTTTATGATTTAGAGAAAAAGATAAGTTCAACACTGGTTCTAGCACTTCCAGATCTCAGACAGTCATTTGAGATCCAAACAGATGCAAGTGATTATGCTATGGGAGCAGTGCTCATGCACCATAGTAAGCCTATCTCATTTCATTATGAAACTTTTAATGGAGCTGTGATTAAATATCCCACTTATGATAAAGAGTTCTATGCATTGGTACAAAGTGTAAAGAAACGGAAGCATTACTCGATGGGGAAAGATACCATTATCCATAGCGACCATCAACCATTGCAGTACTTACAATCATAGTCAAAGTTGTAGAAATCAAGAAATTTCAGGTGGATGGGTTTTCTACACCAATTTCACTTGGTTATCAGGTACAAAAAGGAATCTACAATAAGGTAGTTGATATGCTCTCTAGGCCTATTGTAAATTTAGCTATTATTCTCAAGTACAAAATTTATGCATGAAAGTTACATTAAACAATATGTGAATGATAGTGATTTTCAAGATGTGTATGAGAACTTGAGTAAGGGAAAACAAAGTGAAGAGTTAGATTATCATTTGCATAATAGTATGTTGTATCAATTGGGAAAGTTATGTGTTCCACAGGGAGAATGAAACAATATCATAAGGGAGGCGCACACATCATTGATTGTAGGACATTTCAGTGTAGGCAAGATAGTAGCACATCTTCAAAGGTATTGTTATTGGCAATGCATGAATGAAAGTGTTTCTCATTTTATTAGAGGATGTTCTTTATGTGCAACAATTAAGCCTAGAAATAGGAAGCTTGGTTTGTACACACCACTTCCAATTTCTTCTCATCCTTGGGAAAGCATCTCAATGGATTTTGTAGGAGGCCTTCCTATGTCAAGGAAAGATCATGATTATTTGTATGTTGTGGTAGATAGGTTTAGAAAATGTGTATTTTAATGGCATGTAAGAAAAATATTATAGCTGAACAAACTGCTAATCTTTTCTTTCAAAATGTATGGATCCATTTTGGTCTTCCTACTTCTATTGTAAGTGATCAAGATTCTTGATTTGTTGGGAATTTTTGGTCAAAATTATGGGACATGATGGATACAAAGTTGAAGAAAAGTACAAAATTTCATCCACAAACAGATGGTCAAACAAAGGTGGTAAATAGAACTGTTATTCATCTTCTAAGAGGCTATTGCAGCAAGCATCCCAAGTTGTGGGATGAACAGTTACACTACATACAACATGCATACAACCTGGCAAAACTCTCTTGCACAAATACATCGCCATTTGAGGCATGTTTTGGTTACTTGCCAAGATCGCCATTGGACTTTATCTTCGAGAAAGATGTTTCTATAGACAGACATGTGACATAGATAACGCAAGAAATTTCATTGAGAAAATTTAGTTGGTACATCACACAGTGCAAGAGCAACTTGAAAAGAGTCAAAGCAGCTATAAGGCAAGGCATGACAAACATCGGGTTGATCATAAATTCCAAGTTGGTGATGAATTTTGGTTGTACATAAGCAAGGAAAGATTGCAAGGGGAAGGTAAAAAGCTCAAACCAATCCGTTATGGTCCATTTCAAATTCTAGAAAAAATTGGTACAAATGCATTCAAGCTAGATTTGCCTCCTTATATGAAAATTTATTCTGTAATTAATGTTGAGAATTTGAGATTGTTTTAGCCTCCTTTGATTGATGATCAAGGAGAGCATGTTTAGCCGCCATCAATAGATGATTTCTCAGCCAGAATATCTTGATGAAATTCAGCAAGATCTCATACTTGACAGAAGAATTAGAACTTCAAGAAGAGGGAATGTTGAATACCTTAGAGTTAGACTAAAAGGTCAAAACCCTTCAAAGGCCAAATGGTTCAAGATTGGAAAAGTGAGGGAGTTGTACCCTCAATTGTTGAACCATTGATAGTATATTTTGGGGTCCAAAAGGCTTCTAGTGGGGAGGAATGATCTAAGGCTCAAGTTTTAGCTAAAAATTGAAAGTTCTTAAAAATTCTTCGAACCTGAATGACCAGATAGAGTTCATCACCAGGATTCTGTTGCAATGCATTTCATCAAAATATGAGTTCGTATGGCTAAGTTATCATGTGTTGTTCATTTTCCAAAATAGGCAAAAAACGAGCAGAATAGGTACATGGATGATGTGGCAGGTATAGTCAGCATTGCAGGGAATATTCTCCAGATTTTAGCCAGCAGCACTATGAAAAGTGTCATCTTCAGATTCGCTAGATGGGTTAGTGAAGGGAGAAACTTTCCAATGACCTCCAATATTCTTCCTAAGTTTGAATTTGAAGTTTTTTTAAGGTTGGAGTACAACCCAACTAGAGGGCACCATGTGTCCTCTCTGGTGGGCCCTCTCCAACCCTTGGGTTGAATTATTATTTCACATTTAAGGTTGGACATTAGGCTTATATGGTGGAAATACATACATACATACATACATACATACATACATACATACATACATACATACATACATATATATATATATATATATATATATATATATATATATATATATATATATATATATATATATATATATGTACAATCATAGTTTTAAAACCCACCTCTCGTCGGAGTTCAACCAAGAATGGAGGATCCTCTAACCAACATGGTGGAGGTTTAAATTTGGAGGCAAGCTCTAATATGGCGGGAAAGTCTCGTTGAAAATATATTCAAAATTTATATGGTGGAGTGGGGGTCGAACCCACGACCTTCCGCCCGCCAGCCGCACACGTTACAAGTTCTACTACTTGGTGGTTCTTAACCACTATGTTCATCGCTTAAACTTATCGTTTGCAAGTCCGACAATTGGGGGTTGGAGGGGGCCATCCCTGTGGGCCAGCCCCCTCCCCATATGGCCACAGTCTAAAAACCAAGTGCCTAACCGAACAAAATACAGAGTTTTTAATTACGTTTAATTAATTTTTAAACGTGGCTTAACCACGTTAAAATGTAATTAGCACTAAGAACGCGCTTATCATTAAACAATGCTTATCTTAAACTTAAGACACGCTTATCCATTAATTAAACTCAAATTATGTTGGTGGAGTTTTAGAAGAGTGTGCCATTTATGGTGGATTTTCCAGATTTAGAAATTTAACTGGCAGTTCCTCTAATTTTAGTGGAGAAATTATGGGAAAGGTATTTTTGATCATAACTCATCCAATTTTTCGCCCAAACAGAGCTCAGGAAGAGACACTCTAGGCTAATTTGCATGCTCGGAAATCAATGAATTAGTTTTCAGAGGCGTAAATGGTCATCTACAGGTGTTTTAGTGCATTTGAATATTTTTGAAGGCCAGGGCCACCAGGTGTTGGGGTCATTGCTAGAGCATCCAAAGTCCAAATTCAGCAAAAAAATAGTCATTTTTGGGATATTATGATGTTTTAAACTCATTAGAATAGGTTCCAAGAGGTTTTGAAGCTTGTAATAGCAATTTTAGTGCACTTTAAACTAATGCAAAGGCCCACACTATGAAGCTGGACCAAGGAGATGGAGCCTAGGAGGGGTGAACTCCTTTATCAAAATTCTATGTGTTAAGCTCTATTATGCATGTTTGTTGTGTTTAATATTGCTTCTGTTATGTCATTTAAATTATGCTTTCTAAGCTTATGAAAAACTCATAATTTTTCCAAGTACATTGATTTTACAATAACATGCTCATAAACAAACCTATGATGGATAAGTAAAACAAAGCAAAGAAAATTTTCTATCTAATATGATACTAGCACAACAATAACTAGCAATAATTTTCAAATAAAGAAGCCTTGGAAATATTGCGAAATAATTAACTGGGATTTTCCTAATTAATATGGGCTCAATTAGCCAAAGAATGTGTAAGGAAGGTTGGGCAGGCAGTGCAAGCAATAGGTTAAATATTGGACTGATTTTTCTTCGATTGCAAGCAAGATTCGAGAAGGATCAAAGTGAGACAATAAAGAGAGTGCACAAGTTTCTTAGTAGAGTAATATCATAGTATTTTTTTATGATCTTTACCATATGTAATATATAGATAGCGTGGTTTTGAGCAATTTCTTTCCCCGGATACATCTTGTGTTGTGTGATTGATTTACTTCTTTCTCTTACTTGTCATGTGATTGTGCGATCGTGTTTTGTTTCCGCAAATTGTATAAGACTTCAGTATCTTGTTTAGTACATTATAAGATCAAATTGAATCCCCTTGGTATATTTTATACTTGGTATCAGAGCGCAAGGAATCACAATAGAAGAGAATAAATTGAATTTGTGTTGAAAAGGTATTCATATTTACAGATTCATTCTTCGGTACCAGCTCCAGAACAAGATGTATTTCAATGGCTTGAGACTCAAATATTACCTCGAGGGAATTTTGAATTACATAGCATGGAAGGATAGGATGGAGGTAGTGCGCAAGGACAATGGACTATAGGAATTCATAGACAGTGATATTCCCCAACTTGCAGCAGCATATGCTCAACTTCTAGATGGATGGAAGAATAAGGTAGCAAACGCGAGAAGGATATTGTTAGAGGGAGTTGGAGATCATATTGTCTTGAGTCTCCATGGGAAGGTGACTCCATATTATATGTGGAAGGCCTTGACAGATTTTTTTTAGAATAGAAACGAACTGATTTTGCGTTGGAGGACAAGCTATGAATATCAAAGATGGAGGAGGACAAGACAATACGAAAATACTTGACAAATTTCTCTCAATGCTAAGATGAGCTTGGAAGTGTTGGCATGACAGTAGCCCAGGATGACTTGGTGAATCTAGCTCTTTTGTACCTTCCCAAGAACTAACATATATACTAGGACTTTGTGAATGGGAAGGAGAAGCTACCATGCTGAGAACGCTTGTGGTATGACTTAGTAATAGAAGAGATAAGGTGTAGCACTAGATACGGGACCTCTGGCACAGACAAAGAAGAAGATTTTTAATTAGTTAGAAAAGGCAATAAATCCAAGGGAAATAAGTCACAGGGGGAAGAGGGAAAGAGATAATTGTCCAAGATCAAGTGTTTTCATAGTCATGAGCATGGGCACTATGCCTCAAATTGTCCATAGAAGAAGGCAAGCAAGAAGGAGCCTGTAGTTGCAGTGAGTGAAGCGTTAGCTTCACAGTTTGAGCTTGATTTTACTCTCATTGAATGCATGTCCAACACTGTAATGAGATGCATGTGGTATATAGATAACCGTGCTTCATTCCATATGATAAGGAATAGAGATGTCTTTAGTGACTTGGAGGAGAAGGACCTCCAACAAAACATAGAGTTTGGATCCCCTCTCAGACTAAAAGATGTTTTGTATGTTCTAAGATAAAGACAAATCTTGTGTCTGTAGTGGTATTGAAAGATCATGGTTATGATGTGATGTTTAAAAAAGGAAATGTTTTCCTTAGACACATCGCCACAGGATGGGTGAAATGGATCGGTGTAAGAGTCAAGAACTTGTATGCTCTCAAGGTCGAAGATGCATGCAAAGATTTGATGAGAAAAGCAGAGGTTAGTGTAGAAATTATACAACATGCATGTATATCTTGGATTCAATCCGATCTAACAATGTTCTAAAGTTAAATACTGAATCACTTCTAAAAATATTTTGTGGAATTAAAAATACAATCGCCAATCACATGAAGTAAAGAAGAATCAAATCAAACCACAACACAAATAATTTCCTGGGGAAAGCTTGTTGCTCAAAACCCCACTATCTTCTATTGTATATTAAGCATGGATCATGAAACAATTACATACAAACTCTTCTCACAAGAGCCCTCAAGTACCCAGCTAATCGTCTCACACTGTCATACATAAAAATGACCAATACTTAGCCAATTTACTGCCTCCAGGCAGCCTACCTTGCTTGCACAATCCCTGATTAATGCAATTCATAAAAGATAGGAATTTTGGCCTTCCTTGACTGTGAAAGTATCATGGGCACTCCAACGGCTGTTTGGTTGCATGGATGTAACCCAATAATCCTACAACTGATAGCCAACTTCCATTTCACCTAGATCTCAACTAGGTCTCCACTGGATTTGACATGCATGCAAATAATAATAATAAATCCGTAGTTGCATGTGAGATCACTGATTGTGAATTAATTAATATTTAATTCACTTGATCTCTCACTAGTGTATCAAGAAGTTACAACTAGCACAACTGACTTTAACTCACTTAACTAAGTTAAACTGATTACAACCTGCATTAACTAATGCACCATTGCACTCCTAACTTTGTTACAACTAGAATTACTCTACATGCCTCACCAACTACCTCTAACTCGAAATCCATGAGCTAACTGAGATTATCACTCTCAGTTAACTATTACAAGTTATTTTTGAGACTAGATTACATTTTATTTTCCATATTAATTAAGGGATAACTAAAATAGACATGCACCAAAAATAGCATTATGGGCCCCACCCTAGTGTAGGTGCTTAATGCACTAGGTGTGGGTGTTGAAATTTTCTTTTTGAATCTCAAGACTCCCTCTCAACAAGAAAGGGATTATCCTTCACCCCGGTCTTGTCTCTATGGTATTCAAATTTTCTCTTGCTGAGTGCCTTCATCAAAATATCTCCATCCTCATCTTCCGTGGGAATGTATTGAAGCAACATTATTCTTATTTGCACACAATATCTAAGATCATGGTACCAGATATCTATGTGCTTGGACCTATCATGAAACACATGATTAATAAAGAGTTTAATGCAACTTTGATTATCACAATGTATCATTTTTGGATCCATCTAAGAACCAAAAAGACCAACCAAGATATTTCTCATCCAGATAGCCTCATATGTAGCTTGAATTGCTGCCATGTATTCTTCTTCCACTAAACTGAGTGCCACAGATCCTTTTTTCCTTTTGTACCAGGAAACTGTTGTCGATCCTATGCTGAAGATCCCTCCTGATGTGCTCTTTATGTCTGATGGACTACCTGCCCAATATGAATCCATGAAGCCTTGAAGCTTCACTCCCTCTGTCTGTCTGTACCATAGACCATACTCTGATGTGCCTCTCAAGTATCTCAAGACATGCTTCCCCGCCTTCCAAAAGAGCTTGGTAGGCTTAACCATAGCTTGAATCAACTGGTTAACTGCGTAGAAAATGTCTAGTCTAGTGTTTAGTAGATACATCAGTGAACCAACTAACTGCCTGTAGACAGTAGCATCCAATACCTTTCCAGAAGTACATCCTCTTTCCTCCAATTTCCTGGAAGAGGAGTATCCATGGATTTGTAGCTCTCCATGTGAAACTTACCCAATTTATCCTTTTCATACTTGCCTTGAGACACAAAAATTTCACCATCCTACTGCCATATTTCCAATCCAAGGAAATAATGAAGGAGTCACATCTCCTTCATTTTGAAATCCCTTGCAAGATCCTCATTGCATGAGTGTATCAACTACTCATTACCAGTCAAAATTAGATCATCAACATAAAGAAAAATAATCAATAGGTTACCCTCAACCATAATCTCGTACAGGTTTGCATCTGCTTCACTTTTGGTGTAGCCCAGACCGGTGAAATAGCTGTCTATCCGAGTGTACCAAGCACAGGGTGCTTGCTTTACAGTGATATTTTGAGTCGGCACACATGCGACTCACTATTAAAGATCTCGAAACATTCGAGATGCTCTATGTACACCTCTTTCTCAATGATCCCATTGAGAAATGTAGTTTTAAGATCCATATGATGAATGCACTAGCCCATCTGCACTGAGAGTGCAAGGATGGATCTTATGGAAGAGTACCTTGCAATGATTGCAAAAGTCTCATCATAATCTATCCCCTTGATCTGTGAGAATCCCAGGGCCACAAATTTGGCCTTGTATTTCTCCACACTCCCATCAGCAGCTTTCTTTACCTTGTAGATCCATCTTGATCCAACCACTGATTTGTCGACCGGTCTTGGGAAAATCTCCCATGCATTGTACTTGACAATGGAGTCATACTCCTCCACCATTGCATCATCCCAAGTTAGTTGCTACACTACCTCCTAAAAGGAAGATGGTTCAGTCATAATACATTTTCTCATAAGAGCCATGTATCCAATAAATCAGTCAGGAGACAGTCTCTGTCTGCGCTGTGAAGAAGGGGCTCCTACATTCTACACAACATCAAGTCTCAATCTATTAGCTTCTGTGGTGCGCCTTCTGCCATATCTGATGGATGGCTCTGCATGAGTGTTTTCATCCACTCCATGATCCTTCGCATGTGGCTAATCCACATCTTCAGGCTCATCCTTGGGAACCAAAAATTCCTTCTCTGCATGCAAGTCCAACTCCCTCTCAAGGGACAACCACATGGCTTTCTCCTCATAAAATTTTATATCCCTTCGCACAATAGTCATTCTATTTTTTTGGCAAATACACTCGATAATTATGGGGTGTTTCAGTGTACGCCACAAAAATACCAATCTTAATTTTCGATTCCAGCTTCTTCCTGGCGTCCTTGGTCACATAAATAGATGAGGTAAAAATCTTAAAGTGTGAAACATCAGGTTTCTTACCAGTGAAAGCCTATTTAGTTATACTCATTCCAAGTATCCTATGAGGACAACAGTTCTGCACAAATACCGCAGTGTTGCATTCTTCCTCACATAGATGCATCAGTAGGCCTTGATCATGCAACACCTCTCTTGTTTCACCCACGATCTTTCTGTTTTTTCTTTCCACAACCCCATTCTATTGTGGGTTATGAGGCGCTATCATTTATCTTCGAATTCCTTCTTTTCTACATAAGTTCTTGAATTTTTTAGAGATGCATTCTCCACCATTATCGCTCCTAAGAGCCTTCACTTGCTTCCCTGACTCTTTCTGCACTAGTGCCTTAAAATCAAGAAACTTAGAGAATGTATGATATTTCTTCTGCATGAATAAGATCCAGAACTTACGAGAAAATTCATCAAAAAATATTACATAATACTTATGTTTTGTTTCTGAAGCAATAGAGAATGGTCCACACACGTATGTGTGAACTCTCTCAAGGATCCCCAAAGCTCGGTTTTTCTTCTCATGAAAGGTGGCCTTTACATATTTTTCCATAGTACATCCCTTGCATGTGTCTGACTATGCAAGTGTACCCCTAGGAATACTAGTAGAAATCTGCTACATGAATTTCAAGGCTCCATGTTGAAGATGGCCCAATCTCTTGTGCCATAATTCACCCTCATCCCGGCTCACAACTTGATTCGCTTTGCCCATCATTTCTATGCATCCATCTACCTCCATATTGTAGAGATTCTTAACTTGAATCCCTATCCTCTTAGCTTGTCTTGTTTTTTTATGTCACAGAAAAGCTTTTCCTTCACTAAAAACAACATCATAACATTTATCCTCCAACATTGTGATTGAGACTAAATTTTTCTTCAAACTTGGCACATGCATTACATATTTTAATTGAAAGGGTTTAACTGACTACCTCTAGAAGGTAATGGTACCAATCCCAGTGGAACTGTACTGCCTATCATTACCCATTTCAATATGCATCTGGAGATACTTCTCCTCCAAGTCACTGAAAAGTTCCTTGTCTCCCGTCATGTGAAAGGAAGCGCCACTATCCAAATACCACACAGATCCCAATGCACTTGACACCATGCATGTGATCAATTTGAGAAGTCAATATCAAGTTGCAAGGCCAAAGCCTCATCAGCTACAGATCCTCCAACCTTATTTTTTTTCTTTTTTTGTGGATAGTTAGTAGAAAAATGCCCATGCTCGTAATAGTGAAAACACTTCACCTTGGACATGTCCTTCTTCTTGCCATTCTTGGACTTGGTTTTGCAATGGAGTTTCTTCCCCTTCCCCTTTTTCACCTTGGCAACCAAAGCACAGTCTTCTTCATACTCATTCTTAGATGAAGATCCATCTCTGGTGTTCCTTCGAAACTCCTCCTGCACCAAATCCAACCACAATCGTTCCCAACCTGGCAATTTTTCCCTTCCATTGACAGAGTCTTGATAACTATGCCAACTTCTGGGAAGTCCTAGGAGAGCCAAGCTCACCAAATCATCATCAGTGATAGTTATACCAACTCTCCCTAGTTCATCCCGACATTGGACAAACTTTGTTAGATATTTTTGTATGGATTCGCCCTTCTCCATCCTAATCTTCCTGAGTTTATCTTTGAGCGCCAATTTCCTATAGTTGTTACCACTCTGGAATAGATATGTCAAATCCTTCCACATTGCATATGGTGTGGATTTCCCATGGAAGCTTGATACAATTTGGTCTCATACTCCCTCCAATAGGATCCTCCTTTCCTTTGCCATTTTCTTTTGCAATGCATCAAGATTTGCAACATTTGTCACAGTGGGTTTAGGAACATCATTGTCAATGAATTCCTTCAAGCCATTGTCTTCGAGTCCTGCCTCCTTCCTGTCCTTCCAAGAAATAAATTTTGAGTTGCCCTCGAGTGCATACTCCAAGCTCAAGCCATTGAAAGCCATTTTGATCCTGAATCAGCTGTAGCACCAAGAAAGTATTTCTACAAATTCGAATTCTATCCCGTCACAAACTCAGCTCCTCCTTCACAATTCTGATTTCCTGTGCTCCGATACCATGTAGAAATTATACAAAATGCATGTATATCTTGGATTCAATCTAATCTAACAATGTAATAAAGTTAAATACTGAATATCCTCTACAAATATTTTGTGGAATTAAAAACACATTCGCCAATCACATGAAGTAAAGAATAATCAAATCAAACCACAACAAAGATAATTTCCCAAGGGAAGCTTGCTGCTCAAAACCCCACTATATCCTATTATATATTCAGCATGGATCATGAAACAATTACATAAAAAATATTATGACAAGAGCCCTCCATTACTCAGCTAATTGTCTCACACTGTCATACATAAAACTGACCAATACTTAGCCAATTGACTGCCTCCAGACAACCTGCCTTGCTTACGCAATCCCTGATGAATGAAATCCCTACAAGATAGGAATTTTGGCCTTCCTTTACTGTGCCAGTATCATGGGAACTCCAATGGGTGTTTGGTTGCATGGGTGCAACACAATAATCCTACAACCGATAGTCAACTTCCCTTTCACCTAGATCTCAACTGGGTCTCCACTGGATCTGACATGCATGCAACTAATAATAGTAAATCCTCAAATGCATGTGAGATCATTGATTGTGAATTAATTAATATTAAATTCACTTTATCTCTCACTATTGTATCAAAATGTTACAATTAGCACAACTGAGTTTAACCCACTTAACTAAATTACACTGATTACAACCTGCATTAACTAATGCACCACTGCACTTTGAACTCTGTTACAACTAGAATTACTCTGCATGCTTCACCAACTACCTCTAACTCAAAATCCATGAGCTAACTGAGTTTATCACTCTTAGTTAACTATTACAAGTTATTTTTGAGACTAGATTGCATTTTATTTTCCATATTGATTAAGGGATAACTAAAATAGAAATGCACCAAAAATAGCACTATGGGCCCCACCCTAGTGTAGGTGCTTAATACACTAGGCGTGGGTGCTGAAATTTTCTTGTTGAATCTCAACATTAGTGACTTGGTGGTTGAGAGGGAGAAAACATTACCTCTCAACATGCAGCCTCAGAAGTAATCTCATAAGGTTGTGTACCATCCACAATTGGAGAAGTAAATAGGAGACCGAGTGGACGCATCCACTCAAGCAGAAACCTCGAGTAGGGGGGAATTTCAAGCCAGATGGGTAGAGGGAGTGCATGAAACCATACCTCCAGCTGAGAGGTGGGTCGATGTGTAAACATAATCCCAATAGTAGAAATTTGGGGAGGATCCATTGAGATGGCGTGTCTCGTGGATTAGACCTGGCTACGAGAAGCCCATAGTACATAGTAATAGGAAGGATCGGTAGGATTGATGCATTCATATGTCAGAATGATAGAAATCAGAGTGACAGATCTTAGATACTGAAGTGCAGATCAGAGTTTCCAACAGTGCAAAGGGCACATATGCAGAGTCAGCAACAATGCAGAGTTTCTAGTAGAAAGTGCAGTGGCTATCAACATTTAGAGACTCTGATGATAGATTCATTACTGATTCATTTTTTTTGGAGGCTCTTCAGTTTCAGGAGTTACCGGAGAAAATAACACTAGAGAAGTGTTGAATTCATAACATTCCAAAGGTACCAGATCAAAATAGATTGAATTTATTCCTTGTTGAGAGGGAGTGTTGAAATTGGAAACAAGAAACATTGAAAATCGAAACCAGAAAATGGCACCTAGAAATGGCACCATATGAGGCTTCCGATTTAATTTTTCCTTAATGAAATTGGAAGAAAATTTGTAATTTCATCTCATGACAACTTGTATTAGTTAACTGAGTCAGGAAGACTTAGTTAGCTTAGGAAAATCGAGTTAGAGGTAAAAGAGGAGGCATGTGTAGGATTTTCCTATTTTTAGTGGGTCCAATTATAGTTATTTGTGAGTTTTAATTAGTTAACTCAATTAATTGATTTAAAATAAGTTTAAGTAGTTCTAACATAGAGATGAGCTAGAGATAGGTCCAGTTAATTAGATCAGATTTAATTAACAATGAGTGATCAATCAACCAACTGATAATTCGTTATAATTTTTTTTTTGCATGTAAGTTCTAAGGAAGGCCGAGTTGAGACACGAGTTAAAGGGAAGATAAATATCAGTTGTACTATTATAAAATTGTGCAGATCATGCATGAGGTCATCAGGAAGCCCTGGAAGGATTGCGCAATAATTAATTGGGATTTTCCTAATTAATAGGGGCTCAATTAGCCCAAGAATTCGTAAGGTTGGGCAAGTAAGAGGTTAAATATTGGATCAATTTTGCTTAGATTGCAAGAGGGATTTGAATAGGATCAGAGTGAAATAGTCAAGAGAGTGCTAAGGTTTCTCAGTAGAGGAATAACATTATATTGTTTCATGATCTTGACCATATGCAATATACAGATAGCACGATTTTGAGAAGTTTCTTTCCTCGAATACATATTTTGTTATGTGATTGATTTGCTTCTTTCTCTTACTTGTTATTTGATTTTGTGATTGTGTCTTGTTTTCGAAAATTGTAGAAGGATTCAGTATCTTATTTTAGTATATTATAAGATCAAATTGAATCCCCTTGGTATATTTTCTACAACCATCATAAAATTTCACTATAACCTTTTTTTAGTTTCAGTTTCAGATGGTGAAACGTGGAAAATATTGAGAATACATCCCAAGGAATGTATAGTTCAAGTCTTAGATCTTGGTTCATTATATTTTTGGAGATATGGTCCAATAATGTTAGGGTTTTAGAAGGCTCCTAAATTTTGTTTCAAATAGATCAATCTGGCATTTTCACTATAACGGTTTTTTTTTGTGACGCTTCAAACTGTGAAAATTGGACCAAGTTGAGAATATATATATGTGAACATATCATCCAAGTTTAGATCTTTGTTTGCTAAATTTTTGAAGATACTATCTAACAAAGTTAGGGTTTATGTATGCTCCAGAATTCAAACTTAATTAGATCACTTTGGAATTTTTTATGTATCTTTTTTCTGTAAGGATTCATAAAGTGAAACTTGGAACATATTAAGGAGACATATTTGGAATATTTGACTCCATTTTCAGAATTTGGTTCACTATATTTTGTTTTTTATATCCTAATGAGGTTAGGATTGTGAATATTTAAAAATAATTTTTAAACGAGTCATCTTGGTATTTTTTCTATATTTTTCTTGTTTGGAAATTTTACAGTGTGAAATATTCATAGATTGTAGGAGACATATATATGTGCCTTAGGTATAGTTTCTAGAATTATATTTCAAGAATTGGACATGTGGAACACTATACAAGTTTTCTCATGTGAAGAGTCTAAAAAGGTACATAAATTATTAGTGACCTAATTGTTCATTAGAACATCCCCTCTTTTGTTGTAATAAGGAGGAAGGTTGTTATTATTTTCTAGCATGACTTCAAAGAAAGATAATACACCAATTAAATTTAATGAATGCCAAAAGTTGAGTCTCATAAGTTATCCTTTGATTTATGGGTACATTAAAGGAAAACATCCAACATGAGGTGCATCTCTTTGAACCTAAATCTCTAGAGCATGCTTTCAGCCTAGAAAGTAATTTTGAAAGTAAATATATGAGGCTACTATAAAATTGGTCACTAATAACTATAGAGAAAGTTAGGCTCCCTTTCCTAAACTAACAAGATTGAATCCTCAACAAATGGATGAAAGAAGAGCAAAGGGACTATGTTTCAATTGTGACAGCAAGTATCATAAAGGGGATAAATGTAGTGAGAGGAGATTTTTCTGCATATATTGTGAAGATGAAGAATATCAAGAATTGGGAACTTCATAAGATCTATATCTATAAAAAACTAAAACAATATATTGTCATGCATTGATCGGCATATATACTTTACAAACCCTCAAGATAGAAGGATATATCAAAAGGAAAAATGTAATAGCATTGATTGATTCAAGTAGTACCCATAACTTCATCAATTATAAAGTGGAAAATTTTCTTAATTGCTTTGTATATGCAGCACCATAATTTCAAGTGATGATTGCAAATGGAGGTAAGATAAATTGTGCAGGGAAGTTCAATAATATTAAGCTGAATATGGGGGAGTATTTATTGGTTATTCCTATGATTACAATCTAAATTGGTGGTGAGGATGTTGTATTAAAGGTCTAGTAGTTAGAATAATTGGGAATAGTGGCACTTAATTTCCAAGATATTTTCATGATATTTTCCTCAAAAGGAAAGGAAATTAAGTTTAGAGGTATATAAGGGAAACCCAGTAAAGTGATAAGATTTCATAGCATGACAAAATTTATAAAAAAGGGAAACCAAGGTGTAGTTGCACAATTTTGCTCATTAGATGTTAAAACATATATATCCTCTGCTCTATTAGATCTTCAAAAAGTTATTGACAATCATGCTAAGGTATTTGGAGAAATTCCTAAGGGTCTTCCACTTGTCTGAGATCATGACCATGCTATTCATTTGTAGCTTATAAGTGTACCACACAAAATTAGTCCTGATAGAAATCCACATGTACAAAAGAGTGAAATTGAGTGTATGGTTCAAGAAATGTTACAGGAGAGAATCATTCAACCTAGCCAGAGTGATTTCTCTTCATCAGTGATGATGGTTATAAAAAAGGATGGTTTGGGGCATATGTGTCGAGACTAAAGACAACTCAGAAAAATGACAATAAAAGATAAGTTTCATATTCCTTTCATTGATGAATTGTTATATGAATTGCATGGAGCAATTTTCTTTACTAATTTGGATCTTTGTTCTAGATATCATCAAATTAGAATGAGGAAAGAATTCATTCCCAAAATAACCTTTAAAACACATGAAGGTCATTTTGAGTTTTTGGCTATGTTATTTGGACTTAAAAATGCACCTTAAACATTTCAAAGTTTGATGAATTCTATTTTCAAACCCTTTCTCAGAAAATATATGCTAGTATTTTTTTATGAAATACTAATTTACAACAAATATTGGGAAGAGCATGTGCAACATGTTGACGGGGTCTTGAAATTATTAGAAGAGAAACAACTATGTGTGAAAACTTCCAAGTGTGCCTTTAGGGTTCAAGACATGGAATATTTGGGTAATATTGTATCACACGATGGTGTCAAGATGGATCTTAACAAAATCAAAGTTATGAGGGAATGGTCAATCCCTAATACCTTGAAGAAACTTAGAGGATTCTTAGGGTGGATAGGATATTACAACAAATTTGTCAAGAATTATGGTCCAATTGAAGTTGATCCGAACTTATGCAAGAATGAAATAGAATACATATATAAACATAAACATAGATGTACATCAGAAATAAAACTTCACTTCATTAATATCAAAGAACTAAAATATTCTTACATACAAAATGGAAATAAAATAGCTCAAGAAATGGTAGCTTAACTTTGAGAAGAGATGTGGCAGCTACATGCCTTTGAACTATGTTATAATGAGGCTCAATGGCTTTATTATTATTTAACAATAAGGGAAAACTTTAAACAACCAAAATCTTAGCCCAAGGATATGGAATGACAAGAATTTGTGGGCCCTGTCGGGTTAGTTGGAAAGCCAACTTCCCACGGCCGTAAATTGGTCATATGATATATGTTTGGCGTATATGAAACCTTTTAGGAAATATCTCTCCGAGTACTAAAATATTTTCTGCAGACCCCTACCTACAGCTATGGTATTATTTTGGATCTCAACTAAAACTTTGTTTATGGAGTCAAAACTGCTCTCGAAGTTTAGGACCTGAAAAACTGCTAAAAATAGTAAATGTTGCTATAAACAAGGAAACCGATGAAACTGACTAGGGGTCTAGGTGGAATAGACGAATGAAGGAGTTGGCCTACTTTGAAAGATTGATATAGTTGAATCCTCTATTGGTGGGTGTTATTGATATGTGTGTCCATGATCCAATTAGTTGTGGCATGTTCCATGCAGTCTGGGTTTAACTCTGTGGGTGTGAGTTTTTATGCAATTTCGCATGTGTGAAGTAATGGTGGAAAGCATGGGCAGAGATGGTCCACATTGAACATTGGGTGTAGACAAAGGAATGGTGAAATTTTGAGCTTGAAGGCATTGTCTCCTACAACCTTGGTGATGATATGGCCCATATCAAAATAGGTGAAGCTTGCAGTGGGGTCCAACAATGTGCTCCTTCTAAAAATGTAGTCAAACTTTTTCGCCCACCTGGAACTTATGTGGCATCTGATGTTCATCATGTCAATGCTTGTACTTAGCATTAACTCCTTCTAATATGTCATGGACCTATTGGCATATGTGTTGAATGCACTTAATGAAGTTTTTTTCCCTGTTAACTTTGGATTGGACATGAGCCAAATCTACCTGAGTAGATACAAATGGTATGGGCACATCAATGGGGAATAGCGGTTGGAATCACAGTCCCACCTGAAAGGGGCGTGTCCAGTTGAGATATGGAGAGTTTGGTTGTAGTTTTTTTGGACATATGGAAGCCTTTCATCCCATGTGTGAGGATGCTTCGAGTTGTATATGCATATAATATGGATGATCATCATGTTGAAGACCTCTATTTGGCCATCAGTTTGGGGGTTGAAAGTCATGCATTTAGTGAGCTTGGTATCCAGCATCGACCATAACTTGACAAAAATTTACTTAGGAAACTTTTATCACGATCTGAGATAATGGACTATGGGATCCCGAAGTGCACCCACACTCATCCAAATAAGAGTTTAGCAGTGGATTTTTCTGTGATACTCTTCTCGCAGGCATCCAGAATGCCCATCTTAGAGAATTTGTCAACGACCAAGAAAATACAATCATTTCCATGCTTAGTATAAGGAAGTCCTGACATGTAATCTATGGATATGGGTTCCCAAGGTCAACTGGGATTAGGAAGAGGAGTATAAAGACCTTTATTCTTGATGGTCAGTTTGGAAATGGTGCTCGTAGTGGAGGATTTAAAGTACTTCCAAACATCTTGTCGAAGGTTCATCCAATAGAAATACTTCTGCAATACTACCATTGTTTTCTCTACCCTGAAATGTTCAGTGACCTGACTATAATACACTTTCCAAATAATATTGGCACACTCGCTTGAAGGAACACAAAGGTGTCCCAGGTGGCATAATAGTGCATCCTGGAGGTGATAATTCATAAATTTCTTGCCTTCCTGGAACGTCTGGTATTTGTTTTCAAATTTTGGATCACTCTTGTAAAGATTCGGCCACCTCGAAGTCTCATGCCCGTAAGAATCAAGCAAAATGGTCAACGCCATGACCGGTGGTCGACTGAGGTAGTCTCTAACATTGTTGGTGCTACCCTTCTTGTACTTAATGTTCAGATGAAACTATTTCATGTATGTGCACCATTTCTGATGGTGATTGTTTTGCAACTCCCCTTATGTCTATATTAGCTACAGGGGTCGATGATCTGTGTGGATAATTGTTTCCCTACCCATAATGTAATGCTTCCATTGTCGTCACGCCTACACAATGGAATACGTTTCTTTGTCATAGGTGGGATAATTTCAGATTGTGTATGAAAGTGCCTTACTGTGATATGCCAATGGATGCCCCTGTTGAGTAATAAATTCACCAATAGCATAGTCGAAGGCATCTATCTCGGTCTCAAATGGTTGCTGTAGGTATGGTAATATGAGCATTGGTGCAGAGCAGAGCTGATGGTTCAACATGGTGAATTCCTTCTGTTGGGATTCAAACCAAAATAACTTTTCTTTCTCCCCTCCCTTGGTGACTTAACTCAAAGGCCAAGTGATATGAGAGAATACCAACGCGAACCTATGATAGAAGTTGGAAAGACCCAAAAATTTATGGAACTTTGTTGGAGTGGTTCGGGCTAGCTAATCTCGAATGACCTGTATCTTGGTTGGGTCAAAATGCACACCTTTCTCATCAATGATGTACCCCAGATATTGAACCTCGTTCATGCAAAAAGTGCATTTCTCCAAATTAGCACATTACTTGTGTTGTCACAGTGTTTATAGGACCTATCACATGTGGTGGAGATGCTCTTCCCAACTTTGGCTAAAGATCAGGATGTCATCCAAATATGCCACCACGAATGAGTTGATGAAAGGTTTAATATTTCGTCCATTGGCCTCATGAAGGTTGCGAGGGAATTTGTCAACTCGAAAGGCATGAAAAACCATTCAAAAAGGCCCTCCTTGTATTTGAAGGAATTATTCCACACATTAGAGGGTTCGATCGATACCTGCTGATAAGTGGACTTCAAGTCAATATTGCTAAAATATTTGGCCCCCTTGAGTTGGTTGAGCAGGTCATCAATCCATGGAATTAGATACCTATTCTAGATAATGATCTTGTTCAGTGCCCAATATTCAATACAAAGTCTCCAGGTCTCATCCTTCTTTTGTACCAACATGATCAGGCTCCCACAGGGCGATGAACTTGGCCTAATTTTCTCTTTCTACAACAACTCATGAATATGCCTCTTGATTTCATCATTATCCATAACATAATGTCGATAGATCAGTCCATTGGGTAGTTTCATGCCTGATGTCTATCGATGGAGTGCTTGACCTGATAGTGTAGAGGTACCCCTGCAGGAGAGGTGAATAAGCCCATGTATTCCTCCATGACATTGTCCATATATTGTTGTCATGTGGAGGAGCCCTGTCTAGAGGCTGTGGCCACAATATTATTCTAGCGATGACGGTGAATCATCAGGAAGACAAATTTCCCGGTCTGGGATATGATCTTACTGCATTTCTTCACAGTGATTAGAGAGATGGCGATAGGTGGTGCTACCTCTGGTATCCTGTACAACTTATTGCCCAAAGTAATAATAACAGTGTGAGGCCTAGATTCATACATAGAATGTCGCCTCCACAAGTATGTTTCGCCTAATAATACATCACAAAATTTGAGAGGAGAAACAACATACATTACCTCATCCATGAAGGGCTTGATGTTGTAGGGGAGGTGGCACTTTTGGCTAGCGCTAAGATCTCTTCCTTGGTGAAGCCAGCCGATGGTGTACGATTGCGAGTGTGTTATGGTCTATAGGCCTATACATTTCACAACCTCTGCTAAAATGAGGTTCTTTTGTCTCCTGTTGTTAAAAATGAACTACAACGAAGAACCCTTTACGCACATCTGTGAGTGGAAGAGGCGCTCCCCCTCCTATGGATCTTCGAGCTCATCCTTCTAGATCTTGGTGGTGGCAATAGTATCACTAGGCTTCACATCAATCATTTTCTTCCCCTTGTCATTCCCCTTATCACGTTTTGACTCAAATTTGGAGCATGCATCTGATTTGGAAGCCTTCAGCTTGGCCACCAGTGACTTCTTGGCTCGACACTCACTCATGTTGTCAGTGTTGTCTTTGTGGTGTTGTTCTTTTCTTGCAGCTTTGATGGGTTTTCTTGGGTCACCCCACCTTGGCTTTGTCCTTTGTTCATAAATTTAGGGGTGCCTTTCCCTTACTTTAGATTCACAAATCCAAAGTCTTGCTTCTTCTATTTAAACTTCTACTTAATCTTGACAGCATATCGATAGGCAACACCAAGCGAGGAGATGTCCAGGAACTCCATTTCATCTTAGATGTACTTATGTAGACAACCGCGGTACTTGAGTACCAAATGATACTTAGAATCCTTGATGCCCAGCTTCGTGCAGAGGGCATGAAAACCATTTCTGAACTCTAATACATCTTTGTCCCTTCCTTGCTACAACGTGCGCCACTTTATGTATTTATCTTCAAAGATACCGATAGGGTAATATTGTTCCTTAATGGCATCTCTGAAATAATTCCATGTGGGTGCAACTGAGAAAATTAAGGGTTCCCCCTCGTCCTTTTGATATCAATAGGTTTCCTACTAGTCCTTAACATGGGGGGAAGCTTCCAAGAGTGCATAAGTAATATTTTCATAGTTGGAAAATTTTTGAACTAAAAAATATCCTTCCAATAGATTTAACCATTTATCGATGACATCTGCATCTATCTAACCTTCAAATATGGGAATGTCAAAGTTAACTTATACCTTAAAAGGCATGGCGCCTCCATAGTGGCTTTCGGATGAAGATGTGTCACCTATGGCTAGTCATCGAAGGATAGGGGAAACGTTATCCTTCATCGCGTTCCTTTGTTTCTCAAGGGCCTAGTTGAGCAACATTTTGAAAGTATCTCCTACTCCCTCATTTTTCTTTTCTTCCACCATGGGAGGTCATGAGGGTTTTCAAGGTTGATCTTGCAAAGGTTCAACCAGATCGATCCCTAACTCCTTATACCATGACCTCATTGTGGACATGCAAATAAAAGCTGAGAAATAGCATACCGCTCTAATACCATTGATATGACCTTATGTAGGAACACAATAGAATAAATATATAAACATAAACACACAAGTGCAATAGAAATAAAATTTCATTTCATTAATATCAAAGAACTAAAATATTCTTACATACATAATGGAAACAAACTAGCTTGGGCAATGGTATCTTATCTCTAAGAATGGATGTGGCACCTACAGGCCTCTGAACTATGTTACAATGAGGCTCAAGGGACTTTTTATTATTGAAAAACAAGGTAAAATC
The DNA here is from genome assembly GCA_034641835.2 of Pinus albicaulis. Taxonomy (NCBI): domain Eukaryota; kingdom Viridiplantae; phylum Streptophyta; class Pinopsida; order Pinales; family Pinaceae; genus Pinus; species Pinus albicaulis. Next base: position 1,360,335,045 of record CM076570.1, read on the forward strand.
ATAAAAAACCAAATCCCTAACCCCAGGAGATGGAACGTGAAGAGTTTGTGGGAATCCAACTTCCTAGGGTCGTAACTTGGTCATATTATCTTCGTTTGGAGCGTATGGTACCTTGTTGGAAATATATCTCTAAGTAATATAATATTTTTTGCAAACCCTTTTCTACGGTTATGGGCCTGCTACGGAACTAAAAAAAAAATAGTTTAGGGGGTCAAAACTGCTCTGGAAATTTAGGACCCAAAAAATTGCTAAAAATAGTAAATGTTGCTATAAAAAAGGAAATTGATGAAACTAAATGGGGGTCTAAGTGGAATAGATAGGTGGCCACCAATATCCACCTGGATCAGAAGCACCTCTAACAAAATTATTGAATAAGGAAGCATTTTATTAGACTAAAGAAGCAACCAAAACATTTTAAGAACTTAAAGAGGTTGTGTTTACAACTCTGGTCTTGGAGACACCTGACTTCAAAAAAATATTCATTATGGAATTGGTGTAGTTTTGATGCAATTAGGAAGGCCCCTTGCCTTTGAATTTAATGAACTTAAAGGAAATAATCTACTCTGACCAATCAATGAAAAAGAGATGTTGGTTGGACTAAATATAGTTAAGAAACAACATACATATATACCTAATAGGAAGGCACTTTAAAGTAAAAACAAATCATGATAGTCTAAATAAATTCTTATATCAACTACTATCTTCAAAAGGGAAATAAAATTGGGTCACAAAGATGTTGGGTTGTGAATTTGAAATTATCTACAAAAAGGGAAAACAAAATATTGCAATAGATGCACTCTCAAGGAAAGAGGAAGACACAAATGGTTCACTATGTGTTATTTCTATTCCATAATCTAACTGGGTTGAAGAAACAAGGATAGAATGGTATAAGGATGAGAATACATGAAATATCATTCAATAGCTATAGGAGGACCCTAATGCAGTAGAAAAATTTACATGGAAAAATGATTTGTTATGGTATCAATATCACTTATACTTCTGTAATAATTATCAACTAAAACAAAAGGTCCTATTTGAATTACACACTTCTCCTATAGGAGGAAATTCAAGGTTCTTGATGACATACCATAGGATTAAGAAATATTTTTTGGGGGAAGATATTAAAGAATATGTGCAAAAATTTGTTGTTGAATGTGTGGTATTCCAACAAAATAAATGAGAGATTATCAAGACTCCATAGCTCCCTCAACCATTAGCCATACCAAGTAAGCATTAGGAAGAATTTTCAATGTATTTTATTACAGGTTTGTTGAATTGTGTAGCTTGGGAGGTATTCAACAAGCCTAGATCTTGGGTTTGTGTGCATTTGGTCACAAATTTAAGGGTTTGTGGGAAAATAACACAAATGAATGGGTTTTAGACGCAAATGGGGTTTAAAATTATAAAAAGAAAATTAAAAGAGAAAATTAATTATTTCCCAAGCCTAGAGAGATCTTAAGAGGCTAGAGTAAATCTATTTAAGGAGGCCTAAGGCTAGGTTAGAGACAATAAAATGAAGGAGATCATTTGATAAGTAGAGGCGAATAAGATATCATCCTTAGAATGCCCTAATTTGAGGATTGTGTAGGGCTACAAATTTAGGTCAAGTTCCTAATCCATAAGGGAAACTTCATCATGCAAAGATATAAATATACCACAGGCATCAAGAGGAGAAAAACTAATGAGGAGAGGAAGATATGTTGATTCTTTGCTTCAAGATCTAGACAAATGAGTTGGTAGGCCTGTTGGTGGAAATTCTAGGCATAGTTTAAATGGTGATCATTAGGGGAATTTTGAGGTCTAAAATGGGCCTCCTAAGGAAATTATAAAATAATAGTGGAAATAATAAAATAATATTTGACTACATCAAATTTTAGAGGGGAAAAAAAGAAAAACTACTTTTTCAACTCGTATTTTCAACTTATCTCCCAAATTTTTTAATCAAATTTCGAGCGGGAGTACTCGTTGGCTGCAAAATTTAATTCCTCATCAAATGAGTGCCCATGTTGCATACTTTTGATGGACCTTGCTACAAGAAAAATGAGAAATACATGAAAAATGTGATTGCAATCACGTTTTTTAATGTATTTCTCATTTTTCGTGTTGCAAGGTCCATCGAAAGTATGCAACATGGGTACTCCTTGGATGAGGAATTAAATTTTGCATCAAATTAGTGCTACCGCTCGAAATTTGAGTAAACACTTTGGGAGATCAATTGAAAATACGAGTTGAAAAAGTAGTTTTATTATTTTATTATTTTTAATATTTTTACCCTTTTACTAAAAAAATGGTGAATCATCCCCCATGGTTGACATCATAAACTTGAATCTTAATGGTTCTTATAAAGTTTATTTTGGTTGTATGTTTTTCTTAGGAGGCCCATTTTAGACCTCAAAATTCCCCTTATGATCTTTGTGACTGCGAGTTTATTTCCTGTGCAAGTGAGAAGGGTTGAGACCCTTGTTATTAGTGCAAATGAGGCCAGAAAAGGTTAGGGAACCTTATCAAGGAACAACATACTATATTTGAGAATGATTTCAAGTGTTTTGGTGACCATATATATGTTGGTTTTGAGGTGGTTATAGGCCTGAAGTAGCTGCAAGTCTAAGTTGGAGTTAGACCATGATTACTATCACCAAGATTTCACAAATTTGTGGACTTTCAAATGGACTAGATCAAGTTCATAAAGAGGTGAATATTTTAGTCTTAAATTGATGTGTTTGTCCTAGTGGAAGGTTGTTAATAAAGGTTATTGACAATAGTATATCATTCCCTAAGTATTGTCTTGTTGAGAAACAAATGATAAATAATGGCTAGACATTATGAGGCCTAGTTAGGGCTTCCTCCTAAGGAAATACTACTCTGGGATTGGATCTGTCCAAAAGAACTAACATTCGCTTATATCTATCATGAATGTAGAGGGTCGAGACCATAGCTGTGGAGTTGACACAAATTTTTACGCTTGCATGAGAGTCACAAACCTTTTTGTAAATGTGCAGGGTTTATAGTTATCAATAGATCTCAAATAAGGTCAATAATACCCTAACTCAGTCTCAGATGGAAGAATGGAGTGAGCATAATTATAAGTACTTGTTGGCATGGAGGAATGAAGAATAAGGAAGGTTTTTTCAAGGTTTGGAGCAAAAATATATTAGAGCCCAAGAATAGTGATGAAGAGAGAGCTTAATCATTATTAGTTGGAAGATATAAAGATCCATAGATAAGGATATATCTATGAGTTCCATATCAGTGCAATTGAGGAGAATATTATAGAATAGAGGTGTTACACAACATTTTTTCATTGTCCCTGCAATCCCCATCTCGCCCATTGGAGGGTCATTTCTATGATTAATAAGTAGTTTCATGCCTTGCAAAAACCATCATTGTATCCCTTTATATGAGAGTAATATTCCTTCTGTTGACAATTCCCTGAGCAGAGATTCAAAAACCCTTGTTTTTTCCTTGGTGCGAGTATTCAGTTATGCCCTCGCGCTGAAGGGGAAGATTAACACTGGGCCCCACACCAGTTGGCACTTTGTCTCAGTTAGCCACCTGCGTTGAGCTGTTTGTGGAATGTTTTTTAAAAATAGAGGTAGAGATTCCACTCCAACAACTTCGAGGATGAGTCATTGGGAGTGGTTGGACTGAATAACCATGGACTCCCTCCTTTATTTTATGGTTTCCACCTCTTATGGGAACCTCCAAAAGGATAGGACTCCATCCCACCTTTGTAGGGATCCTAACCTCCTCCTTTTCCTCTATAAAAAGAAGTTATAGCTGAACTATTGAAGAGATAGAATAAGAAGGAACTTCGTTGAGAGAGCTTGAGTCCATGCCTTCATCCCGTCCAAATTCCTTGACCAGCATCTGAGACGCGTTTCGGCTGAACCCTGCTGGAGGAGACTGTGGCATCAAAGCATTGGTTGTAACTCTTCCTTCTATCAATACATACACATGACTGTTGTTTGGTTCCCATTGTGTATTATGTTAGATGTTTAATGCAATATGCTTAGCCTTATTTGACTTGCTAGTAGTTACTAATTAAGTTATTATGTCGTATGTTGTTCTTGTTTGTTGTTCTATGTGCAGGTATCCGAGCATGACTGCAGAATGATTGTGACTTGCCAAGGCAGGAGCAAGAGGCCACCACCATTACAACCACAACGACAACATTGGATTCCAGGTGGGTCAATCTACCGCGTCCTCTTTTCATTCAATAATTAGGAATCAACACTCTAGCATGTATCTTTGTTTCTAGACCCACACTAGGGCTAGAGGGATCGTCTCTGTCCACAGAGAGGATTTACCTGCTAAACAAATTGGCGACTCCACTGGGGATTCAGTGCGAGTTTGTCGTTTCATCTTGTTGGGTCAATTTTGATCATTGATTTTCTTATCCGTCTTCTTTTCGTTTGATTACTTAGTTTATATCCTCTGTTCAGCTCCAAATTGTCAAGATTGACCTTTTCTCATTGGATTTTGGTTTTTCAATTTTTCCCATAGTTATCTGGCTTGGCGCACATTTCATTTGAACAGTCGCACCAATTGGCGAAGGTTGTTTTTGTTGCAGTCGCACCAACCCCTGTTTGGCGTGGATTACAGCCTTACATTTATGCCAAATCCTGTAGGATTTGGTTTGACCTCCTTGATGAGTCTTTTGGTTAGTTGTGCTTGACTCTGGGTTATTTTTGATGTGTAATTATTCCTTTGGGACTATTTTGACTGCTTTCTGCTTGTTTTTCTTAGTCATTTGTCTATTTTCCTATTAGTGTAGATTAAGGCCTTAGGGTTTCTAAGTGTCTTTGTGCACTGAGCCTTCTGTTTGGAAATCAAGTCTCATTAATTGTTGTCAGTCTCATTCTCAGGTCAATTGCACTAAGTTTTCTTGATCCTTTTGAGTATTTTCTTTGGGTGAATGATCATTTCGTTTCAATTGATTCTTCTCCTTGTTGCTCAAAGAATATATTACATTGCTTGTTTTGGGTCATTTTCAAAACTTTATTTTGATTTGGAAGATTGCAGCATTAGTTTGAGTGCTTTCTTGTGATTTTTTTTGCATTGATTGAGTCATTCAATTTCTATTCTTACATTCTCAATACTCAAGCTAGTGTTTATTTTTTTTTTCGTGTAATTAGTTCTTTATGTACTCTTTTTCATTGAAAAAAAAAAAAAAAATTTGCATTATTTCCTTTGCATCAAAAGTGAAAACTTCTTTTGCATAACTAGCATTTGATAGTCTAGGAAAGAGTTTCATTTTTGTTTGATTGTGTTAGATGCATTAGTGGATTTCTTCGCATAATTTCATTGTTTGATATTGTTGAAAGATATCTATCCTTCTCGTAACTAGCATTCATTGAATAAAAAATGATGTTCATTTGCATATAGCTTGCATTTAGGAAATTTGAGATCCAAATTCGATAGGGCCTTGAAACTGAAACATAATCCAAGATCAACTTTAAAATTCATTCAATTAATATAAGGAAGCATTGAAACCTAATGCAACATTTTTAGTGGTCTAGGCTAGAGACGTGTTCTGACGTCTTAAAACCTAGTAGCTTTAGACAACGCTAGTATGGACTTGTGCTCCCCGTACCGTCGAGTATATAAAGGGATACCCCTCTAGGTTGCAATCATTTTATCCATAGGAAGCCGAGTCTTCCGCCTTGTAACCGTGATGCACTAAACACAACATTCGAGGAGACTACCTTCACGTACATTAAGTCCTTGGTCATTTTTCTTTCATTTGATCACCAAGGTGTATTGGCAGTTCACGAAAACTTGGTACACCCTCTTGCTTAGAGTAGAGAAGAGATCATCGAGCACTTTTCCATTCATGCTCGTTTAAAATTGAAAGTAACTAGATTCATCTTTTGCCTGTTTCTCAACTTTTAAAACATGAAACAACAAAATCTGGTTTCCGTGTCATAAAATTAATCACCTACGATCACACACTCATTAAAATTTTTATTACTTGGCTTGTTTTTGTTTTCCTTAGATTTTGATTTTGGAGCCTTTGATTGGTTATCTTTTTTCCTTCTTATTTAAATATACAGTCATAGTGGCAGAACCACCAGTTTCGTCATCCTCACTAACTCCTAGCGGTAGTACTTTTCCAGACGTTGCTTTTGAAACCCCTCAGTCCACTAGGTCTGCTGAGTTTTCACAGCTTATTCTCCCGTCTGTCCTACCTCTTGCTATTTGATCTCCCCCTGAAAAGCCAGTTGAATTAAATTGGCCTCCTTCTAGTGCTTGGTCTGGTTTTGGGGAAGAAGGAGATTTTCCTCCTCTTACGTCGGGCTCACCATTTTTTTTCACTGTTGTACCTCCTAGTCCCCATAGTCTTTTCGAATATCTTACGACGGAGTCAGACATGGATTCATCCAGTCCTGTTGGTAGTGAAGGAATGCCTGTTTCCATAGGAGAATATCAAATTTTTCCAGAAGGTGTCCCTCATGTTTCTACTCAGTCTTCTCCACCATCGGTGTCACTTCCACCTGGATATAGGTCCTTGAGTCAGATTATGTCTGGTGTTGCATCCATGGCAAAATCTAGTACATCAACTCCTCCTCAAAGCTTGGTCCTCCCTTCGTCAGGACTATCACCTTCGACACCTGGTTCGTCGGTTACTATTACATCAGTCTTAGTTCAACCGACTGTCTGTGTGGTTTCATTCACAACAGTTGTTACGACTTAGCCGTCAAGATCTTTTCACACTCGCAGGTCTATTTTTCTCAATCCTACGTGTCTTGTTAATCCCGATCTAAGTATAACACAATACAGTACCACGGAGGCCCCACCTACTTCTAGTGCAGTCTCCACTACCCCGGTGATTCCTGGTGGCCTTATTTTTGAAGAGTATCTGTTGGCTATTCAGCAGCAGAGCTCTTAGGGTTCTCAGCAGCTCCAAGCTCCTGGTAATCCTCGCTTCCATCGTTATGATGTTGTTGGTAATCCCATTTATTCATTGCATCATCATTATTACATATATGTTAATCCTGTTTATTTTCCTCCTTTTTATCCTTATCAGGCTATTTATGATCCTAATCATACTGTTACTTATCTTGGACCCACCTTAATTGTGCAACCCTCTGGCTTGCAAGGAAAACCCTCATTGGGGCAAATTTTGGCTCAGCAGAGCTCTTCCTCTGGTCCACAAGGACAAACTTATGTTCCACAAGGCCAACCTTCCCAAGGTCAACCTTTCGTCCAACATGGTCAACCCTACGGTCCATTTGGTCAACCTCAGAATCAACTAGAACCATCTTATGCTACTGGAGAGCAAATCTATCCACTACAGGGACAACCTTTGGTATCACAACCACCGCCACACATTTCATATGGCCAAAAATTTGTGCCATAAGGACAACCCTACGCTCCTCCTCCAGGTCAACCTGGTCCATTGCAACCATCGGGCCAACCTTTCCCACAAGGGAAACCCGGTGGTCCTCAGTACTCGGTTCAACCAACTCAGCAACCGATTCAACCTGCTCCTCATCTAGTTCCATCATTTCAGCAACTAGTTCTACCCACTTATAGTCAGCTAGGTTTACCCACTCAGCAACCTGCTCAACCTGCTCAGTCGGGTCTGCATGCTCAACCACAAGGCATTTATTATCCTCAATTTCAATATCAGCCGGTATATAGTGCGCCCCAAGGTTTTTACCCTCAACATCAACCTTCATTGGTATATAATCAACCTCAAAGCCATGCTTATGTTCCACAATAGAATCCATACGTTGCTCAACAGGGACCTCAGTGATCTCCTCAGACTCAGTATCCTGGTCCTCAAACCCAGTATCAACTAAGTTATCTTACTTCTACCTCCTATGGTCAGAATCCTTCGAGAGAGAATGCATGGGGATAGAATCCCTATCGAAATGGGTGGAATGTAAACACGGGTCCTTATTGAAAACCTCCAATGAATTTTGACACTCAATTACCATTTCTTGCTACATTGGAATTACATGATGTGTCAAAGTTAACGAATGACCTCATTCTTCATAACCTGTATTGGCCTCTGGTTCCAACCAAGATTCCCGATGATTGTCCTAAATTTGAGGGCAAGTTTGGCGAAGACCCCCAAGTGCATGTTATGAATTACCATTTGTGGTCTTCCTCTAACTCTTGGGTTGATGATTCTATTCAGCTCCATCTTTTCCATCGAACTCTTATAGGTGTCGCTGCAAAGTGGTACATTGAGATATCTCGTGGCGTCTTCCAAGACTTCAATTCTTTAGCCATGTCATTCCTTACGTATTTTCAGTTCCCGATCCACTATGAGACCGGGACACACCTCCTCACTTCATTGAAACAGGAACGAGCTACTCATATCTCAGATCATATTCATGAGTGGCGATGTCATCATCGCATGATCAAATTTGAAATTCCCGATCAGCTTCTGACTCATTGGTTCACCACCTCCTTTGTCAATTAGATTGCAAAAGGCATAGCTATGGGGGCATGTGTAACTAAGGAATAAGGCATTGCCTATGCTTAGTACCTTGATCTTGTGTACTCTCAGTATGGCTTATTATATGATATCTTGCCTGATGCTCCCTGACCAGGAACTTCTAAACGACCAACGACTCCATCCGTCGATGGTATTATTGGTTCTGTGTCTCAGACTTCTCAAAATTATTCTTCTTCAAAATCTGGGAAGCCAAATTCTACTTCTTTCAATAGTGTTTCTTCTCAGTCCACCTCAAATTCTGGTAAACCCGCAAAAGCTAATGCTATTCAGGCCAATCCGGCAGATAATTCTTCTAAAGGTAAAAATAAGGGTAAAGGTAAGGCCAAAGCCGATACCCTGAAATAGGATTCTCAGAAACCTCGTGCTAGCGATGGTTCTCAACGTAAGTCGAACTACCCTTGTTTGATTTGTGATGAAGAGCACTTCACCAAGGACTATCCTTGATGATTCGAAGTGAGTCGGTTACTTAAAGGCACCAAGGGAACTCCGATCGTTCTTAAAGAACCTTTCCCATCTCAGCAGACCCATATGGTAGAGAAACCTTAGTCCTCTGCCCCATTTGGCTCTCAGGTGTTCATGATGAACGGTTCTGCAGCCGTTTCTATTGATACTTGGTCAAAATATTATACTAGATTGCGTCAAACCACGGGGAAGGAGATCACTGATGGTCTTACTCCTCCGCCTATCTCTGGCCCTCTTGAGATTGAAAGGCCTAGTGCTGAATCCGTTGTACAACAACCTTCCAAAGGTGTACTCTGTAAGTCTTCTTACAATCCCAGTGCCTGAGCCACTCAGCATTACTGTATTGTTGAGGATTTGGCTCAAGCGCCATCTGCAATGTCCGCATTAGAAGTACTTAAGAGTTTCCCATCTCAACGAAAGGCTTTTTTGTCTGCAATTGGTGGGGTTGATCGTGCCGATACTAGCCCTATCACTTTCGATTTAGAGAATTTCATTCCACGACTTCCACATTAGATTGCGCTTATTATCCAAGTGGTTATTAATGGTCTCGAGATCCATCAAGCATTTGTGGACGAAGGTGCATCAACCTTTGTCATGTCATCTTCTTGCTAGAAAGCTATTGGTTCTCCAGCCCTGAATTCATCACCAAATGCCCTGGAAGCATTTGATGGAAGAGAATCAAAGCCTTTAGGTGTTCTCGCTAGTTTACCAATTACTTTAAAAGGGAAGATAGTCAATGTTGAGATAGAATTCATTGATGCTAAACTCAATTAAAATCTTTTCCTTGGTCACAGTTGGAATCACACCATGTTGTGTATTCTATCCACTCCCTTTCATGTTCTGAAATTTCCACACAAAGGAAATATTGTTACTGCTAGTCAATTGTCCTTCTTCACCTCCTCTTCCAAGAACAACGTTCCATATGTGGATAAGATTCCTACTCCCTACGTGAGCGTAGGGCTAGGAATTTTTAAGGATCCTGCCCTCGTGGGTATTTTTCCTCTTCCTCCATGAAACACTATTAAGATCAATATGATCTCTCAGTCTGATGACCCATGGATTATTCCTACCACTGAAAAGATCGATTCCTTTGGAGATTCGATGTCGTTGAGTCCAATTGAGATTGACTATTGTGAACTCATTATAGTTTTGGAAACTTCGTCCTCTAATCATGCTCCTTTGAGCATGTCCCTTGACATTTATTCTCAATCCCCCTGGCTTGGCAATTAGGATTCGCCTGATCCTTCGTAAGAAGTGCTTCCCTCTGATGAAGCCTTCGTGGAAACTATGTCTCTCGAGGATCTGCCCTGGGACAATGGTCATCATCGTTACTCATTCATGCCTGACCTCGGGGCCATGTCTACTTGTCTTGAGCGTTTTTCATCTCAGGTTCCTTCTCCTTCGCTTCAAATGCCTGTTCTGACACATGATGTCTTTTATGGAAGGTTACTTGAGTAATATTACACAGACAATGCCTATTGACATTTCTGTTAAATCGGGAATCATCGAGAACGTCCATATTGGGGTCACTTGTTCTTCTAATGAATTCCAAGTTCATACTAAGCTTTTCTGTGAGTTCCATGATGTCTTTGCATGGTCCTACGAAGTAATGCCCGACATTGATCTTAGTATAGTGGTGCATGAAATACCTACTTACCCTGGTTCGAAACCTGTTCGCCAGTGCCATCGTCCTGTGCACCCTAGAAAAGTTGTTGCCATTAAAGGTGAAGTTGAAAAGCTTCTCAAAGTTGGTTTCATTTATTCGATTCCCTTGATATAATGGATCTCTAATATTGTTCGTGTAGATAAGAAACAAGGAATGATTCGAGTCTGCATTGATTATCGTGATATCAATCGAGCTTGTCCTAAGGATAATTATCCCACTCCCTTTATTGATAAAATCATTGATGACTATGCTGCGAGTGAGATTTTTTCCCTCATGGATGGTTTTTCTGGCTACAATCAAATTAACATTCTCCCGACTGATCAACATAAGACTTCTTTCATCTGTCCATGGGTTACATTCGCATATAAGAAGCTCCATGTTGGCTTAAAGAATGTTGGGGCCACCTTTCAGCGAGCAATGTCATATGATTTTCATGATATTTGTCACATCGTTCAACCTTACCTGGATGACCTCCCCACTCATTCAGCTAAGCGAATGGACCATCCTAACCATCTTTGTCAGATTTTTCTTCTTTGTCGACGTTACAACATTCGGCTTAATCCACACAAGTGCATCTTCTGCGTTGATTCCAGTAGACTCTTGGGGTTTATCATGTCCAAATATGGAATTCACCTCGATCCACTCAAGTTTGAGGCTATTATTAATCTCCCCTCTCCCTCTTCATTGCATCAGTTGTAGATTTTGCAAGGGAAGGCTAATTTTCTATGCCGTTTCATACCTAACTATGCAAAAGTGGCTAAAGGATTCACACGATTATTAAAGAAGGGTGTTCCATTCTATTGGGATGAGATTTCTCAAAATTATTTTGAGGTATTGAAGATGTTGCTTGTCAACGCTCCTCTATTGCATCCTCCAAACTATCATCGTGATTTTTCCCTCTATTTGGCTTTCAATACGGTTCTAGTATAAGACGATGATGACGGTAACGAACATGTTATATATTAATTATCTCATAACCTTCTCGACCCTGAGACATGCTATGCACATGTCGAGAAGTTAGCATTAGTTGCAGTTCAAGAAGTTCAGTGTTTTTGTCATTATATCCTTGTGCGTATTGTAACTATGATTTCTAATTGCAACCCTATGACCTATATATTGTCTCAAAAATTGTTGGGGGGAAAATACTCGAAGTGGATTCTCATCCTACAAGAGTTTGATTTGGAATTTAATGCTGCCAAGTCAAAGAAACCATGAGTCTTTGCTGACTTGATCTGTTCCCTCCCTTCTGACTCTGCTCCGTCTCATTTTGAGGAATACATTCCAGACGATACACTTTTCTTTATTAGCACCCTCGATCTGTGGTATGGTGATATCATCATCTATCTCCAGACTTCTACTTTCATATCTGAGCTGACAAAGGATGCCCGCCGACACATCTAACATCAATCACAACCTTATAGTATAGTCGGAGATACGCTCTATCACGTCAAAGTGGATTCCATACTCCGCTGATGTTTGACTCTCGAGGAAGGTGAGAAAGCCATAAATGATTGTCCCAGTGGCGCTTGTGCTAGTCACATGTCTGGTTATGCCATCACACATAATATTCTTCGTGTTGGTTATTTCTAGCCTTCTATCTTCAAGGACCACATTTTTGCAGTTCGTAAATGTCACGATTTCCAGATCTATCAATGCAAGATACGTGTGCCACATGTACCTCTTCATCCTGTCATTACCATTGGTCCCTTTATGAAGTGGGGCATAAATTTTATGACGTGTAACCCTCACTTCGATGGGGGGCATGCTTATATTATCGTAGTTGTGGACTACTTCACCAAATGGGTCGAAGAAATGCCTACACTTTCCGCTGACGGTAAGACAGCTGCCCAATTCATATTAAATCACATCATTGCTAGGTTTGGTGTCCCTCAGGCCATCATTACCGATCTTGGTTCCCATTTTCGGCATTATATGGTGGCAGAGTTGACTTCTAATTTGGGTCTGTGTCACGATAGCTCAACGTCGTACTATCCTCGGGCCAATGGCCAGGTTGAAGCCGTAAACAAAATTCTTGTTACTATGCTTCAACATATGAATGGGATTCATAAATCCAATTGGCATCTCATGTTATTTTTGGCTCTTTGGGCATACCAAACCTCAGTTAATAATGCAACCAGATTCACTCCTTTTTAGTTGGTTTATGGTTTGGAAGCTACTCTTCTGATTGAGTGTGAATTACCTTTGCTCAAGTTGGTTGTTGAATTACTGCTGAAAACTTCGCCAGAAGAAGAGCGTCTCCTTTACTTATAAAGGTTGGATGAAACCAGTCGCTTTGCTGCTTTAGTTATCTAAGCACAGAAAAAGCAAGTCAAAGCTCATTTTGACCAATCATTTTCATCTCATTCTTTCGTTTAAGGAGATCTCGTCCTCCTGTACGACCAAGCTCATGATAAGCCGGGGGCAGGAAAATTTCAACCCATGTGGCATGGGCCCTACATGATTAAATGTGTGTTGCAGAATGGGGCCTATGATCTCATTGATTATGAAGGTCATCCTCTAGAACAGCCCAGAAATGGGTTGTATCTCAAAAAACATTATGCATGATTTGTGTACAAAGGTCTTAACTTCTTTTTTTGTACATGTTTTGATTTGGTGTGATTTGCGAGCATTTTCCTGCTTATTGGTTCTTGCTTATTTGTGCATATGTCTATTACCCGTATGTCGGTTTCACTGATGGTGCTTCCCGCAGTACCCAAAATTTGTCTTCAGCAGCCTGGGTAATTTATGATCATGTTGGTGAGTTGATAGATCTGCAAGGGATTTGTCTGGGCCGGACTACAAACAATTTCGCTGAATATAGTGTTTTCCTTGAACTATTAACCGAGGCAAGCAACCTTAGCATATGCGCATTTCTTGTAAATCTAGATTCACAGCTTGTTGTTCTGCAACTCAATGGTCATTATTCGGTTAGAAACCCGTACATTCTGAGATTATATTTACGTGTTTGTTTGTTGGAAAGACATTTTGATTTTATCACATATCAACATATTCCTAGACGAATGAATGCATTAACTAATACATTGGCTAACATTGTATTAGATAGACATTTGCGTAATTTATAAAATCATCATCATATGTAAAATATCCATGTAGGAAAATAGATGTATATATATATATATATATATATATATATCATATTTTTGCATCAGTGTACATCATAAATTAAAAATATATGTGTGTTTATGTTACATCCTGAGACACCATGTCTCTCAAAATATGCAGATATAAAACCTAGGTGTATAATCAGCATGATGTTGATGATAGCATGTCACTGTCTATACGAGCTGCCTCAATAAGCGATGAATGCGGCTTGGCACCCCCATGGTGTGTCTCTAGTAGGCATGAGGAACATCGTCGAAGCATGCATAGTCCGAGAATCCATGTGTGATTCCCTATAGGTTGTGCACGATCTCTTCCTCCTCGCCTCCCTCGCCATGAGGGTCGAAATCGCGAGGGATTCGCCTTGCTATCGGAGACATGCCTACAGGTCTCTCTGGGCCAACATCTGCAAACACATGGATTTAACGTCAAAAAATAAATAATTAAAAAATCATAACACTCTTGAAAATTAAAAAATGAGTCTTACCCAAATCTTCATCCCAATCCTCTCCCTCCAGGAGTGGGAGGTCTGGATCACCAGTAAAATCTGTACCAGAGTAGGGTCAGTCCTCCATGATAGTCAATTGTCATGGAGCCAATCAAAGAACTCCTATCTCTAGGACATTTTTTGGCCGCCCCTTGCCCTTGGCATCAGAGTTTCCCATTGGGCCATCCGTGGTTCCCTTGCTGGTGGTGTCAAGACTATGACCTCCTAACGCCGGTAGTCGTTCCAGGAAGAATGATACAAGGATAGACCCATAACCAAATTGCTTCAATTTGGTCTTCTTGCACTTTGTTAGCTAGCATTTCATGTTTATTTTCATGGCCTCTGCTCAGTTGTATATGGTCGGTGCCAAGCAGTCTACAGCAATAAGCAACTGTTTTTTTTTTGCTTCGTGTGGTGCATGCAATCCCACAACTCGTGTGATGGTATGTAGCACTACTTTTAGCTCCAAGTGCACTACTTTTAGTTCTAAGTCTGGGATAGTCTAGATATCAACTTTCCCACTTCCTGATCCTTTCTATGCCCCTGGAAATACCCTTTCAATCACCATGGACATGCTCTCCATGCAAGGTCAAGTGCCGGTTAGGATTGGTGCTGCTCCCCTCCATGATAATCCTGTTATGAAGTAAACATCAGAAACATCAATCTCGAGTTCCTGATCTCGAAGGATGAACATTTCCTGATTCTCATCCCATATGTTGATCAAATACTGTAGCAGCTCTGGTTGAGCTCGGAGACACGGTGTCAAGAAGAAATTTTTCAGTCCATAGTCTCTGAGAGCTTCCATGCATCTCTCATTTTCCATGGCAAGCTCATCCTCTTCGCAGTGTTCCTGTTCTTTCCATTTGATTACCATTTTTCCGCTTTCTACCTACAAACATATTCATATGGCTAGTATTAGCCATTTTTTAAACTTGGATTTGTAAAAAAATGGGTCTTTAACTTGCATTTTTTGCACAAAAATCGTCTGTGGGGTTGGCGTGACTATTTCTCAAATAGTCACACCAATGTGTGTGCCCTAGTTCAGAAAATGGGCAATTGGTGCGAGTTTGTGCCCAAAACTCGCGCCAACCGCCGTGCCCTAAATTTTACATTTCCTCCCCCAGAAATAAAAATTGAGGGTTGTAGGTAGTAAAAGAAGACTTAAAATGAAGGGAGGGATATCGGCTCTTACTTGGAACTGACGGATTCGAGATTGGTCTGCCAAATCATCCGCAATCGTCACCGCAAGATCACACTACAAAATGGGTAACTATTTCTCCACAAGAGGTAAAAAGTGAAAAGTAAGTATTTTTACCACTTTAGGCATTTTTATAACTTTTCACAACCCTAATTAGGTTTTAAGACATGTTTTTTTTATTATTTTATTATATTATTTTTGAGAAATGGGTTTTACACATGTCTCTTGTGTAGCAACAGGTTTTCAGGCCATAGTGATGAAGTAACAAGTTAAATTTTATACTTTTTCGAACTCGGTAAAAACATGAAAAAGTCACTAGTGGAGTCATCTTTCAGTTCTTTTCTGACTCTCTAAATTGAAAATATTTCCAAGACTCTTATCGTTTTGAACTCATTAAATGGCTGCAAAGCTATATCTACCTAGTATACGTTTACCCCTTTTTCAAGCTGGGATAGATTATTTACGAAAAAGGAATACCTTAGCCTATCACGACTAAGAGGTTCTTTCAGATATTCTTTTCTACCTTTTCAGATTTGAGAGACTATTTATGAAAAGGGCCATGCTGGATTTTTCTTTTCCACCTTCTTTTCAAACTCTCTAAACATGAAAATATGTTGAGTTCTCCCTTTATCAAACTCGTTAAACCCTGATGACATCAGACCTCATCGCCACGACGTTACCCGAGTTCCTCCTTCCTAGGGCTCGTAAAATTTACTAGGTTGAATTTATCCAAAGGAAAAACTTACATCGCAAGCATATGCTATCCCCTTCAAGCTTGTTTTAAAAAATAATTGGGGTACTCGCCAGAAATGGCGGGGGAAAATGGAACCAAGTTTTAGTTATGTTGGTAGTATGTCGCCCTTGAACATGGCACTTGTCTGCATTCGTGTCAGGTTGGGGACATCTCATTTCATCACTTTTTCCTCCATGGGTTTGGGTAATCTCTTTTGACCTCTCATTTTCTCTTTTCCATGTCATCATGACCTCAGATCCTTTGATGTCAAATACTGTCAAATCCAGTGTCCTGTCATTTATATGTTCAAGAGAAGTTTGGCTCTACAGTTTTCAACCTTCCTCTGATTCTCTGTTGGTCCTGATTCACTAGCATCATGTTCCTCTGTCTCATGTCGATGATGTGGGAAACATTATGGCCCCCCTTTGACGAGGTCATTTCCTATCGACTTCAGCTCATTAACCAGGAATCTGATCTAGAGACTCCCTTTTGGTACCTTGGAGCCTGCATGCCTTAATGGTAGGTTCTTCGCATTCGACGCAAGGTCCACCTCATTAGCCTTCGATCGAGTGATTCTACGGGTGTTCAACGCCAAATCACTGTTCTAATTCCGTGGATTCTACTAGTTGTACCTTGAGAGACATTGTCATTATTGGTGGTTTCTCTCGTGCCCGTTAACAAATTTCATCATTGGCTAGTAATCAGGTGATTTTCTTGCATGTTCGACTTCATCTCATATATTCGCATGCTTGAATTTGTACTTGTTCGAGTCGAAATGGAGTGAAAGACCTTGGGTTTTTTCTGATAAAATCCAGGTTGCGGATTCTTGTGGATTATCATGACTTATTACATGACTCGTTTTGGATGGCTGCGACCATACTTGAGTCTATTTGTTGATCCTTACTGCTGGATGGTTGCGTCCATACCTTGGATCTCAGTTTCTATATGCTCTATTATGGATGGCTGTGCCCATACCACATATTCATGTAGCAGAGATATCAGTTGTATCTGTAATTGTAGGTTTTTCAACGACGGTGTTTAGTTCGAACGCCTTCTCATAAATAATTTCGCCCCTCCGTCTCCCTCAGACCTCATGCTTTAGGGGGCATCTGTTACACAACATTTTTTCATTGTCCTTGTAATCCCCATCTTGCCCATTGGAGGGTCATTTCTATGATCAATAAGTAGTTTCATGCCTTGCAAAAACCATCATTGTATCCCTTTACATGATAGTAATATTCCTTTTGTTGACAATTCCCTTAGCAAAGATTCAAAAACCCTTGTTTTTTCCTTGGCACGAGTAGTCAGTTATGCCCTCGCACCGAAGTGGAAGATTAACACTGGGCCCTGCACTAGTTGGCACTCTGTCTCAGTTAGCCACCTGCATTGAGCTGTTTATGGAATGTTTTTTAAAAATAGAGGCGGAGATACCACTCCAACAACTTCGAGGATGAGTCATTAGGAGTGGTTGGATTGAATAACCACATACTCCCTCCTTTAGTTTATGGTTTCCACCTCTTATGGGAACCTCCAAAAGGATAGGCCTCCATCACACCTTTGTAGGGATCCTAACCTCCTCCTTTTCCTCTATAAAAAGAAGCTATCTCTCTTTGCATAAGCTATTTAAACATGGAGAATTGAGTATAATATAGCTGAACTATTGAAGAGATAGAATAAGAAGGAACTTCATTGAGAGAGCTTGAGTCCATGCCTTCATCCCGTCCGAATTCCTTGACGAGCATCTGAGACACGCTTCGGCTGAACCCCGCTGGAGGGGACTGCGACGTCAACGCATTGGTTGTAACTATTCCTTCTATCAATACATATACGTGACTATTGTTTGGTTCCCATTTTGTATTATGTTATATTTTTAATGCAATATGCTTAGCCCTCTTTGACTGGCTAGTAGTTACGAATGAAGTTATTATGCCATATGTTGTTCTTGTTTGTTGTTCTATGTGCAGGTATCTGAGCATGACTGCAGAAGGATTGTGACTTGCCAAGGTAGGAGTGAGAGGCCACCACCATTACAGCCATGATGACAGCATTATATTCCAGGTGGGTCGATCTACCACGTCCTTTTTTCATTCAGTAACTAGGAATCAACACTCTAGCATGTCTCTTTGTTTCTAGACCCACTCTAGGGCTAGAGGGATCGTCTCTGTCCGCAGAGAGGATTTACCTGCTAAACAAGAGGGTAGCTTGAAGTGGCCCTAGATTAGTCAAGGAAATTAATTTGTGAGGGTAGATCTATAATCCCTAAGTGAGGGTAGTTCTTGTATCACTAGATGATTCAAGGAGACGACTGTATATAGGAAGATATGAAGTAGTGTAGGAACAAGAGTGCACAATTGGAAGGAGTCTAGATTTGGAACAAATCTATGGCATCTTTAGTGCGGGATGGAGGATTTTTAGAAGGTTGGCCATTGTGCCCCAAGTGAATGACGTATAAAGGAGTATAATCTTGCTAGGAGTGGCATAATTATTGAGCTCAAGGATTTCACCTAATAGAGCCATATTGATATCCATAGTTAACTTTTAAAGAAGGACATTTCAAGTGAGAAGAAGGGCAACCTCCATTCCATATGCTTGTCTTCATATAGCAACAGAAGAAGGAAGAAATAGTCAACACAAGATTTTTTCATAAAAAAAGTTGCGAATAACTAACAGAAGTCCCTATTTTTTGACTCATTTATGGACTAATGATTAGCTAGAGGGAGAAATTATTGGAGTCATTTTCAATGACCTAAAGGATAAGGATTCATTGATTGAGGTATATTAGTGTTGTTGCAGATTAGAATCCAAAGGACCAACAAATGCGTTTAGGACACATGAACTAAAAGGAATGTGTGTGGCCACCATACAAAAGTAGGTCAATTTTTGTCTTGTTCAGGGTAGATTGGTTTTCAAGTGACTGACACCAATCCCTAGTTGTATACATGTATCAATGTGATTGTATGAGGCCCACGATCCCTTGTATGGGAGCCCTAGATTTTTGTATTATAGATTGTTAATATAACGAAGAAGGGTTGAAAAATTTAAAAATTGTCATGTACCCCAGTTGATTCACTAATGTGTGTTTTTTTGTTGTGAAAATTAGGATTTTTGTGGCACTTGATTGTGCTTATGTTAGAGATTTTAAGTCTAAACCTAGATTCTCATGTGTTATGGAAAAATCAACAAAGTTTACCCACGTCCAAAGGAAAGAGTTTCATTATGGTAGCGGTAGATCGAATGAAACATTATGCCCACTTTTTCCCTCTTTCTAATCCTATTAAAGAAATTATTGTGGCAGAATCATTCATGGAAACAATCCAAAAGCTACATAGAATACCAAAGATTATTATAAGTGATCGAGATCCAATTTTCACTAGAAATTTTTGGACTAAATTATTTTCTTTTATGGGTATTCAGTTGGCTCATAACTCATCTTACCATCCTCAATCTGATGGGAAACTAATATTGTGAATAAATTTTTAGATGAATATCTACGTTGCTTTGCATTTGATAAAAAAACAAAATGGGTCAAATGGTTTTCCTTGGAAGAATTGTGGCACAACACATCCTTCCATCACAAAATATGTCACCGTTTATGGCACTTTATGGATATCATCCTCCATCCATCACATCACCCTTGAAAGGGAATATAAAGGCTCAAGAAGTAGAGGAATTCATCCAACACCAACAAGATGTTCTCAAACTATTGAAGGGCAACTTGGCTATGGTACTAAATAGGATGAAATTACAAGTATATCAACATCATAGTGATAGGGGATTTGAAGTGGTGGATTGTGTATTTGTGAGACTAAAACCATATAAATAGATTCCATCAATTATCAAAAGGGGGAAAATAAATTATCTCCAAGGTATTAGAAGTTACAGAGGATTGGAGTATGACCTACATGTTGCAGTTTTCTCCATCTTCACGTGTACATATAGTATTCCATGCTTCTAGTTTAAAGAAGGTAATTAGTGATAAGATCCCAATCCAAACTCTTCTTCTATAGATTAATAAAGAAATTGAAATAATACTATAAATATAAAAAAATTGAAATGACTGAGTAGTTAAGAAATAGAGTAATTATTTAGTACCTCATCAAATGGAAGAACCTACCAGTGGAAGAAGTGACATGTGAAGATGAGTGCTTCATGAAAAAACACCCACAAATAGTTAAGTGTTGAGAAAAACACTTCTTTGAAGGGGAGGGCATGTTAAGCCCTGTATAAGCCCCATGTTAAGCCAAAAACCCATTATTAAGCCCTAGATATTGGGTGATTACATTTCTATTATTATATTCATAATGTAGGATAGAACCCCTCATGGTCTCAAACATGGTAAATGTGGGGTTCTCTAACAAGGTCAAGGTCATTATAAAGGGATTAAATAAATACAAAGGATATATATATCAAAATCATACACCTCTTTATTGAGGATATGAAGTTTTTATATATTGAAAGCATACACCTCATTAATAGATATAAAAATAAGTTGTTTTCATGTAACTATGTGCATTCAATGCATATAGTTATATACATTATGAATACACAAATTTCATGTCATTTTCATAAACCTCATCAAATAAAGTCTACCCTGGTGCCCCTAACATTGTGCTATATATTATTGATGGTAGGGCTCAAAGTGTAGTGTTCCCAATGGTTTCTTATTATTACTAATGAGTGACGTCAAGGGGAAATCGGTTATAATAATTGGCACATTGAATTTTAGTCATGTATATTGACTTTCACTTATGCACACATTCAACACACTATGCACACATTTTCCAACCTCATTAAAATAGGATACTAGCACATTCGATGGGTTTCACACACACACGCACACTCAAAATGATGCTTACAAACTCAACAGGTTGCACACAATCTCAACATATGTGTACCTACAACCAAGAATGTTAACCATTACTAGAACTAGTATAACATGTATGTGCCAATACATGTACACAAAACATAACAAATAATTACAACTAAGAAGTTGAATATTCACTAGAGGCTAAATAATTACACCATGGTCTAGCAAGTAACAAATCAAACATTCATACAATGATAGTCTAGCAAACCTTAGCACACTAATGTATACATTAAAGTCTATAATCAAAATTGTGTACCAAATCCTAGAATTAAATGCTTATAACATTATGACTATAAAATATTTTATTTTAATAGAAGTGATAAAGAGTTTGTTGGAAATTTACTGACTAAGTCTCTCATTAGCAAATATTTAACTCTTATTTTACTATATTATTTCCAATTTTTTCATTGATAAACATTCTACTAGTTTAATGTGTTTGACATGCTCATATTAGTTTGATCCTTAACATTTAACATTTTTTATTTGAACAAATACTTGGATATTATGATTATAGGCATTCATATACATACTAACACTTTTCCATAATACTTGGGACCCTTGTGATTTGTTTTTGTCTTCCAAATTTCATAATGGAATCACATCAACATGGATTATTAAAATAAATAAATAATGTATAACATGGTAAATATAAATTAGTCAAATTAGTTACTATCCATTTAATTGCAATTACACAATCACGAAAGGAATTCCATGTCAACCTAAGGATGTTAATCTCCCACCCAAACCAATAATATCAATGCCTAATTTGAATAGTAAATAGAGTTAAAATGATGGTACTCTTCATTAAGACACTAGAAATGATATTGCATACACTATGGTTGGAGAAAGGTAGAAACATACACCATTAAGGGAAGATGTGATTGAGTGCACATCATTATAATAGGGACTTGACACAATTCTCTAAAATAAATGAAGGAATATGAAATATAGTATTAATAGGTGATTATTTCATTTAATTATAATAAATATTTGACAAAATTCTCTAGAAACAATGAAGGATTATGAAATGGAAGGCGATTATCATAGCAACATGAAAAGAGGAAGATTAAATTGAGTCCATGTGAATGAAAAACACATGTAGATTACATTCTTCAACACTCCCTCTTAACTAGGGAGGTATTCATAATTACATATATATACAAGTACATGGAAGTTACTAAAAATACATGAACTACGAAGAGTTGAGGCACACTCAGTTCGATGGACTAGATACCTAACCAGGGTTATCTGTTTGGGTGGGACTAAGATTGATTCAAGATTTCATCCAATCTAGGTACAATCAGGAATACTTTCTAGCCATCAACATGGAAATCTAAGTGTGTATCCAAGGTCATAGCTCCAAGACCAACACCACCCTCCCTCATCACATCAACTACATATCCATTTGTCAAAATAAATTGTATCTTTACAAGCCCATCTTGTACCAAAATTCTAATGTATTGGTACTTGTTGTTGATGTGGTTCATCCTTTCATGGAATACAATGTCTTAGGACATCTCAATGTTGCTTTGATTATCACAAATTATTATTGTAGGATCCAGAGGCTTTCCAAAAAAATATGGCAAGAGTTTTCTTAACCAAACAACTTCCTTTCCTACTTCACATGAAACATCATATTCGACTTCAACACTACTTAACAAAACAGGATCTTGTTTTCTACTCATACGCAAAACCATTGTAGATCCAAAACTAAAACATCCACCGGTAGTGCTTCTTCCATCAATCTCACTTCTACCACAATCTGAATCTATAAAACCTATCAATTTAGCAGTGATGTATAGTGCCACATAGATATCTAAAAATATGCTTGGAAGCTATCCAATGTTCACGATGAGGCTCCAACTAAAATCGAATAAGAATATTTATAGAAAAAACATATATCAGGTCTTGTATTTACCAAGTACATCAGAGAGCCCACCAACTTACGATAGCTAGTAGGATCGATGAGTCTAGAGTCAGAGCTTCTAAACTTCCTAAAATTAGGGATCATGGGCGTTGTAATATTCCCAATAATCAATAGCTAATTGGAATATTAATTCAAACATATTTTGTCGCCGATGGTTAAAGGGGAGTAACAGTGAGCGGGCCGTGAACTCATCCAAGCGCGGGAAGGTAAATACGCGGCTGAGTTGGTAGCGTGGTGCTGAGAGGGGCTGTGTGGGAAAGTGGGAGTCAAGGGCTTGTGACAAAGGCCACATACAAAAGGAAGGGAGCCACCATGTTTTGGGCTATTATGGAATATTATGAAATTATCACTAGTCGCCAAGACTTGAGCACACCAGCTGTTTAGCCAGTCTGCAGCACTGTTTAGTGCGCCGAGTATCTCCGAACAGAGATCTCAACCTCAGCCCCAGGGGACTTCGAGTGCCTGCTCGGGTGAGGCAGTTCTACCATCATTTCGCAAGAAGATCGGGTTTGGAGAGTGTTCAGAGTCGAATCGGGAGCTTCTTAGGGGACCCTTCACCATGCAGCTTATTAGCAGCACGCGACAGTGTTTCCAGCCGTTCGCACCCACAGGAGAACCGCTGTACCTTGTTTCTTGAGCATATCTTTTATCTTGCTCGTGCCTGTTGAGCGCTATCATCTTGGCATCTCTGTAATCGTTGTAATTCCCCGCATAATATAATGGCTTGGTGATTTCTCAGTTTAACGTATATCTGTTGCATACATGGTTCCTATTATTTTACATGTTATTGAATGTGTGCTCATAGAGTCATTCCATTGTTGTAGCATTTTCTATGTTTTATTAACATCTTTAAATAGGAATACTACAGTGGTATCAGAGCATGGTTCTGGCTCAGCCTGTGGAGTGAGTAGTCTATGTCCTCAGAAGGAAACCCCTACATCTACTACAAAGGTAGGAAATACAGAGATATTGAGTGTAGGTTGGAAAACACCTACAATGAAGGGGATTGTATTCGAGTAGTGGACACGGAACCGAAGGAGCCGGGGATAGGCACAGAAGAGAGAGAGAGATGATGGCAGACGATAGCGATGCAAAACAGTTTGGGGAAACCCTCCTCAAATCAGTGTAGGATCTGTCGCGACAGATTGAGATGATGGGGCAGAGGTTCGCCGCTGTTGAAGCTAGATAGCGTGAAACCCCGATGGGTTTTCCGATAGGTGAGGGGTCGGGTACATCCCACCATTTGCAGGAGCAGGCTACCACCCCGCACCAGGCATCACATGCCCCCACTCGTGCTACTATTCCCACTTTCCTAAGTGCGGATACTGGGACAGGAGTACAGGAGGAACCAGAACCTGACCACATAGGTGCTTATTTTGCTGAATACCAGACATATGGGCAGGAGTTCAGGGAGGCGCTTTTGTTTAGAGATTTTGTCCAGCTCAAACAGGACCACAGGCCCCGTGACCATTACAGAGGGCACCGGCGTTATCATGACAGAGACACCCAACATTCAGCAAGCCGATATCATTTGCCTATGTTTGATGGTTCAACAAGCAGTTCGGCAAGGTCTTGGGTCGAGAAGCTGGACATATATCTCCAGCTCAACCAGATGGCAGAGACGGAGGCCATCAAGGTGGCTACGCTGCATCTGGATGGTGAGGCTCAGAATTGGTGGTTCCATGGGATGGTGACACTTGGGCATATAACCGTGACCACATACGTCGATTTCACCCGGAGACTAATAGAGAGATTCGACTGGAGGGATCCGGAGGAACATTTCGTTGAACTAACAAGGCTCAAATAGACGGGAGGCCCAGAGACATATATTGCAGATTTCCTGAAGCTTTCAGTGAGGGTGCCTGATTTATCAGTGGTACGGATGATATTCATGTTCATTGAAGGGTTAGCAGAGCCACTCCGAGGATTGGTCAGATCCATGAGGCCATCCACCCTTCAGGATGCTATTGGCAGGACCCAGGATCTGCAAGATGCATTGCCCAGGACCAGAACACCTTACCCCCAGAAGCAGGTTTTCCCGCCGAGAGGGAAGGATATGAGGACCCTGCCTTCCAAGGGGAATCCAGGTGGGGGACAATTAGATGATAACGCCAGGAGGGAATTGAGGAATAAAAAGTTGTGCTTCACCTGCCAGGAGCCATGGGCACCGGGGCACAGATGCACGACTGGCAAGGCACATTTTATAGAGGTCTTCTCTGAGAGCAGCGGGGAAGAGGATGAGTACGAGGATGGAGAGGTAGGAAATAGGAAGACAACGCAAGATCATGGGCCACCGACGGTGGAAGTTGCGGTTTTCGCACCCTCAGGGGGAACCCTTGCAGCATTGCGAGGAGTACCTAAGTATTTGATGCTGCGCGTTCGAGGGACCGTACATGGGTAGCGAGTTTCAATTTTGGTCGACAGTGGGGAAACCCACAACTTCATTGACGCACAGATGGTGGAGCAAAGGGGCGTACAGACAGAGAGTTTTGATGGATTTTCAGTATTGGTCCCAGGGGATTAGAAAATGCAGTGTGCGCGTTATGTTCCAGAGCTGGCAGTGACTATGGGCACCTACACGGTGACCGACCATTTCTTTATGGTCAACATATCTGACACCAATGTGGTTTTGGGTGTACAATGGCTGATCACTCTGGGGAAGGTCACCATAGACTGGGAGGCCTTGGAGATGGAGTGGGACGATACGAAGACAGGAAAGCATGAGAAGATACGTGGGATGCACACTTACCCAGCTCAGGTTGTTTCAGCTCACCGGATGGAGGAAAATTTTCGGAAAGGTGACATAGACTGGGCTGTAGAGCTCCGGGCGTCAGAAACAGGGACCGGTGGGCGAACAGTTCATCCTGATATCCAGGTTGTCCTCGACATGCATGACACAATGTTCGGGGATATACCACCAGGCTGGCCACCGAATCGGGGGTTCGAGCACACGATAGAGTTGGAGCAGGGCATTCAGGTCATTATTACCACGCCCTATAGGCACCCTAAGGCCTATCGGGACGAAATTGAGCAAGCCATCTAGGAGCTGTTGGCTCTTGGGCACATCCGACCAAGCACCAGCCCTTTTGCTTCCTCCATGGTGCTAGTAAAGAAGAAGGACGGCACATTGTGAATGTGCATCGATTATAGGGCTTTGAACAAAAAGACCCTGAAGAATCGGTACCCCATACCCAGGATTGATGAGCTGATGGACGAGTTGAAGGGAGCCCAGTTCTTCTCAAAGATTGACTTGAGGTCTGGGTACCATCAGATTAGAGTAAGGGAGCAGGACGTGCTCAAAACGGCTTTTAGGTGCCACTAAGGCCACTTCGAGTTCTTGGTTATGCCTTTTGGGCTAACCAACAACCACTTTCCAGTCTTGTATGAACCACGTCTTCTGCAGTCACCTGAGGAAGTTCGTGTTAGTATTTTTCGATGATATATTGATATATAGCAGAACTTGGGAAGATCATCTCCAACACATTGAGGCAGTTATGCGCATCTTGGAAGAGCAACAGTTTTATGCCAAGCTCTCCAAGTGTGAGTTCGGGGTGACTGAGATGTTATATTTGGGACACATCATAGGAGTGGACGGGGTAAGGGTCCACGAAGAAAAGATCAAGGCCATCCAAGACTGGCCAGAGCCGCAGAACGTAACGGAACTCTAAGGATTTATTGGCATCTACACATATTACCGGAAGTTCATCAAGAATTTATCTCAGCTCGCAGCCCCGCTCACGGATTTGAAAAAGAAGGGGGCATTTAATTGGTCAGAGATGGTGCAGGGAGCCTTTGACAGGCTCAAAGAGGTTATGAGCAGCTGCCCAGTGCTCACGCTGCCAGATTTCACGCAACCTTTCATTTTGGAATGCGATGTGTCGGGAGAAGGAATCGGCGCCGTTTTGATGCAGGAAGGCCACCCTATAGCTTATGAGAGCCGGAAGCTCCTTCCCCATGAGCGGTTGTATCCTATATATGGCAAGGAGATGCTGGTCGTGATGCACGCGTTAGCCAAATTCCGGCAATACTTAGTGGGTAACAGGTTCAGGGTGAGGACGGATCACAACAGCCTCCGATTCTTTTTGGAGCAGAAACAGCTTCAGGAAAGGCAGCAAAAGTGGATCAGAAAAATCCAGGCTTATGATTTTGATATCGAGTATGTCAGGGGGAAAAAAAACATGGTAGCAAATGCGCTTTCACGTAGACCAGCTACGTTGTCCCTGATGAGTTGGGAGGCGGATTGGAGGGCACAAATTTTGGTGGAGTACTCCAAGGACAGGTTCTCTTGTGAGGTTCTGGATGGTCGAGTGGAGGACGATAAGTACAGAGTGATAGAGTGATAGAAATAGGATCTTCTTGACTATGGGCTCCCAGCTCAAGAAGAAGATACTACAGGCGTCTCATGATTCACCGTTAGCCAGACATCAGGGGTTTACCAAGACTTACAGAGCCATCTAGGAGAGGTTCTCATGGAAGGGCCTCAAAGGGGACGTACTCCAGCATGTCAGGGAGTGCGAAGTTTTCCAGTGCAACAAGGGAGAAATGAACCATCCAGCAAGACTGTTGCAGCCTCTTCCCATTCCCGAGGGAAAGTGGGAAATTATTTCGATGGATTTCATTACAGGGTTGCCCGTAGTGCAGGGCAACGATAGCATTTTTGTCTTCGTCGATCAGCTGACGAAGTACGTGCATTTTTTTCCATATCCGCACACTATACAGCCGTGCAGGTGGTAGAGCTATTCTTCCGAGACATCTTCAGGTTGCATGGTCTTCCCAAGACCATTTTCAGTGACTGGGACAGCCGCTTCATGGGCGGGTTTTGGCAAGAACTTTTTTGGCTGGTGGGGACGGAGTTGACACCAAGTACCAGCTACCACCCCGAGACAGATGGGCAGATAGAGAGCATTAACAAGTGGCTAGAAGGTTACTTGCGAAGTTATGTCAGCAGGCAGCAAAGAGCATGGCTAAAGTGGCTGCACCTAGGGGAGTATTGCTATAACACCACACATCACATATCTATCAGTATGTCCCCATTTTATGCACTGTATGGATACCATGCTATGTATTTCGTTGATGTGATTTTTGGTGCCAGCAAGGCCCCGAGAGCCAAAGATTGGATCCAGGAGAGTCGGGACATCCTCTGGGCTCTCAAGGATAACATAGCCACTGCACAGAATTAGTAGAAACTGTATGCCGACAAGGGTCGGGTGGAGAGACAATTTGAAGTTGGGGATTTAGTTTACCTGCGCCTATAGCCATACCAACAGTCCACTTTGAAGCGGAAGGGGGTGGAAAAGCTCAAGCCCGGTTTCTATGGTCCCTATCGAGTGATACGTAGGGTGGGTCAAGTCGCCTATGAGTTGGAACTGCCCCAAGGCAGCAAGATTCATAATATTTTCCACGTATCGTGCCTGAAGAAGGCTTTGGGATCACAGCTGACAGTGATGGAGGAGCTTCCACCCACAGATGACGAAGGGCATTTGGTGCTACAGCTAGAAGCCATCATTGATGTTAGGGAGAAGCGGCTATGGAATAGAACAGTCCGGGAATTCTTGGTAAGGTGGAAGAACCTATCAGATGAGGATGCTACGTGGGAGGGTGAAAAGATCTTGCAGCACCCATCACTGCAGTTTCTTGGGGTCAAGCAAAATTTTGCTGGGGGAGACTGTAATATTCCCAATCAGCAATAGCTAATTGGAATATTAATGCAGACAGATTTTTCCGCCGATGGTTAAAGGGGAGTAATAGTGAGTGGGCCGTGAACTCATCCAAGCGCAGGAAGGTAAATACGTGGCTGAGTTGGTAGCATGGGGCCGAGAGGGGCTGCGCAGGAAAGCGGGAGTCAAGGGCTTGTGACGAAGGCCACATACAAAAGGAAGGGAGCCACCATATTTTGGGCTATTATGGAATATTATGAAATTATCACTAGTCACCAAGACTTGAGCACGCCAGCTATTTAGACATTCTGCAACACTGTTTAGTGCGCCGAGTATCTCCGAACAGAGATCTCAACTTCAGCCCTGGGGGACTTCGAGTGCCTGCTCGAGTGAGGTAGTTATACCGTCATTTCGCAAGAAGATCGGGTTTGGAGAGTGTGCAGAGTCAAATCGGGAGCTTCTCACAGGACCCTTCACCGTGAAGCTTATTAGCAGCACGCGACAGTGTTTCTAGCCGTTCGTACCCACAGGAGAACTGATGTACCTTGTTTCTTGAGCATATCTTTTATCTTGCTCGCGCCTGTTGAGCGCTATCATCTGGGCATCTCTGTAATCACTGTAATTCCCTGCATAATATAATGGCTTGGTGATTTCTCAGTTTAACGTATATCTGTTGCGTACACGGTTCCTATTATTTGACATGTTATTGAATGTGTGCTCATAGAGTCATTCCATTGTTGTGGCATTTGCTGTGTTTTATTAATATCTTTAAATAGGAATACTACAGGAGTAGTCATAGGCTTGGAATCCATCATACTAAATCTTTGCAATATCTCGATTATGTATTTACCTTAACCCAGATATATTTCTCCAGGTTTTTTTCCATACTTCCAAACCCAAGTAATGGTAAATAAGTCCTTGATCTTTCATTTCAAATTTAGATGCCATCATCTTCTTGCATTCTTGTATTCTTCACTCTACACTTGTAATAAAAAAATAATCTACATATATTAGTATAATGATTGGTTAATTTTTCACCACCTTGATGTAGATATTTGGATCTGCAGAACTTTTGAGGAACCCAATTCTTAAGAGATATGCATCCATCCTTGCATATCATGCCCTAGGAGCTTGCTTCAAGCCATATAGTGGTTTCTTAATTCTGAAAACATGTGTTTCCTTGCTATTAATTTTAAATCCTTCTGGTTTTTTAATACATACTTCTTCATCAATGGTTCCATTTAGAAATGTTGTTTTTACATCCAATTGATGAATATTCCATCACATTGTAGCAACTAGCGAAACCAAAGATCTTATAGTAGTATATCTAGTAGTACGTGCAAATGTTTCTTCATGATATATACATTCCTTTTGATAGAAGCCCCTTGTAACGAATTTGGCTTTTTATTTATCTATAATTCCATTAGTACCATGTTTGATTTCGTAAATCCATTTTGAAGTGACCACTGATTTGTCACTTGGCCAAGGAACAATTTCCTATACTCCATTCTTCATGATGGATTGATATTCGTGTTGCATCACCTTCTTCCATTCTTCTTGATGAGAAGCTTCTTCAAATGTAGTTGGTTCAGATTCTATTAGTTTTTTCATATATGTTTCATATCTTGAATATCTCTTTGTTATTTTTCTTTCTCTGAAAGTTCCTTTAGTAGCTCCATGTCCTTCGACATCTTCACAAGTATATTTTAACCAATTTGGCATCTTCCTTGTTTCGAGTATGATCATAGGTTGATTCGTCTTACTTGGTCGTTATTCTTCTTCTTCTTGGTTTGAGGTTGTGTTATCATGATGCTCCTCTTCTTCAAATAGTGGATTATATTCATTATCAAAATCGATTGGAATATACTTGGATCTTTTGTAGGAATGATTCTCATTGAATATAACATCCTTTCTCACTTCAATTTTTCTTCCTTAAAATGTAGATTCTATATGATTTTGAAGAAATTTTGTAGCCTACAAAGATCCCTTTAATTCTTGTATAATATAGTTTATTTCGGTTGTCCTTTGGAACATGGATGTATGTGAGACACCTAAATATTTGAAGATGGTCCATGCATGGCTTCTTCCATGTGAATGCTTCTTCGAGTGTCATGTTCTCAAGGATTATATTAGGACATATATTTTGTATATATGACAACAATATATATACAAAACATAAGGGGTAAAGCATATATTTTGTATTTACATCAAGATCCATGCATTATCATCATCAAGAGTACTTGTAAGTGCATCCAAGAACCCTTCGCTTTTGACTTTATCAGATAATTTGTAGATGATCCATCCAATCCAGCTTCCTACAATTCTTATGATATTGAACCCAAAATTCAAGTAACTTTTCATAGAGGGAGTAACCATTTATTCCAAGCCAACAAAGTGATATCCAACCTTCTTTGACCTTAGCTCTAATACCATGTTGAGAAATCAATACTAGTAGTAATTAGGGTTTTGATTCCTCTTGTTGATAATTACTTGTGAATTATGTTGGCTTATTTTAATTCTTTATTAAATTATGTTTCATCGAGAATTGTATGTGTGTGAAGATCACAAGAATAAGAGACACAAGATGTAGGTGGACAGTGAGGACAAAAACCCTATGAGGGGAAAACCCAATTAGAACTCTTCCTTCAATAGATTCAAAGACAAGATGAGATAACCAAAGACTATTTGACCTAGACACAGACTTCCTCCAATCACCAAGTCATCCCTTCCTTCTTATCCAAATGATAACTTCGCAACGGCAACTTCGACCTAGAATTTTTCCTTTGCAACTATAGAATTTCGGCCTCCCTTGCAACAGAACTTCAACTTGTAGTAAGATTTAGATTTTTGGCCCTAGAAAATTCCCAGTAACTTCGCATGTGTGAGAGATAGATAGTAAAACAATTTGATTGATCTTTCTCTACAATATTCTTCCTTCTTTAGAAACTTCATAGTTTTTATGCCTCTCTTTCTTGTGTATCAAACTTGTTGAATGAGTGATGCAAATGGATCGAACTACCTCTCTCTATATAGCCTTTTATGTGGGTCAAATTTCCCTAATGTAGGCTCACTTCATAGGGACATAGACGACTTGGTGTGGAGGTGTAAAATTACCTATTTGACTCAAAATTGATTTTTTTTACATGAAACAAAAGCCCAAGAAGGATATAATAAAATTGACAATGACAATATTGGCTCAATAAAAAACCTAGAAGCACACAATGGAGGCTTTGAACTAAAATGATGACCCAAGCATGAAACCCATGCTTTAAGAATTCATTTTTATTAATAATAAAAATTCTTTTGACAAATATATTACATTATAAAATTATGAATACCAAACCCAGTTACATTCTTCAACGGGTTTTACAAAATATATTTGTATATTGGATGCATCTATTTTTTATCCCGAGAAATATTATGCAGAAAATAAATACCATAACAGCTAATTTCTTGAGGTTTGAGGAAAATGGAGGGAAAAATACATATAATCTGACTGCATGTGATTATGAGCATGAAATATTTTAGTGTATGGGGTTTAAAGGACATTAAGGTTTTCATTGGTGGGAATTATTAAAAAAAAGATTCTAGATGGCTATAAATGGTTGTGGAATATGGGAGGATATTATCAAAGAGAAATACATGTGAAGGTTGTCTACCATGGATTGGTACAGGGAAGGAAATTGTTCAATTCGGAGTGATTCTCACATTTGGAATGGTTTCTTGAAAATTAAACATTGGATTTTTTATAATATACCGTGGGTGCAATTTGGAAATGGATATAATATTTTGGTTGGTATTGACCCCATTCCAGGCATGCATTCAAAATATTTACTACCTGGGATAGTAATAGATGCACTACAATCAAGAGGAATATTTCTCTTATTGGAGGCTCAAAATGTTTTCAATTTTTTGAACTCATTTTTTATTAAGAAATCAGAGGAGGTGGTTGGATTATTAGGTGAAAACACTAATATATGGGATTTAAACATATATTATCTTCGGATGGAAATGATTTCTATTAATTATAGAGAATACAACCTCTGTTGGAATGTTATCCAAAGTGAGAGTCAAATAGTGGCCTCAGATGTTTAAAATACATATCTCTTTCCCAAAAAGAGATTATGGCTACATGTTTGTACAAGGTTTTTTGGACATGGAATATGCCACTAAAGATTAAAAAAAATTGGATGGGTCACTTGGAAGGACAAGATCCTCACATGGGATAACTTGTACAAGAGAGGATTTGTTGGTTTGGGGTGGTGATATCTTTGCAAGACACATTGGAAATTTTTTTCCATCTTTTCCTTCAATTATTATTTTCCATAGCGATATGGAGTCGTGTATTACAATGTTATCAATTATTTCAGGGGTGGCATTTCAATTCGCCGGAGGCATGTTTCAAGTGGTGGATCCAACCTTGAAAGACACACAAGACTCTATCGTTATTTATAATATGGGGAATCTGGTGTGCAAGAAATACATTGATATTTGAAGGTATCCTTGCCAACATTGTTGCATTAGTAACAAGTATGTGCACATTTTGGAGAACATGCCCAGAACGAACTCAAATTAAGTCACCCAAATATATGATCAATGTACAAAATATTACTTATCTGGTTGCATATTTTTATGGTTCCACTCAACATGGTCGTTGTGGAAGTAGAGTTGTTATTATGGTGAGTTAATATAACCAGTTTCATTTCTATTGGTATAGTGGTTCTGGAAAAAATACCAAAGTAGAAGCGTTGGCCCTCTGTAGACTTCTATATTGCGCATGGAGACATAATTTGGAAAAGATCACTATTTTTGGCGATGTCAGGATTATAATTGAATGGATTAATGGACAGGTCAATCTTTCCTCACCTTCACTAATGAATTGGTTGCATTGAATCTACACTTTAAATACCTCCTTCCATGGCATTTATTTTGAACATATATATAAGGAATACAACATCGTGGTAGATCCACTCTCGAAGCATGGATTTTCCACCAATCTAACTGTTTGAAGTATTTTTTCCATCCCTTTGTGATATAGTGGATTAGTAAAATGATCAAAATTCAAAGTGTTCAAAAGTGCTCGAAACTAGTTCCAAAACGTCGATCTCATCGCCCTGAATCCAACACAACTTGAATTGATAAAAACTGATATTGTATGCTCCCGGTATTGTGTTCTGATCGTTTTCCTAAACAACTAAATATTTGTAGGTTGGATGGAGGTACGCTTACTGGGAAGAGTGACTAGGCAGGTTGATTGTTTTTTATTGGGTCAATGGTAGGCTTCCAAGTGGACTCTCTCTATTAGCTCGAATCTATTTTAATTTGATTGGTTGAAATTGTGTTTTATGGGGTCCAATGGATGGGAGCCATGTGGGCCAATGGTGGGCAGCCACGTGGCCTCCCAACGGTGGAACAAAATTATTGTTATGTCCAAATGAGCCTCCAAGTGAATCAGATGAGAGACCTATGGAGTGATATCACAAAGCCTTACCACTCCATTGTCGAGTGGATCTTAACCACTATAGGTCCAATGTAGTATTTAAATTTTACAAAGTTCGAGTTTCGAGAACAGGGTCGAGGTTAAGCCTTGGTTCCCGATCACCCCATGCCCACAAGGTTGGAGTCAGGGGGGCCGAGAGCTCAAGCTTAACCTAGGCCCTAAGCCCCGATAATATAAACTTACCATAGGTTAGGGCATGGTTAACACACCCAATAGTAACATATAACTAGACCACAGTCGGAGCGTGGGTTAAAATAGTTTGGCATGGAGTTATAGTTGACCCAGATCCAACGACAGACATAAGGGCATGTGGCCTAATCTTGCCCCTCAAGGAGACCATTGGGAATTTAAAAGAGGAAATAAATTGCACTCAATTCTATGTGAACTCCACTGGTTCCAGGCAAAGTGTCGCTTGGTGGTTCCTGAAAATGCGGATTCATAGAATGGTTAGTAGATCAATGTAGTTTGTAGAGAAATTAGCAACAAAACTTCTCAAGAGCATAACTTCTTCCGTTTTTGGCCAAATTGATCCCAAAAAGAGCCTAGCTTGGGGTTTTTTATTGTTTTGGAGCCATTGGAGACATTATTTTTGCATTCTGAGCATTGCAGATCCATGTAATCATATTTTTGAGCACTTAATGAAAGAGGCACAACATTGGAAGCTGGACCAGGAGATGTAGCCTAGGAAGGGTGAACTCCTTCATCATTTTATTATCTTATTTTATTGTATATGGTATTATTGTCTCTATTTTTGTGCTACAAACTGAGTTAAAAACCATTACTTTATATGCTTTTTCAAATTTCCTAATTTCCTAAAATACATAAAAATCTACTTGCACATTTCATCAAACCTTCAAGTTTATAAATATAGATCAGTTTAGTATCAGAGCTTTTGTTTTTTTGAATGTTTAATTTTGTTTCAAGTGTTTTCTAATGCTTACAAGGTTGAAGCTCAAAAAAGGAGAAGAAAACCGTGTGGGGACAAGTAATCAAGCTAGTTCAAGGAGAGCACATTTACCACAAGTTTCACCTCAAGTTTCACATCAAGCATCACCCAAAGCCTCACCAGTCATGACACATGAAGGAGGCCCCCACACTATCTTTGAGGATGAGAATAATTTTAGAAAATAATTCTTTTAAATGACTGAAATGGTGAAATTTCTTTATGAGGAAAGGAACTTAAGGTTGCAAGGAGAGAGCTCAAATACTATAGGAGGGAATGGAGGAAATCGAGATAAACCTCCAAAAGGGGATGGAGGTAATGGTGAAACACCACCTCTATGTCCACCTTTCTCTTAACCTTCATCTTCACCCTCATACCCCTTCACAAACGACTCCACATTCTCCAAAGGGACATGGTAAAATTCCTTTGTTAAAACTTGACATAAAGTTTGAATTTACTATGTATAATGGAGAGGTAAATGCTGAGAAAATGGATAATTGGGTTTTTTCATGAAGCATATTACACGATAAAAAGGATCAAAGAAGATGAGACCAAGATTTAGCTTGCTTCTCTAAGGTTAGAAAGTGTGACACTCATTTGGTGGGAAGCCAAAACTCAAGAAAATCTCAATAAAAGAGGTAATATTATAACTTATTGGAATGATTTTGTGGCCACATTAAGAATACAATTTTATCCTTTAGCATACATGCAAAATTATATAATGGATTGGAAAAAATTTAGGCAAGACTAGGATCAGAGTGTGAAAAGTTGTACCCAAGATTTTATAAGAAGAGCTTTTATTTTGGGTGTAGATTTATCATCTCAAGACACTCTACTAAAATACATTGGAGGTTTACACAGTTACTTGAGACACACAATTCTCATGTGTAACCATACAAATCTAGATGAAGTTTGTGTATAGAAAAATCATTTAGAAGTAAGAGGGAAGAATGTTCCCCAAGAGGGAAGCAAAAATCCATTCAAGAGAGGAGACAAAAGAAAGGGTAAATTCAAAGGAAAATGGAAAGGGAAAAAGAATTATTTCATCAAGAAATAGGGAGAACAACTCACATGAAAACATTGTTCAAAGAAGGCCATGATGATGACCATTGTTGGAAACTTCATCCTAAGATGAGACCCAAAAAGTTTAAGACCAAAGGAAAGCAAAAGATTGTTGCAACTGCACAACATGATTTAGGATCTGATTAAGAGATGAAACAAAGATCATATCCATGGGATTGAAATGTAAGGACTCTATTGCAAGTAATATTTCTTCTATTAACCTCAATGAAACTCAAAATGATAAGGAAATAATATAGCTTTTCCATACTAGAGTTATATCAAAACATAAAAAATATACACTTTGTTTGATAGTGGATGACAAACCAACCTCATTAAAAACCCATTGTCAAGAAACTAAATTTGGAAACCATTCCTCATCCTAAGCCTTATCCTTTGGGTTAGGTATGTGATAATGAAAAATTGCAAGTGACAAGAAAATACAAACTAAAATTCGCCATCACTGAAAACTTCATTAATGAGGTAGAACTTGATGTAGTTCCACTTGACATATGTGGTATTGTTTTGGGAAGCTCATATATTTATGATAGAAAAGTCATATTTCATCACCATGAGAATGTGTATCATTTGTTTAAATATGGGGTTGAGTATATTGTTAGAGAACATTGCAAGAAATTAAATTTATCTCTTGTGAATGTTGGAAAAATGAAGATGCTTGTTAATTCTAGCAAGAAGTTTGTACTTTTGATGATCAAACCCAAAATGGATGTTGAGAATGAAGCCTTCCAAGGATGTGATGCAAGGTTAAAATCTGATTTTATTGAGGTTTTTAACACCTATGATGAGATGTTTCGGGAACCTAAAGGATTACTTGCTAAAAGAGGAATCCAACATGAGATCCAGTTACAGCAAGATTGTACTCTTCCAAACATTGTCATGTACACAATGTTAGTCGTGGAGAATGAAGAAATCAAGAAAGAAATCCAAGAGTTTCTTGATAATTAGGTCATCAAACCAAGCACATCGCCATGTAGGTCACCTATTATTTTAGAGCCAAATAAGGATGGTACATGGCGCATGTGTGTGGAATTTATATCCTTGAACAAAATTACTATAAACGTTACCCTCTTCCTCAAATTGATGATTTACTTGATCAATTGAAAGATGATGCGTATTTCACTAAGGGGACTTGAGGAGTGGCTATCATCAGATTAGGATTATTGAAGGATACATTTGGAAGACAACCTTCAAGACAAAGAAAATTTTGTTTGAGTGGTTGGTTATGCCATTTGGGCTTTGTAATTCTCGTGCTACATTAGTGAGAGTTATGAATGATGTTTTAAGGACTTTTCTTGATGATTTTGTGATAGTAAAATTAGATGACATATTTATTTTCAACAAGACTCGTGAAGAGAATGTTAAGAATGTTAGGTACGTACTAGATGTATTAAAGAAAGAAAAATTGTTTGTAAATATGTCTAAATGTGAATTTGAGAAAAATTCATTAGTATACATGGGTAATATTGTTGGAGGGGGTGAGTTGAAGATAGATCCCTCAAAGGTCGAAGTCATTTTGAATTTTCCAGAAACCAAGACTGTAACATAGGTTAGAAGCTTCTTGGGAGCATCCCAATATTGGAGAAAGTTCATTTCTATTTTTTCTTCCATTGTAGCTCCATTACATCCATTGGAAAGTGTGAAACGAGTTTTTTATTAGGGAGGAAAACAACATAAAGCCTTCAATACATTGAAATAAAGAATTAGTAAAACACCAGTGCTTTCACTTCCAGATTTGAGATAATTATTTGAGATACAAACTGATGCAAGTGTCCATGCCATGGGAGCACTCTTGATGCAACATGGTAAGCCCATATCTTTTCATTCTGAAAATTTTAATGGTGTAGTGATTAACTATCCTAAATATGAAAAAGAATTGTATGTTTTGGTGAAAAGTGAGAAAAAATGGAAACATTTCTTGATGGGTAAGGAAACTACCATTCACACTAATCATCAACTATTGCAATACTTGTAATCAAAAACCAAGATACAAAAGGCGAGGCACTTCATATGGATGGGGTTCTTACAACAATTCCACTTGGTGATAAGGTATAAGAAAGGTATATATAACAGGGTTATTGATATGTTATCTAGGCCAATTGTTAGTGCATCCATTATTCTTAAGCATATGTCTATCATGCATGAGAGATATGTTGAGAAATATGCTTTAGATGAGGATTTTAAGGATGTATATGCAACTTTGTGTTAAGGTAACCAAGTAGAGGAATTAGATTATCATTTTCATGATAAATTTTTGTATAATCTTGGCAAGTTATGTATTCCATAGGGAGAAAGAGTCAACATCATAAGAGAAGCGCATAATTCTCTTATTGCTGGCCATTTTGGTGTAGGCAAGACAGTGGCACAATTACATAGGTATTGCTACTGGCCTCATATGATTGAAAGTGTATCACAATATGTAAGAGGGTTTTCTTTATGTGTTGTCAATAAGCCTAGCAATAGAAAGCTGGGATTGTATACTCCACTTCATGTTCCTTCTCGTCCTTGGAAAAGTGTTTCTATGGATTTTGTGGGAGGTTTACCTATGTATATGAGAGGTTACAACTTAACAGGATGAAAATTCGTTCTTTCAAAATGCATGGGTGCATTTTGGGTTGCCCACATCCATTATTTCTGATCAAGAATCTTGATTTGTCAAGAAATTTTGGTCAAGCTTATGGGGAATCATGGACACCAAATTAAAAAAGAGCACAAAATTCCATCCAAAAACAAATGGGCAAACACAAGTGGTGAAAAAAATGGTAATACATCTTCTTCATGTTTATTGTAGCAAGCATCCAAAATTGTGGGATGAACATTTGCACTATATTCAACATGCTTACAATCGGGCCACACATTCATTGACTCAAACATCTCCATTTGAGGCATGCTTGGGATACTTACCAAAATATCCTATAGATTTTATTTTGGTAAATATGTTGTTATTGATGGATACAGTGACATAGATAAAGCAAAGCGATTCATTGAACAAGTTCAATTGGTGCATCAGATGGTTCAAGAACAATTGGAAAAAATTAAGCCAAGTACAAGACAATACATGATAAGCATTGTGTTGATCACATTTTCCAAGTGGGAGATGAAGTTTGGCTTCACATTATCAAGGAAAGACTCCAAGAAGAAGATAAAATACTTAAACCAATCATATATAGTCCATTCAATATTTTAGAAAAGATTGGTAATAATTCCTTTCGGTTAGATTGTCCCCCATATATGCAAATCTATTCAGTTTTTAATGTTGAAAATTTGAGAGTATATGAGCCTCCTTTGATTGAAGATTAAGGAGATAATGTTCAGATTCCTTCAATAAAAAATTTCTCTCCTGAATATCTTGAATAATTGCAGCAAGACACCATCCTTGATAGGAAAACAATAGCTTCAAAATGAGGGAACGTGGAGTCCCTTTGTGTGAGGCTCAAAGGTACCAATCCAAGAAAAGCCAAATGGATTAAGATTGGAAGTCTGAGGGAATGGTACCCTCATTTGTTTTTTGAGTGAAAATGATATTTTGGAGGTCCAAAAGCTTCCAATGGGGAGGAATGATCCAATGGATTAGTAAAGTGCTAAAAATTAAAAGTGTTAAAAAGATCTTGAAACTAGTGCTAAAACATAGATCTTGCTTCCTTGAATCCAACACAACTTGAATCGCTCAAAACCGATATAGTATGCTCCCGATATCGTGTTCTGACCATTTTCCTAAACAACTAAAAACTATGTAGGTTGGATGTAGTTACGTTGACTTGGCATTCCATACGCTGACTGCATAGGGTGACTGGGAAGGTTGACTATGCTTATTGGGCCAATTGCACGCTGCTAAGTGGCCTCTCTGTATCGTCTTAAATCTGTTGTGATTTGATTGGTTGAAATTGTGGTTTATATGGTCCAATGGATGGGAGCCACATGAGCCAATGGTGGGAAAAAACGTGGCCTCCCAAGGGTGGACCAAAATTATTTTGATGTTTGAACGGGCCTCTAGGTGAATCAAATGCGAGACTTATGGAGTGGCATCACAGAGCCTTACCAATCTGATGTTGGGTGGATCTTAACCATTATAGGTCAGATGTACGATTTAAAGTTTACAAAGTTTAGGTTTGGGGGAGGGGGTCGGGGTTAAGCCTGGCCCCCAGTCACCCCATTCCCACGAGACTCCAGGCATGGGAGCCGAGGTCTCGAGCTTAACCCCAGCCTAAAACCCCAGTAATATAAACCTACCACGGTTCAGGATGCAGTTAATACACTCGGTTGTAACATATAACCAGACCACATTCAAAGTGTGGGTTAGAACAGTTTGGCACAGAGTTATAAACAACTCGGATCCAATGACGGACATGAGGGAACGCGACCCAATTTTTCTCACTCACAACGGTCATTGGGCATTTAAAAGAGGAAAAAAATTGCACCTAATTCAATGCGAATTCCGCCGACGTTAAGAAAATTCGTCGTTTGGCGGTTCCATAAAATGTGGATTCATAGAATGGTTAGTAGTTCAGTGAAGTTTGTAGAGCAGTTGGCACAAAAACTTCTCTAGAGCATAACTTATTTAGTTTTTGGCCAAATTGAGCCCAAAAAGAGCCCAGATTGGGGTTTTTTACTATTTTGTAGCCATTGGAAACATTATTTTTTCATTATGGGCACTGTAACATTTCAACACATATTTGAGCACTTAATGAAAGAGGCCCTACATTGGAAGTTAGACCAAAAGATGTATCCTAGGAGGGGTGATCTCCTTCATCATTTTGTTGTCTTATGTTACTGTATATGGTATTAGTGTCTTTGTTTTTATGTTGCAAACTGAGTTAAAAACCATTAATTCATGTTCTTTCAAATTTCCTAATTGTCTAAAAGACATAACAATTTACTTGCACATTTCATCAAACCTTCAAGTTTATAAATAAAGATAACTTTGGATGGATATGTGGTATCCATTTTTTTTTCCTTTTGTTTCTTCGTCAGATTACTATGTAAACAATGATTTCTCCCATATGATGGAACGTGTTTTTTTTCTATGTTTTGGGCACTGGAAGTGTTAGATATAATATAGTTTCATAATATTATAATATATTAAGGGATGATCCACTATAAGTATTTGAGCGATATAGGACCGTTTTGATAGACACCTAAAGATAGTTATATGTTGTTATGGACATGATGAAGGTCCATGTTGTTTAACTTGAATTATGTACTAGATATAAAATATGATAATAGGTTTTTTTTCTTTCTTGAAGAAAAAGAAAGAAAGAAAAATAAAAGTTTGTATGAGATGTTAAGCACTTGAAATTCATTTTAGGAATCAACATATTTACTTATAGAAAAAATACATATAAAAACACATTGACTTATAAATTGAGATATAGGTACATTAGTTAGTTTCTTAAGTATGTTTGAGATATTTATTTTTTAAAATCCATTTTAAAAATCAACATATTTATTTATAATAAAGAAATTTTATTAATTTAAAAGGATTTCTCTAGATGTTCATATCACATAAATTAATGATAAGGAAACACATACCATGAGATACATTGAATCCAACTTTCATGAACACATATTTTGTCAAAATTTAGTTGTTTTCAAATGTTTTTCTTGTGTATTTTCACTAAGGATATCACTTGTAATTTGTTTCTTTAGAGACCCTACACTCACAGGTTTCTCTTTTAGTTGAAAACTACTACAAATAAATGGAGAGATATCGTGAATTAGTTCATAGCCAATTTCAATCTCAAAATCTTGGAACAAAACACAGTCCTTTATATATGTGATTCGATATCTATTTTTTCATTATCAAAGAGATGGAAAGGCACAATAGTAGGGATTAGAGAGGAAAATTCATTGTCATCAAGTTGGGTTCCATTCATACTCAAAACTATATGGTTACATTGATTCTCACAACTAGGTTTGACATGTTAGAGTTTTTAGAAAAAAACTCTATATCACTTATTATACTTGGAACCCAATCCCATTTCTTGTTGTGTTTCTCAATTTGTTAGTTTAGAGATTCCTTGAGTACTTCAATCTTTGCATTGGATTTTTTTCTATTTTATTCATCCTTAAAAACCTCAACTACAATATATCCTTTATAAACCAAATTGGGATAATTCTAAATATATACATATTATGTCTTCCCATAGTGTGTTTAATGTTAGAGTGCCAAAATGAAGAAAATTTGTCTCCTACCTGATCTTTCTTTCCCTTCACCTTTAGTGGGAAAATTTTTTCAAGTTCTTCATGAAAAAGGGATGGATACTTAAGATTAAATTCCAACATCTTACAAACTACAGTTTAGGTTGAATAATGAAAGTGGTAATTTCTTATTCATTTAGGTTTCTTAACCTTTTGAGATGGTTGTGTGATTTCCTTTTATTTTCCTTCCTTAGATATCACTCTATTATATATTGTTTGGATTCCTTTTAATTCCGTGGATCATTTATCCCCCACCACACTTTGACTTTACCTTCCTTTATAGTGGAAAAATCACCAATAGATGCATATCAATACCTTCTTACCATTTAAGGCACTAAATCTTGAACTAATTTCTTTCTTCGTGACACCATACCATTAGAATCTAGCTTCACTCTATTTTTCTCAACCAACATGATTCCATCCTATGTATTCCCTCTAGTTTTCCACCCTATAAATAAGGAAAATTTTAGGGGCTAAATTTCACCATCTAGTTAATTTCCATTTCCCCAAAAACTCTTTGTGAAATTCCATTTTTTACCAAAAAAAATTCTCAATTTCTATAAAAATTTTTTTTTAGAAACCATATAAAATCCTTAGAAATTCAAATATTTCACAAAAACATCACCAAACATTTCTCAATTTCCATTTTAAGAATTAGTGAGATTCACCAAGGTTTATACACTTTCAAAATACCATGTATACTTTAAATTTTCTTGTTTATAAATCATTGGTCATCCACTTGCTCTCCCTTGCCTCTTTACTGGATTATAACTAAATTCAAAATTTCCTCTAATTATGGAATAAACATGGTTATATTTCTCCTAAATTATCTCTCTTTTGTTAGATCGTTATCAAACCACATTTGGATCATCACTTTTATGAGCCTAGCTCCACCTCTCCTGTATCTAATAACCATTCTGAATAATCATGATGATGGGTAGTCAAGTAAAATGAACATTAAAATCCCTTAGAAGATGTAGATCCTCCTTACACTTCTTTATTAAATTGTATTACTAACATCTAATGGAGCTTCAGATGTTTACTCATCCATATCCATTATGGCATTCTTTACTTCCCTGAGGTAATTCCCCTTAGTTAGTTAAGAGTGCGAAGGGCTTAATGTTTTTTTTGCATATGAGAACTCCACTCTTTCCCATTAGCCTCAACCTACTCTGTATTCCTAACTTTATCATCATCTTCCTAACCATGTGAATTACGTGAGTTTTGTTATTATGTTGAAAGTGATGTTATTAGGTTAGGAGGCTCTCTACAACTTAGTACAGAGGAGTTGTTTTAGTGACAGTAAATGACTATAAACATTTAAATATTAGTTGAATATGGGGAAAATATCATAATGTTTGTAAATAAGTGTAAATATTTAAATTTCATCTTAATATGCGAAAGATGTAGTGTTGGTCAATCGAAGCATTAAATTTAAAAATAATAATAATAATAAAGCATAAAGTGGATTCAATTAAGTAATAAAAATAAAAAATTGATTCAATTCAATTTATTTATTGTCATTTTGATTTTATTGATAAAATTATAAGCAATTATAAGCAATTATATATATATATATATATATATATATATATATATATATATATATATATATATATATATATATATATATATA
Organism: Pinus albicaulis; assembly: GCA_034641835.2. Taxonomy (NCBI): domain Eukaryota; kingdom Viridiplantae; phylum Streptophyta; class Pinopsida; order Pinales; family Pinaceae; genus Pinus; species Pinus albicaulis. The sequence continues at coordinate 1,360,378,986 of CM076570.1, forward strand.
TATATATATATATATATATATATATCACATTAAAAAATAAATTATAAATATTATAAAATATGTAGCTATATGTATTATTAGGGTTTTCATAAAATTAAAAATAATATTATTTTTAAATATAGAGATACAAAATTTATGTAAATATAAATAATATTATTAAGAACCAACACAAATCAATTTTAATTTTGAAAGTGTCAAGAGGAATCATATCTCTCTATGCAAACCTTTAGTCAAAATTTTCTCTTGAAAAGAGGTTTACATTTTGATAAATTTGATCCCTCTTAGTGCTTGGTATATTGGAGTTAAGATGAATCTATGTTGATTACCATTGATGTAAATTGTCCTTTATAAAAATATTAATCTTAGTATCAATTCTAGCCATTAAAATGTTGGGTCCATAATATTTATGAAAATTCACTCCTCCAATTAATATTTAAAATGTAAAATTTAAATGACTAAAGAAGGTATATTGTTCTTAAGGGTGTGTAATGGTGTAGTATTAATGAAATGATAAGGATAGGTGCCAAGATGAGGTACTTGGACACATTCTGAATCAATCTAGAACTGCATGCAATATGAGACCATAGGAAGTGGAAACTCTTGTGATGGCTGGGCGGAGCGAATGCAGTAATGGTGGGAATATTGTAACCCCAAACTTCCTTTATCAGAATAATATAGAGGTAAGCATACTAAGATGTTACTATGTTTAGGGTTATTGATAGGCTAGATAGGCATAAAAAGTTCATACTATAGATAATAGGGAAAGGATTCCAATAGTATGTTATGCTCCAATTGAAAGAAGTGAGAAATTGGAATGCATTATTCTAGGAATATTGGCATCAATAGCTATATAAATCATATTTTTAATGATAAATAACTTAAGAAAAAATGGGAAAAGGAATCCCAAAGGAGGTAATCAATCCATCCTATAGCTAAATAAAAGTTGAAGGTGGCCACCCCAGATGCGGATGACTAAGGCCCACGGGTGGTAGGAAAGGGGCAACGCATGCCAGCCCACCTGGAGATTGAGTATGCGTGAGGGTCAAGTAGGAGGCGACATGGAGGTTGGAATGAAAGAGGATGGTAGAACAAGTGAGGGAAGGATGGTGGTAGTTAACAATACTATTCAACACCTAAGAATGGAGATGAAGGAAATGGATTTGCAAGATCCCGAGGAAGGGAGGTACCAGAGATGGCCCAATCGGCTTGAGTGTGGAGTTAATTTTGATGGAAGGCATAGGTACGAAGGCGTAGAAAAATGGGTAGATTGGGACAATATTTTAGGCAGCAGTAGGGAATGAGGCGAAACCACCCTAACTCGGTGCAGTTGGGCGAATGTGCGAAAGAGTGCAGATATTTCCACCGTGGTGAAAGAGGTAGTGGGGGTGTTCTATCAAGGCTCTCTCCTAGAGGGGAGGATGGTGGGCCTCCTAACTCAAGGCCATCGATGGGTAGAACACAGAACAGGAAGGGGCAGAGGAGAGACTTCCAAAGGCAGGGATGGGGGGCGACACAGGTCTCAGCCGAAGTCTAGGGAAAGGAGGTTGGATTTGGAGGTGTTGTTCTTCACCGAGAATGACAATGCGGGCACTTCCGCTATCTCCAAACTGGAGGCAGACCTGGTCAGGTCCTTGCACTTGGATTATGGGGAGCGGGCCAAGACGCAACTGATTTGGGTAACTCGGACCATCGTGGTCTGCCTAATCCACGAGAGAAGGCGAATTGGCCAAGCTATGGGGGAGAACCTCCGCAACATCAGGGAAGGACTCGACAAAAATATCGAAAATATTCAGAAAACCCTGATGATTGATGGCTATCTGGAGATTATTCAACTAGACGGTGTGCCTCCAGTTTCCGTTCCAGGGGACAAAGAAGAAGAGGATGATGTGACAATGAAAACATCGAATAGCGTGGGGGTAGAGAACTAGCATCGAGCATGTACAGATGATTTTTTGTTATGTTAAAATTCCGATGGGCCTCTAGCCCTGTCTTGTTCAAAGTTAGAAGCCTTAGTAGATTTACCTAGTTAAATGTTGAAGCTCTGGCCCTTCTATCTATTTTAGGGATCATTAGAATGGATATCCCTCCAGTTTCCCATGTTGGGCGAAGACGTTTTGACAATCTTGGACAAAGGGGCTATTTTCCGGCTTGCCAGCAAATCAATGATTGTAAATATTTAACTAGTTAATAGAAGGAGTCCCATACTTGCTGATAAAATAAAATAAAATTTGAAGGTGGCCAGTACAAGTTTTAGAACGTATGTTAGGTGGCCTATAGGGAGGTTAATCAGAGGATTCAAAGGGGGACTATTATCTAGTTTAGACGACCTCATATTTGAAAACATAGTTGGACCGAGAATTATTATAAAATGAATTGAAGAGATTAAAGGAATCATAACAACACAATGTATCCCCCTAAAACTATTCAAAAAATATTGAAGGAATATTAGGGGGGGTGAAGAATGTAGAAGAAAATACTGAACATTTCAAGCATCGAGTAGTAGATAATTGGAACAAATGTAGTATTTGGTGGTGTATAATTTGGTGTTTTCAGTTGCAAGTATCTTGTTCATGAAATTTAGGGTGAATCAGGAACATCTGAAGGCTAAGATGGTTGCTTCTCCATGTCATTTAGGCTTCATCAGTGTGGTGCTTCTATACAACCTGAATGTATGCCCCTGTTGGAGCTATGGTCTTAGAAGATTGGGTGCCATGCAGGATCAGTTGCATGCTCTAGTTGAGCACAAAAAATTAAAGTGGTTAGGTGGAGGTAGATAAATTTGAAAGGGATGTGTTGGTTTCTTAACAGAAAAGGTCACATAGACGTCATCACTGGATCAAAATGAGTTGCTGACAAGATGGTAAGAGTAAAGCATTTAAGTATATTCATGACAAGAATGATCTGATACATCCATCCTAATGATTAGTGCAGATTAATTTGAAAGGAACCTTATAGTTTTGATTACATCCTTGATCTATTTGTACTTTTATGAATACAAACATCCAATTAGTTGGAGTGGTTTGGATATTTGAAGTAGGGGATATAATCCTTGGGATATGTTCCTCTAAAATTTAATTGGGAAATTTGCTATGGAGAGAATGTGTGGTGGGGACAAGAAGTAGGCTCATTGTCACACATTGGATTTATAGAGAGGATGCTCTTAAAATTCTTTGGGGCCTGAGGATAGAGAAAGCAGCCAATGGGGGGCTTACATTATGTGTAGGAGTCTTGTCCTTCTATAATATTCTTTTTCTCTCCTCTTCAATCCTACATATTTGCACTCCGAGCATCGAATGGAAGTTGGTTGACCAGGAATGCAAGTGATAGGTAAAAATAATTATCTACCATTGGAGGATAATTTCCTTTGACTAAAAATATCTAGTGTTTTCTTTCAGAGGTGGTCGAGATCCATATCGAATATAACAACAATTTTTCCTTGTAAAAATGTGTGTCCTCCCCTATTCCATTTAAGGAAGCCTGGATTATGTTATACCATGTGTGCCCTCCCCTATTCCATTTAAGTAAGCTTGGATTAATTTATACCATTATATATAATGGAGAGCCAATCCATGGTTATAAATTTGGAAATAGATATCAAGAGCCTTATAGAAGTAACAGTCATTGTTGATAACATTAAATAATTTAGGAGCCGATTACAAAAATCCAAATTATTGAAGTCTGGGGAGTCAAATGACGTAGGATGTATCCCCCATAAAGTTGGATCTATAAAAAAACACATTAAAAAAACAAGTTCCAGGGGTGTTTGGAAATGTTTCAGGGTCTGGGGAGATCGAGTCAAAGATACCTCAGAATCTACAATATTTTCAATAGAGGAAAACCAAAGAGAAAAGTTAAAACCAATCAAAGCACAATAAGAGATACAAAATATAATTTTGGGGGTCGATCTATATTGGGAAAATGTAGTTAGACTTATAAAAAAATTGTTAGTTGGAAGATGGGAATTTATAAGGACGAACAGTATCCAAATCAAAGAATGGTCCAGAAAAGTTGGGCCTCACTTTTTGGATATAGACCTAAAGTTAGTGTGTTGGTAAATGGGTGGTTTACATTCCACTTCATTCAGGAAGAGTACGCAAACAAGATAGCATCATTACCATGGGTTAAAGGATGTGGATTCCTAGTCTTGCATAATTCAAAGGTCTGTTTTGACCTGGTGATGGAAGCTCCTAAGAGGAAGATCATATGGGAAAAGTTTCCTGGTCTCCCTATTGAATTTTGGACAAAAGGGGTGATAAGAAAATTGCAAGCAAAATTGGAAAATTGTATTATGTGGATGAGGGGTGTATCAGATTTCTACATAAAAAGGTTGCATGGTTTCTTGTGGAAGTGGATTGTTGGGTGGATTACCATTGGCGATATATTTATTTAGTGCCACTTTCTTTATCAAACAAAAGATAGATTACTAGGGAATTCCATTTATGTGTCTTGAATGTCATAATACAGGGCACTTGATGATTAACTTCCCTAATTGCCATGGAAACAGGGGTGGGATGTCAAAGGATATTATCGTGGCTAATAGGAACCCTACTAGGATGTCATATGGAATAAGAGAATAGGGGACTCCCCAAATATCTCTGATGCATATTACGAACACCGAGGACTCGAACTTGAATCCATCAACTCTGAATATTGATATTATCAATGGATTGAGGAGGAAAATAAGCCCCTATACAAATAAATGGGGAAAATCAAGTAGGGAAGGGTCTCCTTGTAGGAAACGATAGACTCCTACTAAGAGAAATGGAAAGGACATTGAAAATGTGGGCCTCAAAATTACTAGATTATCATTACTATCTTTTATATGCAGTTATATATATTGTGAGGTACAAACCTCACCAATCTCAAATGCTTCAAGCTCTGGATAGAAACCTGGGTCTAGTTATTGAGCACATTTCTATCAGGAAAAACTTTGTATAAAATTTGGGGTCGGATGCTAGGGGTACGAAGGTGATAGATCCCATTAGAAAGAGGAGAAGAGATACTGAATACAAAATCCTCTCTCTATGTGGTGTTCTTGGGATTGATTTAAACTCTTGGTTATCTGAAGTCATGGAGGAGGCTCTTTTTCCATCCTTCGACCCTGAATCTTCAAATCAAGTATTGGCAGAAACACAACTCCAGGACCTTAGAGAAATATCTCTCGATGCAAATGATTTCCAATGAGGGTTATGTCCCTTAATGTTAGAGGCTTGAGATCTGCACAAAGAAGAAGATCACTGAAGTAAAATATAAAAACAAAAGTTACCTCTATTATTCTACTACAATAGACTATTGTGGAAAAGGGTAAGGCCATAGATATTTTTCTCAAGATGTTTCCACATTGCTAGGGTTGTGCAACAAATGCACTAGGAAATTCAAGTGGTCTTGCAGTAATATGTGATTCAAAAATCTTTAAATTTTATGCATTCAACTCCTACGTTGGAATTGTATTCACTGGTCACTATAGGGGTTGTCCATAGAGAATTTTGGATATTGAATATATACGCTCCTTATTCCAAACACAGTTCCTTTTGGGATATGTTGAGTCTTCGGGTATCCTTGACATCCAACCATTGATCATAATGAGAGACCTAAATTTCACTATGGATGTGAGTGAATGTTGGGGTCACATGGCAAAGGTGGATCTCACTGCGAAACCCAATAGAGATATTTTACCGAAATGAGCTCAAAAAATGTTTCTCCAATCTCGTTGTGTATAACATGCAGAATGGTTGTTGAGGAGAGGAAGACATTGCTAATAGAATAGAAAAAATCTATGTAGACTCAATTATGTGTTAGAGGCTAAATCAATTGCAATCATGGAAATTATTCTCTAACATATATGATCATGATGCAATAATACTGGAATTTGTCGAGGAGTTGGATGTTCTCAATAGGCCATTTAAGTTTAAGCCGATGTGGTTAGAAAATCAGGATTTCCAAAACTTGGTACACCAATCATGGACATCCTCTTCCTATCCCATTTTTGACAACCCTATCTTGCATGTTCGAAAAAACTAATCATAATGAAAAAAAAATATAGAGCCTAGATATACAATCGATGGATAGCTCTCTCTCAAGAATTGAAATTCATTTTTTAGCAGAAACCACTCAGCTATGGGACTCGATTTCACTTGGACTTTTCTCTGAGCTACAACAGACCGAAATCTTAGATTTTATGTTCAAAAAGGACAAATTTCTCAAAATATAGGAAGAGGAATGGTGATACAAAATTATGTTAGCATGGATAAATGGTGGCGACAAAAACACAAAGTTATTTCACAGAGATGCAACCAAAAGAAGTCATATTAATTCCATCTAGGCCATAAAATATGAATCTAGGTACATCCATTCCTCGTCCATGAAGATAAAGCGAGAGGCATATCGATTATTCATAAATCAATTCAAGGAAAGAGAGGGATAATTCTTGACAAAAAAATTGAGCTTTGTTAACATGTTTCCAATGATGGTAAATGAGGAGGACATTTGTTTGATGGAAAAACTCATCTCGGAGAAGAGTTACTCCAAACTATCAAGGAGATGGCCAAGGAAAATAGACTTGGCCCAGACGGATGACCTATCTAAAGTTTCTGCTTCTTTTTCGAGTTGATGGGATCATATCTAGTAAGGATGGCGGAGGAGGTTAGACTATCTGGACACATCTCAAGTGTTGTAAATTTTAATTTCCTTACTCTCATCCCAACGAAAAAATTCTCTCTTTTTCTCTAATTTCAGACCTATATCATTATGTAATTTAATATAAAAGATGATGTCTAAACTTATTTCTACCAGAGTTAAAAATATCATATCTTCTCACATATATCTAGAGCAGTTTGGTTTCTTGTCAAACATGAGGATTCAATATGCAGTCACTATTTCTAAAGAGTGTATGCACTCGATCAGATAGAAAAATCTCAAAGCATGTCTCATGAAGATTGACCTCCACAGGGCATATGACTGTGTGGACTAGGAGTTTCTCTCAATGATATTATATAAAATTGGATTCTAGCAAAGCCATGTTTCATGGATTATGACATATTTATCATCAACATTTTTGGTGATCCTCATCAACGGTGAGCCTACACAATTCTTCAAAGCACAAAGGGACCTAAGAAAATGCTGTGCCTTATCTCCACTTTTATTTATCCTCATCATGGACCCCTTCAATAGAGGGATAAAGTCCAAGTTAAAAAAAAAAAGGCTTTATTTTGGGATGTGGGATCACTAGAGACAACAAACTCACTCACCTTATGTCCGTAGATGATGTCTTATGTGCCAGAGTAGCCAAAATTTCTGCGTTGGAATCCCTCTACATGATCTTTGAATATTTTTGGGAAAGATTTTGGTCTATCTATCAATAAAGATATATATTAAAAAAAAGAAATTGTGAACAATGTAGAAGCTCCAGAGACTCATGATATTGCTGAACTTTTTGGGTTCAAATTTCATTCTATGGCAGGAGGTTTTAAATATTTGGGATGCTACACTACAAGGAAAAGACCCTCTAGTGGATTTTTTTGAGGAAACCCTTATAAAAATACCCCATACATCCGTTTCTAGTGGAGGTTACTAGAGGAGGTGCACTCATCATCCAACAAAGCACCGGTGCGCGCAAAACATTGGCACACCAGACACCATGCGCTCTGTACACACCCGCCCGGTGCATCATATTACTGTAGAGCACCAGTGCTTCACAACTCCTCTACTCCGGTGCATCATAAAACACTGTGCCAAAACAGAAACCGCCCGGTGCGGTATTAAGAAACCACACCGGGGTACGTCATAAAACAACGTGCCAAAATAGAAACTGACCGGTGCGTTAGTAAGAAATAGCACTAGTGCACCTATAAACCATGTGCACCGGCAAAGGGTTAAATAAAAAAAAATTACGGAAAAAAAAACTGGATTTTTCACTTTTTTCAGTGCTCTAGAGCTCTCAATCACCGGTGCGCTCTACAAGAGAAAGCACCAGTGCGCATAAAGCATTTGCACGTCGAACACCATGCACTCTGTACACACCTGCCTGGTGCGTGCTATTACTATAAAGCACCAGTGCTTCACAACTCTTCCATGCTAGTGCATCATAAAACACCGCTCCAAAACAGAAAGTAAGAGTTAAGGTCCCACCCAATGGCGGCGCAATGCCTTAGTGTAACAAAGTATTTACCTAACAGGTGAATTGAATAGAGATGAGCATACATTTTCAACTGAATTATTTATCTTCTCTCCTACGTTGCCCTACCCTTCGACAGGTGGTTAAAAAAAATAAGAGATAACTAAATGAAGGGCCTTATCTCTCTTCTTTCCTTAGCGGGAGGGCCTGAGCTTGCAGTTTCAGGTGGTGAAAATGATAAGGAGATAAGCACCTTAGTCATCTTCTTTCCTTAGCTAATGGGAGTAGGTCCGGCCCTGTAGGGGGATTATAAGGATATATTGACCTGATTTCACGTGATAGCAAACTAGAGTTATGTCAAGTACTTATATGGAGTATGGGGTGATGGGGCTCTCTCTCTTATTTCCCTAGTTACCGAAATGATGACATGAAATACTCCGTAAAGTAAGGGCATCCTGGGTTGACTTTTTAGTGGGTGATAGCAGCTGAGGGGATGGGGGGAGGGAAAACATGAGATTGAGACTTCGTTATAAGGAGATGGAGGGTGTTCTTTGTTAATGATGCAGTGTTAAGAAATTGCACCGGTGCATCATAAAACACCGCGCCAAAAAAGAAATGGACCGGTGCATTCATATGAAACAGCACTGGTGTGCTTATAAAACCCGTGCACCAAAACAAGGTTAAATAAAAAAACAATTACAGCCAAAAAACTGCATTTTTCACTTTTCTAGTGCTCCAGAGCTCTCAATCACTGGTGCACTCTACAAGAGAAAGCACTAGTTGCACAAAGCATTGGCACATCGAACAACGTGCGCTCCATACACACCCGCCCGATGCATCCTATTACTATATAGCATCGGTGCTTCACAACTATTCCACCCCAGTGCATCATAAAACACCACGCCAAAATAGAAATAGCCCGATGCGGTGTTAAGGAACCGCACCGATGCATCATAAAACACCACGCCAAAACAAAAACCGCTGGGTGCGGTCTTAAGCAACTGCACCAGTGTGCCTATAAAACCCTGCGCACCGGAACAGGGTTAAATAAAAAAAATATTATGGCCAAAAAACCACATTTTTCACTTTTCCCAATGCTCTAGAACTCTCAAGCACCTGTGCAATTTCTCCTTCTCTGAGCCACCCTGACATCCATTGCACCCATTGCATGTGCTGCTGTTGTGCATTGCCCATCAATCTCCAGCTTGCATTTTGCAAAATGTTGGGAAATTTTTCTTTTGCAAATTCTACAACCAATATGCCTCCTCAATGGTGAAATGTACAAGCATTTTTCTTGTTTTTCCATAATTAAGCTTTTTAGCAGATTAGAATTTCAAATAACCTTAAAATAAACCATTTAAAAGGAAAAAAAAATTGTCGTGCAATGCGCACGAACCGTTTGGCTCGCACCGGTAAGCGGTGCTACCTATAAAATTTACAGGCCACACCGCAACCGATGATAACGGTAGTTGCCCTGTGTTCGGGGCAGTACCGAAAAGCGCCCCGCATTTTTTTTAAATTTAAAAAAAAGTGCGGTGCAGTCATTTAGTTGGTCGCATCGTTGACCATACGAATAGAACCGTGGTGCATTGACGAAAATATCTACCCCGATGTTTGTCAGCGCACTGCATTGGGCATTCTGACAGGGTCAATGGTGTGGCTTGGTAAAAGACCGCACCATTGACTATCTAATTTGTCAAGAAGTCGGTGAGCTAACACAATTACATGCGCTGGGGCGTATATTTTAGTCAGTGCACCGCTCTTCTGACACCATATATAGTCAACGGTGCTTTAAAACATTTCAGGTGCACTACATACGGTGTGTTTTATGTCATCTGGGACACTACCTCCAGTGCACTACAAACAAACGCCGCACCAAAACCAGTGCATGTATGTTTTTGTGGGGCACCGACTGGTCTGTTCTATTTTCCAAAAAAAATTATATATGTATATTCCTAAATACATGTCTAATTTAATAAAAAAAAATTATTTAATATGTCAATGATTCAGAGAGAAGAGGAGGAACAGCAACAACAACAAGCAAAGCAGTATGACATGGTTCGCCAGTGGGAGGCACAAGAGAGGGAGAGAGATGCGTAACCTCGCCCTATTACAGCAGATACCCCAGGGCTCCTAAGGTAGGTAGGCCTCCTCAAGTTCTATGAGGAGGCTACTTCCCTAAAGGCCCATAGTGTGTTTTTAAGAAATCTTATCTGTAGGTGGAATGCCCACCAACAAGATTTCCAAGTTGGTCCTGACCAATGGTACACACCCACTGAGGAGGATATATATTTCATTACAGGGCTATCGAGGAGAGGGGTGGATTTTCCCTCATTCCCAAAGGTTCCAGCTAGTTGTGTAGTAGGGAGTCAGTTATCTTACTCCTAGAGATACATTGGAGGAGATGTACTGTCTCCTTCAGATTTTCAGGTCGCTGGAGGTCAGTTACGTATTGGTGCATTTGGTATACATGACGTGAAGTGCCTCTCACTTCTCATTTTGACCATTTCACACAACACCAATGACGGGCAACGCATTAGTTGCTGACTTCTATAATATGTTGATTCTTTAGTACAGGAGCCACGACTTGTCAGGTGGTATGCCATTTTTTTGTGGCAATTTTGTATAGCCTTAGATAGATTTCATGCTCATGCACAAGGGAGGGTCAATTTCCCTTTTGCATTAGAGCTTTTATTTTTATTTTTTGAGAGGTTTCCAGAGATGAGGCCTACTATTGTTCGACAGCCTCGTAGGTCGATGTTGGAGGCCCGGATGCACATGTGGGGGCAGATGATGCCCAAGAGGGGAGAGACTATGTTTCCATCCAGGATATCACATGATGCACTGGACTTACTAGCTAGTGTTGACGAGCTATATCCCTTCATTATGGTCCCCTATCCTTATGCTGGATTGGATTGGCGAGGGTGTGCCAACATCCTCTTCACAGATGATGAGCCACCAGATGATAGAGGTAATATTATTGTTTTATTTATATTTATTATAGCATGTTCTTTAACTTGTTTTGATTAAATTATGTAATGAAATTGTCTAATTATTGTTGTGTACTTGTATATATTTTGCATACATTGGATCTTTTGATGCCGACGAGATGTCGACCACCACATGATCCAGGTGTGGATCCTGATGAAAATCAGTGCATGGCAGATGCTGAGGATCATGATCAGGAGGCCGGTGCAGAGAGACATGCTCCTGCTGGTGCGTCGGTACCGCCTTTTGCTAGACGCGGTCGACCTGATACTAGATACAGGATGGAGTTAGGCGACTAACTCACTGCATTGATTGTTGAGGCGGGCCTCAGGCCCGCTCATTACAAAGACATACAGGTCGATAATAGGCTATTAAAGATGTGGAGAGGCATGCCGCGTGACATGTACAGCCTGATGCGGCATGTCGTAGGAGCTACGACAGTTGTTACACGACTGAGGAGTATTGTTGCACATTATAGGCGTGGTCAAGCCATAGCACATGATGGACAGCCTGCGAGAAGCAACTCATCGTCTCCTGATCGTTCATCTCGCATCACACCTGATGAGCATAAGGCTCCAATAGCATCTAGCAGTCATCATGGAGATGAGGCTGGACTATTGGCCACGTCCAGTCAGCAGCCTATAGCATCCATCAGTACTAGTCATGATCATGAAGCGGTGGACCATCGGCAAGTCGAGAATACCATTGGTGACGAGGCCTCGACTAGTGCGTATTGATGTTGTACCACGGTGATCACGACCTTCTACGATTCTCTTTTTAATATTATTTAGTTATATATAAATCTATATATATATGTATATATATATGGTCCATTTATTTTATGTTCATGTTGCAATTGTACTTAATTTACATGTTGGTGATCATCATGATGTGTATGTTGTTAGGTCATGTTAGATATGTTCATTTAATGTGCAGCTTGCAGATAGATGTGTATGTGATAGCATGAGTTATTTGACATGAGATGTATATTTGATGTTTGTATTGTGATGATGTTAATATATAATGTTAATTTGATGTTTGAATGTGTTTTTTAGTCGAATATGATGTTTGTACGATGGTTATCATGATCGTGATGTTTATTAATTAATTTAATATTAAATGACCAAGATATTTATTAAATATTATGTCATTATTGTAATTGAAGTTGAAATTTTAATTGTATGTAAAATTGTAAAATTGTCTCCGGATGCGGATGTGGTGGCAGACTAACGGGACTTAGGCCCCTGCGTAGCTCCCAACGGAGCTCGCATGGGAAGCCCACATGGCCTCATGCTTCAACCTTAATTGCGACATTAATATGCCTCGGGCTGTCAATCCGTTGATTAATTGCACTCCGATGCCTCTGTATATGGTGGTTCTTTTGATCTCTGTTCTCACTATGGAATGCGAGCATGACAGGAGTAGCCATGGGAGAGCTCTAACTCCCCTCCGTGGTGAATGCCCTCCCGGATTTGCCGACTCCAGCTTCAAAACTCAAACTGGGCATCGTTGCTGTCTTCTGGCCTGCTTGGAGACGCTTACGGGACTTCACTTCTCCAACAGCCCCTTCTGCAGCGTTTCTTTTCCGCCTGGTGTCTCTGTCGAGGTCCTTGAAGGTTCTTTCATTCCTACTGGTAGTCATTTGGCTCCCCTTGTTCGTCGTCCCTCCGCTCTCAGGGACTCTGTCTCTTCCAACATCTCTCTTTTCTCGCGCCACCTTCGTCTTATTCTGTTCTCCATGCCTCATCTCCGACAGCGGATGCGCTGTCGGCGTGGAACCAGCCGGGGTCAGGCCTCCTTTAATCCTCCCTCGCCCTCCTCTAATTTGGGTTCCTCCTCTGCGGGTGACGAGCCTGATCCTCCTCCTGTTTTGCGTAGAGGTAGAGGCAGGGGTCGAGGGCGCATTCAAGATCCCTGCCATGCTAGCCCTTCTGCTCCTTCTTCTCTTTCTTTCCCTCCTGGCAGAGTGCATTCGGGGTCCACCATAAGGCAATCCTCTCAGCATGCAGAGCTTCATTTTCACTACACCTCTGTTAATTCCATTTTAACTGCCTTCATTACTGTCTCCCTTCGCGAAGAAATTCCTCATTAGGCCCCTGACTACCCTGCTTCTCCCTCATCTCCCCGCGCCCCTTGCTCCGCTGGTAGAGCGAGTTTCCCGGATTCCTCCACTCTCCCTCTTCATGCTGGGCTGAATTATGATACTGAGGACCCGGACCTCAAGGATGGCAATCAAGCTGGCATGGTGGACAACAGTAATGACTACGAATATGGTTGCAGGATTGTTAAGGAGCCGATGTCTCCAGAGCATGACGGGTGAGCTGATGCGCACAGTCAACACTTTCTCCAGGTTTCTTTGCACAATTACTGTTGGAGCTTTTTTTTTTCAGTTTTAGAGCACAATCGGAAGGGCTGATAGATGTCTTCAGTTTATATATTTCTGTTTCTATGGTTTGTATAAACTCAAGGCCGGTTTCCCTTTCATGGGCGGCCCAGACTATGATGTTAACATGATCGGTTTCCCACTATGGGCGATTCAGACTTTTTAAGAACAACATACTTATCAACCCCAGCTGTCTGGCTTTCACAGCAGAAGCTACGACAGTTTTGTACTAGTACTCTTATACTTAATAGAATTAGTCTCACTTAGAAAAAAAAATATTGTAAAATTGTATTTGTATGTAAAATATTTAATGTAAAATTTTAATTGTAATTGTAATATTTAATTTTTTGTGAAATGATTGTAATTGTATATATGACAAATTGTAAAATTGTAATTGTAATTCTAATTGCATGTATAATTCTAAAATTGTATTTGTATTTGTATTTGTAATTGTAATTTTAACTATAATTGTAATATTTAATTTATTGTGAAATGATTGTAATTGTAATTTTAATTGTAATTGTATATATGACAAATTGTAAAATTGTAATTGTAATTCTAATTGTATGTAAAATTCTAAAATTGTAATTGTATTTGTAATTGTAATTGTATGTAAAATATTCGTAAAATTGTAATTGTAATTGTAATTGTAAATGTAATTCTAATTCTAATTCTAATTGTATGTAAAATATTTGTAAAATTTTAATTGTATTACTATGAAATGATTGTAATTGTGAAATTTTAATTATAAATTTAATTGTATGTAAAATTAGAATTGTAATTGTAATTCTAATCGTAATTGTATGTGAAATTGTAAAATGGTAATTCTAATTCTAATTGTGATTTTAATTGTAATTGTATGTAAAATATTTGTAAAATTTTAATTGTATTAATGTGAAATGATTTTATTAAAATATTTAAATTTGCAAATTTGTAAATAATTGTAAAATAATAAATCTAGAATAATATGAATTTTTGTAACATAATAAAGTTTAAAAAATAATACAAATAATTCATGTACTTTAGAATTATCATTATTTTATTATGATCTTATATACAAAAAAAAAACTTTATATAGTCTGGTTTGCTTATCATCATAACACGCATCGGTGTGTCTTAGTACAAAGATGCACCGGTGCTTCACAACTCTTCCGCACCGGTGCATCATAAAAAACCGCGCCAAAACATAAACCTTGATCTTACAAACCGCACCAGTGCGCCTATAAAACCCTGCACACCAGAATAGGTTTATTCTGTAAAGTGCATTATTGGAGCAGCAGAGGGTTCGAATCGCGGGAAAGAATTTTTTTGAGGAAGGGAAGGATTCTTATTCCCTTAAGGACAATATAGAAAGATCAATTGACGTTGTGGATCGAGCTGGTAGGTCCCATGAAGGGAAATATTCTCCAGAATGCATTTAAAAGCAGCTAGGAGTATTGTCTGAGCTTCGGTTGGCTTACATAAAATTTTACTAGCAAAGCCGACGTCGCATAAAATCACATCTTCGGGTTTTAATCGAACCTGAATACATCTCTAACTTGCCTGAGTTGTGGTCATGTGGACGAAACCAGTAAAAAGTCTGCCTGTATTATAAATGGACATCCAGTGATAATTTCTGTGGGAAGAAAAGCATAGATACTTGGAGCTACCATATTTCCACCTGCAAATTGGTTTACCATATTTGAAATGTCTTTCCTCTGCTCAATCCTATACTCATTTTCTTTGGGAAAACATTCCTCCACATGTAATCACTGCATCGTCTAGTTGAAAATCGGTCTTCTTCTGCTAAAAAATGCAGAATGAAGGACTAGTTGTCATTGCTCCTAGAACATTCAAGGTCAGTTTCTCGTAAAACAAATATTGTATAAATTTTGTTAAGATCAAGATAGAAAGCACAAAGGAGAAAAGAGGAAATTGGATGCCAAGATGGAGGAGGAACTTACAAATGAGCAAGTAGATCATGGGGCACTTTTTCTTGTTGCAGGTTATGGAAAGGTTCAAGTTCCTTTTTCTGAAAGAAGAAGAGGTGTAGTTTTGAAAATAAATGGCCAAATATTTTCACAGCAAAATGTACATTTCCAACATGTGTAAAAACTAAAATATCTCCAACTTCAATAAACTGCTCAAAAACAAAACTTTCCCAACCATTTGTGAAAATTGCCCACGTCTTAACATAGCACAGGTTCACATGCCACAATTTCCCACTTGGGCCCTGTAGTATTGCATCTTCACATGCTCCACATTGCATTCTCTCCACATAATCAATGGGGACCTCCTGCAATAAATAAAATTCATTCAAAGAATAGTTATTTCCATCAAGAATTTATCCAACTCCAATTCTCACTTCTAATTCTAACTATAATTCTCAATAATAAATAAAATTATAATTCTCAATTTCTATGGTTGAAGTTCACTAAATTTTGGTGTACACACCTAAATGTAATTTCGGTGCCTTAACCGCAAATCGGTGCTACTGTACATATAACCGCACCGGTACATTTTAGTTACTACACACCAGTGCCTGTGTTACCTAAGGATGCACCAGTGCGGTGCTATTAAGTGACCCACCTGTGACGAATAAATGCAAATAAAAAAAAGCACAACTATATTTTCTTTAAGTGAAAAAAAGCAGCAAATTAAAAAATGGGCGACAAAATATTTTGAAAATATAATTTCATAAAACAATTCTTTAAATACTAAAACTTTTCATTATTTCATTCTTTTTGCTAAAATTTTCGGCCAGAGATTTGCAGGAGACATACCTGGAGCAAGAGAGCACGAGAGCACTATGGAGCAGCGAAATACATTCGAACAAAAGTATTCAGACAATCAGAAACCAAACATCTAGTGATTCAAACCCCGTATCATAGAATTTCAAACCATCTCGTGATTAAATTTGATTATTTTTTTTATTTTTTCTACATTTTTTTTACTTTTTCTGCAGTTTTATCCATTTTTACCATAAACCCTTCATTTTATTTGTTTTTTCCCTTTCTTCTCCCTGTTTCTGTGATTTCAAAATTAGGGTTTTTCATTTTAGATTGAAATCCAACCCACAGGACGACTTGCATAGTTGGATCCCAATCCATTCAGTCATTGCATGAATTTTTGGAAAAAATGGATTTTTTTTATCGGTGCGCCCTGCGTAACCTAGCGCACCGCGCAAGTACTGTAATAAAAAATTTGAAAACAAATTTTTTAAATCAGTGCGCCATATCTAAAATAGGGTACCGGTGCTCCATGTTACAAGGATAGCACCGTATGGTCTATTACAATGTTTGTGTGATGCATTTATAATACCCCCACACATCGTACGGTCTATTATACTATTTTTGCGGTGCGTTTTTAATACCCCCATGCACCGACGACAGTGCGTACATCATGAAAGGCGCACCGATTTCTTGAGATTTATTTTTAACATGAAAATTTGACAATTTATTTAAAAATATATTAATGAACGATATGGTACAGGTTTCAGATTGATAAAGAAATGACTGACAAGAGATCAAGTAACAAAAATACTGATAACACATCAAGAAAAGAAAAAAAGGCAAGTTCTTTGTAAATTATTTATAAAAATATTATTTTTGAACTATATGTAAGTTTAACTAATATGTATTGTTTACCGTGTATCATGCAGAGCCACAAAATGGCGAAGCTCGATAAGATTATTTCTGATCTAGGACTAGAAGAGCATAAAATCTTGATGGAAAAATTGTAAAAGGGTGAATCAGGTGAATGAAAAAACACTATCGATCCAATATGAGTTTCTTTTTTTAATTATCATTACTAATATACCTAAAACTATTAGATAACATGTGTCAAAAATTCTATTAATTCACATTTGTTTAATGTTCTATAGGGACCAACAACTCAGAAAAGGAATGTTTTTCTAAGAAAAGAAAAAAAATAGAACATGCAAATGAAAATGAATTGCTCCTTAGCTCATCTGGAGTGGTGTTGGAGGTTAACGAAAGGGGGGAAAACTTTTACAAAAGTTTGAGGGATCTAGTGTGTTGGGGTTCCTGTGTTTTGGCAAGTTTGTCAATACCAAAAGACAAGACAACATCAAAACTGCAACCTTTGGACCTCAAGATCAGCCTCCCTGATTAGAGGATCTCTCTATAAAGGCAATGATATATATGTCTTTGAAGTTCAGTTTTTAAGGTATTAGGCTAGTTATGGGCACAAGGATTGTTGTTTTGTTTTGTTTGTTTGTTTGGTTGTTGGGAAAACATGAAAGAAGGGTTCAATGTGAGACAGGAAGTGAGCAAAGGAGTTTTTTTGGCTGTGGGAGACAATTCAAGAAAAAATCAAGACCATTGGGAAAATGGAGTCATAAAAGGGTTTACTTGCTATTCAATATCCAAGGCTTTCAAGTGGGCTAGTCATCTAAAACAGAGAGTCTTTTAAAGATGATAGTATGAAATGAAGTGATAAGGAATGAAAGTGAATGACAAGGAAACCTCTGAGGTGACCACTTAGGAAGAAAATCTAGGGACAGGGCATGCCTTAAACACCTATGATCATACCCCTAAGAAGGCTAACTCTTCAGACAATAAGAAACACTTAAGATTTAACACAAAGGTGAAGCCTGAGATCATAGAAAGACTTTGAACTTTCAATGCTTTGACGTTCAACTTAAGGGAACTTAGAAAGGTTTAACCATTAGAAAAGGACCCTAGTGAGACAGAGTCAGTTCTAATCTCACAGTATCCCAATTCTTTAACTAAACCACACCAGAAACTTCCAAGAACAAATTCATAAATTCATACATCAGTTAGCAGTGAATAACAGCTACTACATTGGTTAAATTATATCAAATTTGTTCTCAGATAGCACAATTAGTAGAAAACATAAAAGATAAGAAGAGCAGGAGCATTAGGGTACCATGCATGGGTATATCCTAAGCCAGATTTCTGATTCTTATCAGAGAAACGAAATATGATGAATTACAAAAGGGAAACAAAGACAAAGTAGGACACATCACTGCTGCTTTAAATCAGGATCCAAAGAAATTTGCTTGTCATATTAAAGAGCAACACCAATCATACACAACATTGCCCAACAGCTTGATATTCAGTCTGAAATCATCTCCACAGCCTATTTTACGGCTTATACACAGAACTCTATCTCAAAGGAACAACTTACAATTCACGGTTATCTCATCAACAACCTTTACAATATGTTTTTCATGAGTTTATAGCTGAAAGATATGTAGAGGAGGTAGATAGAACTTTTAATGAAACATTAAAACGGAGGAAGAAGATTTCTCAAGGCCCATTCTGTTTTAATATCACTGCATTGACTCTCAGTACTCTTTGGGTGAAAGAGTGGTCTTCGACAGGCTGATCATAACTCCAGGTATGTTCTTTGATGTAATTTTAAGCTGTGGTACTCTATAGTACTCCTGGGACAAGAAAAGGTACATAAATGACTTCAGGTCTGCCATACTGTGTAACAAATGCTCTGGCAACATTAGGACTTCTGTCAGGCTATATATCTTCTCGGGAATATTGATGAAGAGTAAAATATTATGGGAACTTTGTCCTTTCTCAGGAAAGAACCTTCTATTGATTTGAAACGCTGATAGGATTTGTTTTTTGTGCTTTAGTCCTCATTTAGGCCTTCTGTGTTATTCATACAATTTTCAGTCTGTACATTTTCCCTTTAAACACTGGATTAAATCTTTGAATCTTCAATAATAGGCCTTAAATCACTTTAAACCTTCACTGGTACTCTTTGTCGCTTCTTTAATTGTCTCTGTCTGTGGAAAGGAAATTTTAATGGCGCTGGAGGCTTTGACAGAGTCTAAACACTGGTCCTTAAATGAAATATTTTGTTCAAACACCTTCCCAGGATTTCACTCTGCAATATTTGGCTCTGAAAATGGCACTCTGCGCCACTGTACAACTCTGTCTGTGACTAATGAGACAGAGTGCAACTGCAAACCTTTAACACCTGAAAACCCAATAAAATTGTTAAGAAAATACATGGAAGTGGAGGCGGACGCTGTGGACGACTGTGGGAATGGCAGTGCAGCAGTGATGGATGCGGTGGATGCAATGAAAAACGACCGAAGAATGCAGTGAAATGGTAAAAATATGCTCTGATGGAGGTCTGGTGGAGAAATTCTTCTGAACTGTCCGATTAGATCTAATGGAGGAGATCGACAGTCAGGATCTTCCGGTGAGATTTCTTTTGGAAAGTTGGGCGAAGAAATAAACTTTAATGAAAACATAAAAGTTTTAATGTTGGGCGAAGGAAATGGTTTTTAATGTAAAACTTAAAGTTTTGACCTTTGGTGAAATACCAAGGGAAAGGTATGAAAATGAATGAAACCGGGCATTTGAATGGTGGGACCGGCATGGGCAGAGGACGATTTTGAATATGGACCATTGGATCTCAGGAGGAGATCAATGGTTGGGATCATCCAATGAAACTTTGTGATGAAATAAATATGAATGAAATGCGCAATAAAATGAGAGCCGGTGATCTATGTAGATCAATGGTCGAGATTGCATGGAAGGGCTTTTGAAGGCGAAAGTGGGGGAAGTGGTTTCCAAGGGGAAAACAACTGTTTTCGTGTTGTAAAAGAATAGTTTTGAAATTTACCCAAAATAACGCGATATGTTCCACTGCCCGACACGTGGCGAAATAAAACCGCCCATATTGCGTGATTTCAAACTGTTATAGTTCAGATGCCAAAGTTACAAGATATGCTTCTCGGTCGTTGGATCTGGGACTGTGAGATCTGACGATGGGAGATGGAGCGCAATATGGGAAAGTGCATGGTTGGTAAGATGGGGGATGGTCAAAGGCGAGTTAGATCTCAGCCATCAGATCTTAGGTATGGACGGTCAAGATTAAAAGAGGGAGCGGAAGGCAAAAGGGGCAAATGAGTGAGCGGAAGAAATGAGAGCATGGTGGAGATCTAATCGCATCGGAGCAGGCAGGAGGCCAAAACTCCAATTGTATTGACGTTGCAATTACGTGTGGGCCGTCGGATCAAGCAGGGGTTCAACGGTCGATATTTGATCAGAGGGGAACGACGGAGGGAAAATGGGTGGAGCACGATTCAATCCTGACCATTGGTTCTTATGGATTCAACGCCCATGATTGCATCAGAGGATAACAATCAGAGGGGACAGAGGGTGGCACAATTAGATTTTGCGATAAGTGATTTTGCGATGGCCGTTGGATTACTTAAGGATCAACGGTGGGGATCACAATCGGAGGGTAACAAAGGAATGTTATGGGCGCGCGGTCAAATTTGTGCAGACTAACGGATCTTCACAGATCGACGATGGATATTGCACCTGCGGCCAGCAGACCAAATCACTCTCGCATTGGAGCTTTTCAGTTTACAAAGGAAAAACGATCCTGACCAATCTTCCAATTGCAATTAGCTTTGCGGGGCTTAGCGCTTGGTCTCAACGCTCGGTTATATGCGGAGAAGGGTCTGGGGCTTAGCCGAAAGGGGCCTAGGCCTATCATATGGTAAAAAGTGGGTTTTTGGGCCTAAAAACAACATTTTTAAGGCTGAACAGAGGTTCTGCTAGGGGAAAAGAAAGGTTTAAAGCCAAGTGAAGGGATTTCACATGGTTTTTTAAAAGGGGATTGATGGTTTTGAAGGCTTAGGAAGGGGTTTTGGGGGTTAAAGGAGGAATTTTGAGAAGGGAAAAAGGGGTCAAAATGGGTGATTTTGCAGGGATATAAAGGAGAAAATGGAGGCCTTTCTCTAGGCATAATTTTTTCACAGCCAATGAAGGTTTCTTAATGGAAACAATAGCGAATATCTTTTCAAAGGCAAAGGACACAAAGAGGCTTCTATAGTGATATATTTTCAAGGGAAATGTATCTCTTGAAGGCTCAGAAACCAAATTTAGCCACCTGTTTGCTTGACAAAAATTTATAGGTGGCTTAACTATGGCTCCACATGGGGATGGCATCTTTTTGAAGATGTCAAGAATCTCAGAAAATGATCTTTGGAAGTAGGCCAAATGCCTGCTACTTGACACATCCTTTTTCTTTGATCAGCTGCCACAACTCATGAAGACATCATATCAGCAGAAAATATTTTCCCAAACAATCTACCTACCCATCCTACAGTCCTAGCATTTTTCTTCAAGGTGCATTTAAATTTGCAGACCTTTTCATCATTTTTTATAAACAGGAAAATAAACCTATTCTACTACTACCCTTATTTCTCCATGAGACCAAATTAAACAGTTAGCCTCATAGCTTCTCTACCTAAACTAACATATGCTAGGGTTAAACTGTCTAGCAGACTTCTTTCTCTACATTCTACAGCAAAAATTTAAAAACAGTCAAACCAGGATTAGACAGTCTGGTTTGCTGTGGGTTCATGGCATAAAGACAGTTTCACATCAACTGAACTTTGCAGAAAATTAGAACCAAAATTTCGAAGGCTCTGAATTGTGAAACTTTGAAGCATCCTTCTTTCTTTGTGACTCAAGTTTTGAGCATGTTAGAGTCACTTTCTTCTTCATTTCAGCTCTGTTTTTGGGCTTGTTCGAGCTAATTCTTCCTTCCTTTATTGTTGGTTTAGATTTTGGGCATATTAGAACCAGCTTCTCACTTTCCTTGGCTCAGGTTTTGATCATGTTAGAGCCAATCTTTTGCACTTCGGAGGTTCAAGTTTTGAGCATGTCTGGACCTCTCTTCCTATTCTTTTTGGAACATTTTTTCTCTTTTTCTTTAAAACAAAAAACAGCAATGATATTTACAATGGAAATGAAAAATTTAAACTGGAAATCAGCAGTAGTAATGCTTGAGCATCATGCCATTGACAGGACCCCCAAACAGATCTATACCATCTAGCTCTTGTAGAAAAAAGGCATTTGGGCCAATGGTGGACTGGATGATGTAAGGACCTTGCCACAAGCTATCAAATTTACCATGCTTTCCTTTGTCCTCTCTCCTAGAATCCCACTTAAGCACCTTATCTCCAATTTTGAAGTCACAAGCCTTTGTTCTCTTATCAAACAACCTTTTTATGTTTTCTTGCGCTTTTAGGGCTCTATTGTAGACTTCTTCTCTAGTCTGATGGAGATGTATTGTTTGATTTATCCTCCTTACCATCTTGCCTTCCTCTGTCTGAATCTCTTGGACCAATTTAATCACTGGTACCCCTAGGCTGGTAGGAAACATTACCTCTGTTCCATAAACAAGCTGATATGGTGACATTCCAATGGATTTCTTTGTTTTTAACCTGTCGGCCCACAAAGCATGCACTAACTTGTTATGCCATGATTTCTTGTTCTCTTCAAACATCTTTTTGATGATGGTCACCAAGCTCTTGTTTGATGATTCAGCTAACCCATTACCTTGTGGGTAATAAGTAGTAGAATGACTAAGTGAAATCTGATACATGTGACAAAAATAAATCATTCTTTTGGATCCAAAAGCAACAACATTATCAGTGATTATCTTTCTAGGGCAGCCAAATCTAGAAAGGATGTGATCTTCAAGGAATTTAATGATAATTGAATCTGTGGCATTCCTAGAAGGGATGGCCTCTATCCATTTTGTGAAATAATCTGTGGCTATGAGAATCCATTTGTGTTGGGCAGAAGAAGCTGGATGGATCTCACCTATGAAATCTAGGCCCCACTGTTGAAATGGAGCTTCAACAGTTATAGGTTGTAATGGTAAAGGGAGGAGTTTTCTTTTGCCTTCAAAAATTTGACACTTATGGCAGGAAACTATCATTTTATGGATATCATTAAAAAAGGTAGGCCAGTAATAGCTAGCCCTGAGTATTTTGTTAGCAGTGGCTTTCCAGTTTAAGTGGCCTCCACACTCTCCTGCATGGAACTCATGTTTAATCCTCTCTGCTTTAGCTTCAAGCAAGCATTTAAGCAGCAAACCATTTGCATTTTTCTAGTATAAGCATTCATTTAAAATGCAATAGTTTCTGGCTTTTAACTTTAGGAATCTGGCCTTAGTCTTTGATAGATCAGGAGGAGCATTAAGGTTTGTAAGCACATACAGGATGTCAGAATACCAAGGAGAGTTTTGAAATTGTTCTTTAACAATAGGATCAGGCAGACCTTCATGTTCATCCAAGGCATCTAACATGTTTATGTCGAGGGCTTGCAAGTTTGACTCAGCCATTAGTTGAGCTAAGCCCTGACCTTTGATAAGTTTCGTGGGTTTTATTTCCAGGTCATACTCTAGTATTACAGCAATCCATTTGCCCCTCTTTCCATCTGAATCCTGGGAAAAAATGTATTTAACCACTATGTTAGGCGCGTATGCAATGATGTGAGAATGCAGAATATATGCCCTGAAGTCTTTCAAGGCCTTTACCAAGGCATAGGCCTATTTTTCCATTATGTTATATTTCAAGGGTGCATCCCTCAGCACTTTGCTGAAAAAATCAATAGGTTGTTCCTGGCCTTCTGGGTTTTTCTGCAGGAGGACTGCAGCCACTGTATGCTCAGAGGCAAAGGAGAATATAAGGAAATCTTTTGAAAAATCTGGGCTGATTAGGACTAGTGCTCGAGTGAGTGCAAGTTTAACTAGTTAAAAATATTTTTTGGCATCTACAATCCATTTGACTCCTACATATTTTTTCAGCAGGTTTGTCATATCTCTGAGGAGTTCTGCTAAGGTGGGAATAAACCTCCTTAGGAAGTTAATTTTCCCAATAAAGGATTTCAGTTCTTTTATGTTTCTCGGGTGACTAATCTAAAGTATTCCCTCAACTCTTTTCGGGTCTATTTTAATCCCCTTCTCTGATATAATATGGCCAAGAAGTTTACCTTCTTGTAGGCCAAATACAGTCTTCTTAGGATTTAAAGACAGACCGAACCTTCTACATTTCTCAAATACTCTTCTTAGATGTTTAAGGTGCTCCTCATCAGATTTGGAATAGACTGTTATGTCATCCAAGTAGATTACGATGAAGTGACCTATCTCCTCTGAAAAGGCTATGTCCATAGCTCTTTGGAAGGTTGCACCAGCGTTCATTAGTCCAAAAGGCATTTTTACGTACATAAAAGTGCCCCATGGAGTGGTCAAAGTTGTCTTAAGTTGGTCTTCTGGGAGTACTAGAACTTGGTTATACCCTGAAAAACCATCTAACAGGGAGATCCTTTTTCAGCCAACTACCCTCTGTAGGATGTGTTCCATCTTTGGTAAGGGGTAATTATCTTTGAGTGAAGCTCTCTTAAGGTTTATGAAATCAATGCACAATTTTATCTCACCTGTCTTTTTTCTCACATATACAAGGTTGGAGACCCTATCAGAAAACCTTACTGGCGCTATAATCCCTGCCTCATACATCTTCTTGATTTCCTTTTCCACAGGAGGCAGTTGTATAGGCTTTATTCTACGTAGTTTTTTCCTGAAGGGTTTTTGGTTTTCTTTTAGTGGGATCTTGTGCTGGATGATGTTTGTGTCATAGGCCTTTAAGTCCTCATAGCTCCAAGAAAACACATCAATAAACTCCTTAAATAAGTCAATGTATTTCTTTTTCACGTCTACTGGCAAGGATTTAGCTAATTTAATCATCTTGGGTTTATCCTCGCTGCCTATGTTGCATTCCTCGACATCAGACTCAGTGTGTTCAATAGTGGGTTTCTTCGATACATCGTTAAAATCGAAAAGGTCCTCTAGGGGTGCTAGTCCTCTAGGAATGTTTTTATCTTTTGACTACAGCACCTCTATTTCCTCTTTTTCTACGTTCTTGTATTCTTCAGTTTGAGTTCCCAGTTCTTTAGTTAACCTGTTTATTTCTACATTATGGGGTAATTTTTCTTCATTAGGGGGCTCTTCACTCAAGCAGTTCTCATTGGATTTAGAGTCTGAATCAAAGAATTCAAACTCGTTCTTGCCAGTCAGGAAATCCTCAATCTACTTGTCCCCCTCAAAGATCTGCCAATATCTCTCATTATCAGGCACTGAAGGTCTATATTTTTTTTGAATGGTAATCTGTTTGTCACTAGGTGATTTCTGATAGGAACTAGTAACACAGGCTAATCCATTTGCAATAATGTTCTGGCTCCTAGGAACAAACACGAGCTCGTATTCTACAAAGGTTTTTAGTAAATCCATTGCATCATTTCTGTATGCTCTCAATCTAGGATGCTTTGCTGTATATTCTCCATTTACTTGTTTTATGACTAACTCAGAGTCTCCATGTACAACTATCCTACAGGCTCCTATTTTTTTCAGTAGATTCAATCCTAGGATGAGAGCCTCATACTTTGCAATATTGTTTGTACATTTAAAATCTAGCCGGAAAGCATGAATTTCAGCATAGCCACTCTCAGTATTATGTAACCACACTCCAGCCCTTTCATTTCTCCTAGTACAGGACCCATTAAAGTTCATTTTCCATAAGGGATTATTTTTAGGTTTATCATCATTTTCCTCCCTAATGTTGGTTTCACCGTTATGTTGTATTATGGGGTCTGCACTAGGCTGTGTAGTGTTTTGTTCTTTCTAATGTGCATGGAGTTCAGAGTGGTAGGTAATCTGTAGTTTTCTTTCTTGGTTTTGTTCCCTCTGAGTTTCTGATTCAGTGCACTGTCCTAACATTTCTTATTATTTTTCTTCTATGTCTAGGGTGGCCATTACATCCATATCTATGGGCTCTACTCTATTGTTTGCATCTCTATCTTCTAGCTCTGGCTCATCTATGGATTCATCATTAAAAAGTATAAAAGAATCCAGATCTGTATGGACAGATTACAGAGGTGAATTTTCAGGTTTTTCAGGGTTGCTAACCATAAAATTCATTTTTGCCTCTCTGTACAGTCTCCTAAGCTGGCTAAAGATGGGGATTGTGGCATATGACCCATCCATCTGCATTGTACCTTGCATCTTGGCACCCCATGACCTTGAAAACAGCATGCCATACTTAGGTGGCACATCTGCCACTACAACATCCATAACCATGCATTTGGCTGGGATTTGAGTCAGATTCACACATAGATCTTTGATTAGGCCAAGGCACTTTACTCTGCTAGAGTTAAATGAATATAAGTCCTTATAAGGTCGAGTTATCTCTAGGCCTAGCTTCTCCATAATTACCTTGGGCATAAGGTTGTGTGAAGCCCTCAAGTCATGCATAGCACTATGAAGGATCTTTTCATGGATATTGAGGCTGATATAAAAAGGGGGTACTACCCCTTCCTGAAACTTCCCTTCTATCTTTGGACCAAACAGAAGGGCTAGCTTATCATCACTTAAATTGACAGTGTCACTATTTTCCCCTAGATTTAAAGCTTTCAAAATTTGGCCTTTATATACATCCTGAGTGGCCAGCTCAGAGAGGGGAACTGAAATTTTGATTTTGGCTATCTCACTCTCTAAATTGAAAGAAAACTGGTTTTTTGTGAGATTTAATTCTGTTTTATTAGCCACAACTTTAGTGGTAGAATCAGCTTGTTGATTCTCACTATGTACAGTGTTTGTAGCTGTTTTATCAGGAGCATTAGCTGTGGTGCTAGTGCTGCTGGTGTCTTGACTTTGTTTACCAGAAGTTTGGATATCCTTCTCTTTTTTCTTCCCAGAATTCTCAGCTGCTGATTTGTCACTTTCAACAGTCACTTTAGGAGATTTCTCAGGTCTCTTCTTAATGGTAATTTCATAAGCTTTAGTTTTGGGAGTGTCTAAGCTTTTCTTGCTTCTAAGTTCATACTGTTCTCCGACCTGCATGATGGCATTTTCAAATCCCAACCTGTAATCCTCAGATTCTAATCTTTCCTCATCCCAAGTTGAGCATGAGGTCTGATTATCATCTGTGGAACAGGTGTGGATGGATTTCTCTACTTCCACCATGTTTATTTTGGTTCCTTCGGACTCTTCTATTATCCCCTCATCTTCATCAAGGAAATTCTCTTGAAATTGGGGTATGACTTGCTGATCTGAGTCTCTTTGTCTGTTGGCAGGGGTATTTCTCCTAAAATTATGGTTCTGGTTTTGATTTTGGTTTCTGTTCTGGTTG
The DNA here is from genome assembly GCA_034641835.2 of Pinus albicaulis. Lineage (NCBI taxonomy): Eukaryota > Viridiplantae > Streptophyta > Pinopsida > Pinales > Pinaceae > Pinus > Pinus albicaulis. The sequence continues at coordinate 1,360,406,451 of CM076570.1, forward strand.
CTGACTTGGATAGTCAAATTCTCCACCATTTTTCCTAGTCTCTCCATGGTTTTGGCTAGGCTGTCATATTTGAGATCGGATGTGGAAGCTGATGTGTCATCCCTATATGTTACCCTTTTATCAGTTCTCATCCTGGCTCCTTTTTCTATCAGGTTTTCCTCTACGCTCACTGCTCCTTTTTGCATGTCTTCCAATGTGTTGTAATCTCTCTCCCTAAGCTAATAATCCATGTCAGCATCAAAGCCTTCAGGGTATTTCACCAAGGCCATTCCTTGGGGAGGTTTCATGTGTGGAGGAAGAGCATTGTAAACACTGTTAAACCTTGTAGAATAGTCATGGAAACTCTCTCCTGCATTTCTTTTCAGATTCTTATATTCTGCTAGTATTGGGAGGGGATTGGTCTTGAATTCCCATTTGTTTATAAAGGTTTGATGTAATGAGGGGAGATCATTGATACTATTTGGAGGTAGGCCTTTAAACCACTTCTTCACCTCTCCCCATAAACTCTAGGCAAAGATCCTCATCTTAATTGTTTCATATTCAATTTCCATGTAGTCAAAGGCATCTTCCATCCTATCCACATGATGTTGGGCAGCGGTAGACCCTTTTCCAATGAAGTGAGGGATTTTTTACTGATAATCGTTGGGTAGTGGAGCTAAAGGCTGTGGTAACACCAAGGGAGCATACCAAGCTGCCATGGTAATGTTATGTGGGGGTAAAGTTTGGGCTTGAGTAGCTGGAATATGAAGTTGAGGAAAGCTAGGATCAGTAGCAAACTGTTGGATAGACCCAGGGTGAGAAAGACCCAAGTTTTGAATAAAATGAATATCAGGAGGTGTAGATGGTGGGGTTTCTCTGTCCTTGATGTTTTTACTGCTGGGTGATGGTGAACTTGGAGATTCTAATTCAATATGGTCTATGGCACTGAATGACTGTGTTCTCGGTAACTAGCTTGGTAAATCAAAGTCAAACTGGGTGTTTAATAAAGCTGCAAAGTTTTTTGGTGCTGAATTAGCTCTATTAATGTGTCTGAAAATAGTTGTTTCTTTAGGTGCGAGAGGCTTCCTAAGAATACTCTCTGGGTTGTCAACTACCTCAGGTGGATTTGGGTTAGGATAAGCTCTTGTGTGAATGGTCCTTGAAGCCAGTATGTTTGTCTTTCAAGACTCAATAAAGACAGTAAGCTAGATATGACAATCTTTAGGTGGCAAACTATCTTCAAACAAAGCTGCTTAATCCTTTATGTTTCTTTTAAAATGGATGATGTTGAAATGTAGATTGGTCTCCCAGTGGAATCTAGTGAAAACAATGATAATCAGTAGGCCTACTGATTACCAGTGAAGTCATATGGTCATTAAGGATCTGTGGAGTCGCCAGGTGGAAGGTTTAGGGTGTTTCAAGATGTTTACTGTCCACCACAGTGATTAACTACCAAACTTAGGCTAAAAAAAAAATGGTCTTAGTTCCCCAGTGGAGTCGCCATTATGTTGGTGACGACAATGGGATACCCGACCAAATATAGCAGTTAAAGGCAATCATATTTTCCCTTGTGGTGTCGCCATTATGTTGGTGACGAAAATGGGACACCTAACCAGATATAGCAGTTAAAGGCACTCAGATTTTCCCCAGCGGAGTCACCATTATGTTGTGGTTCCTGTGTTTTGGCAATTTTGGCAATACCAAAAGACAAGACAACATCAGAACCACTTTGGGACCTCAGGATCTAGTCCTCCTGGGTCCAGAGAGGGATCTCTCTATAAAGGCAATGATATATATGTCTTTGAAGTTCATTTTTTAAGGTATTAGGCTAGTTATGGGCACGAGGGTTGTTTTTTTGTTTTGTTTGTTTGTTTGGTTGTTGAGAAAACATGAAAGAAGGGTTCAATGTGAGACAGGAAGTGAGAAAAGGAGTTTTTTTGGCTGTGGGAGACAATTCAAGAAAAAATCAAGACCATTGGGCAAATTGAGTCATAAAAGGGTTTACTTGCTATTAAATATCCAAGGCTTTCAAGTGGGCTAGTCATCTAAAACAGAGGGTCTTTTAAAGATGATAGTATGAAATGAAGTGATAAGGAATGAAAGTGAATGACAAGGAAACCTCCGAGGTGACCACTTAGGAAGCAAATCTAGGGACAGGGCATGCCTTAAACACCTATGATCAAACCCCTAAGAAGGCTAGCTCTTCAGACAATAAGAAACACTTAAGATTTAACACAAAGGTGAAGCCTAAGATCATAGAAAGACTTTGAACTTTCAATGCTTTGACATTCAACTTAAGGGAACTTAGAAAGGTTTAACCATTAGAAAAAGACCCTAGTGAGACAGAGTCAGTTCTAATCTCCCAGTATCCCAATTCTTTAACTAAACCACACCAGAAACTTCCAAGAATAGATTCATAAATTCATACATCAGTTAGCAGTGAACAATAGCTACTACACTGGTTAAATTATATCAAATTTGTTCTCAGATAGCACAATTAGTAGAAAACATCAAAGATAAGAAGAGCAGGAGCGTTAGGGTACCATGCAAGGGTATATCCTAAGCCATATTTTTTATTCTTATCAAAGAAACGAAATATGATGAATTATAGAAGGGAAACAAAGACAAAGATAGGACACATCACCGCTGCTTTAAATCAGGGTCCAAAGAAATTTTCTTGTCATATTCAAGAGCAACACCAATCATACACAACATTGTCCAACAACTTGATATTCAGTCTGAAATCATCTCCACAGCCTATTTTACAGCTTATATACAGAACTCTATCTCAAAGGAACAGCTTATAATTCACGGTTATCTCATCAACAACCTTTAAAATATGTTTTTCATGATTTTTATAGATGAAAGAGATGCAGAGGAGGTAGATAGAACTTTTAATGAAACATTAAAATAGAGGAAGAAGAGTGCTCAAGGCCCATTCTGTTTTAATATCACTGCATTGACTCTCAATACTCTTTGGGTAAAAGAGTGGTCTTCGACAAGCTTATCATAACTCCAGGTATGTTCTTTGATGTACTTTTCAGCTGTGGTACTCTGTAGTACTCTTGGGACAAGAAAAGGCAGATAAATGACTTCACGTCTGCCATACTGTGTAACAAATTCTCTGGCAACATTAGGACTTCTGTCAGGGTGTAGATCTTCTCGGGAATATTGATGAAGAGTAAAAACATTATGGGAACTTTGTCCTTTCTCGGGAAAGAACCTTCTACTAATGTGAAACACTGATAGGATTTGTTTTTTGTGCTTTAGGCCTCATTTAGGCCTTCTGTGCTATTCATACAGTTTTAAGTCTGTACATTTTCCCTTTAAACACTGGATTAAAGCTTTGAATCTTAAATAATAGGCCTTAAATCACTTTAAACCTTCACTGATACTCTTTTCCACTTCTTTAACTGTCTCTGTTTGTGGAAAAGAAATTTTAATGGCGTTGGAGGCCTTGACAGAGTTTAAACACTAGTCCTTAAATGAAATATTTCATTCAAACACCTTCTCAGGCTTTCACTCTGCAATCATTGGCTCTGAAAATGGCACTTTGCGCCACTGTACAACTCTGTCTATGACTAATGAGACAGAGTGCAACTGCAAACCTTTAAGACCTGCAAAACTAATAAAATTGTTAAGAAAATCCATGGAAGTGAAGGCGGACGCTGTGGAAGACTTGGGGAATGGTAGCGTAGCAGTGATGGATGCAGTGGATGCAATGAAAAATGGCCAAAAAATGCAGTGAAATGGTAAAATATGCTCTGATGGAGGTCTGGCGGAGAAATGCTTCTGAACCGTCCGATTAGATCTGATGGGGGAGATCAATGGCTAGGATCCACTAGTGAGATTGCTTTTTAAAATTTGGGTGAAGAAATAAACTTTAATGAAAACATAAAAGTTTTAATGTTGGGCAGAGGAAATGGTTTTTAATGTAAAACGTAAAGTTTTGACCTTTGGCGAAATACCAAGGGAAAGGTATGAAAATGAATGAAACCAGGCGTTTGAATGTGGGACCAACATGGGTGGAGGGCGATTTTGAATATGGACCATTGGATCTCAGGAGGAGATCAACGGTTGGGATCATCCAATGAAACTCTGTGATGGCCGGATGAAAGAAATACGAACGAAATGTGCAATAGAATGAGGGTCGTTGAACTATGTAGATCAACGGTCGAGATTGCATGGAAGGGATTTCGGAGGTAGAAGGGGGGGAAGTGGTTTCCAAGGGGAAAGCAACTGTTTTCACGTTGTAAAAGAACGGTTTTGAAATTTTCCCAAAATAACGCGATATGGTCCGCCGCCCGACACGTGGCGAAATAAAACCGCCCATATCGCGTGATTTCAAACTGTTATAGTTTGGATACCAAAGTTACGTGATATACTTCTCAGCTGTTGGATCTAGGACTGTGAGATCTGACGGTGGGAGATGGAGCACGATATGGGAAAGTGCACGGTTGGTAAGATGGGGGATGGTCAAAGGCGAGTTAGATCTCAATCGTCAGATCTAAGGTATGGATGGTCAAGATTAAAAGAGGGAGCGAAAGGCAAACGGGCCTGGGTAAATGAGTGAGCGGAAGAAACAAGAGCCATTAGATCTATAGAGATCAATGGTGGAGATCTAATCGCATCGAAGCAGGAAGGAGGCCAAAACTCCAATTGTATTGACGTTGTGATTACGTGTGGGTCGTCGAATCAAGGCGGGGATCGACGGTCGAGATTTGATCGGAGGGGAACAATAGAGGGAAAATGGGAGGAGTGTGATTCAATCCTGACCGTTGGTTCTTGTGGATTCAACGGCCAGGATTGCATCGGAGGATAGCAATCAGAGGGGACAGAGGGTGGCACATTTAGATTTTGCAATAAGCGATTTTGCGATGGTCGTTGGATTACTTAAGGATCAACGGTGGGGATCACAATTGGAGGGTAACAAAGGAATGTTATGGGCACGCGGTCAGATTTGCACGGACGGTCGGATCTTTACAGATTGACGGTGGATATTGCACCCGTGGCCAACAGACCAAATCACTCTCGCATCGGAGCTTTTCAATTTACAAAGGAAAAATGCTCCCAACCAATCTTCCGATTACGATTAGCTCTGCAGGGCTTAGCACTTGGTCTCAGCGCCCGGTTATATGCGGAGAAGGGGTTGGGGCTTAGCCGAAAGGGGATTAGGCCTATCATATGGTAAAAAGTGGGTTTTTGGGCCTAAAAACAGCGCTTTTAAGGCTGAAAAAAGGTTCCGGTAGGGGAAAAGAAAGGTTTAAAACCAAGTGAAGGGATTTCACATGGTTTTTTAAAAGGGGATTGATGGTTTTGAAGGCTTAGGAAGGGGTTTTGGGGGTTAAAGGGGAAATTTTGAGAAGTGAAAAAGGGGTCAAAATGGGGGATTTTGCAAGGATATAAAGGAGAAAATGGATGCCTTTCTGGGCATAATTTTTTCACAGCCAGTGAGGATTTCTTGATGGAAACAGCAGTGAAGATCTTTTCAAAGGCAAAGGGCACAAAGAGGCTTCAAGAGTGATATTTTTTCAGGGGAAATGTATCTCTTGAAGGCTCAGAAACCAATTTTAGCCACCTGTTTTCTTGACAAAAATTTATAGGTAGCTTAACATAGTGGAACGGATTTTTAGACATTCTTTCCACTTACAATACAAAAATCAATCTAATGATTCCAAGAACCAAATTTTATCTAAACTATAGGAAGAGTTTCCAGAGAATTGGTCAATGAGACATGTCAAACTTTTGATAGCAAAAACATACAACAACAAAAAAGAAGGATTGAAAAAGTAATATTCCTTTAAATGTTTGTCTAGAATTATTAATTATAAATATAACTTTTGTTATATTTACTTTTCATATATCAATATAAAAATTAAATATTTTATTTTCATGTTACATTTTCGGGAAGATTATGAAAATCTCAAAAGATGAACGAGCTGATATCATAAATATGCCAATAGGAATGCCCAAAAAGGTGTACAAGGAGATGGTCAAAGAAATGGACAAAATTGCATCGCAGGAGGAGCCATCTCAACAACAATGTGCTTCAAATGTAATATGTAATCATTGAATTTTTCGATCCAAGTACAATAAATAAACAATTTAGCATTAAATGTTAATTTTCAAGAATTTTCTTGCAAAAAATAAAAGAAAATGGAACCCATTCAACACATAAAACAGGATGACAAGGAAGAAAAGGGTTGATTTCTAAGTTTGTAAGTAATTTTTACTTCCTTATAAAAACTTAACAAGATTTCATTTTGTATTTTTTAAGTTGTTTTACAAAAATCATCATTGAATGCCTTCAAACAGGTGCTAACATACAAAGAAGAACCACCAGACAAATTGATTGAAATTGGGTTGAATATGGGTTGTGAGTATATGTTGGCATATCATAAATTAATTGTGGAATTTGTAAGCATCTATCGATCTTGTTTTACTTAGCTTCGTCTATAATTAATAGAAAAAAAAACCTTTTATATTAAATATGTGATTTGTTATGGGGTATAAAACTTGCAGGAAACAAAGTATGGAACTGCGCCAACAGATGAAATTTTGAAAGATGGCATGGTACATGGTTTTGAAAGAATGTGTGTAGTTTATGAGTCAATTGTTGCTATGGTATGTCATTTTTCTTTTTGATTTACATTGATGTATATTATTTAATATTGCAATTTTCATTATTCTCACCAATGTATATACACTCATTTCAGTTTATTTTTATGTTTGTAGATGGAAGGTGAAGAAGAAGAAAACAATCAACACCGTGAACAAATCATTCCTGAAATAACCCTAGACATGGAAGTAGCTCTAGCAGTGACAACAGTTCAAGCATGGAATGATGATCACTATGTTTGGATATCAAAACGAGGTGTTGTATTTTTTGAAATATGTCTGTGAAATCAAACATTTTGTTTAATGTAATGGACATAGTGTCCCAATTGAAAGACAAAGGGATACCAATAACTATCCCATTTTGTATGATTAAGACTGTCTTATATGTGTGTGTGTGTGTGTGTGTGTGTGATAAAATATGTTTTAATTTATTCTATTTCATTCTCCATTGTTGCTATTGTGTTCTCCATTGTCGTTCTAAAATGCACTAATAAAAAATTAATTCATAGGAATATTGTTATAAGATATATATGTGTCAAATTTTGATGAATAATGAATTTTAAAAAACCACAATAATTATGATATGATATAACAAATTAATCCAAACATCATATTCAAATGCATTAATAAAAATTTAATTAATATGAATATTGTTATAAGATGTGTCGACTTTTGATGAATAATGAATTTAAAACAATCACAATAATTGCACTGTCATAGGTCGATGTTTCTAAAAATTACAAAATGAAAACCGGTGCGTGTCAGTCACTGTACACTGGTGCGTTTGTATTATGAAGCGCACCGGTGCGTTTCTATGACCTATGGGCACCGAAAAAATACCAAAACCAATTAAAAATATCGATGCGTTTGTGCGGTATGGCGCACCGGTGTGTTTATGTGTCTATACGCACCGGTGCCATTGTACGATCTATGGGCACCGCACGAATATCAATACCAATTATAAATATCAGTGCATTTGTGTGATACTGTGCACCGGGGCATTCATGTGTCTATAAGCACCGATGCATTTGTACGACCTATGGGAACCGCATGAATACCGATACCAATTATAAATCGCAGTGCATTTGTGTGATACTGGGCACTAGTGTGTTTCTATAAGTCTATGCACCGGTGCATTGGTACGACCTATGGGCACCGCACAAATCCCAAGACCAATTAGAATGGCCCCATGCATTGCATCACCAACATTATGCCCTGTGTGGTTTTATACCTTAACGGCCCGGTGCATTCTCCTTCGACTGCCTCAGGGCACCTGCTACATGTATGCACCAGTGCGTTAAAGCCAGAGTAGAGCACCGATGAAAAAAAACATTCTTAATAACCTCCAGCCACCCATTTTTTTTTTAGTTGTGTTGAATTTCCATTAAAAGTTCTGCCAAAACCTTCGTAACCATAAATGGATGTTGTAGAAAATGTTTTTTTGACAATTTTGGCAAATTTTATAACACTAAAAACCTCCTTTATAACCTCCGCTAGAGGGTATTTTCCTTGTAGTGCTACCTAAATCCCAATAAATATACTATTCACATTTGGGATTGGCTCGTTAGAAAGTTTAATAAGAATCTGTCCTGCTAGGATCATAAATGGTTAACACTGGGAAGTAGAGTAGTTAAGATTAAGACAGTCATGCTTAGCATACAGGTTTATTGGATGCATATTTTCCACATTCCCCAAGTTGTCATTAAAAAAATAGATTCTATCATTGCTAAATTTTTATGTTTTGGCATTGGAGCAAAAAAGAAGAATTGGACTGAAAGCTATTTCCAAACCTAGAAAATATGAAGGGTGGGGCATCATTGAATCCCATAGTTTTAACTTGGTTCTTTTGACTTTGAATTTATGGAGACATTTTTTGGGCAGGGGATGTGGCAAAGCATCATGTTCGATAAATATATACGATATAAATATTTGGAGGAGTGTATTTTGCGAGGCTTCCCTCAACCTTTAGATCATCGATAATATAGAGGAGCATATAAATAGCCATTCCATGGCTCTATAGCAACCTGAGTTGGATGGTGGGTGACAGGATAAAAATTAAGGTAGGTCTGGATGCCATAAAAGGTTTTAGTGGTAGCCATCTCCTATCAATTTTGATCATCAACTTACTCAACACTCATGGGATTGACACTACGACTCTCATGTGGGAGAGATAATGACATACCAATGTTTCACATGCCTGACCTCATGCTTGGAATATGGGACTCCTGGAGGATTTGAGGGCTAAGTGGGAAGAATATCGTAGCCAACTATGCAGGGATGGCATTAGAATCTGTCAGCATCTGGACAAGCTTGAGTGGGGTGATCACAATGGGAATGATAGGATTCCTATCGAGGAGGTATATGATCACATTACTTAAATATCCTAAATGTTTCCTTTCTTGGATTACACATCCAAGATCTGGAAGTGGGAAGCTCCATTAAAAATTAATTTTTTATCATGGTTGGTCATTCAAAATTTCATCTTGACATGGGAAAGCTTGATCAAGAGAGGGTTTGTGGGACCTAGTAGATGTTCGATGTGTAGAAGGGATTTGGAGGACTCCATACACCTTTTTTTTCAATGTTATTTTTCTACAGGGGTTTGGGAGGAGGTTTCATCCCTCTTATGAGTCCCAAATATCAGAGACTCTCCATCTATTCATTAATGTATTGGTTAATGGAACCACAAAGTGAAGGCACATAGGAAGGTTCCCCTCTACGTCCTATGGGGTATACGGAGATCCAGAAACACTCTCATATTTGAAGGAATTACTCTTATGATTAAGAAAGTCGCCATGGGAATTGTGGCTTATTTCAATGAAATAGGGCTATTTTTTCCTAAGGTCCCCCATCGATCCATTTCATAGGTTGATGTGGCAGAACTTTTTCCTATATTCTCTTTTAATGGGGCCTCCTTCGAAGGGGAATGTGGTTGTGGAGTTTTTCTCCACATAGATCCTTTTGAAAATTTTCATTTCGCATGATATAGAGGGAGGGGAGATAATTGCATATTTGAATTGATAGCACTAAGGGGATCCCTTCAGTGCTCTTCATGGCTTGGGATAGACAAAATTCACATTATTGTAGATTCCCTCACCATGATCAATTGGGTATAGGGGAGGTGTTCTCTCAAGGTACCGTCTCTATGCAATTGGATGCAGTTGATTCAGAATATTGTGCCTACTTTCTCGAAGGTTACTTTCTAACACGTTTACAGGAGAAAAATAGAGCAACATATGTGTTATCCAAGCAAGGAATCTCCCTTTGTCCCATATTTATGTTTTTTGAAAACTTTTCTAAGGGTAGGAGGAATGGTAAGGGATCGTTTGATCTCTAAGCTTTCGTCCTGCTCTGTTATTTTCGTCTTCAGAGACAATCTTTCGAGTGAGGATTTTTTACCTCTATAAATTTCCTCTGTTTTTTATATTTTTCCTCTTCTCCCGTGGAGGGGTTGTGATCTTAGGCTTTTTCCTCATTGACATGTGTTTTGTGTCCGAAGTAGTGACGATAATTTAATACATTTCAGCCAAATATAATGAATGTTACATAAAATAAATTGTAAAACTTCTCTTAATTGAATGGAAGTTCTATTCTTTTCTTTTGAAAAAATTTGTAAAATTTAAATATATATCATGTATTAAGCCTTGACACTAAAATATTAATTAACTATATTTACAAAGATTCACTATCTCAATTAATATTTAATATTTAATATAAAAAATATAAATATATATCTTATCACACCATTAATGTTAAAAATGTAAAATTTAAATATAAAACTTGTATACACCTTATTATGAACAAAATTTCATGTTGAGAAGACACATTTTGTCATTTTCCCCTACCAACAGTTGAGTTATTTGGTCTTGCATCTTGACACTACTTTCTTAAGCATTACAGATGGAGTTGCTGTAAAAATCATCTAACCACGTCATATTACAAATATTCCTTTGAACATTGTAGAGTAAAACAAATATCATTTTTAAGTTTTAAAGGAAAATTCATATATAGTTTTTCAACAAAAGTTCAGGTTGAGAAGTCACATATTCTTATTATTTTACTCTAGCAACAACTGAGTTATTTTCTTATGCATCTCAACACAAATATATTGTCTCTTGCACATTAAAAATGGAGTTGCATGTAAAAACCACCTACCCACGCCATGTTTATAAATATTCAACCATTTAACCACACCATGTTTATAAATATTCCCTTAAACATCGTATAGTAAAATAAATATCATTTTTAAGTTTTAAATGAAAATTAATGTATGGTTTTAACTATATATTAATTTGAAAGAAATATATTGAAATGTAAAATATATATATATATATATATATATATATATATATATATATATATAAAGTTAGTTATGCATTTAAATAAAATCTGCATATCTCTTAAAAGAATGAATAAAAATATCAAAGTAAATTAAAAAATAATATTAATAATATTAAATATTTTGAAATAAGAAAATGTATAAACTATATATTTAATGATAAATAAAAATATTACAATTAGCAAAATATCCTTGAGTTCTAAAAGCTATTTTCCATACATTTGGGTTTATCCACTCCAACTAACTTCTTTTATCATATTTGTTGTATATAAATATCTATTATTATTTGGATGGTTGATTTTCAGAATATTTTGAAAATAGATAAATAAAAGTTAAATGTATTTTTTAACAAAGATTTTCTAAATGCACTTAGAATTGTATTTATATGAAAATAATACTACAATATAAATACATCAGGTTATGTCTCGAGATAACTATTTTATATTGGATATACAATCTTGTGGTTAAGTAAATATCTCAACCACACACCATACTAGGAAGCTAACTAGTTGGAGATAATCTCTCAACCAACTAGACCTCAACAAACTCCCAAATACTAGGAACAGACTCCTAAACATTGAATAAATCACAAGAAAGACAAGTAGGAAATATATTTTCCAAGTCCCCCCTTTAATGACAACTTGTCTCGATATCAATCAACGAATTCTAATTGTGGTCCTCGTGTTTACAAACATGATAAAAAAGAATATGTTGACGTCCATATGAAGGAACAACCATCTACCAGAATGCATGGGTACCAACCGCTGCAACCTCCAGTCTACTAGGATGTCCTTTGTGTACATGATTTATTCAAGCATTATCTGCAAGCTTACACATGTACCTGCAAATCCCCCTCCATCATCGTCATCATGGGTTTTCTCGAATTACCCATAACCATGCTCTGTTTTTTATCGGCTTACCCTAAACCATTTCCAGGGTTTTGTCGACTAACCCTAAACCATGCTTAGAGGGATCCCTATCCACTTCGCTCTCACACGTGGCTTCTGGCTTACCACAAACCTACATTGCAAAGTGGTTGCTGACTTCCCACAAACTTGTACTTACATACACTATCACAAGTGGTTTATGGCTTACCACAAACCTGCATTTCCAAAGTGATTTCTAGCTAACCACAAACCTGAAATTACAAAGTTATTATAAGGTTACCACTAAATTCATGGGGGTACACACAACTCCAGGTTCATAATCTTACAACCCTTTGAAGGACCACTATAAAACATGATATACTTGTTTACTAATACATGCATGCGACACAAAATATACCATCATCATGAGTCCATTCCACAAACTGACACAAACTTTAACTTAGTTGGCCATCATCCTTTAATCTTTTATGTAGCTCCAAACACTATCCTTTGATGTCATCTTCACTATCATGTCTTCATCATATCTGGTAGTCAATCATTCCTGCAAATAAATTTGTCTATTGTTGTAATGGTCAGTTCCAACAAAGACACAAATGTGTGACAATAGTTGGTCAGACTAAATATCACAACAAAATAATGTCTCATTCTTTCAACCAGATTCACATTAATGATATGACACTTCATCAAATTTGAATTCAAAGAAGTGTAGCCTTTCAATAGCTCCAATTCCATGTAACCTATTAGGCTTTTACAAACTTCTTTCACAATATGGTTCCATGTTCTTTTACGCAACATTGTGCTTAGTAGTGCTTCTAGACTAATAAAACAAAACAATAATGTACTAATCCAATAGTCTCATATACCCAAATAGTGCACTAATACAATAGCCTTCTTGAGTGAGTTGAGGCATGACAATTTAACACCCACTAACCACTACGATTTTGTGCTCTACATATAATCCACACACCATGAGTTTGCAAGAAATTTATAGAAAGTCTGCAAAAATTCATGTAGCATCCATGCCATATCTACTCACACTTAGTATCATATAATTATATACTTCGTGCCTCAACTCGTTGCATATCCACTTGCACTTTGTGGTCTTATTGCTTGTGTCAGTGACTTGTTCTGCAACTTTTTATGCACAATTGCATGTTGTGTTAGAATTCTTCGCAAGGCTCTTAACATTGGCACAAAAAAACTTCTTCAACCAATTTGACCAAGAGAAATAACTGGAAATGATGGTAGCATAGCCCAGGAATTCCCCTTTTCAGATACATATACACTTCATCCATTGAGAACATTACTCCATAAGGCTACTTGAATCCCATCTTGAAACAGACATTGCATATAAATCACCACATGAATGGAATCCTATTTTTGTTCCTATGCAAAATCACTCTCCTTATTGAAGCTTGAGTGTGCCTTTGGTTGATTTCCAACTTTAGAAACAACAAATTCCACCAACGAAATATAAGTTCGTGCTCTAAGGAAGAAACAACTTCTCAACATCATGATTTAGAGAAATAAGGTTTTGAAGAATTATGATATTGCCTTCTCCATAAAACCCATAATACCTTGCATACTGCAAGTCATTGTGAAGGTCGTGGAGACATCAAACATGTCAAATAGAATAATTTTCTCAGTGCAAAATGGCCTATAACTTTTTCTTTGTTGAAACAGGCCCACATAGCCACAACTCCATAGATACTCTCCATTTCGCAAGCCAAAACTCATGTTCCTTGGTTGCCTCTCAACAAGACAGGAACCTCAAAAACGAATTTTATACCACACAAGTTGAACGTCCATGACACAGTATCAATTTATGATTTCTTCACTACACAGTGATGGCTTCACCGAGGGCTCTTCACAACGCTTATGTTGTGGTGACTCTCCAGCTCAATCTCTACAATTAAATCCCTCACAATAATGCTTAGTCCTTTTCATTCACTAACATACCCCACGGTGATGCTAATCTCGATCCTCTCTCTCCAACTCAATCCACGACAGGCTCTCGTAGAAAACAAAAATGGTTGTGATTTTTGTTAGTGTCATTTTTTGCATCCTAACAACAGTGATCAAAATATCTCTTTTCACATCATATTAGGGTTCCATTCTAAATTTTTTTATCATTTCATTCAGGTCATCATGCAAAAATTTGGTCATTGATTAGGGTATTTAGATCATTACTACTCCTTTCACCTCCATAGTTACTGGACATCATCACGTTTAGGTCATTCATTGTTGAAATACTCCCATAGTCATCATGGTCGTCATTCAGCTCATTCTTCCATGTTGTGCCATCATTAGGTCTTAGGGTCAAAATCATGAAAATTGGTCATTTCACCATCAAATTCATCTTTTGAAGGAGTAGTGATAATCAAAGGTCTTGAACAATTTCAAGTTCCAAAATATCATTTACAATTAAGTGGATTTGTGTTTACCATATTCGTCTCTCATTTGTTCTTGGAAAGATAATTTCCCTCTCCTAGGTTTTTGAGGGCATTTTTCTTGGTTCTGTGCCTTCCATGGTTAAATCATCAACAAAAATTGTATCTCGATGCTCTTACACCTTCCCCACACTCAATCCTTGAAATTCCACTTTCCCCTACTTCCTAACATCCTCCCTACCTCCAAATATTTTCCTAATAATTTACAAGCTCCCTATCCCCTTTATTTCCCTTCATTCTTATAAATTTCCCAAATCCCATGTTTTGCCTACACTAAACCCTAATTTCATATCCCATTGAGCTAGGGTTTATTATGGAATCAAAAATATGAGTAGAGGAGGAATAATAGTGGTCATATAAGCAATTATGAGGCCACTCCAGCTCATAAACATCATGTCTCCATCATTTTTCAAGAATTCATTCCACGGGACAAATCATTTGCTACACATAGGGTCAGTTTTTCTTAAATGTATCCTTTTGGCCACATTGAGATAAATTTTACAAAAGTGAGAGAGGTTTTTTTCCATAATACGCCAAGGAACAAAACCCTCCTTCATTTTTTACAGAGGTCTTATGGTTTTGGAGGAATGCTAAAAATATAGTTTCTACTTGAGAGTTGTTTCACTTATAGGGTGACCTTGGGAAAATATATTTTTCTCCTATCTAGAGTGTCCCAATGACTTCATTGATAAGTCAAATGAGAACTAAAATTGAATATATTTCCAATTATCTATCATGAGCTCAATTTGGAGTTGAGGAAGGCCTCCAAAAGTTGTCTACAAGAGCACATGGCATTTTTGCACCCCCATTCTGCCCTTTTTGACCAATTTTGGGAGAATTTATTATTGAGGGTCTATACTTGATCATTTTCAGTACTTTATAGGTCCATTGTCTAGCCAACAGAGAGATATTTCCACTGAGCTATAATGAGCTCAATTTGGACTTCAATAAGGCCTCCAAAATTCACCTTGAAGTTGGTGCTTCATTTTTGGAGGGTGGCACTGCGCTTTTGGACAAGTGTGTTGTGTTTTTTGTTGAAGGGAGTTACGCTTCTAGGTAAGGCACAAAAGCTCCAAAACTCACCAAATTTTATCCTAACCTCCACCAAATATTCTTATCACCTCTTATCAAGTAAGTAAAAAACATATGCCTCCTCTTTGCACTTTTCAAGAGAATTTTCATGGTGTTTGAGTTTACATGAAAAATTGGCAGTTTGTTTAGCTTAAAACTCTAGTCTCACTCCCTCATTCCCAATTTGATGCCCATAAACCCTGCATTCCCTTGCTACAACACTATATCCCTTTCCCTAAATCCATTTTCCCCTAAAACCTAAGTCCTAGGTATTTCAGATTTCCTAGAAACCCATACCCAAAACCTATAATAAATTATCATTTATAATTCCATAATCATTTTAACCCTCTATCACCTCCCAACGTTTAATAACCCCTCCCCCCATCTCCCTAATTTTTCCTAGACCTATCCCAACCCAAAGCTCCTCATCCCTAGGGTTTCTAGACCTAAAACATCATGGAAGAGGAAGATAGAGATTTCATAGGGGAGGAAGACAGAGAAGAAAGAAGGTCACACAAGGGAGGAATAATTCTGAGGTTTGAACCTACCCACACTAGATAATTAATGGCCTCACCCATGGAAGTCACTTGCTTCCAACATATGGACTACTTTGATTTCTATGAATTGGTCCAAAACTACAAACCCTAATCAAGAAGAAAGAGAAGGGTAAGTTGGATTTGATCATTGATGCAT
The DNA here is from genome assembly GCA_034641835.2 of Pinus albicaulis. Lineage (NCBI taxonomy): Eukaryota > Viridiplantae > Streptophyta > Pinopsida > Pinales > Pinaceae > Pinus > Pinus albicaulis. Next base: position 1,360,422,488 of record CM076570.1, read on the forward strand.
CCATGATAGCATATAACACCACATTAGGTCTCCATGAAGTAATTCTGAAGCAATTTTGAGGAAATTTGAAGAAAATTTATGAAATTTTGAAAAACTCTTCGAAGGCACATTTTCCAAAAATGTCATGTTTGGTCACCTTTTTGTAGAACATATTGTGGCCAAAAAAATATGAATTTTGGGAAACTAGATAATTTTTTGATTCCTAAGACATCAAAGTACAAAAAAATATCTCTCTTTTTACACAAGTATTACCAAATGAGAGATCCATTCACATATTCACAGCCTATTTTTATGCCTGTGCAAAATCTTGTTTGAGACATTGTTTTACAGAGAATATTGTGGCCAAAAAAACTAAATTTTGAGAAACAGGAGGTGGTTGTTGTTCCCAACATGAAGAATAGAAAAAACCTCTCTAAGTTTGGAAAAAACGTTCATTGTTAGGGAGATATCTCTCCATATCTGAGGCCTAGTTTTTTCAAAAAAACCTAGAAATTTGACATAGTCCTTTTCTAGGATCCTCCAAATGAAAAAATGGTCACCACCATTGGATTTAGAAGGCCCTCTACATCAAATTTTGACTATTTTCACATCAAATTTGGACATTATGGAAGGGATATATGGCCAAAAACATCCAAAAAATGATGTTTCTGCCCTTTTCTTTAGCGTGGAGTTGCGCTTTTGACCAGTATTGGGAGATTGACCTTTTGGAGGGTCAATTAAGGTCATTATTGAAAATACAAGACATTTTTGGAAACTATATAGGACAAAATTTCCAATGAGCTATCCTGAGCTCAATTTGGACATTGGGAACCCCTTCAAAAGTGGAGCTGAATTTGGCGTTGCACTTTTTACATCGGCGCTATGATTTTTACCAATTTTTTGAGTTTCCTGAAATTTTCAAATTTTCTCAGTTTTCTCTGTTTCACCTTGGAAAATGATGTTTTTACCAATTTAATTCAAGGATTTAAATCTAATAATCATGTTTTTAAGTTACCTAGGGGTAAATACATTAGGTAAAAACTCTTGATGAGATATAATGAATCAGTTTCACTAAAGTTAGGCATGAGTCAGTTTGACCACCCTACACTCTAGTTTTAGTTCAGATTTTGGTGGATCAACTCCACAACTCAGGGATTCAACCCCTGAGGTTGGGATAATTTGTTTCATGCCTATATCTTTCACTTCTCGACTCATTTCATGGGTTGGATGTTGTTGCATTGATCAGAGACTCTATTGTAATCAATATTTGGTAGGAAATTAATGAAAGAGTTGCAACTATTTCTTTGGGATACCTGTGGTATGGAAATTTAACATTGTTTCTTCTCCTCTTACATATGTGCGAATGTTTCATACTCTCCATGGTCCATTTCATTTCTATGATATGTTGATTTTCAAGTTGATAAGTAGAATACATATTCTATGCTCTATTTTGGGAAAATATTCATAGTTTGTCTCATTTCTTCAGTTTAGAAAGAATACATGCCTTGTCTTGCTCTTTCTAGCACCTCATCTATCTGATCCATCTTGCTCAAAAACCCTAAAGTGTTAGTTTTCCTACCTACCTTACCCCATTGAATCGACTACAATGCTAATCTTATTTTCCCTGACCTAGCCTCTTGACCTAATTCACCCATCCAACAAACCAATTTAAACAAACAAACCTTTGTACACATTCCTAGCCTAAAACCCTAATTCATCCAGCCCTCTTGGCTGTGATTTTGTGGAGAGATCCCTCTCTGGTTTGGTAAGGCTAGCTATGAAGCTAAAATATTTTTTTGTGGTTACCTTTGTTTGGACTCTTTCTTAGCCTTAGAGATCCAGTGGAGTGATATCACTTTTGATAAACAAACACACTGCAATCTTCACCTTCACGCTGACGGAAATTACTCAGACTACAATCTTCACCTTCATGTTGATGGAAATCACTCACACTGCAATCTTCGTCTGGTTGGTACTTCTTATCTCCGATTCACGATTATCTCTGCCTTTGCACTACTATTCAATGATAAGAATATAACACTCACTCACACTCATATTTTGGGGGGATATAGGCACAACTAGACTCACAAAATCGAGCAATTTCTCAGAAGAAAGAAAAACAAAACAAAACAAAAAAATGAGAAAGGTGGTACATTCCATATCTCATGCCATTACATATCTTTGACAAGCTGGGCAGATTCAAGGCCTAAGTCAATCTGATTCGATCTTCCACTTCTGAAGAAAGAAAGCCTCAGAGAAATTGAAGGTTTAGGTTTGGAAGCATGAATATTTTCTTGCTTAAAAATTTGATTGATGACAATTGTGAGTCTGACTGACACCAAGGAATTTAGTAGTTAGACTTGAAATATGGTGGAAAAATTACTCACAAACAACACTCTCTACTCCCAATCACTCCCATGAAGGGGGCCACACCTAGGCCCATACGGGCTATGATACCAAAAAATATTTTCTAAATTAACTCATAACTGTATTCACATGAAAATAATAATACAATATAAATACATCAAGCTATGTCTCAAGATAACTAGTCTTTATTGGACATACAATATCTTGGTTGAGTGAATATATCAACCACACACAAATCTAGGAAGCTAACTAGTTGGAGAGAATATCTCAACCAACTAGACCTCAACAAACTCCCAAATACTAGGAACAAACTCATGAACATAGAATGAATCACAACAAAGACAAGTAGTGATTATATTTTGACAACCATATAACAAGTGGACCAGCAGAAGGTGTGTGCATAAAACACATTTTGTGTCATATTTGTGGGAGAAGATGTAATTTTGATTCATGGTATTGTGAGTGTAAAAGACTCTGGAAACATTTTCTTGGATGGAAAATTTCACTCAACAAGAATTTCTTTGGACAGCTCGACATTGAAATTCTTGGACGGGGAGGAAATAACTGAGAGTTCGATGAATGTTTATTTTTCCATTTTTTTTGTCCATCTTTTGTTGTTGCTATGTGGAAATAGATACGTGAACAGTCAGAGAATACTCACTGTTGGAATGAGTGATGTGAGGAGATGCGAAGCGTCGAGCATGCATCCACTTAGTTGTTTGAGCATATGTGTCATACACCACGGGGTTGGAGCATTAGAAAACTTGATTCTCTACATTCAAAGCTATATTTGTGAAATGTGCTGATCATTTTATATTGTTGACAATGGTAATGTGATGTGGTAGAATATGATGTGGTAGAATAGATTTATGTGGATAGATATGCAAGTCATTAGGTCATCAATGCTTCCGGTGTCAGTGGTAGAGGCCAACTGTAACAGGCTTGGTGAAAATATCATGTAATAAAGTTAAAACAATAACCACGGTTGATGGGGCACATATTCCAAGATGAATGTTGGGAAAAACATCCTAGTGTGGGTGTTCACATGGTTTATTATGGCTAAGGAAATTGGAAAAGGCAAAGGCTAAGGCTTTGGAAAGGAAAATTTTCATTTTGGCACATTTATTTATGAAAATAATGGAAATTAGGAGAAAAGGGAGATGAAAGGTCATAGCTTTCATGTGAGGAGGAAAATGAAAGGAAATGAAGGAAAATGAAGGAAATAGAGGCCTCTTCTATAAAAGGGCTTCTGATAATCAATCGGTACCTTTAGTTAGTGCATTTTTGGAGCTCTCTCTCTCTCTCTCTCTCATACTCTTGTATACTTAGAGTTTTCTTGGATCACCCTTGGGAGTGTGGATACTTGGTGATTTGGAGAAAGAAAGAAAAGGAAGAGTAGGAAAACACCAGCAGACATTGGGATCAGTAGCTACAACGAGATTTGATTGTAGGTACCGAGTTGCATTTATGTTTTCCTCACTAGTTTTAGGAGGCATGGTGTATACATGTGGATTTGCCTAGACTTACCTTTTCATGGATAATCATGGTGTCGTGGGTTCCATTGATTGTTTCTGGTTGGTTCTCATGATCCCTTTAGCTATTGGTTTGAGTTATTTGTTCCTGTAGACTTCGTTGGACAAATGCTCTAGAGCCTAGAGGATAGTTGTTGGGTTGAGTTACTATTCATGGAGCCTTGATTGGAAAAACACTCTCGAGCCCTAAGTGGGTTGAGTTACTAGTCCTCGAGACTTGGTTTGACAAACACTTTTGAGCCTAGAAACATCTGGGGTTGTGTTAATAGTCCTGGAGCCTTGGTTGGAACAAATACTATGGAGTCCTGCAGCAGCTTGGATAGAGACCAATCTTTGATGGTTGTGATGTCTGACCATGAGGCGGAATCATTAGTTGAGGGTTGACGCAGTTTGGCCTCTAGAAGCCCTGGATTGATTGTGATTTATGTGTTTGATGATATCCTACATTCATGCTTGGAATATGGCATAGGGGTGATTGGCTAAACTGCGACTTGGCTCAGCCAATCTATGGTTAGGTGGAACGTGGAAGTCCCATCTCTGGTTATTTTTTTACATTCAGTAATGAATAGATCATTCCTCTAGTATTCAGTATGAAACTGCACTAGTTTATGTATGGATTTTATTGTTGTTGTATTCATTGTATTTATGTTGTTATTATGTTGGTTATAAGCATGTATTCGATTAGTGATGATGTAAGGCTCTATCCATGTTTTTACCTATAAATGAATGCACAATGTGTCTATGGTAAAATATATTGTATTGCAGCTTATGATGTAAGGGAGAAATTCTTCTTAGCGATTCTCAAATAAGTATGAGACCCCAACGTTTAAATATGTTGTTTACACTTGTAGATGCAATGTTTGGGACATGTTTGACGAAATCACTGTCATGGCTAAGAGGGGTCCAGATGAGTTCCTGATGATGTGATTTCTTCCGTACCATTTTTTAATGTTATTCATCATCCCCTACAATTTCATGAAGTTCTGGGAAGTGACATGGGCTTTAGGGATGAAAAGGTAGCACAAATCCTAGAGTTGTAAGAAAAAAACTAATCATTTTGGGCCTTGGCCACTACATTTCCTAAGAATTTATGTGGTTATAGGCTCCCAGTTGCTACCTTTCCTTGGAATTCTTGCAGCTATGGCTCAAAAGGGTCAAAAATTCAGTCTCCCTTAGGGTTCAGGGGCTTGGAAGGTTGGGTTACCTCCTGAGGATGTTTTTGATGTTGTGTAAGGTGTGTTTCTCTTGTTTTCGTCAGTTCCACATCCTGAAGGCCATCTAGGAGGTTGATTCTCAAATTAGTAGCCTCTCATCGCAAGCTTACTCCAGTTGGTCATTTACTTGGGTATATGTGTGAAGATGGTGTTATAAAGTGTTATCAGAGCATGTTTCAGCCCTTGGACTGGATGGGCAGTGTGTTGGTAATTCTTTTATTGATTTCTTATGTGTTTCTAATACCTATGGTGTATTTTTTTGTGCATCTGTGTTGTGTTGGTCGTGGTAGCAGTGGTGTCGCCATGGATGGGTTGATAGTGTTTTTGACAGCATGTGCTCATGTCTGTATCATTGATTATGTGTTGTTCATGTTTGTGTGTTATGCATGCACATTAGCTTGCATATTATTACATATTGTATATGCATTTTTTGTGTATGCTATGTCACATATTGGTCATGCTAGTGTAGTGTTTGTGTATGCTTTCTTATGTGATGCTATATTTTGAACATGCATTGGTTATTCATGCTTGGTTACATGTCGCTTATGTCGGTGTATGGTCTGTGCTTGTGATGGTGTGTGGTCAAGTTGCATTGGTATGGATATGCGTCCATGAATGAAGCCCAAATAGGATGAGATTTATGCACAAGTATACCATGTTTTATGAGCTTATATGTTGATTATGATTATGTATATACATGTATTTCATTGATTTGTTGATCTTGCAGGATGTATCCTCCAGAAATTACACTAAGGTACGTTAGTTTATTTATGAATTGGTTTAGCTAACATATTGCATATTTCAGGAAGAATTCAAAGATGAATAGCAGAATGGTAGACTACAAATATTCTCCCTATGAGTCATATGAGTAGCATGGTGTTGGACATTCATATGATTTGGCAGATAGACTAAGAAGTATAGAGGAATAAATAAGGAGTTGTAAGGTAGGCAATGATAGATTGATACAGGCACAGGAAAATCAAGCCGAGGTTTATGCAGCCATCCTTCAAAAATTTTCAGAGTTTCAGAAACAGGGGCCACTTAGGATCAACCATGGGTAGGAGGATGGGACCAATGGAGCATATGGAAGTAGGTCTCCCAGTGATTATAGTTCGAATAGGCATGACGCGGTTAAAGATGAAATATTGTTGGACACTCCGGATATGATAGGTGACAAACACAAGTATCATTCTAGTTATGGTTCATATAGACATCATGATCATCTTCGGTATCATCTTTATAGGAGGTGTGATAGGGGATATTTTCTGGATGAGTTTAAAAAGGAAAAACCACCTATGTTTCATGGAGAGATGAAGAAACCACAGGATGCAGAGGCATGGCTTCTTGGCATGAAGAACTTTTTTAGATTGCATGATTACTCAGAAAATATGAAAGTTAGGATAGCCACATTCAACCTTAGAGGCAGAGCAAACATTTAGTGGGAATATGTGAAGAACATTAGAAATATTTCTATGGAGGATTTGACTTGGAGTGAGCTCGAAAGGCTATTCTGGAAGAAGTATCAATCATAGATATACTACGATGACAGGGAAAAGGATTTTTATGAGCTGAACATGGGTTCCATGACCTATGAGAGTATACTAACAGATTCTTGGAGTTATTGAGATATGTGCCATACTTCAAGGAGGAGAAAGCCAAGATTCATAGATTTATTAGTGGGTTGTCGATTGCATTCATAGATAGAATTGATTTTGATGAGCCTATATCATTGGAGGAGGTTATTCAAAAACTAAAACATTGTTATGAACAATTAAAGCGCAAATCAGAAACCAAGCCGGATTAGAAAGGTAATGTGAGGAACAAAGGAAAATGGGACAAGAAGCAAGCAAGACCTCAAGATATAGGTAACAAGGAGAATATTCCACCACCGAAGAAGTTCAACACATCTAGCATAGGACAAGGATTTCGGTTGGAGGAACAAAATAAGAATGAGAATAGGGCGCCATTGAGGTGTTGGAATTTTGGAGGAGATCATCATATGAGGGATTTTCCACAATATTAGGGTGGTATGCCACATATATACAATGTGAAAGAGGCACAGATAGTGGGAGATGTTGGGCATAGCATTTCTTGAATTTATGTAGTTGTGGATAGCATGCAGGCATATCATCAAGCTTCTATTTTGATTGACCAAAGATATAGCTATAGTTATATTAATCTTGACCTAGTGGATAAGTGTGGTTTGAGTAAGGAAATGCATGCAGAATATTGGTTAGTGTAGCTGGCCTTAGGTACAAAGAAAAGAGTTCACCATTGGGTAAGAGTTTCTGCATTTGAGTTAAATGGTATGCCTGTAGCAACACACTTGAATATATTTCCATTAGGTTCATATAGTATTCTATTGGGTCTAGATTGGTTATACCTTCACAAGACCAAGGTGGACTGTTATGACAAATCTATTGAGTGCTTGGATGAAAATGGGGAACCAAGAGTCTTACAGAGAAATAAGAAAGCCGCATTGGTTAGGATGGTGACAACCATGCAGGGCAAGCGCAACCGTACGAAAGGGTCTGTACTATTTGCAGTTCATATCTCTAGTGAAAAAGGTAAGGAAGATGAGGATGCAAATGTGTTGAACATGTATCCATTTTTACAGTAGTTTCAGGATGTGTTTCCAGCAGATATTTTAGAGTTTCCACCGCACAGGGAAGTATACTTTTCTATTGAGTTAATGCCAGAGGAATATCCAACATCAAAGGAACCTTACAGGATGAGCACACATGAGTTTTAGAATTAAAATTGTAGCTGAAATAGATTCTTGAAAAAACTTGGTACATTATTCCAAGTGTATCACCATGGGGTGCACCGATTTTTTTTGTGAAGAAGAAATATGGCACTCTCATATTAGGCATTGACTAGAGGAATCTAAACAAAGTGACCATCAAGAATAGGTGCCTATTACAAAGGAATTATTATTTGTTCAATCAGCTAAAGGGAGCAGCAGTGTTCTCTAAGATCAACTTGAGATCGGGCTATCATCAAGTACACATCAAAAATAACGACATCTACTAGACCACATTCAGAACCAGGTATGAGAATTATGAGTTTGTTGTAGTTCCATTCAGTTTGACGAATGCCCCAACTACATTTATGTGTTTGATGAATAGTGTGTTGTGTCCTTATTTGGAAAATTTTGTGATTGTGTTTATTGATGACATATTGGTGTATTCTAAAAATGAGGAAGAGCATGTCAAGCATCTGGAAACAATATTGAGTTTGTTGAGAGAGCATCAGTTGTATGCTAAGGTCAGAAAATGTAGTTTCTTCCATAGTGAGGTACACTACTTGGGACATGTTGTCTCCAAGGAGGGCATTGCAGCAGATCCAGAAAAGGTAGGAGTCGTCATGGAGTGGGTAGCTCCTAAGAGCGTAGATGATGTGAGATCATTCATGGGATTGGCAGGTTATTACAAGAGGTTCATCAAGAACTTCTCATAGATTTTTTTTCCTATTACATCATTGCAAATGAAAGGTAAGAAGTTTGATTGGATAGAGGAGTATGAGGCTAGTTTTGAGCAGCTTAAGTAGTTGTTAACACATTCTCCAGCGCTAAATATTTCAGATTCGAAAAAGGAGTTTGTAGTGTGTACATATGCTTGCAAGAGAGGACTTATTGGAGTCCTTACGTAGGATGGGCAGGTGGTATGCTATGAGTCGCGAAAACTAAACGAGCATGAGCAGAACTATCCGACACATTATATTGAGCTAGCAGCGATTATACATGCATTGAAGATGTTGAGGCACTATATTCTTGGCAGGAGGTTTGTACTTATGAGTGATCACAGTGGGTTGAGGTACTTTTTTTATCAGCCAAATCTGAATGCTAGGCAGACTAGATGGATGGAAACGATCAGTGAGTTTGACTTCAAGATCAGGTACATCAATGGAAAGGAAAACAAGGTCGGAGATGCACTTAGCGGGAAGGTAAATGTAAATCACACTGTAGCTATGGTCTCTTACGGGACACAATTACAGCATAGGATCCTGTAAGAAAGTCAGCGAGATCACACGTATATGGAGATAGTGCACGGGTTGCAGCATAATATAGGTATAGGTGTTATTACGGGTACAGGTGTGGCACATGTACAAGTACAAGTGTTGTTGCATGTACAGGTGTTGGTACATGTACAAGTGTTAGTATAGGTACATGTAAATGTGGTAGTATAGGTAGATATTCAAGTGGTAGTACAGGTATAGGTACCAGTAAAAGTGCGGGTATACAGGATTTGGACTATCGTGTCACGTCAGATGGTTTGGTTAGATTTAGAGACAATATATATTTACCAGACAACAGTGAGCTCAATAAGGTGATCTTGAGGGAGTTTCATGTGAAACCATATTCGGGCCACCTAGGCTACCAAAATACTTTGAATGTTGTAAAGAGATTCTATTATTGGTCGAATATAAAGAAGGATGTGGTAGTGATCAGATTTGGATCAAGGACCTAAGTGATAGCTCAAATTTCAAAGTGTTCGAAAGTGTGTCGAACCTGAGCGACCAGATAGATCTCGTCTTTTTTATTCTAGCATCGTGAATGGCTCGAATACCTGAACACTGTATGAAGAAATTATCGTGATTTGAAAAGTCCAGTAAACTGCAATTTTTGACATTTGACCAGGGTTGACTGGGTTTTTGAAAAGTAAAAAAAAGAATATTCAAGGGAATATTCCTCAAAATATTCCCTAGAATATTCCTTCCGGGCCAGTCACAGGAAGACAAGTGGCAAGATTTAATTTGCAGATAGATTGTACATTTTGGGTTCGGCCAATCAGAGGCTACCAGGTGGTAGGCCTAGATTCCACCACGTGGCAGGCCCGGAGGCTGCCACGTGGCCTAGGATGGTGGTATAAAATTTTTCGAGCAGCCAGCGATCGAACCCTGGACCTTCTTGCCCGCATGCCTACGACTTAACCATTTTCTCTAAGGTTGGTTCTTAACCTCTATAGTGGCGAAGTTATATTTAATGTTGAAAATTTTTATATGTGGTGGAGTGGAGGGGCTAGCCCCTCCCCATATGTTCGTGAACTCGGACCAAGGGATTAAGACCCTAACCACCGGTGCGCAAATGTTACCTTCCAGCATTAAATTTCAGTTGTCACATGGCGATGTTAATTGCGACAGTTTCACCAGTGGTTTCGTTGACCTGCATTTTTAACTCCATTTCAATCCTTATCTATGTGGTTCAAGCTCTCAATTCCACCAACGATCACCATGGCCGCGTGGTTTGGGGCATGTGCCCAACCACCGACTTAACATTAAATTTATGGTTACCTATGGAAGAGCTTTTGGAGCATGCCTAGAGTTAGGGTAGTTGCTATTTTAACTTCAGTTAAATTGAAGTTCTCCAAAATTAGTGGAGTTGTTTTAGGGGAAACTAGACAAAATTGTTTATGCTCTATCTTGAGCATTATTCGACCATTCTTGGAGTGTGAATAGTCAATTTTGACATTCTTAGACATTCCAGACTCATTGGTGAATTTTTTACAGCCATCAAAGGACTTCTAAGCATGATTTTTCTTTAGATAATTTCTAGGGGCCACTAGGGCCACCAGGAGCCATCAACAGAATGAGGCCTAGCCAGGGAAGTTAAAAGCCTTTCTCAGGAAACCAATAGTCAATTTTGGATGTCTCAGCCATTATGGAACTAATGGTGAGATTTGTAGAGCCATTGGATGACTTCTAAAGGCTGATATGCTTCAGATAAGTTCCAAGGGCCATAAGGGCCACGAGGTGCCAGCAGGAGAATGAGGCTTATCTAGAGCAGTCAGTAACCATTCTCAGCAAACTGGTAGTCTATTCTAACTATTTTTAACCTTATAAATCCAATGGATGGAATTTCAGAATATTTTGAGGATTTCTAAATGCTGATATTCTTCATAGAATTTTTTAGTGAATCGAGAGCCAAGGGGTGCCACCAGGTGTTGGAGGCGTAATCGAAGCAGATGGAGGCCAATTTTAGTAAGTGAGTAGTCTATTCTGACTATTTTGGACATTATGAATCCAATGAATGGATTTTACAATCCATTTGGATACTTTTGAAGGTCAATAATCCACAAGAAATTTTTAGGCAACCCAGAGCCAACAAGGGTTGGAGGCCTAGATTAGGGAGCCAGAGCTCCTTTTGAGAAAATAATCAATCTATTTTGGATGTCTGATGTGTGTTGGAGATAGTATTTGATTTTTTAGGGATAGAAAAGGATTTATTATGGAGTTAGTGCCACAGAGAAGCTCAGGGAAGCTTAAGGGTGTCGACAGAAGAGGTCAAGTCTAAGGGAACCTAGGTCTATCTTTAGGGAGATAACATACATTCTAGGGGTATGATCATATTCTAAAGTCAATGGTACAGTCCAAATAACCATTTTAGTTGAGTAATTTCTTGTAAAAGAAATTTTTCCATCCTAATCCCAAAGAGCCAAGTCAGTTGACAAAGGCTCAAGGAGACGTAGCCCATGATATTTGGGTGAACTGCTTTATTAAATTTGTTGTTATGTGTTGATGCTTATTTGCTGCACTTTATGGTTGTTGTACATGCTTAATATCAGAAAAAAAAAATGTTCAATTCCTCACACTTAATGCATTAAAACAGTTTTAAACACACACACCTAAATCAAGAATTCAATTCCGCACAGTCAAGAATCAGTTGGATCTTAATTTGTTTAACTGAGTCGGAGGTGCTTGAAAACCATAACAATTTATCCACCCATTTCAGACCAAACAACGTTTATAGCTAGATGATTTTGCTGAGATTCAACAAGATGATGAAGCTTAGTGAAAATTAGTCACCTTCACTAAGTGGACCCGCAGGCTATTTTTAGGTGTAAGTCCATTTTTAGACTATGTCTATTTTTAGACATGGTGATCATATTTCAAAAGTTGCAGGATGTTATTTTTGGATGGTTGGTCAAGTTGAAAAAATAGATGAAATTATATTTTTAGAATATTGGGCGAAGTCTATTTATAGATCGTCGATCTAAAAATAGAAGTGTCGATTATTATTAGCCCTTAATGATAATCAAACTCTAAATATCAACTTATTCTCTTGGAGCGCTTAAATTCAGTGTACAGATTTGGAAAATTAGTGGGCTAAAGGAATTACGCAATTCCTAGGGTTTACTTATGGTTCATGCATGGAGGACTCAGTTAGAACTGAATTGGAAAATTTATGACAGAGTTGGAAGAGTAGTTCATGGAGTTGTTATTCAGTTTAAATCTGTTAATGGAGTTAAACTCAGTTGAGCTAGTTGTATCTAGTCTAACTGAATGATACACTAGTGAGAGTGGAGTGAATTAATTGGTTAATTAATTCACAAATAATAACACACTAATAAACTGAAAAAATACAATAGTTAACTACAATGCATGACAGTTCCAGTGGAGACCTAGTGGAGAGATAGGTGAAAGGGTGAGATGGACTATCTGTTGTGACTATAGTGATGCATTGATTGCATCACACACACATTGGAGATGCCAATGAGGATTGCACAGTCAAGGCAAGGCCAATTAAAATTCATTCAGGGGTGTTCTTCAGCAGGGATTGTGCAATGGAGGCAGGCTATCAGGTGGCAAGAAATCAGTGCATGGATTTGCATCTTTCTTCATGTTAGTGTGTGACGATTGATTTTACTGAGAGCTTGATGTACTAAGTTTTGTATTAGATTGTTACATGATATTCGTGATACATAATATATGATATTTGGGGTTTTCAGCTTCAGGCTTTCCCCTTAAACAACTGTGTTATGTGCGATTGTTTTTATTACTTCATGTGTTTGCAATTGAGTTTTTAAATTTCCACAAAAGATTAATAGTGGAAGGATTATGTATTTAGCAAGAAGATAAATATTGTTAGATCAAGAGAATATGGATATATACATGCATATGTTATATAATTTCTACAGTTTGGATTTTCATATGGTTAAGTCAGAGTGTAAACATCCAGGTGGACTATTATAACCAATTGCGATTCCATAGTGGAAATGGGAGGTAATTTACATAGACTTCATCACAGGTTTTCCCAAGAAAGTTAGACGGCAATATTCCATCATGGTTGTAGTGTGTAGGTTCACAAAGGTTGCACATTTCATTCCAGTGAAGACTACATGCTCAGCTTGTGGTGTAGCACGGGTGTTTATTAGAGACATAGTAATATTGCATGGTGTTTCAAAGAATATTGTATCCGATAGGGATGCAAATTTCACTTCCAACTTTTGGAAGGAGTTTTTTTCATGTTTGGGTACCAAGTTAGCATTCAACACAGCTTACCATCCGCAAATAGATGGATAGACTGAGAGGGTTGAAAATGATATGGGAGGATATGTTGAGGATGTATGTGATGCATCAGTAACGCAAATGGGAGGAGTATCTTCCACTGGTAGAGTTCGCTTACAACAACAGGTATCATGAGTCATTGAGGATGAGTCCATTTTATGCATTTTATGGGTTGAGTAAGAACTTGAAAGAAGCGTAGGATAGGCAAAATATTTATGTAGACAAGAACAAGTTGTTCATGGAGTTTCAGGTTGAGGATCAAGTGTACTTTTTTATCGAGCCCAAGAAGAGCTCCTTGTGGATTGGATCGTGTGCCAAGTTGGCACCAAGGTTTTGTGGACCCTTCAGGATCATTGTGAGGATTGGGTTAGTAGCCTATCGACTTTCACCTCCTACCACAGTGAAATTTTGTGATGTTTTTCATATATTTTTTCTTAAGAAATATTTTAAAGATGTTGATGATGTGATTGACTGGTATGCATTGTAGGTGGATCCGGAAGAAGAGTTCCATCCAGAAATGTAGTGCATTTTGTAGAAAAAAATGCTCATGCTCTCAAATCGATAAATCAAGCAAGTTAAATTTCAATGGAAGCACTTTGGGCTCAATGAAGCTACATCGGTGAAGGCGAATCAAATGTGGACCATGTATCATTCCTTGTTTTCCAGTTGAGGCAAAAAAAAAAATTGTGTGATGTTGGTATATGTTTGGTATATGTTTTGGTGATGTTTTGATATATGATTTCATGTGATGTTCAGGTATGTTATATACACCTCTATCACATATAAATGTCATTAACTAACACACAAATTTAATAATTTAATAGGGCATCATCATCGTGATCACATCTAACAAAACACACACATTATAATCTTACATCGTCACCACACACATCCTCAAGTATACATCTCATGCCAAATAATTGCTATCGCATACACATCTATCTGCGAGAACAATAAATGAACATATCTAACATGACCTAAAAATATACACATCAACACCAAGATATAAATTAAGTACATGAATAAAAAAATGCACCACACACACACAAACATGTAAAATAATTTCAAGAAGTCAAATAACTGCTATAAAATCTCTTATGCAAAAAACGTAGTAGTGGTAGCTTGGTCTGTAACAGAAGACGATGGATGTTCAACTGCCTCAACAATCGAACTATGAGCTAGAGGAGAAGGTGGTTTGTATACTCTCTCAAGAGAAACATGATGCAACATAAGTAGGTGATCATGAGGTGAATGACGAAGAGGTGGAGTACTACCAGAAGGATCACCAGCACCATGATCATGATTCGATGCAGTAATACATCTGGATGAAGACTATGTATCTAATGCATGGCCATGCTTAGCAGGTGGAGATGTACTACTAGAAGGATCACCACCATCATCATCATAATCATATGGTGTAGCATTAGGTGAAGAATCATGTGTATTTTTTGCATGTCCATCACTCCTCCTTTGCGGCCAGTAGCATGGTAGCTTTTATGATATGACACATAAGACTCATCATGTCATGCAGATAGTCCCTTTACAGCTCCAGGAGGCTAGGATCCACCATGATGTCTTGAGTTGTCGCAAGGCGGATTCCCTCCTAAAAAAAAAATCTAGAGATTCAGTCGTAGTACTCCATCCTGAATCTGATACCAACCCTATGTGCCCACATGGCCCCATCCATCTACATCTGAGGATGTGCCTCACCCTTCGTGACCTCTGTTTTCTCTGCATATCCCTCTGGTAGGGGAGGAACCAAGTCACCAAAAAAACAGCTGATGTCTACAAAATATATAATACACAACAATAATTAGACAATTTCATTAAACAATTTAATAAAACAAGTTAAATAACATGCTATAATAAATTGTATTCTAATTAATTAAGAAAATAAATGAAACTATATTAATTTAAAGAAAATAATAATATTACCTCTATTATTTGCAGGATCATATGATGTGAAGAGGATATAGGGATATTGTCGCTAATCCATCCTTGCATATGGACATGACACCAAGAAAAACATGTCATCATCCTAACATGCTAGTAGCCCTAGTGCCTTGGCGGAAATCTTGGCCAGATACTCTGGCGAGACCCTCTTGGGCATCATCTTGCCCCACATGCGCATCCACATCTCAATCGTCAGCCTAGGAGGGTGATGGTAAAAAGTAGGCCTCGTCTCTAGAAACCTCTCAAAAACTAAACAAAAAATCTCTGATGCAAAAGGGAAGTTCGCCCTCCCATGTATCATAACATGACATCTATCTAAAGCCATAAAAAAATGATGCAAAAAAAATGTAGAACATCTGATACATCATGGCCTCTACACCAAATAATTTGCATAAAACAAAAGAGGGAAACTAATGTATTTCCCATCACTAGTATAGTGTGAAATGGTACTCACTGACAGTGAGAGGCACCTAACTTCCTATGCACCAAAAGAAGTGATTCGTAGCTGTCCATTGGAAACCTGAAAATCTATTGGACACACTACATGATCCCTAACATATCTTTGAGAGTATACAAGCTGAATCTTTGTTGCAACACCATGGGGGACAATAAGGATCTGGGGAAATCCTCCCCTCTCCTGGATAGGCCAGTGATAAAATATGTCATTCTCAGTGGGCCCATACAACATGTCAGGACCAACACAAAAATCTTATTGGTGGAAATCCCATCGACGGAAAAAATGTGCCAACAACCAAGAGCATGCCTTCAGGGGTCAAGAATCCACAGGGAATTTTTGGGCAGCCCAGGGCCAACAAGGGTTGGAGGCCTAGATTGGGGAGCCAGAGCTCATTTTGAGAAAAAAATCAATCTTTTTTGGATGTCTGATGTGTGCTAGAGAAAGTAGGTGATTTTTTAGAGACAGAAAAGGATTTCTTAAGGAGTTAGTGCCACAGAGAAGCTCAGGGAAGCTTAAGGGTGCCGACAGAAGAGGTCAAGTCTAAGAGAACCTAGGTCTATCTTCAGGGAGATAACAAACATTCTAGGGGTATGATGGTATTCTAAAGTCAATGGTACAGTCCAAATAACCATTGGAGTTGAATAGTTACTTGTAAAGGAAGTTTTTCCATCCTAATCCCAAAGAGCCAAGTCAGTTGACAAAGGCTCAAGGAGACGTAGTCCATGATATTCGAGTGAACTACTTTATTAAATTTGTTGTTATGTGCTAATGCTTATTTGCTGCACTTTATGGTTTTTTTACATGCTTAATATCAGCAAAAACAAATGTTCAATTCCTCACACTTAATGCATTAAAATTGTTTTAAAAACATACACCTAAATCAAGAATTCAATTCTGCACAGTCAAGAATAAGCTAGATCTTAATTTGTTTAACTGAGTGGGAGGTGCTTGAAAATCATAATAAGTTATCCACCCATTTTAGATCAGACAACGTTTATAGCTAGATGTTTTGATTTTCATATGGTTAAGTCAGAGTGTAAACATTTAGGTGGACTACTATAACCAATTGTGATTCCAGAGTGGAAATGGGAGGTAATTTGCATGGACTTCATCACAAGTTTTCCCAGGAAAGTTAGACAGCATGATTCCATCATGGTTGTAGTGTATAGGTTCAAAAAGGTTGCATATTTCATTCCAGTGAAGACTACATGCTCATCTAGTGATGTAGCACGGGTGTTTATCAGAGAAATAATAAGATCGCATGGTGTTTCAAAGCATATTATATCCAACAGGGATGAAAATTTCACTTCCAACTTTTGGAAGGAGTTGTTTGCATGTTAGGGCACCAATTTAGCATTCAACACAGTGTATCATCTGCAAATAGATGGATATACTGAGAGGGTTAAACAAGATATTGGAGGATATGTTGAGGATGTATGTGATGCATCAACAACGCAAATGGGAAGAGTATCTTCCACTGGTAGAGTTCGCTTACAACAATGGGTATCAGGAGTCATTGAGGATGAGTCCATTTTAGGCATTTTATGGGTTGAGTTGCAACACTCCTATCAGTTGGCATGATCTAGTTAACATGGAATTGATTGGACCAAATATGTTGGAATAAATGGAACAGGAAATGCAAGTGATCAAGAAGAACTTGAAAGAAGCATAGGATAGGTAGAATATCTAGGTAGACAGGAACAAGTTTTTCAAGGAGTTTCAGGTTGAGGATCAGGTGTAATTGTGTATCAAGCCCAAGAAAAACTCCTTGCGGATTGGATTGTGTGCCAAGTTGGCACCAAGGTTTTGTGGACCCTTCAGGATCATTGTGATGATTGGGTCAGTAGCCTATCAGCTTTCACCTCCTACCACAATGAAATTTCGTGATGTTTTTTATATATTGTTGCTTAAGAAATATTTTAAATATTTTGATAATGTGATTGACTGGTATGCATTGTAGGTGAAGCCAGAAGGAGAGTTCCATCCAAAACTGCAGTGCATTTTGTAGAAAAATATGCTCATGCTCTCGAATCGATAAATCAAGCAAGTTAAATTTCAATGGAAGCACTTTGGGCTCGATGAAGCTACATCAAAAATGGTGGATCAGATGTGGACCATGTATCATTCCTTGTTTTCCAGTTGAGGCAAATAAATTTTGGTGTGATGTTGGTATATGTTTGGTATATGTTTTGGTGATGTTTTGATATATGATTTGATGTGATGTTTGGGTATATGTACTTATATGTATATGGACGTAAATACTGCCAAGAGATATGTTATAAAACTCCAATAATAAATATGGTGTCATGTCATTATAGTTGTCATGTTGTTATGATGTCATGTTGGTTTTCTTTTCAACAGGGTGATCATTGTAAATACTGCATCGAGCTATGTTATAAAGCTCCATGGGAAATATGTTTTCTTTTTAGTGGTGTTGTTGAGGTATATGTGTGATTTTTTTCAATGGTGTTGTTAAGGTATATGTGTGATTTCATTTAAGTGGTGTTGTTGAGGTATATTTCCATTGGTTTAGTACCTGGATCTACCGTGATCCACTGATATTTATCCACCAGCAGATCCTCCATATTGAGCTTCCACAACTAAAAACTCTAACCATTAAATTTCTCGATCTCTATCTTCCCCACGATCGCCATATTCTTTCACCACAAGAATCAATCCTGCAGATCTCCCACTGAACAGGTTCTTCCACAAGCCTGAGCAAAAAACCATCAGCAGCAAAGGCGTTCCCTTGAAGCTGAAACAGATCTGATACCAAATGTAGGTTTTAACCTTGTACATAAATTATCTTCAAACAAATCTTAAAAATAGAAAATAAATAATAGCAAGATCATAAACATAAAACAGATATACATAGAGATTTTCCCATGGATCCCAAATCAGGACAACCAGCTTGATTTTTCATTATATTCATTTTAGTGTTACAACACATATATATACATGTCGAAGCATACATAAACCCCAATCCATTAACCTTGGATTAGAACATAACCGTAGTTCCCTTGACCGGATCTACAAAATACCAGGGGACAAAAACCATCATGCCCCAAAACCATGTGCAAACCCATACAAAAAAACATGGGTAGGTCCGCCCACCGGAAAATAAGGTCCAAAAAAAATTTCCCAGGGTGCTGTCGCCCCCCCTGTGGCCCCCTGATGCACCCAGCGCAATGTATAGGGGGGGCTATCACCCCCCTTGTCACCCCCCACACATGACTAGTCGTGGAAAGAATATAACACACACCCAAAAATTGGAGGAGGTTATTCAGAAACTAAAACATTGTTATGAAAAATCAAAGTGAAAATCGGGAGCTAAGTCACATTAGAAAGGTAATGTGATGAAAAAATGAAAATGGAACAAGAAGCAAGCAAGACCTCAAGAGGTAACAAGAAGAATATTGCACCACCGAAGAAGTTCAACACATCTGGTAGAGGACAAGGATTTCGGTCGGAGCAATAGAATAAGAATGAGAATAGGGCACTATTGAGGTGTTGGAATTTTGGAGGAGATCATCATATGAGGGATTTTCCAAAATATCAGGGTGGTAGGCCACATATATACAATGTGAAAGAGGCACATACAGTGGGAGATGTTGGGCATAGAATTTCTCGAATTTATGTATTCGTGGACAGCATGTAGGTATATCATCAAGCTTCTATCATTCAAATGGATGGTAAGCTTTATCATCAAGTTGTTTCTATTTCGATTGACCCTAGATATAGATATATTTATATTAATACTGACCTGGTGGATAAGTGTGGTTTGAGTAAGGAAATGCATGTAGAATATTGGTTAGTGTAGCTGGCCATAGGTACGAAGAAAAGAGTTCACCATTGGGTAAGAATTTGTGCATTTGAGTTAAATGGTATGCCTATAGTAGCACACTTGAACATATTTCCATTAGGTTCATATATTATGCTATTGGTTCTGGATTGGTTATACCTTCACAGGACCAAGGTAGACTGTTATGACAAAGCTATTGAGTGCTTGGATGAAAATGGGGAACCAAGAGTCTTATAGAGCAATAAGAAAGCCACATTGGTTAGGATGGTGACAACTATGCAAGCCAAGCGCAATCGTAGGAAAGGGTGTGTACTATTTTCAATTCATATCTCTAGTGAAAAATGTAAGGAAGATGAGGATGAAAATGTGTTAAACATGTATCCATTTTTACAGTAGTTTTGGGATGTGTTTTTGGCAGAGATTTCAGAGTTGCCACCGCATAGGGAAGTATACTTTTCTATTGATTTGATGCCAGACGAATCTCCAACATCAAAGGAACCTTATAGGATGAGCACACATGAGTTGTAGAATCAAAATTATAGCTGAAATAGATGCTTGAAAAAACTTGGTACATTATTCCAAGTGTATCACCACGGGGTGCACCGTTGTTGCTTGTGAAGAAGAAATATGGCACTCTCATATTAGGCATTGACTAGAGGAATCTGAACAAAGTGACCATCAAGAATAGGTACCTATTACAGAGGACTTATTATTTTTTCAATCAGTGTTCTCTAAGATCAACTTGAGATCGGGCTATCATTAGGTACGCATCAAAAAGAAGGACATCTACTAGACCACATTCAGGACCAGGTACGAGAATTATGAGTTTGTTGTAGTTCCATTCAGTTTGACTAATGCCCCAGCTACATTTATGTGTTTGATGAATAGTGTGTTGTGTCCTTATTTGGAAAAGTTTATGATTTTGTTTGTTGATGACATATTGGTGTATTCTAAAAATGAGGAAGAGCATATCGAGCATCTGGAAACAATATTGAGGTTGTTGAGAGAGCATCAGTTGTATGCTAAACTCAGCAAATGTAGTTTCTTCGGTAAACTTCTTGGGACATGTTGTCTCCAAGGACGGAATTGCAATGGATCCAGAAAAGATAAGAGTCGTCATGGAGTGGATAGCTCTTAAGAGCGTAGATGATGTGAGATAATTCATGGGATTGGCAGGTTATTACAAGAGGTTCATCAGGAACTTCTCATAGATTTTTTTTCTATTACATCATTGCAGATGAAAGGTAAGAAGTTTGATTGGATAGAGGAGTGTGAGGCTAGTTTTGAGTAGCTTAAGCAGTTGTTCACACATTCTCTAGCGCTAAAGATTGCAGATCTGAACAAGGAGTTTGTAGTGTGTACAGATGCTTGCAAGAGAGGACTTATTGGTGTCCTTATGTGGGGTGTGCATGTGGTATGCTATGAGTCGTGAAAACTAAACGAGAATGAGCAGAACTACCTGACACATGATATTAAGCTAGCAGTAATTATACATGCGTTGAATATGTTGAGGCACTATATTCTTGGCACGAGTTTTTACTTATGAGTGACCACAGTCGGTTGATGTACTTTTTTTATCAGCGAATTTGAATGCTAGGCAAGCTAGATGGTTGGAAACGATCAGTGAGTTTGATTTCGAGATTAGGTACATCAATGGAAAGGAAAACAAGGTTGCAGATGCACTTAGTAGGAAGGTACATGTAAATCACATAGTAGCTATGGGCTCTTATGGAACACACTTACGGGATAGGATCTTGCAAGCAAGTCAGCTATATCACATGTATATGGAGATAGTGCACAGGTTGCAGCATAATACAAGTATAGGTGTTGTTACAGGTACAGGTGTGGCACATGTACAAGCACATGTGTTGTTACAAGTACAGGTGTGGCACATGTACAAGCATAGGTGTTATTACAGGTACAGGTGTTGGTACATGTACAAGTTTTGATACAGGTACAGGTAAATGTGTTAGTATAGGTAGATGTACAAGTGGTAGTACAGGTATAGGTACAGGTATAGGTTCCAGTACAGGTGCAGGTATATAGGATTTGGACTACCGTGTCACATCAAATGGTTTTGTTAGATTTAGAGACAATATATATTTACCAGATAGCAATGAGCTCAATAAGGTGATCTTGAGGGAGTTTCATGCGAAACCATATTCGGGCCACCCAGGCTACCAGAAGACTTTGAATGCAGTAAAGAGATTCTATTATTGGTCGAATATAAAGAAGGATGTGGTAGTGATCAGATTTGGATCAAGGACCTAAGTGATAGCTCAAATTTCAAAGTGTTCGAAAGTGTGTTGAACATGAGCGACCAGATATATCTCATCTTCTTGATTCTGGCACCGTGAACGGTTCAAAAACCTAACACTGTATGAAGAAGTTATCGCGATTTGAAAAGTCCAGTGAACAACAATTTTTGACATTTGACCAGGGTTGACTAGGTTTTTGAAAAGTAAAAAAAAAGAATATTCCAGAGAATATTTCTAGAATATTCCCCAAAATATTCCCTAGAATATTCCTTTCGGGCTAGTCACAGGATGACAAGTGGCAGAATTTCGTTTGTAGATAGATTGTATGTTTTTGGGTTCGGCCAATCAAAGGCTGCCACGTGGCCCAGGATGGTGGTATAAAATTTTGTGGAGCAGCCAAGGATCGAACCCTGGACCTCCTTGCTCGCATACCTGCGACTCAACCATTTTCTCTAAGGTTGGTTCTTAACCTCTATAGCAGCGAAGTTATATTTAATGTTGAACATTTTTATATGTGATGGAGCAGAGGGGCCAGCCCCTCCCCACATGGTCATGACCTCGGACCAAGGGCTTAAGCCCCTAACCACCAGCATGCAAAAGTTACCTTCCAGCATTAAACTGCAGTTGTCACATGGTGATGTTAATTGCGATGGTTTCGACAGCAGTTTCACTAACCTTCATTTTTAACTCCAGTTCAATCCTTATCTACGTGGTTCAAGCCCTCAGTTCCACCAACAATCACCATGACCACATGCTTTGGGGCATGTGCCCAACCACCAACTTAACATTAAATTTACGGTTATCTCTAGCGGAGCTTTTGGAGCACGCCCAGAGTTAGGGCAGTTGCTATTTTAACTTCAGTTAAACTAAGGTTCTCCAAAATTAGTGGAGTTGTTTTAGGGGAAACTGGAAAAAATTGTTTATGCTCTATCTTGAGCATTATTCGACCATTATTGGAGTTTGAGTAGTCAATTTCGACTTTATTGGACATTCTAAACTCGTTGGTGAATGTTTTAGAGCCATCAAAGGACTTTTGAGCATGATTTTTCTTCAGAGAATTTCTAGGTGCCATTAGGGTCACCAGGAGCCAGCGATAAAATGAAGCCTAACCAGGGCAGCTAGAGGCCATTCTCAGGAAACAAATAGTCAATTTTGGATGTTTTAGCCATTCTGGAACTAATGGTGAGGTTTTTAGAGCTATTAGAGGACTTATGAAGGCTGATATGCTTTAGAGAATTTACAAAGGCCATGAGAGCCACTAGGTGCCAGCAGGAGAATGAGGCTTATCCAAAGCGGCCAGTAACCATTCTCAGCAAACCAATAGTCTGTTATAACTATTTTTAACCTTTTGAATCCAATGGATGGAGTTACAGAAGATTTTGAGGACTTCTGAAGGCCGATATGATTCAGATAATTTGTTAGTGAACTTAGAGCCAAGGGGTGCCACCAGGTGTTGGAGGCATAACTGGAGCAGCCGGAGGCAAATTTCAGTAAGTGAGTAGTCTATTCTGACTATTTTGGACATTATGAATCCAATGAAGGGATTTTACAAGCCATTTGGATACTTCTTAAGGTCAATAATCAATAGGGAAGTTTCGAGCAGCCGAGGGCCAACAGGGGTTGGAGGCCTAGATTGGGGAGCCAGAGCTCATTTTGAGAAAATGATCAACCTATTTTGGATGTCTATTGTGTGCTACAAATAATAGGTGAGGTTTCAAGGATAAAAAATGATTTCTTAAGGAGTTAGTGCCACAGAGAAGCTCAGGGAAGCTTAAGGGTGCCGACAGAAGAGGTCAAGTCTAAGGGAACCTAGGTCTATCTTCAAAGAGATAACAGAAATTACATGGGTATGATGGTATTCTAAACACAATGGTACAGTCCAAATAACCATTGGATTTGAGTAGTTACTTGTAAAATAAATTTTTCCACCCTAATCCCAAATATCCAAGTCAGTTGACAAACGCTATCGGAGATGTAGCCCATGATATTCGGGTGAACACCTTTGTTAAATCTGTTGTTATGTGTTGATGCTTACTTGCTGCACTTTATGGTTGTTGTACATGCTTAATATCAACAAAAAAATTGTTCAATTCCTCACACTTAAAGCATTAAAATTGTTTTAAACACATACACCTAAATCAAGAATTCAATTCCACACAATCAAGAATAAGCTAGATCTTAATTTGTTTAACTGAGTGGGAGGTGCTTGAAAAGCATAACAAGTTATCCACCTATTACAGATTAGACAGCATTTGTAGCTCGATTTTTGGATTGTCATATGGTTAAGTCAGAGTGTAAGCATCCAGGTGGACTATTATAACCAATTGTGATTCCTGAGTGGAAATGGGACGTAATTTACATGGACTTCATCATAGGTTTTCCCATGACAGTTATACAACATGATTCCATCATGGTTGTAGTGTACAGGTTCACAAAGGTTGCACATTTCATTCCAGTGAATACTACATGTTCAGCTAGTGATGTAGCACGGGTGTTTATCAGAGACATAAAAAGATTTCATGGTGTTTCAAAGAATATTGTATCTGATAGGGATGCAAATTTCACTTCCAACTTTTGGAAGGAGTTGTTTTCTTGTTTGGGCACTGAGTTAGCATTCAATAAAGCTTATCATATGCAGATAGATGGACAAACTGAGAGGGTTAAACAGGATATTGGAGGATATGTTGAGGATGTATGTGATGCATTAGCAACGCAAATGGGAAGAGTATCTTCCACTGGTAGAGTTCGCTTACAACAATGGGTATCATGTGTCATTGAGGATGAGTCCATTTTAGGCATTTTATGGGTTGAGTTGCAACACTCCTATCAGTTGGAGTGATCCAGTTAACATGGTATTGATTAGACCAAATATGTTGGAATAAATGGAACAAAAAATGCAGGTGATCAAGAAGAACTTGAAAGAAGCGTAGGATAGGCAAAATATTTATGTAGACAGGAACAAGTTTTTCAAGGAGTTTCAGGTTGAGGATCAGGTGTACCTGTGAATCAAGCCCAAGAAGAGCTCCCTACATATTGGATCGTGTGCCAAGTTGGCACCAAGGTTTTGTGGACCCTTCAAGATCATTTCGAGGATTGGGTCAGTAACCTATCGACTTTCACCGCCTACCACAATGAAATTTCATGATGTTTTTCATATATCATTGCTTAAGAAATATTTTAAAGATGTTGATAATTTGATTGACTGGTATGCATTGTAGGTGGAGCTAGAAGGAGAGTTCCATCCGGAACTGCAGTGAATTTTGTAGAAAAATATGCTCATGCTCTGGAATCAATAAATCGAGCAAGTTAGAATTCAATGGAAGCACTTTGGGCCAGATGAAGCTACATGGGCGATGGTGGATCAGATGCAGACCATGTATCCTTCCTTGTTTTCCAGCTAAGGCAAAGAAATTTCGGTGTGATGTTGGTATATGTTTGATATATGTTTTGGTGATGTTTTGATATATGCTTTGATGTGATGCTTAGGTATATGTACTTATATGTATATGGATGTAAATACGGCCATGAGATATGTTATAAAGCTCCAATAAGAAATATGGTGTCATGTCATTATAGTTGTCATGTTTTTATGATGTCATGTTGGTTTTATTTTCAACACGTTGATCATTGTAAATACTGCATCGAGCTAATTTATAAAGCTCCATGGGAAATATGTTTTCTTTTTAGTGGTGTTGTTGAGGTATATGTGTGATTTTTTTTTAATGGTGTTGTTAAGGTATATGTGTGATTTCATTTCAGTGGTGTTGTTGAGGCATATGTGCGATTGAATACCAAGGATGGTGTTCCCCAAGGGGGAGGGTTCTGGAACAGGCCTAGTGAAAATCTCATGTAATAAAGTTAAAATAATAACCACAGTTGATGGGACACATATTCCAAGCTGAATGTTGGGAAACAAATCCTAGTGCGGGTGTTCAGATGGTTTATTATGGCTAAGGAAATTGTCAAAGGCTAAGTCTAAGGCTTTGGAAAGGAAAAATGACTTTTTGGCACATTTATTTATGAAAATAATGGAAAGTAGGAGAAAAGGGAGATGAAAGGTCGCACCTTTCATGTGAGGAGGAAAATGAAGGAAAATAATGGAAAATGAACGAAATAGAGGCATCTTCTATAAAAATGTTTCTGAGGATTTGTTGGTACCTTTAGCGAGTGCATTTTTGGAACTCTCTCTCATTATTATCTATCTCGGTCTCTATCTCCCTCTCATACTCTTGGATACTTGTAGTTTTCTTGGAGAACTCTTGGGAGTGTGGATACTTGGCGATTTGGAGCAAGAAGGAAAAGGAAGAGCAGGAAAGTGCAAGTGGACATCAATATCAACAACTACATTGGGATTTCATTATAGATACTAAGTTGGATCTATGTTTTCCTCACTAGTTTTGGAATTCATGGTATGCATGTAGATTTTCCTAGCCTTGCCATTTCCTGGATAGCCATGGTGTCGTGGGTTTATTCCATTGATTATTTCTGGTTGGTTCTCATGATTTCCTTAACTGTTGGGTTGAGTTAGTAGTTCCTGGAGCCTTGGTTGGAAAAATGCTCTGGAGCTCAACAGACAGCTGTTGGGTTGAGTTACTAGTCATGGAGACTTTGTTGGACAAACGCTATGGAGCCTTAGGTGGGTTGAATTACTAGTCCTAGAGCCTTGGTTGGAAAATCGCTCTAGAGCTCGGAAACAACTGGGGTTGAGTTACTATTCCTAGAGCCTTAGTTGTAACAAACACTCAGGAGACCTGAAGCAGCTTGGATAGAGGCCAATCCCTGATGGTTGTGATGTCTAATCGTGAGGTGGAATCACTAGTTGAGGGTTGAGGCAGTTGGCCTCTGGAATCCTTGGATTGATTGTGACTGATGTGTTTGATGTGATCCCACATTCATGCTTGGAATATGGCATAGGGGTGATTAGCTAAATTGAGACTTGGCTCAGCCAATCTATGATCGGGTGGAACGTGGAATTCCCATCTCTGGTTGGTTTTTACATTTAGTAATGAAGAGATCATTCATCTGATATTCAGTATGCATATGTACTAGTTTATGTATGGATTTTATTGTTGTTGTATTCATAGTATTTATGTTTTTATTATGTTGGTTATAAGCATGTATTCGATCAGTGATGATGTATGGCTATATCAATTTTTTTACCTATAAATGAATGCACAATGTGTCTATGGTAAAATAGAATGTATTGCAGCTTATGATCTAAAGGAGAAATGCTTCTTAGTGATTCTCAGATAAGTATGATACCACTATGTTTAAATTTGTTGTTTACACTTGTAGATGCAATGTTTGGGACATGTTTGACAAAATGTATGTCATGGCTAAGAGGGGTCGAGATGAGTTCTTGATGATTTGATTGCTTTCGTACCTTTGTTTTAATTTTATTCATCATCCCCTATAGTTTAATGAAGGTCTCGGCAGTGACCTCGGGTCTGCGGCAGAAAAGGTGGCACAAATCCCGGAGTTACAGGCACATAACTGACCATTTGGGGATCTGGTTGTTACCTTTCATTAGCATGCATCTGGCTATATGCTCCCAACAACTACATTTCCTTGGCATGCCTACAGTTATGGCTCAAAGGTTCAAAAAAATCAGTCGCCCTCAGGGTTCATTGGCCTGGAAGTTTGGGTTACCTCCTAAGGATGCTTTTGATGTTGTGTAAGGTGTGTTTTTATTTTTTCAATCAGTTCACTTCCTTAAGGTCATCTAGGAGGTTTAATCTCATATTAGTAGCCTCTCGTCACATGTTTACCCCCGTTGGCAGGTTACTTGGGTTGATGTGGGAAGAGAGTTGTTGAGTCTCAAAAGTGTCTTCCATATTCATACATATTCCCATTATGTCATAACCATCTAGCCCTTATTTCATAGCCATCTGACCTAAAGCCCTACATCAAATAACCATTTTTCATAAATATATGGGTTAGGATCCTTGTTTTCCAAAGTTATTTATTTTATGTATTTAAAGTAAATTTATGATTAGAAACTAGAAAATTAGCATAGTTTCATATATCTATATATGTGTTGTGAGTTTTGTGACATGTGTAGGTCAAAAAGGAGACTTCTAGAAGACCCTTATGTGGCACTCTAAGGCCAAATTCGAATTTGGTTGGAGAAGATCATGGGATCATGAGAACATGTGTCTCACTTCCTTCTTGTATTGAAACTCTAAGAGGATATGTGTCTCACTTCCTTGTTGTATTGAAAATCTAAGAGGATATGTGTCTCATTTCTTAAGTTGTGTTGAAATTCTAGAAAGACATGTGTCTTATCATTTCCTATTTTGATTGTAACTCTAGAGTTGGAGAGAGAGATTCATGGACTCTCATTAATGAGATGACTCCTCATATTTTGTATAAATAGGAGAAGCTTTCTCCTATCATGGGTAATGTAGAAGTAATGAAGAAGTAGGAGAAAATAGGAGTATTTTGTAACAAAGTTCAAGATGGAATGGGATGTAGATTTGTGAGATTTTCAATAAAGAAATTCAGTTCTTTGATGATGTTTTGATTACAACTTTAAGGAGCTGAAGAACTTCACCAAATTGGTAGCAGAGGGCCCCTGCTATCCAAGGAGGCTTCTACATGCTTTCTAGATAAGTAGCTTTTAATTCATGTCTTGCATTATTTGTTTAACTAAAAGATCATCATTATCTTACAATCATTCTTTTTCTTAAAATTATCTTCCAAAATATCATTATTAGATGAAAAAGATTTGGTTGTATCATGTTGAGTATCTTAGTTGCCTTTACGTTTCTGAAGTTGAATTTGTAGTTGTTTTTATTAACTACTGTAGTTATACTCATTCTAACTCTTCCACAAGAAGAAGCTCTTCCAAAAGATTATAATGATGAATGGGAAATGGCTATAGTATTGAAGGATTAGAAGTTGAATTCGTAGTTGCTTTTATTAGTTACTGTAGTTATACTCATTCTAACTCTTCCACAAGAAGAAGCTCTTCCAAAAGATTATAATGATGAATGGGAAATGGCTATAGTGTTGTAGGATTTAATTGTAATTTCTTTTTGTTCACTATCACAGTTACACTTGTTCTAAACACTCTTCCAAAAGAAGAAACTCTTCCAAAAGATCCTTATGATGTCCAAGGCATGACTATGATCTTGAACGTTTTAGTTGTGTGTTTTCACTAAGTACCATCGTTGTTCTCGCTCTTAAACGCTTGTCCAAAATATCATAATGACGAGTGGGAGATGGCTATGATATCTTAGTTTTTCATTGCTTTCAGTGTTTATGCTTGCATTTGCACTCAATTACACAGTCAGGATTGTTCTAAAAACTCTTCCAAAAGAAGGAACTCTTCCAAAATACCAATCATGATGGACAAACAGATTGTAGAATTCCATAGACTAGTTGCATGTTAATTCAGTTAGAGCACTTCGGAGTTAGATTACATAAAAACAATACGAAAAACACATACAACGAAGTAAGGAAGAGGTCACTTAAGCACATATAGTGCACCACACTTCATCAGTTTACTAGCCCTGGTTGATAATTTATGTTAGCAATTTAGGACGCTAAATTGACTACACATTTTGGCGCAGTTGCCGGGGAAGTGTAATTAGGAGACCTTATTTCTTACAACTAAAAAAAAAATTTTAATAATTCTTGAATATGCTCTCCTCTTGCACTTCGTGTGATCTGGAGGATCAGAAAAAGAGTTGTTATGTAAAAAAAAATTTAATAATTCTTGAGTAAGCTATCCTCCTGCACTTTGTGTGATCTGGAGGATCAGAAAAAGAATTGTTATGTGAAAAAGAAAAAAAAAGAGACAAAATAAACTTCAGCATTTCAATTGATTCAATTAAAAAAAAAAAAAAAAAAAAAGTGTTTCCAATACATTGTTTTGTTTAATGAAATATATATGTGTATTTTTAAATTTTTGAAAATATAACATACATAATTTTATTAACAAATCAATTAAAAAAAAAATCTCATGGAAATAAGACCCACGCATACGCATGAGGCCATTCTTTGGCTTGGCTTTACGCATATATGCAGACCTTCAATCCACACAAAGACCCATGCACTGCAATTTAAAAAAAAAAAAATTAACTTTCTCTTTTTCATATTCATTTTTCCTCAAACAACAGTTATTAGAAATCATTTTAAAAAAAAAATTGCACACAATGAATGTATATCACATGAAGAAACTGTTGATGAGGAAAAGATTGCAAATTGTTGATGAGAAGAAGATTGCAATTTGCTGATGAAGAGAAGATTACAAATTCAATTGTAAGGACATACAATGGAAGTGTATCATATGAAGAAATTGCTGATGAAAAGAAGATTTCAGACTGTTGATGAAGAGAAGATTGTAGATTCCATTGCAAGTAATTGGAATGAGGAAGATCAATCTGAACTTCTCTGTGAGATACAAGCCATTACACTTCAAAACCTGCAAAATAAAAACAAATCAAACCACAAGTAATTGCCAGAAAACTAAATGCGTCATTGTCAAAAACACCCGATTTTAAAATGAATTTTCTGAGCAAACTAGGACGAATTAGAAAAAAAATAAAACATGGGTTTTTTCAGGAACGGGGTGAATTAGGTAATCCTATAAGAACTTTCTGAAATTCGCAGCCATTTGGGAGAAATTCAGGGTTCTTAGGAGCACTAATTTGCAGTGTGCGTGAGAGAAAAATGTTTTTTTTATTATGAGAATAGTCACGGTTTTGAGAGATAATCAAGGAACTGATTTCCTTACTTGAGGGAAAATGTGGCAGAATTCATGTGTGGTGGCACATGATGAATGACAAATGGATCATTTGAGGCAAGCACATTATCACATGTGCATCAAATGCAAGTTGTATAAATTGAAAAGGACTCTGCCTTCATCTCCTTCATAGTTAGGAATTTGACTTTAGAAATTTCAAGTTTTTTATTTTTATTTTGCATGAAAGAGGCATTGGCATGACTTTGTTTCAAAAATATTCATAAGGACAATTATTTCATCCATGCTTTATTTCATTTAAAAAATAAAAAATAAAAAAAATTCAAAAAAAATAAAAAAAAATTGAATCAATAAAATGAATAAGCTATTTGCTCACTTTTCTGAAGGTATTGATTAATTTTGGACTGATGATGAAAGATGAATGACTAACTTTTTATTCAAGATTTTTAACAACTGAAAAACCTCATTGTTTAAATCAGCCTAACTTTTTCATACAAAATCAGATTTTGATGATTTAAGTATCATTGGAAAGGTCTTAATAAGATCTACACAGTGAGAAATCCATCATTAGAGTTTGAAAATGTAAATAATGAAATAAATTGCTGAAAAGAAGTAACATTCAACTTGAGGCACTAATTCCAAAACAGGTATAATTTTTTTTTATTTTTCCTTTGAAGAACTTGTTTCATTAATACAAATTCTTAGTTTTGTATGTAAATATCATAACTAGAGAGATTGATCACCTCTCTCCTTTGATAATCTTACATTCCATTGTAGAAGAAGTATTAGTTTTTTTGCAGGTTCTAGGAGGAAGGAAAAATGACTACAAGAGAATTGTGTCTCTCTAAGAGACCAATTTGTTTCATAAGAGGATGATCAGCAACAAAGAGGAAATATGCTGATGCAAAATCAGATCCAAATACTTGAAAAACTTTCAGATACCATTGTCTCCATCACATCCATACCTCATAATAAACCATTCACCTCATTTCACTTCATATTTTCCATTTACATTCACATCCACTTTCCATTTCTTTTTGTCCATTCATAACCACAAATAAAAGCAAGAGGCTCATTCACATGCTTATTGCCCATTGCCATTTCTCATTCACATGCTTATTGCCCATTTCCATTTCTACTTTTCATTACCATCTTCCATTTTCATCTTTCATTTCTTATCATTTTCATTCTGCAAATAAGCCCTGCTTCAATACAAATTATTGAGTCCATAGTCCTTTGAGTCTAAGTTCTTTGTAAAAACACCTTGAGACTTGCATGCCTTAATGGCAAGTTCTCATGCTGACAAACAATGGGAATACATTAATGTCCCTTGTTCGTCAGATCTTCTAGGTGACTCGACATCAGCAAAACCATTCGTACCTAGCAAGATGTGTTTGGGCATCTTGACTCTCATTGTCATCAATGGTGAGAGTTCTCGTGTTGACTAGTGGCATCCATTAATGGCCACTAATTCAACAATTTCCTACTATGTTTGACATCAGAACATCTTTCACATAGTAGGAATTGTGCCAATGAGTTTTTAAGACATGAAGACTATTATTTTCAGCATTTTGGAGCAGATTCAGCAAGTTTTAGTAGAAGCAATAAAAAGTCATCTCATCTCTTTATCCATGACTCCTCTTGTTCAGCCACTTGAAGAAGAATATGATCAGAATTTTGCAGCCACCACACACACAACTCATCCACATTTAAGGTAAGTGAAGGTATGTTGTTTTCTAATTTTTAGTCATGTAATTCATTAGAATGCTAAAATTGTAACTTTGGAAAAATTTCTCACTCCCTTTTTCACATTGTCATATCTTTAGTTGGGGGGAAGGGACATCATTTCATATCCACATGTCATACACTATCACACATTTTTATTTCATTTCCACCCGCATATACTTCCCAACCAACTATTGTTGCAACATGATCCAAAAGATTATATGCCTTGCAAATGATCAATTCATTGATGAAGTAATTGATTGTAAATGTTTTCATGAACTTTGATGCAACAAAGAAAATAAAGAATTGCTACACAAGAACCATTGCTCAAAAAGAATTGGTTGTCACACAAGAACCAATCATTAAAAAAAAGTTGCAATCAAGTGTATTATACTTTGCCAAAAAGAAAATATCAAGAAGCAAAGTTTGGAACGAATTTATATGAGTCAAAGATCAACTCATGGACAAATGAATCATTGCAATAGTTGCATGAGGACATGCAACAACTTCAGTTGGGGGCTATGTTGAGTCTCAAAAGTGTCTTCCATATTCATACATATTCCCATTATGTCATAACCATCTAGCCCTTATTTCATAGCCATCTGACCTAAAGCCCTACATCAAATAACCATTTTTCATAAATATATGGGTTAGGATCCTTGTTTTCCAAAGTTATTTATTTTATGTATTTAAAGTGAATTTATGATTAGAAACTAGAAAATTAACATAGTTTCATATATCTATATATGTGTTGTGAGTTTTGTGGCATGTGTAGGTCAAAAGGAGACTTCTAGAAGACCCTTATGTGGCACTCTAAGGCCAAATTCGAATTTGGTTGGAGAAGATCATGGGATCATGAGAACATGTGTCTCACTTCCTTGTTGTATTGAAACTCTAAGAGGATATGTGTCTCACTTCCTTGTTGTATTGAAATTCTAAGAGGATATGTGTCTCCTTTCTTAAGTTGTGTTGAAATTCTAGAAAGACATGTGTCTTATCATTTCCTATTTTGATTGTAACTCTAGAGTTGGAGGGAGAGATTCATAGACTCTCATTAATGAGATGACTCCTCATATTTTGTATAAATAGGAGAAGCTTTCTCCTATCATGGTTAATAAAGAAGTAGGAGAAAATAGGAGTATTTTGTAACAAAGTTCAAGATGGAATGGGATGTAGATTTGTGAGATTTTCAATAAAGAAATTCAGTTCTTTGATGATGTTTTGATTACAACTTTAAGGAGTTGAAGGACTTCACCAAATTGGTAGCAGAGGGCCCATGCTATCCAAGGAGGCTTTTACATGCTTTCTAGATAAGTAGCTTTTAATTCATGTCTTGCATTA
Organism: Pinus albicaulis; assembly: GCA_034641835.2. NCBI lineage: Eukaryota > Viridiplantae > Streptophyta > Pinopsida > Pinales > Pinaceae > Pinus > Pinus albicaulis. The sequence continues at coordinate 1,360,456,109 of CM076570.1, forward strand.
TTTGTTTAACTAAAAGATCCTCATTATCTTACAATCATTCTTTTTCTTAAAATGCTCTTCTAAAATATCATTATTAGATGAAAAAGATTTGGTTGTATCATGTTGAGTATCTTAGTTGCCTTTACGTTTCTGAAGTTGAATTTGTAGTTGTTTTTATTAACTACTGTAGTTATACTCATTCTAACTCTTCCACAAGAAGAAGCTCTTCCAAAAGATTATAATGATGAATGGGAAATGGATATAGTATTGTAGGATTAGAAGTTGAATTCGTAGTTGCTTTTATTAGTTACTGTAGTTATACTCATTCTAACTCTTCCACAAGAAGAAGCTCTTCCAAAAGATTATAATGATGAATGGGAAATGGCTATAGTGTTGTAGGATTTAATTGTAATTTCTTTTTGTTCACTATCACAGTTACACTTGTTCTAAACACTCTTCCAAAAGAAGAAACTCTTCCAAAAGATCCTTATGATGTCCAAGGCATGACTGTGATCTTGAACGTTTTAGTTGTGTGTTTTCACTAAGTACCATCGATGTTCTTGCTCGTAAACGCTTGTCCAAAATATCATAATGACGAGTGGGAGATGGCTATGATATCTTAGTTTTTCATTGCTTTCAATCTTTATGCTTGCATTTGCACTCAATTACACAGTCAGGATTGTTCTAAAAACTCTTCCAAAAGAAGGAACTCTTCCAAAATACCAATCATGATGGACAAACAGACTGTAGAATTCCATAGACTAGTTGCATGTTAATTCAGTTAGAGCACTCCGGAGTTAGATTACATAAAAAAAATACGAAAAACACATACAACGAAGTAAGGAAGAGGTCACTTAAGCACATATAGTGCACCACACTTCATCAGTTTACTAGCCCTGGTTGATAATTTATGTTAGCAATTTAGGACGTTAAATTGACTACACAAGAGTGTTACACCAACTACTTGAAAATCAACATCAACAACAATTTCAATATCTGCAGTAGGTGATATCTGTGGTGAGTTCCACACTTTCTTAATCTACTATAGTAGTAGGCAACTAGTGGCTCTATCAGGGTCAATGAACTCGGGACAAGGCATTTTTCATGAAAGTCGTTGGATTTGGATTAGGAACACCAAAGAGACTTGGAATATAATAAAGAATTTATAGCACGAAAAAATATGCTACAAGTCATGATATTAGTTTCACAATTTGTGTGGATTCCTTTGCTATTGTAAAGAGACACGCATGCAAGAGACTGTTGACTAGAAACGAATAAGATTAGTTTCACAATTTTTGTGGATTCCATTGCATCTCAACAAGCGAATTTAGCCTTTGATTCCATTATTCTAATGGAGAAATCATTTTTTTCCACATTATTGATCTTCTCTACAACAAAACGATGGTGTGGAACACTCTAGTGTCCAAAAATGTATCATTTGTCGCAAGCAGAGATAGAAATTGGGTTGTTTGTTTGAAATCATGGTTGTTTATGCATGCTTTGGTAAATGGTAATTTTTTATGGTGAAAATATATTGGAATTAAAAAGTTTACATATTGAGATTAGCCACCTCAATATGAATTTATTTTGTTAGAATTGGCTACTCTAACAAATGACAAGGAAAGTATGGAGATCCAAGATTACCATTAATAATGTGGATGAAGAGATTCATGAATTAGTGTAGAGATCTTTGAAATTTTGTTCAAGGATAGAAGGTGATAGAGAGGTTGTGAGAGAGACAATGTTTTTGGAAGCAATATGTAAGCAAAGTGTATTGGTTGTGGCAGTAACAAGAGATTTTGAATAAGGATGGACAACAAAGCCAAAATTTTATTATTAATTACACATATTTTAGTAAGAAATTATGATGTTTTTTAGTGGTCTTTGGAAAGTATGTACCTGGTAACTCCATGAGTTGGAGTGTGTAATGTAAGCTAGATGAGGCATGTGTACCCCCATAAAGTTTGTGGTAATCTCAAAACCACTTTGTAAATGCAGGTTTGCGGTAGCCAAAAACCACTATGTAAGTGAAACTTTGTGGTAAGCCAAAAATCACTTGTGACAGTGTATGTAAGTGCAGGTTTTTGGTAAGTCAGAAACCACTTTGCAGTGTAGGTTTTTGGTAAGGCAAAAACCACGTGTGAGAGTGAAGTGGGCAGGGATTCATGTAGGCATGGTTTAGGGTCAGCTGACAAAACCCTAGGCATGGTTTAGGATAAACCGATACAACCTAGAGCATGGTTATAGGTAATCCGAGAAAACCCATGATGATGATGATGGAGTGGGATTTGCAGGGACATGTACAGGTATGTAGATAACATGGAAAACTTTAAGTGTATTTCACATGTTTTCATTCATGCCTTTATGAATTCATTTTTTAACATTGAAATGCCTAGTTTAGATTCAACTTTGTGATCTATTTTTATAACATATTGCAAGGAGAGTGCTTACAATATTCATGGTCAAGTGAAGGTCGAGATGGTGGATATAGGATTAAAGATTGGATGTGGATGGTAGAGCGTTTCAGAGCTCGAATTGGTAACTAGACATACAAATGGTTGTCATTAGGAGGCCGCCTCATTCTTGTACAGGATATCTTATCACAACTGATGGTTTATTGGGGCCATTTGTATTATATTCCATCCAGGATAGTTGCTCTGATAAAGACAAATATGGCTAGATTTCTGTGGGGAGGCACAAAAATGGCCAACAAATTTCACCTCTGCAAAATCGAGATTATATGCAGTCCTAAAGAACAGGGTGGATGGGGCATTCTTAATACACGCATATTCAATATTGCTCTGCTTATGAAATCCTTTTGGTGCGCGATCAGTGGGAATAGTATCTGGTGCGCTATTATAAGGTGAAAATACATTGGGGACGACTATCTACAGCAGCTTATATGTCATGAAATCTGATGGCCTCGGAACAACTCAGCAATATGGAACAGTTTTAAAAAAGTGGTGGAAAATGTTATAAACCGCCTGGCTTGGCATTTCTGTAATGGTCAGAGCATTCCGCTTACTTTCAAGAACATCATGTCTGTTCATCAACAAGTCTATCTCTCCCCTCGCCTTATTCACCGGCTTTCTCACAGGGGATGCTTCTTTCTCTCTCAGACTATACTATATTGGTCATATGGCACCCCAATATTTAAATCTGCTGATCAACTGGGCTTAAACGAGGATGATGCGGAGGAATGGGAACGAATTCGGGATTCTTTAAGAGGCTCGGGACTATGTCTCTCTCAACAACCAGATCAAATCCGATGGAATGGACCCACAAGGAACAATTCTCTCATCGTAAAGGATATTTACAGGGGACTCATTTCTGCACCAATGGAGCCTCAATCTCCATGCTCATTCAATCCATTCTGGAGGCGTTGGATCCCAACTAAGATTGCAATCTTCGGATGGCTGGTGTGGCGCGATAAGATCCTTACCTGGAACAATCTCAACAGACGTGGCATACAAGGCCCAAATAGATGTGCAGTTTGTAAAAAGGAAGGTGAAGATGTTAATCATTTATTCTTCAAGTGCCCGGTGATTAAGGGACTCTGGAATCTATTCTGTCCATATTTTATGAATCCGTCATGGGAAGCTAATGATTTCATAGCAGCCATAATGGAATGGGAAAAACTATCTGGCAAATTCCAACATCTTCCTTTCTTCTTCATCTAGGAAGTATGGAAGGGTCGAAACTCATTGATATTTGAAGACAGACCCTTCCGAATTCATGATATATTTTCCAAGATCATGGTATGGATTGAGAATCGGCCTATACCTTGCCAGCTAACTGTTGACAAATCACATAGAAACAGGCCACATGAGATTGCGATTCCTGCAATATTTTTTTATGGGGCTTCTGCGGATGGTTTCACAGGATGTGGAGTATGGATAAAGACAGCTCAGAAGGATAGAACTCACATCTTCTGGAATGGGGGGCCGGGATCCAACAACAAAGCCGAAATTATGGCCCTGTGGGGTGCTCTCATGGCTGCTGCTGACCTCCAATTACAGAATGTTAATATATACGGTGATTCTAAGTTGGTGACTGAATGGATCACAGGTAATTTGTCAATGAACAATCCTGTATTAGTGGGCTGGAGACAGAGAACCCTCCGACTGTGGCAGATGCTGGATTGTCCACCTATTACACACATCTACAGAGAGAATAATACTAGGGCTGATGGTCTCTCTAAAAAGGGTCTTAACACAGATTTTGGGATTATTTATTTTTCCAGATTCAGGGACGGGAGGGTGGTTTGGAACTCTTCTGTTCCAATCCCGTGACAGACATACCAGAAAAGAACAGGGGCATAAAATCTCTCCCCTTTTTTGACTAATCAATTTTTTGTTATAGTAATAGCGATCATATAAAAGTCAGCGTTATAGTAGGTCATGAATAAATGATTGATGATGGCGGTCAGGTCTGTGTAAGGTTATGGCTTTGCAGATTAGTGTTCACAGTCCTCTAAAATGACATTTCAGCTGCAAGGAATACTGATCATGGAGGGCGGAATCGGGCGACTTTAGAAATGTAATATCTGAAGCGAGACAATATTATCTGTGACTTTCAATTCAAGCGAGCCTGCAAAATAGCCAAGATGGAATATATGGATAGCCTATTCAACAACGAGCCTCTGTACATGGAGCAAGCGAGCCTGATTATCTTAAAACCAAATATATTCGGCATCAAGCGAGCCTGTAAAACATCCGTGCCAATACACACTTCAGTGCTTATTTGGTATAAGCTTCATACAGATGGTTCTATTTCCAAGCGAGCCTGGTCAATTAATACACATAGAGACGGGTCTCTCGGATGTCCTGGGAGTATGCAACAATTTCCAATATACAAGGGAGCCTGTCAGTTAGAATAACAAGCGAGCCTGCTAGATAGACTTCAATGACTAAGTGCAACTCTTCGAAGTTATCTACCCGAGGATTTTCCACAAAGGCTAGGACCTAATTTGATGATCATCTACAGATTCAACAATATCTTCACGTGGATAACCATATTTAGGACAATTCTGCCTTCTTACCAATCTGCTTTCCATATGATGATAGAGTTTTCTTGTCTCTGTTTGTTTTCTACATCTTTTACAGTTTTCACAATCCCATTAGGTAGGATGGAACTAAATGTAATTGGGTTGAGTTAATCTCCCATATATTGCTGGCCTACTACTGTGCTTTGTTCATGCTATAAACAAACAACACTATAATGGCCAAATGATGATGGTATTCTCGCTGGGCATATCAGCTGAGATGTATATGTGACAATGTACTGTTTATATCATAAGAAAGGTCGAGATGGCAGCAGGTGCCAGCTACCGCATAGGTCCAGATTCTCAATGGGCTCATCGAACAACGATTATTCTCAATAAAATTATTCTTCATCTAGCGTGTGTAATTGGTTTGCATTAGTTAGGTTCCTAGATTTTTTTAAAATATTCTATTAAATCTACGTTTGCTGGTATAAGCTCTCATTATCAAAGTAGGGCGGAGAGTAGTCTGAATATATTAATGATATATAGGGAGAGGACTTTTGTTTAGATCTGCCCAGCTGTCTGTTCGGTCTTCTTAGCTGTTTTCTGTGCAGCCTGGCTTAATTTCTCTGGAACATCTTTTGTTCGGGGCTGCCCATAGCATGAGCTTTCCAGTTGTCTGTTTGATAATTTTTACTGTGTAGTTAGCCATTCTTTAGAATTTCAAAGTTTTTGGTTGGAGTAAATATTAAGCACATATACTAAGTGGATCATCTTATTATCTTCTGATTTTATTCTCTTTCACATTTTATTATCTTTCCATTTTATTTTTTAAATATCATTTTATCCTTAGCCAATAGAATGAAAGAAAGCCAACATGCTATTGGATCTTCATATTTATCTTTTTATTATCTCAATGTTACTATCTACCTTTTTACTATCTCAATGTTACTATTGACAATCAGTAACTAGTCAATGGTCATTAAAGAAGCAAGGCTTTATATGTTTATGGTTAGTTTTTGATAAAATATACATATACAATGAGTTGTTTACTAAAGCTACAGAATAGCTTTCACAAGGCAAGTTTTTGTAAAAGGAATTTCAAAAAATTAGATATTTGAAATGTTTGAATCGTTTTTTTATAGTGGAAATGGATTCAACACTATCAAAAACCTCTAAAACAGCCAAAATCATGAAATTTGATAACTATAATCCAGATTTTCAAAACTTTCTGCCAGAATTTTTTATATTTTTCTAGAATTTCTAAATTATTTTGAGAGATTTTTAAATCTAAGGCCATATACAATCTCAATGCCCATTGACAAACCACCAAACCACCTATTTATTGCCCAATATTACAGCTGCCCATGAAAATCTCTGCCAACAATATCAACCACTGCCACCTATTTATTGCCCCCAGTATTACAGCTGCCCATGAGAATCTCTGCCCACAATATCAACCTATTATCAGTGGGAATTGATTATTGAACTCAAATTAATTAATCCTGTGATAATATTTCAAAGACCATGTAATATTTTTATCGAGTCTTATTGGCAGACCGGTATTAGGCAACATTGTCTTCTTGAAACTAAATGATTTTGGAAAAATTGTCAGAGGCCAGTCTGGCCACCTTTTGACTTTATCACCTCTGGCTGAGCCTTCCACAGTCTTCTCACTCGTTTTCATGGCGTCTCCCGCCTTCTCCCCCACATGTCCCGCGTTTCCGTTCTCCGCTAATTTCTCCGGCTTGTCCTCACAGGACACCACTGAAGCACCTAGGAAAATGGTGATCAGAATACCAGAGAACCTAACAACACCGCCACATTAATACGCTCTCTCTCATCTTTGCAGCATATTCAAATTATCAGTAATTTTTCAATATAGTTTTAATTAACCCTAACAAAACCCTGAAATTCACAAGGCTTAGAGCCGTTATAGCAGGCCTCGAGGAGGAGTGCCAGCAACCACATAGTTCCAAATTTCAATGGCCTATAAATTTTCCAAACGGGCCTATAAATTTGACGGTCCACTGTTAGATACTAAGTAAATATATTTTATACCAAGTTTCCTTTACTAATTACATATGAATGTTTATATCATAGTAATTCGAATTCAATCTTAAAATTCAATACCGAAAAAATTAGAGAGTATGCTCATATTAATGCTTAAAATTTTGAAAATGGAAAAGATCATTATATTCCAATCTTTAAAGAAAAGTAATAACTTTTCTTTATAAGAATAATTATGTTCGTTTATTTTCAATAATAAATTTTTTTTTTCTAAGATGTTATAACTTTTCTTGCTTAGGATGATGAAAAACAAATGAAAAGTAAATTTGGGAGAACATGTAAAGTAAAATCTATTAATGGACTCAAAATTAGAATTCTATGAAAAATTTAGAATACTAAATATTAAAAATAAGGTTTAAGTGGTCTCTAATACATACTAGGAAATTTATGTCTTTTTTTCCAAAAAAATAAATAAATCGAATATTAGAGTATAGAGACTTACATAGCATATGCAAAAGCATTCTAGAGGACTGTTTTTCTCCCTTTTAAGAAAGAAAAGTAGTTTCAGTTGTGATAAATAAGATGTGCATATTCATCAACCAGCCTTATCCACAAAAGCGTGAGACCTCCTCTTCCCTTCCCTCCTCCCACAAAAGCGTGAGACCTCCTCTTCCCTTCCCTCCTCCCGAGCTTCCTTTAGGGAAAAACAACTGAAACAGAGGAGAGTAGGGACTACTGTCAGAAACAAGGAAACTGGGAGCTGACACTGTTCCAGTTTCCATCCAAAACCAACAAAAAAAGAGTATTTACTCAAGACCTGAGCCTCCTCTATGAGGAAAACAGCTCAAGATCAAGAGAGATGTTTGAAAGTATTTTGTATCATAGTATTGTAAATTTTTTTGCAAAAACAAAATATTTACAGCTTGTAAAGACACAGAAGAGCAGAGTCTAGAGTTTTTATACAAAGACAGGCTGATCAATGGCTTGAACAAGCCCATCAACTAGTTCCACCACTATCCAAGACCCCAGATCTTGCTCAACGCCTTCTTTAAAAAGGCGATTTGCATCGTGGTTCCTTTCCCTGTAAATATAGAAATCTCAATAAAAAGAATTTTCAAGCGATTAATCTCGTCAAGCAAAGGCAGTAAAATATAATTATTACAATGTTGAAACCCATTGAACCACTTTACAACATTCATAGAGTCCCCAAAAACCTGAACCACTCTCAAGTCCATATAAACTTTGAAAATGTAAAAACATCCTCATTTCTGGAAAAAGGAATGCATTCATTAGTTCAAGATTTGAAATGGCACTAGATTTATTAGATAAGGGCTAATTATCAACTAATAAATCAATAAATCAAGACTAAGATACAATGTAACATTAAATTATTAAATTTAAAATTTAGATAATGATATAAAAATATAATACTAAAGCCATCAAAATTTCTAAATAAACTTAAAACTTCAACCCATTTATATGGAAACTAAATTTATTTAACAATAATAAAAAATAATATTAACCATATATTTTTTAATATTATTTTTTATTATAAATAGTAAAAACAACCTCTATTGGAATTCCAAAAGTAATGATGCGACTACAGCAATAATCATCACTATCCTCCAACCTCTGCTTCCAAAAAATTTGTCCATATACCATAAATGTGTCTTAGATTTTCTTACATGTTTTTAAATATAGAATTTGCTATCCTCCAACCTTTCCGTCCAAAAGATTTGTCCATATGCCAGAAGCTTGTTTTATATGTTTTTAAATATAAAATTTATTTTCGTTTCAAATTTTGTAATAGAGAAGCTTCTGTTTTTTAATATAGAATTTGTAGCAAAATAAAAAACCATACAGTATTGAACCTCTAGAATTAATAAACGAATCTAACCAAACCAATGAATAGGATTTTTTTTTTATTTTTGTGCCAATTGGGGGGAATTCGATAACTAAGGCTTATATAAATAAACTAGAAAATATTTATATGTTATATTAAGAACATATAATGTATCTGTTTTCTAGAGATTGTCCATTTTCAGTGAACAATTTATATTAAAGGTTATTAGAGTCACACTCATTTTTGGCTCATTATTTTTTTTTAACTGGAATGTTTTAAGTTTGATATTGAAATTAGTTTTTGCATGTTTTAGGTTTGTTATTGTAAATTAGTTTTCTAATTTTTATAATGGTTTGAATTGTCAATGTAAATTAAATTTGTAAGTTTTGGAATTGTATATTGTTATTTATGCATAATTCTAATTTGAATTATTTATACAAAGTAATTATTTTATTAAAAAATTATTTAATTATAAGGGTATAGCTATGAAGTATTGTACAACATGTACTCCAAGCTCCGTTGCTCTTGGGAGCTTGTAGGAAACGCTCCAAATTTTTGATGTTTTGGGAGCTTGGGAGTTTCATTGCAATGAAGAAGTGAAAACTTAGGTTTATTGGACAGTGGAAGCAGTGAAAACTTAGGTTTATTGGACAGTGGAAGCAGTGAAAACTTAGGTTTATTGGACACTGGAAGCTTGGGTGTTGCTTAACCAATATGGAAATAAATTAATTATTTTCTTTTTATTTTTAAAATATATTAAATTTTAATATATTATATTATTGCAGCTCCTAACTTGACGTTTCCTGTAAATTCATTTCTAGCCCTATCTGGTACTAATTTCAGTGTACCAACATAGTGTTTAATATATATATATATATATATCTATCTATATATATATATATATATATATATATATATATATATATATATATATATATATGTTACTACTTGTATATGGATAAGTATAAACAAAATCATTCATGGCAACTAGATTGAAATTGAAATTCAACTCGTTTCAGAGTACCAACATAGTGTTTAATATACATTTCATTTTTTTTAAAAGAAAAAATCACTATATTTCATAATATATATATATATATATATATATTGTTGAGATTTGCATATTAAATTGGCTAAAATCTCACGGCTAATGCCAACAATAGGGTTTGTTGCAAATCTGAAGGCATCAAATCCTAAAGATAAGATATAAATCCTATTTTCTTGTGATAGGAAGGAATTGAATTTAATATTCAGTTTTTACTCTACATCTATAAATTGTAAGCCCGTAGAGGAAAAAATATGAGGAAGAGGAAGAGCTTGAGTGAGAAATCCGTTGATGTAATATCCTATTGAATAAGAAGAAAACCGATATCTCTGTTTGGTGGATGTAGCCCAAAAATGGTTGGGTGAACCACGTTAAATTCATTGTCTCCATTTATGTTGTGTCTGAATTATTTAGTTCTCTGTTGTGCATATTCTAAACAATTGGTATCAGAGGTTTGTATACGTTGCATGTTTGTTGAGTATATGCTATGTGGAGAGCAGCGCTATGAACTGGTGCAAATATCTGCGTGAAGTGGAGCTATTAAGTGCAAATCTCTGCAAATTTATTTGTAGAGCTAGTGCAAATCTCTGGTTTTTTGTATGGTGCGTGAAGTGTAAACTGAGGTAAATAGAAAATTAAACCAAAATTCCTGCATTCTTATTTTCACACGGAATTTAGATCGCTAGGTGAGTAGTTTGTTTGCTGTTTGGAATTTGTTGAGCAATTTGGTGGTATTTGCAAATGGTATTTGCAATTTACAGTTTGTGGCTGCATAATTTGGTGAAACCATTGTTGTTTAAGAAGCCTGGAAATGGTATCCAATTACGAATAATTGCATGTTTGAAAAGGGGAATTTTATCAAATTGTTAATATGATTAAAAAGGAAATTAAGGATCCATAGAGAAGAAGTTAAATTAAATATGACAAAAACTCAAAGTGCTCGATTTGAGATCGAGAAGTTTAATGGGAGGAATAACTTCGAAATCTGGAAAGTCAAGATGCATGATTTACTTGTGCAACAAGGCGTGGCGAAGGCACTTTTGGGAAAATCCAAATAACCTTTGGCCATGACAAATGACGAATGGAGTGAGATCAATGAAATATCACTAAGCGCCATATTATTGTGTTTGGCGAATGATGTTTTATTTAACATCGTATCAGAGAAAACAGCTGTTGGTCTATGGACAAAGCTAGAAAAACTGTACATGACTAAATCCTTAACAAATAGGATTCTTCTGAAAAGACGGTTGTACAGCTTGTGCATGAAGGAAGGTACAACAATAACCGATCATTTGAATACCTTTAATACTCTCTTGGTGCAGTTAGATAGCATAGATGTAAAATTTGATTCCGAAGATAAAGCTATAACTTTATTATGTTCTTTACCTGAGTCATGGGATCATTTTGTTACTTCTATAAGTCTCATTTCATTAGAAACCCTTGAATTTGATGATGTTGTTGGAGCTATGCTATCTGAAGAAACTAGAAAAAGGTCAAATTTAGAAACCTCTACATCAGAAGTAATGATGGTTAGAGGTCGATCTAAAGAAAGACGCCAAAGTCAACAAAACAACTCATAGTCGAAATTGAAAGGGAAGAAGAGTAAGCTAAATGTTGGTTTTGCGGAAAATCGGGACATTTGAAGAAGGACTGTTGGAAGAGACAGAAAACATCTAGAGGAGACTCTTCGACAGAAAATAAGGAAGCAAACACGACAGATATAGGTTCGGCATCCGGTTCAGGTATAAGTGATGAAGTTTTATCAGTTAATTTTTCAAATCATGATCAACATTGGTTGTTAGATTCTGGTGCGTCCAATCACATGTGCATTCATAAACAACGGTTTAAATCTTATAAGTCAATCAATGATGGAGTATTTTACATGGGCAATGATGTCTCATGTAATTTTTTGGGAATTGGGAGCATCCATATTAAAATGTTTGATGGGACAATCAAAATCTTAACTGATGTAAGACATGTGCCTGAACTCAGGAAAAATCTTATTTCTCTAGGAGTGTTAGACACAAATGGATATAAAACTTTTATTCAAGGTGGAGTAATGAAAATTTACAAATTAATCTTATTATTAATGAAAGCAAAGAAGGTTGGAAATCTTTTTCAGTTGGAAGGAAGAACAGAGTCAGATCATGCTTCAACTGTATCTGAAAAGGATAGTGATTCTATTTGACTATGGCATCAACGGTTGGGCCATATGAGCAAAAGAGGATTAAAGATCTTATCTGATCATATTTTACTTCCTATTTTAAAATCTTTTAATTTAGATTTATGCAAAAATTGTATTTATGGGAAACAAAGTAAGCAGAAATTTAAAACTGGAAAACATACTAGCAATGGAATCCTTGATTATATCCATTTTGATGTTTGGGTTCCATCTCCTACAACTTCATATGGAGGATCATCATATTTTGTATCTTTTATAAATGATTTCTCTAGGAAATTATGGGTCTACATGTTAAAAAGAAAGTCTGATGTATTCACAGTTTTCAAGCAGTTTAGAGCATTAGTAGAAAATATCACTGGAATAACCATTAAATGTTTAAGAACTGACAATGGTGGTGAATTTACTTCAAAATAATTTGATAATTATTGCAAGGAAGTTGGGATCGAAAGACAGAGAACTATTACATGTACTCCTCAGCAAAATGGAGTTGTTGAACACATGAACAGGACTCTCTTAGAAAGAGCAAGAAGTATGCTAAGTAACGCCAATTTGCAGAAGGAACTATGGACAGAAGCAGTAACTACGGCTTTTTATTTGGTAAATCGATCACCATCAACTGCAATAAGATGCAAAATTCCTCAAGAGGTATGGAAGGGTCATCCTTGTGATTATTCTAAACTGAAATTTTTTGGTTGTGATGCATATGCTCTAATTCCAAAACATCAGTGTTCTAAATTAGATCCTAAATAAAAAATATATATCTTTTTTGGATATGGTGATGGGATTAAGGGATACAGGGTGTGGGATCCTACTACTCACAAGATCATCATTAACAGAGATGTTAAATTCAATGAATCTTCACTCGATAATCCAAATGTAGATACTCAATTGAAACAGGAAAATGTACCTAAGTTTCAACATATTCAGTTTGAAACCAGTTCAAATACTGAAGATAGTAAAAATGAACAAGTTTCAGATGAAGATCGTGAAGAAGTTCCTACAAATAATAACATTCAGCAAATTGTTGAAGAACCAGAAACATCTTTAAGCAGGTCCACAAGAATCAGATTTCCTCCTAGAAGGTATGATGATTATGTTACTTCAGTTTCTTTAACCACTAATGATGATGAACCTTTATGCTATCAGGAAGCTGTAGAAGGTTCTAACAGTGATAAGTGGAAAGAAGCTATGAAGGATGAGATGAAGGCATTATACAAGAATGCCACATGGGACTTGGTAGAACTTCCTAAAGACAGAAAAACTGTAGGATGTAAATGGACTTATAAATTGAAAAGGGGTGTTGATGATAAAGAAGACAGGTACAAAGCAAGGCTAGTTGCGAAAGGTTTTTCTCAGAAAGCAGGAATTGACTTTCATGAGATATTTTCACCAGTTGTTAAAATTGTTTCAATTCGGATTGTGTTAGCATTAGTTGCTTTACTTGATTTAGAGTTACAACAACTATATGTTAAGACTACATTCTTACATGGAGATTTAGATGAAGAGATTTATATGGAACAACCTGAAGGGTTTGTTCAAAATCGCAACTAGAAATTTGTCTGCAGGCTCAAGAAATCATTGTACGGTCTGAGGCAGTTGCCAAGACAATGGTACAAGAAATTTTATTCTTTCATGTTGAGCCAAAATTATATAAGAAGTGAATATGATCATTGTGTTTACTTTAAGAAATTAAGTAATGACAAATTCATTATCTTAGTATTAAATGTTGACGATATGCTTTTAGCAAGAAAAAGCATAAGTGAGATCAACAGGTTAAAGGCTCAGATGGCTAGGACGTTTGATATGAAAGATCAAGGAGCGGCAAGACAGATTTTGGGCATGGAGATTTTCAGAGACAGGAGCAATGGTAAGCTGTGGTTATCACAACAAAAGTTTATTGAGAAAATACTCTTAAGGTTTGGTATGAATAATGTGAAGCCAGTTTCAGTCCCTTTAGCTTCCCATTTTAAGCTTTCTTCAAGTCTTTGTCCTAATAAAAATGAAGAAAAGGAATATATGTCTTGAATACTATATGCTAATGCAGTAGGAAGTTTGATGTATGCAATGGTTTGTACACGACCAAATATTTCACATGCAGTTGGGGTTGTCAGTAGGTATATGGAAAATTCAGGGAAAGAACACTAGGCAGCTGTGAAATGGGTACTTCAGTATTTGAGAGGCACAAGTGATTATTGTATCACTTATAACAAAAGTAGTGAATTTGTTTGTGGATATGTTGATTCTGATTTTGTAGGTGATATGGATGAGAGAAGGTCAACTTCAGGATATGTCTTTATTCTTGCAAGTGAAGCTATTAGCTGGATGTCTAAGCTACAAAACATTGTTTCTTTATCCACTACAGAAGCAGAATACATAGCTGCTTCACATGCTTGCAAAGAAGCGGTTTGGTTGAAAGGTTTGTTTGGTGAGTTTGGTAGGTTGCAAGACAACATAAAGTTATTTTGTGACATTCAAAGTGCAATTTATTTGGCTAAAAATCCAGCCTATCATAGTAAATCAAAGCATATACCTATAAAGTACCATTTTGTAAGACAGGTTATCACTGAACAGGGAGTCTCTCTTGAAAAGATGCATACAAAGGAAAACTGTGTAGGCATGTTCACAAAACAAGTTTTATTAGAGAAGCTATGATGGTGTCTGGCTTCTCTTAGCTTGCAAAAAAAATGAAAATAATAACAGGAACAAGGTATCAGGTTAATTGTTGTCAAGGTGGAGATTGTTGAGATTTTGCATATTAAATTGGCTAAAATCTCACAGCTAATGCCAACAATAGGGTTTGTTGCAAATCTGAAGGCATCAAATCCTAAAGATAAGATATAAATCCTATTTTCTTGTAATAGGATGGAATTGAATTTAATATTCAATTTTTACTCTACATCTATAAATTGCAAGCCCGTAGAGGCAAAAATATGAGGAAGAGGAAGAGCTTGAGTGAGAAATCTGTTGATGTAATCTCTTTTTCAATAAAAAGAAAATCGATATCTCTGTTTGGTGGATGTAGCCCAAAAACGATTGGGTGAACCACGTTAAATTCATTGTCTCCATTTATGCTGTCTAAATTATTTAGTTCTCTAGTGTGCATATTATGAACCTATGTGTGTGTGTGTGTGTGTGTGTGTGTTACTACTTATATATGGATAAGCATAAATAAAATCATTCATGGCAACTAGATTGGAATTGAAAATTCATCTATTTACATTGTGTATAGTAAGAAACAATATTTAAAAATATTTTAAGGATGCAATTTCAAAAAGTAAATAAAATATAAATAACCTCCCAATGAAAAAATGTATGGAGCCCCCAAAAAGGAAGGGGAGTAAACCCTAATGTCCATTACTTCCATGATTGAGTTATTAAAAATTTGGCAGATGCTTAAGGTTCTTGCACATAGCTCCAATGCCTCCTTAAAGAGTTTATCACCTTGGGCATTTAGTTCTCTAAAAATGTACTTGACTGAGACATTAGGGGAATTTTGAGGTCTAAAATGAGCTTCCTAAGGAAAATGTACAATCAAAATTTACTTTATGAGAACCAATCACATTTTAGGGGATGACATCATCCCTAATGGTTGAGGTGGCATTGATTGAGTTAAATGTATTTACTTGTCACATTCTCAATGGTGGATAAAAACTCATGGTTAACCATGGTAGTGCTCTAAGTACTTTTAAAGTCAAAGTAAAGTACTCATAATAAATGTCATTTCACGCTTTTTCAATAAAAATATATTATTGTCATTTCATATTTCTTGAAAGAAACAATGCATATCCCTATACATTTATTATATTATATTTATATTGTATATTAATTACATGTTATTATACAATTTAAATAATATAAATTTTAATTAATAGCATATAATAATTAAGATTTTATATGTTTATATTTATATTTTATTTTAAGTTATTTAAGTACAAAGAACAAATGCATTAGTTGTTCAATGATAATGACTTTTTCTTGAAAATTTCATTCTTATTTATAGTCACATCAATACAATTTTTTTATTAATTTTATTTTGGTACACCATTTGAATTGAATTTAACTATGGTTACATGGATTGTGGTGAAAATATTGAATTTCAAATTCATAAATATTATTTTATTGGTTTAGCTATTATTTTATTATTTCCTTAGGAGGCCCATTTTAGACCTCAAAATTCCCCTAATGGCTACTCAAGAACTAAAAAGATTCTTGAATAATTTATAAAAAGAATTGATGTTCAACTTTTCAATAATAATTTGATTGTTTTCCATTAGACTACCAATTAAGAATCTCTGAATATATCAAGCTTTATAATTCTTTTTTTTTCCTTAGCTACATCCAATAAGGACCCTAAACCCAAAAACACTTCTTTGTTGTTGGTGCCTAATACCTCCGCATATCTGACTTGAACTAAATGGTTTGAGCTCATGAAAACATTTGCTCCAATACCACAAAGGAGATAACACCTTAGCAAGTCCCATCAAAATAACCCCATGCGGTTCATTAGGAGCCTAGGTTTTTTAGCTTTCAGCTAGACCTTATATTTCTAACCTTAATTCTTTTATCTATCTAGGTTCATTTTACACACATAAATTATTCCATCTTCTAATTCATTTCATATAAATGAAATTTTGGGTTCATAATAATTATTTTTTATGTTGTTGAAATAGTCCATATTTTATTAAAAAACACACTAAATTCATATTTATATTCATATTCATATTCATATTCATATGACGAATATACATGTTAAGAACATATATAGCTTAAGTAAATTTAATACTTAAAATTAAATCCAAAAAATAAAATGGGTACGCCTCCTTAAATGTGAGGAAGCTTAATAATTATGAAAATATATTTCATTTTAAGAAAATAAAAAATTCAAATAAAAAAATGATGGAGGCTATTACAAAACCCTCCCTTGTACCAACCTTCGGCATAACAAAGACACCTACCAACTTGGTTGCTGCCTCCATAATATTTCTATGGAGTCTGCTGTCACCGGGAGGCGAGCGCCGCTGTCTTCTCGAGTCCAATGGACATTCGAAATTTGTCAGTGGCCAGACAGTCTGGCCACCTTTTGACTTCATCCCCTCTGCCTGCGCCTTCAACCGTCTTCTCACTTGTTTTGATGTCCTCTCCCGTCTTCTCTACAATTCTTGGCTTCTTCGTCTCCACTAATTATCTGGCTTGGTCTTTGCGGAATCCATAACAACACTACCACATTAAAAACATTTTAATAAATGTGGAGATGAGTTGGTTTTTGTTGAGTTCAGTTTTCATATGGTCGATTTGAACAATTAAATTTTCTAAAAAATATTTAAACGTCATCCACAGGCTCGGTGATAAAATCTTCTTCCATCCAGTATCCAATAAAACTAATCTAAACATAAACTTAAATAATAATAATAATTTAAAGAAAAAAAAAAGAGACTTCCTTTTACTGTCATTCAAATTACTAATAATTCGTAACAAAATCCTGAAATTCGCATTATAACAGACCTTGTGGAGGAGTGGGAGTAATCACAGTCACAATTTTCCAATGGTTTGGTTTAAGTAAATTTAAAAATTAGATGAGAAGGTTTGGTCTAATTTTAAATATCTCAGAATGGTACATAATTTCAATTTCTTCAGTTGAAAAATTAGACATTAATAAACCGTTTTTCAATTTTAACTACTTTCTTAAAATTAAATTTTATATAAAATTTCATTATAAAATATATACAAAATCAATAACATTAACCTTTATAAAATAAATAAATAATAAATTTACTAAATATATACATAAATTAATAATATTAAATTTTATAAAAATAATATTATTTTAAATGGTAATCAATTAATTCGTTAAGAAATGAATACTTATTTTGGTTAATTTTATTATTTAATAAGTAAAAAATTAATAATATTAAACTTTGACATAGGGTTTAATATAGTTTCCATAGTTATTTTTTGTTAGTAAAAGGTTTTATCTCCTTATTCTTTAGATTCAATTCTCTCGTACACTCTTGATAGGGTCTTCCAAAAATTCTAAATTACTTTAAAAAAATATTAATAATATTAATTTTTATAAAAATATATATCATTTCAAAAAATAAATCATTTATTTATCTAACAATAAACCATTTATACCAAAATGAAAAAATAAAGAAAAATACAAAATAAACCAAGTGAATTATATAAAAATATATATCATTTCAAAAAAAATATTTATCCAAAATCAAAGTGAAATAAAGGAAGATACAAATTAAGCCAAATGAATCATAATTCTTTACCTATGATCTTTTGAAATAAAGAAAGATACAAATTAAGCCAAGTGAATCATAATTAAATTGATAAATAGATTGATATATAAAGACATTTTAAAGTACAATAAAGCCCTCCAATTTGTATATAAAGACATCTTTAACTATAATTAAGCCCTCAGAACTGAATGGGTTGTGAAACTCACGTGCAACAATTCAAACATTCAAAATTTACATAATTTGATTTCATATCAATATATCCAATTTTTTCAAACCCACTGTTAGTGCGTTGAGCAACCTATGCAGCATGATTTATAACTAGCAAATGCATGTTTTACACTTGTCACTGTAAATCAGTTTCCTTATTCTCATAATGGCTTCAATTGTTAATGTAAATTAACTTTCTATTTCCTGTATTGTTATTTAATCCAGTGTCAAAGCCAACATGCTATTGGATCTTTATATTTACTTTTTTACTATCTCAATGTTACTATAGACCATAAGTAACTGGTCAATGATCATTAAATAAGCAAGTGGTTAGATTTTGATAAAATAGACATATACAATCTCACTCATTTAATACCATTGACAAACCACTATTTATTGGAGTCGTCTAACGAGCCGGAGGAATTGCCCGGACGGTCAAAATTGGCCGGAATCCGGGCCAAAAAAAATTTAAAAAATCTTGCAGAAACAGTGTTTGAATCTTGATTTTGACATTGGAAATGGATTCAGCACCATCAAAAACCTGTAGGACACCCAAAATATTAAACTTTGATAGTTATAACATGGATTTAGAAAAATTCCTGCCGGATTTTCTGAAAATCTTATCGGAATTTTCATGATTTTCAGGGCGATTCCTCTGGCTAGTTAGACTACGGCCTATTTATTACCCAGTATTACAGCTGCCCATGAGAATCCCTGCCAACGATATCAACCACTGCCACCTATTTATTGCCCAGTATTACAGCTGCCCATGAGAATCTCTGCCAACAATATCAACCTATTACCAGTGGGAATTGATTATTGAACTCAAATTAATTACTCCCGTGATAATATTTCAAAGACCATGTAATATTTTTATCGAGTGTCATTGGCAGACCGGCAACATTGTCTTCTTGAAACTGAAGGATTTTGGAAAATTTGTCAGAGGCCAGTCTGGCCACCTTTTGACTTTATCACCTCTGCCCAAGCCTTCCACTGTCTTCTCACTCGTTTTCATGGCGTCTCCCGCCTTCTCCCCCACATGTCCCGCCTTTCCGTTATCCGCTAATTTCTCCGGCTTCTCCTCATGGAACACCACTGAAGCAACTAGGAAAATTGTGATCTAGTATTCTTGTGATCAGAATAGCAGAGAACATAACAAGACCGCCACATTAATACACTCCCTCTCATCTTTGCAGCATATTCAAATTATCAGTAATTTTTCAATATAGTTTTAGTTAACCGTAACAAAACCATGAAATTCACAAGGCTTAGAGCCGTTATAGCAGGCCTCGAGGAGGAGAGCCAGCAACCACATAGTTCCAAATTTGAATGGCCTGTGAATTTTCCAAACCAGCCTATAAATTTGACGGTCCACTGTTAGATACTAGGTAAATATTTTGTATACCAAGTTTACAAAGTAAATATTTTGTATACCAAGTTTCTTTTACTAATTGCATATGAATGTTTATATCATAGTAATTTAAATTCGAATTCTATTCTAAAATTCAATACGGAAAAAATTAGAGAGTATGATAATATAAATACTTATTTTTTCAAAATTTTAAAAATTTACGAAATAATCATTATATTCAAATCTTTAAAGAAAAGTTGTTTGATTTTTTTTCACAATAATAGTTGTGTTTACTTATCTTTAATAATGATCTTTTTTGTATGAGATATTACAACCCTTCTTACTTGAGAGGATGAAAAACAAATGAAAGACAATTTGGAGAGAAATGTAAAGTAAAATCTAAGAATGAACTCAAAATTGACATTCTATGTAAAAATTGGAATACTAAATATCAAATTCAAGTGATCTCCAATACGTACTAGGAAATTTATGTCTTACTCTTTAAGCAAATCCATATAAACTTTGAAAATGTATAAAACATTCTCATTTCTAAAAAGAAAATAAAAAAGAAATACATGCATTAGTTCAAGATTTTAAATGACCCTAGATTTATTAGATAAAAAAACTAAATTATCAACTAATAAATCAAAACTAAGATACAATAAAACATTGAATTTAAAATTTAAATAATTATATAAAAATAAGTTATCAAATTTTCTAAGCAAATTTAAAAATTCAAATAATCTTCAAATAAAAACTAAATTTATTAAATAATAATAAAAAATAATATTAGCAAACTATTTTTTTATTATAAATAATAATAAAAACCTCTATTTGAATTCCATAAATAATGATTAAGCTACAACAATAATCATCACTATCCTCAACCTCTGCGTCTAAAAAAATTTGTCCATATACCAGAAATGTGTTTTAGAGTTTCTTACATATTTTTAAATATAGAATTTGCTATCCGCCAACCTCTGCGTCCAAAAGATTTTTCCATACGCTTCAGAAATGTGTTTTAGATTTTCTTACATATTTTTAAATATAGAATTTGCTCCTTCAACCTCTGCGTCCAAAAGATTTGTTCATATGCCAGAAGTGTGTTTTATATTTTTTATAATTTTTTAAATATAGAATTTATTTTCGTTTCAAATTTTGTCATAGATAAACTTCTGTTTTTAAATATAGAATTGGTAGTAAACCAAAAAGCATACCCTATTGGGCGTAGCGAATTAACGCACAATCGAACTGAACCAACGAATATTAGGATGCTTTTTTGGGCCCATTGGGGGCAAATTTGATAACTAGGGTTTTATATATAAAT
This sequence comes from Pinus albicaulis, assembly GCA_034641835.2. Classification (NCBI taxonomy): domain Eukaryota; kingdom Viridiplantae; phylum Streptophyta; class Pinopsida; order Pinales; family Pinaceae; genus Pinus; species Pinus albicaulis. The sequence goes on from CM076570.1 coordinate 1,360,477,282, forward strand.
AAGGTGGTAAATATTTTTATATTTTATATTAAGAATATATAATGTATCTGTTTTCTAGAGATTATCTATTTTCAGTGACCAGACTTATATTAAAGGTTATGACAGCAGCATTAATTTTTGGTTTATTATCCTTTTTCTAATTGGAATGCTTTAGGTTTGTTATTGTCAATTAGTTTTGCATGTTTTAAGTTTGTTATTGTAAATTAGTTTTCTAATTTTTATAATTGTTTGGATTGTCAAATGTAAATTAAATTTGTAAGTATTGGAATTGTGCAGTGTTATTTATGGATAATTCTAAATTGAATTACTCATACAAAATAATTAGTTTTATTAAATAAAATAAATAAATAAATATATATAGATATATATATATATATATATATATATATATATATATATATATATATATATATATATATTAAATCATTATATTTATAAAAAAATATACATACTACTACATGTATATGGCTAAGCATAAACAAAATTATTCATGGTAACTAGATTGAAATACTGAAAATTCATCTATTTACATTGTGCATAATAAGAAACAAAATCTAAAAACATTTTAAGAACACACTTCCAAAAAGTAAATAAAGTATAAATAACCTCTAAATGAAAAAAATTTATGGAGTCCCCAAAAAGGAAGGGTAGTAAACCCTAATGTCCATTACTTCCATGATTGAGTCATTAAAAATTTGGCACGTTCCTGCACAGCCCTCCAATGCTTCATTAGAGAGTTTGTCAGTCTAGGCATTTAGTTCTCTAAAGATGTACTTGATTGAGAGCTACTTGAAGAACTGAAAAGATTCTTGAATAATTTATAAAAAGAGTTGATGTTCAAGTTTTCAATGATAATTTGACTGTTTTCCCATTATATTTCCAATTAAGAATCTCTAAATATATGAAGCTTTATAATTCTTTTTTTCTCTTAGCTACATCCCATAAGGACCATAAACCCAAAAACACTTGTTTGTTGTTGGTGCCTAGTACCTTTGCATATTTGACTTGAACTAAATGGTTTAGGCCCATGAAAACATTTGCTCCAATACCACAAAGGAGAGAACACCTTAGCAAGTCCCATCAAAATAACCCTCTGGGATATTAGTGTCAATGCCTGGTTTGATTAAGAGGCTAAGTTTTTTTAGCTTTCTGCTAAACCTCATATTTCTTGGTTATCCTAGAACCCCTAAATATGCTCCAATTTCTAGTTCAATAAATATTATATATATAAATCCAAGGAAACCTTCTAAGAAAAATATAGATTTGTAACAAAAACCAATCTTAAAGACTAACCTAAATTCCTTTATCTATCTAGATTCATTTCGCACACATATGAATTATTCTATCTTTCTAAATTCATTTCATATAGATAAAATTTTAAATTCATAATAAATATTTTTTATAATTGTTTTTAATATTGTTTAAATAATTTATATCCTATTAAAAGAAATACTAAATTCATATAAAGAATATACATATTAAAAACATATATAGATTGAGTAAATTTAATAATTAAAATTTAACTTTTAAAAATTCAAAATAGTAAAATAGTTACACCACCTTAAATTTGAGGAAGCTTAATAATTATGAAAACATGTTCCTTTTTAAGCAAATCAAAAATTCAAATCAAAAAATGATGGAGGTGATTACAAAACCCTCCCTTAAACCAACCTTCCGCGTAACAAAGACACCTACTAAATTGGTTGCTGCCTCCAATGGTTCAGCTGTCCCATGAGATTCTCTGCCAACAATATCAACTGAGTATCAGTGGAACTTAATTTGAACTCTAATTAATTTAATCCCGTGAATGTAAAGACCATATAATATTTCTATGGAGTCTGCTGTCACCGACTGGCGAGCGCCGCTGTCTTCTCGAATCCAATGGACATTCGAAATTTGTCAGTGGCCAGTCTGGCCACCTTTTGACTTCAACCCCTCTGCCTGTGGCTTCAACCGTCTACTCACTTGTTTTGATGTCCTCTCCCGCCTTCTCAACAATTTTTGGCTTCTTGGTGTCCACTAATTTATCTGGCTTGGTATTTGTGGAATTCATAAGCCTTGGTTAAGTCTAATTAGAGTGTTTTTTTTTTCTAAAAATTATAGAAATTTTTGGTAAGATTTAAGAAAATCTGATATTGCTTTTTGTAAATCTAAATTATAGTTATTAAACATCATTATTTTAGGTGTTTTAGAAGTTTTTGATACTGCTAAATTTATTTCTACTATCAAAAATATAATTCAAACACTACTATGGAAGATTTCTTAATGTATTTTTGCAGATTTCAACCACTTTTAGCCCACAATTCCTCAGCCTCCGTAGACAACTCCAATTCATAACAACATGGCTATAAATATTTCATGAGCTATAGGATAATAAATGCTGTTGGGCAGTATATGCTCACTTTTAAATTTAAATTTGTTTAAATCCAACCTTGATCATATAATGCCCAACCACATTTATTATCCTATAACCTAGAAAATAATAGTCCCCTAACAACACTACCACATTAATAACATTATGTTATCTGGCTTGGTCTTTACAGAATTCATAACAACACTCCCACATTAATAATATTTTTTTATAGATCTGGAGATTAGTTAGTTTTTGTTGGGTTTAGTTTCCATTTGCTTGGGTTTAGTTTTCGGAGTTGTCTACGGACGCAACAGTTTTTTTTTGCTAGAATCTGGTAAAAAAAAATTCAAAAAATCAGGTAGTTGGAGTGTTTAAATCGCATTTTTGATAGTGGAAATGGATTCAGCACTATAAAAAATCATTAAAACACCCAAAATACTGAAATTTAACAACTGTACACAAGATTTTGATAAATCTTTGCCAAAAACTTTTAAAATCTTACCAAAATTTTTGAATTATTCTATGAATTTTTTTAAGACTATTTCCTGACAATATCAACAAATTATCCGTGGGACTTGAAGTCAAATTAATTTAACCCCATCACGTGCGCCAACACAAAAGTAATATTTCTAGTTTGTCACTGGGCAGTGGGAGGCCGGCGCCGCTGTTTTCTTTAATACGATGGACTTAGGAAATTTGTCAGTGGCCAGTCTAACCACCTTTTGACTTCATACACCTCTGCCTGCGCCTTCCACCGTCTTTACACTTCTTTTCATGCTATCTCCCGCCTTCTCCTCCACAATTCTCGGTTTTTGGGTTTGAATTTGGTTAGAAATGTAGGAGAAATTTGGATTTTGGTTGTTTAAAATTGTTATTTAATTATATATATAAATTTAATTCAATGAAAACTTTATGAGATATTCAAATTTTAAATATTTACTATTTAAATTTATAATTTTGACAAATTTTTACCAAATTCTAAATAAATTTAAAAAAAATACTTAAAAAAATTCAAAAATTATTTATTATAAATACACGACAGCTTATTTTATCCAACTTGTCCTCATGCAATTCCAATGAGGCACCCTAGAATATGGTGATCCGAAAACCAGGCCACATTAATAACACCCCCTCTCCACATTCAAATTACTAGTAACTATTTCAATATAGACGTAGTAATTAATTCACATGGCTAAGAACCGTTATAGCAGACCTCGAGAAGTGCCAGCGACCACATAGTTCCAAATTTCCAATGGCCTCTCGCGTAATGACAGGCAAGCTTCTGGCGATGACGACGACAGTGTGCAGGTTTCAAAGGTTCCGCATTAAAATACGGCTTTCCAGACCAGTGCATGCATTTGACGTGCGACAGATTTGCTTTAAAAATTGCATTTTATATGAAAATTTATATTTTATTTTACACGTATAATTGCACAAAATGAATAATACTTAAGTTGCAAAATTGAATTTTATATGAAAATTTATATTTCATTGTACACGTATTATTGCACAAAATCAATAATACTAAAGTTCTAAAAAAATAAATAATCAATCAATCAATTTTGTAAGTAATATATATGTTTTATTTCGTTGAAAAGACAAAAACACAAAGGATGTACTTATTAAGCTGAAAACAAATTGCTAGCTCAAAGAAATTGGGAGGATAGTACCTCAAAAATATTTGTATTTTTGCAAAAGTGCTATTTACCAAAAGGTTTTTGAGGAGTAGGTTTGATGTAAGCTTACGGGAACCCTGATGCCACTTAAGTATTGAAAGAATTAAAAAGTCGAACAATGGGTTTTATGTGAGGCAAAGTCATAGAGGAGTAGGTTTGATGTAAGCTTATGGGATTCTTGAGTGGTTATTGATTGGTTTTTGGGATGGACACATAACATAATTTGGCCCTAAATCTTTGGCAACAAAGCAATTAGTCAATTACATGAATTTTTTTAGGAGGTAGAGGTATCACTTATCCTCATGATCCACGATGCAAATAGTTGTCATCCTCGTGAATACTAGCAACATTTTTAGAATAGATTGGTAGAATGCCATAACTTTAGACATAATTTCTTAAGAGGTTATAATTTTGTATGCAATTATTTTTATGAATAATAGTAATAATAATAATGATAATAATAAATTTTATAAAAATAAATATTATTTTAAAAAATCAATCAATAAGTTACACAATTAAAGTGTTATATGAAATTTTTATTTTAGATAATTTCATTATTTAATTAATAAAACCTCAATACTATTAATCTTTATAGAAATACATCTTTTTAAAAATTAATCAATTAATGTAGTAAAAGATAAACCATTTAAATAGGATATTGCAAAGTCATCCATTAACTTTGTAATTTTATGTGTTTTTTCTTTAAAAAATAAATAAATAAATATACTGATTAAGTTGAGTAAATCATAATTAAATTAATAAATATAGTGGCTTATAATAATATTATTATTATCCAATTTTAAGGCATATATATTCTACCCTTTATGGTTTTGAATATATGATTTCTTAGGAAAAAACACATACTCTTAACTTGTAGAAATTATATGCACTAAGGATGCATATGTCCAAGATCCACCCGATCTCACACTATTTAACTTTATGCAAGATACTGAATCTATTCCACTTGTTAATTTTTTGCGGAAAAATTGATTGCACACAAATGTGAAGCATAAACAAAAATTATCAATCGCACATAACACAGTTTTTAACCGGGAAAGCCTGAAGCTGAAAACCCCAACTATATATTATGTAACATGGAGATCATATGACAATCTCATACAAACATACAAAGCTTATCACAAGCCCTCAGTACAGTACAATCGTCATACACTATACAGGCCTAATCTTGCAAATCCATGCACCGATCTTTGCCACCTGCTAGCCTGCCTCCACTGCGCAATCTCTGTTGAAGAATAGCTCTGAATGAATTCGAATTACTCTTGGATTGACTACGCAATCCTCATTGGCATCTCCACTGTGTGTTTGATGCAATCAATGCATCACTAATAGTCACAATAGATAGTCTATCTTGCCCTTTCACCTATCTCTCCACTGGTCTCCACTGAAACTGCCATGCACTGTAGTTAACTAATGTATTGTTCGGTTGATTAATGAGTTATTATTTGTGAATTAATTAACTAATTAATTCACTCCACTCTCACTAGTGTATCAATCAGTTAGACTAGATACAACTAGCTCAACTGAGTCTAACTGAATACAACTCCATAACTACTTCTTCCAACTGTGTCATAACTCTGCCACTTGAGTTCTAACTGAGTCCTCCATGCAATAGCTCCAGTAAACCCTCAGGAATAGCGTAATTCCTTCTGTCAACTGCTGTGCCACATCTGTGCACTGAACTGAAGTGATCCAAGAGAATAAGTTGCTGTTTAGAGTCTGATTATTATTAAGAGCTAATAATAATCGACATGCATCTATTTTTAGATTGACGATCTATAAATAGACTTCGCCCAATATTCTAAAAATAGAATTTCATCTATTTTTCCAACTTGATCAACCATCCACAAATAGCATCCTGCAACTTTTGAAATATGATCGACATGTCTAAAAATAGACATAGTCTAAAAATAGACTTGCGCCAAAAATAGCCTGCGGGCCCACTTAGTGAAGGCGACTCTTTTCACTAAGCTCATCATCTTGTTGAATCTCAACACTCCCTCTCAACAAGATATGGATTATCCTTCACCCCGATCCTGCCTCTATGGTATTCGAATTTGCTCCTGGTGAGCGCCTTCGTCAGAATATCTGCATCCTGATCCTCCGTAGGAATGTACTGAAGCAACATGATCTTCCGCTGCACACAATCTCTGATATGATGATACCAAATATCAATATGTTTAGATCTATCATGAAACACAGGATTAACCGAGAGTTTAATGCAACTCTGATTATCACAATGAATCACCGTGGGATCTAAATGTGAACCAAACAAACCAACCAGAATCTTCCTCATCCAGATAGCCTCACATGCAGCTAAACTTGCTGCCATGTATTCTGCTTCCGTTGAACTGAGTGCCACGGATCTTTATTTCCTGCTGTACCAAGAAACTGCCATAGATCCGATACTGAAAATCCCTCCTAATGTGCTCTTTCTCTCTGTTGGGCTTCCTGCCCAATCTGCATTCGTGAAGCCATGCAACTTCACTTCATCCATCTGTCTGTACCATAAACCATACTCAGATGTGCCCCTGAGATATCTTAGGACATGCTTGCCTGCCTTCCAAAAGAGCTTGGTAGGCTTAACCATCGCTTGTGAAAGCTGGTTCACCGCATAGCATATGTCCAGTCTTGTATTGACTAAATACATGAGCAAACCCACCAACTGTCGATAAACAGTGGCATCCACTACCTCTGCCGATGTAGCATCCTATTTCTTCCAATTTCCTGGAAGAGGAGTGTCGATAGGCTTGCAGCCTTGCATGTGAAACTTCTCCAGTATCTCCCGGGCATATTTGCCTTGAGACACAAATAGTTCACCTTCCCGCTGCCATATTTCCAATCCAAGGAAATATTGAAGGAGGCCTAAATCCTTCATCTCAAACTCCTTTGCAAGATCAGCCTTGCATGAGTGTATCAACTGCTCATTTCCTGTTAGTATCAAATCATCAACATAAAGTACAATGATCAAAAGCTTACCCTCAACCACAATCTAGTACAGGTTTTCATCCGCCTCACTCTTGGTGAAGCCAAGTCGAGTGAAATAGCTGTCGATCTAAGTGTACCAAGCACGGGGTGCTTGTTTCAGCCCATACAACGCTCTTTTGAGTCTACACACATGTGACTCGCTGTTGAAGATCTCAAATCCTTCAGGGTGCTCAATGTACACCTCTTCCTCAATTATCCCATTAAGGAACGCAGTCTTCACATCCATCTGATGAATGTGCCAACCTATCTGCGCTGAGAGAGCAAGGATGGTCCGTATGGAAGAATACCGTGTGATAGGTGCAAAGGTTTCTTCATAGTCAATCCCCTCAATCTGTGAGAAGCCCTAGGCAAAAAATCTTGCCTTATACTTCTCGACGCTCCCATCAGCAACTTGCTTTACCTTGTAGATCCATCTTGATCGTACAACTGATTTTCCCACTGGCCTTGGAACAATTTCCCAAGCATTGTTTCTAACAATGGACTCATACTCCTCCACCATGGCTTCTACCCATGTGTGCTCCTGTGTTGCTTATTCAAAAGAAGATGGCTCTGTCACAATACACTTGCTCATAAGAGTGTTACACAGTAATTTGTCACCGTCCCTACCATTCCCCGTCCCGCACAATGGAGGACCCATAACGTGACCTGTGAACACTGTCATGCACTGAAAACATCATCATTGCATCCCTCTGAGTATGAGCTTCATTTCCCCTTGAGACATCTCCTTTGCAAAATCCATGAAAAACAGCTCTTTTTGCATTGGCGCGGGTAGACAGTTCAGTACTCGCGCCACTCAGGGAAATCCTGTAAAGAGGTCGCGCCACTTGGCGCTCTGTCATAGAGCAGCAATCGCGCCACCCATTTTAGGGACTGTTTTTTATATATGGATGGCGGAAGTTGAGTTCAAACAAACTCACAACCACCGCCTATCTTGAGTTGGGAGGTTTGGCTACGGGAGTTCTATGGAAGGGAAGTAGTTTTGCCACCTTCTATGGAACCTTCCTTGTTGATAGGGCCCATCCCAAAATAATAGGGATCCCAACTCCCTCCTTCCCCATCTATAAAAGCTTGCTCAGATCCATGGCAAGCTAGTCTTGAAGTGCTGAAGCTTTGCATCTCCTATTCCCAAGTGCCTTTGTGCCGAAAAGAATCCTTCCTTTCCCTTAAGGCCCATTCGAGCAAGGAGACCATTGTTACGAGACTCTGGAGAGGTTTCCCTTTCCCCCGGCGAGCTTTGCGAGACGTGGACGACCGGAGACCCGCGCGAAGGAGGCTGCATCGTCAGAACTTGGTTGTAACTTCTATTCGTTTACCACTTTAATAGATGACTATGATTATGGTTCCACTCCTTTTTCCATTATGTTAATGCGAGTAATGTCTTTTCCGACCGATGTTTAGTTACGTATGCTGGTTCCTATGCTTGTATCTGTTTGTTCTTTCTGTGTGCAGGTGTTCATCCACGGAGATCGTGGAAGGATTGTGATCTGCCAGGACTGAAGGACGGGGACATCTCTTTTTCAGATCGAGCGCTGGAATCCAGGTAGGTTTTTATCCCAAATCTTTCATTCGTAACTAGGAGCCTGCGTCATAGCATTGTTTGTTTGTTGCTAGACCCCTGCTGGGCTAGTAGGGATCGCCTCTGTCCGCAGAGGGGATTTACCTTCTCAACAACTTGGCGACTCCGCTGGGGATCGTCCGGTTTTCCTTGTCTCGTTTATGATTGGTTCGCTTTGATTGTTTCTCCTTGCTTGATGAACCTTCTGGGTTGGGTTCCTTCATTATTTTAGCCTTGTGGTTTGCTTAGCTTGTGTTGGTCTTTTTCTCAGATTAGCTTGTTTTTTAGTTTTCATTGAAGAATTCGACTGGCGCGGGTTTTTACCTGACAGTCGCGCCACTTGGCGCGTGTTGCATTTGTCCGTCTCGCGCCACTCGGCCTCTGGCGCTAGTTTCAAGGCCACAGTCGCGCCACCCCTGTGACTTTTTTGAATTTCTTCAATTTTTGGCTTTCTGAGCTTGACCAATACTTTTCTTCTTGATTTTCTGATTGTTTGAGTGCATTGGAGCCTGGTTTGACTGGAATTCACCGCTATCCTTTGGTTGTTTGCCTCTATCTATCGGTTTCACGATTTGAGCCCTAGGGCATCTAGTGGCATAGTGAATCGAGCCCTCCTTGGGAGCTTTGGTGTCTTGATTGTCCTGTCGACTTGTCGCTTAACCCTCCATGCCCTCTTAGCAGTCTTTGATTGTTTTGTTGCGTCTTTTGAGTGATTGTTCGTTCTTTCATTCAGGATTCGTTTGCCCTTGCTTTGGACCCAGATCACACGGTCCATTGGGGTGTTTTTGAGTCTTTCTTCGATTTGAGAGACTTTGGGTCGATTTAGAGATTTGGTTGCTTGTTTGGTGAGTGAATGTTGTTTGCTTTGCTCTCTTAGTTATCATTTCTCTAATTGTTCCTTTTGTTTTCAGTGCACATTAGCCATTAGACATTGAAAATTTTAAAAAAAAATATAATCTCTTTTGTTTTTTTTAATTAGTGCAAATTGTCATCTTTTCCGTATCACTAGTGATTAGTGTTTGAATGAAAATGTGCAATTGCATTAGTTGCATTAGAGACATTCTTGTTTGTATTCCGTTCATTTCGTTTGTATTAAAGCTCTCAACTCTCATTTAACTAGTTTTCATCGAACGAAATGTCGCATCGTGGCATATAGCTTGCATTTAGGAGACACTACATACGATAAGGCCTGGAAATTGAAACTTAATTGAAGATCAACTGTAAAATTCATTCAATTAACATAAGGCAACATTGGAACTTAACGCAACATATTTAGAAGGTCTAGGCTAGAGACGTGTTCCAGCGTCGTTAAACCTAGCAGCTGTCGTTCGCCTATTGGCTTTAGACAGCACTAGTACGGACTTGCGCTCCCCGTACCGTCGAGTATATAAAGGGAGACCCCTATAGGTTTGCAATCCTTTATCCACAGGAAGCCGAGTCTGCCGCCTTTTACCCGTGATACACCGAACACAGCATTCGGGGAGACTACCTGCACGTACGGAAAGTCCCTGGTCGATTTCTGTTTCATTTTGAAACCAAGGTGTATATTGCAGTTCACGGCTATCTGGTACACCCTTTGTGCCTAGTTTTTCCTGAGCAGTCATTTGGTCTTTTCTGACTCCCTAAACTTGAAAATACCGTCAAGCGCTTGTCCTTTCACGCTTGTATCAACTCTGAAAGAGATAGAGTCATCTTTTTATCGTTTCTCGACTCTTAAAACATGAAACGGTAGAATTTGTTTATTTTCCAATGTGGTAAAATCAATCGCCCACGATTACACACCCGTTTAAACATTGCTTGTTGACCGTTTGATCGTGTGTCTTAACTCGTTTTCAGCCCGTGTGTGGTTTTGAGTTTGATGGCAACTTTTTCAGAGTTCACCAACCAAGGAATCCCCTCAGAAGGGAATCCTGGTCATTTTCCTCCCTTTGGAAATGTTGGTGCTCCTTACATGGCGACGTTGTCCCTTCCTGGATTAACGGTTGGGTTGCCTGTTTGGTTGTTCTCAACCTCTGTAGTTCCGAATGTCTCCACTACTGTTCAATCAGTTCCTCCGACGGAACACCATCATGTTGATTCCAAGGTGGACCTCTCCCCTTCTTCGCCTGTTTCTGCGTCCTCCTCTTCTACTTCGCCTGGTGCAAGTCTGGATTCAAGTAACCGGGTGGCTAAGAAGAAGAAGAAGAAGACAAAGAAGAAGAATTCTGATAAGCGAGAGATTAAAAGTGCTGCTATTGCTCCTGAAACGTCTCCTCTTGATAACCCTTCCAACCCTCCTCGGAAAGTCAAGTTCCCCTGCATGTTGTGCACAGGAGACCATCTTCTTCGAGACTGCCCTGGCATTCCCAAGGTACTCGAAGTATGGTCCAACGGTCCCCCACCGTTGTCTTTGGCTTCCGGGAGTCAGGTTGGGGGCACTGGTAAAGCTCCTAAGAAGCAGGGTAAGATCACCAATCCCTGTAAGTTGTGTGAAGGGCACCATGCTATTCACCTTTGTCCTTATATGGATGAAGCCAAGCGAGTCCTGGACAACCTGACTGTTTCTACACCACGCCTCCCGGCTGGTTATAAACAGCTTTCTTTGAGTCTTCCACCGGCCGATGCCGTGATTGGTCAAGGGTCATCCTTGGTCGATCCCACTCCTCCAGAAATTCAGATTCAGGAATCCGTTCCCGACCAACCATTGGTCGTGGGATCGGTTGACCTGGCCCCATCTGCGGTGCACCAGGTATTTTCTGTCGAGAGTGGACCCCATAACCCTCATGTCCTTCTAGTTTCTTCAGATTCTTCGGACTTGGAGAAAGATTCTCCTGTCCCTGTACTTCAGGAAGCTCCTCCTCCGCCTCCCATGATGGAGGCTCCGGAGGATACCCCTCCCACCTTCGAGATGGAGGTTATGGGGGAGGCTTCTGCTTCCGTAACATCAGGGGAAGACCTTCGCATCTCGATGGTAGCCCCTCCGAATAGTTTGGTCGCTTCCTTTGACTGGAATCGATTTGCAGGATTTCGCCTTCCGTCTTATGTGCCTTTCGAGATCACAGTACAGGCTCTTGGTCTGGTTGTACCCAGCACCATTATAGACGAAGGTGCCTCTGTTAGTATTCTGTCTTCAACTACCTGGCAAGCTTTTGGTTCGCCACCACTTGCACCTGTTACGCAGAATCTGTTGACATTCAATAGAAGGACGAGTCAACCGTTGGGGATCCTTCCAAGGTTACCGATTACTTTGGGAGGGAAAACCGTCCATATGGACGTGATGGTCGTTCCAGGCCCCTTGGATTTCAATCTGCTTTTGGGGCGCGATTACACCTATGCCATGGGAGCACTCGTCTCCTCCCTCTTTCGTGTGGCCTGTTTTCCGCATGAAGGAAGGATCGTGACCATTGATCAGCTGTCATTCTTTGGTCCTAATGTGGCAACTGGTCCGCCATCACCCCCTCCTGGTTTTTATCCACCTGTTGTATCTGCCCCACCGCAGGTCAACTATGTGGCTACTTACCCCGTGCCTGTGCTTAGTGATGATGCCGTTGTGCATAATGTGCTGGGGGCATTGGGTCCTGACTTCCAGGATGTTTCCCTTCCATCAGGAATGGAACTCTTGGAAGCACCGCCTTCTTGTTCATTTTGATGTAAGTCGTCGGAGCATGGTTCCTTTCCTGTGTCAAGCTCCTTAAAAAATGAAACAAGGTTGTCGGAGCAAAGTTCCTTGTCTTGTGTCAAGCTCCTTAAAAAATGAAACAAGGTTGTCGGAGCATAGTTCATTCTGCTTGTGTCAAGCTCCTTAAAAAATGAAACAAGCTGGTCGGAGCAGAGTTCCTTGTCTTGTGCCAAGCTCCTTAAAAAATGAAACAAGGGTGGTCTGAGGATAGTTCTTTTAATGTGTCAACCTCGTTAAAATAATGAAACACGTTCCCGTTATTCGAGTCTTTGTTTAGATCTCGTAAAATCCCAGTCGAGTCTTTCTCTTGATCTCGTCACTTGAACCTTCACTCCATCTGCCTTTCATATGGACTGAAGCTTGGGGGGCATGTACCTCGAATTGAGTCACCATGCTGGGGGCATGCTTATTTTTTCAAGCATAGTTTGTTTCCATTTCAAGCTTGTGTAAAAATGAAACCAGTTTCAAGCATAGTTTATCTTTGTTTCAAGCTTGTGTAAAAATGAAACCAACTTCAAGCAAAGTTTCCTGATTTCAAGCTTGTGTAAAAATGAAACCTTGCCTATTTTACCTCTTGTGATTGCCATTTTATCAGCCTGTTTTTACCAGATGAGCCTTGGTTTTCTCACTCCATTGTCACTATCTGCTTGGCCGATCATATGCCTTCACTTGGTTGTTTTACCCGTTCCTGAGAAACCGCTGCTATGAGTGGTCTTGTTAGCCAGCCTCTCGACCTTTATTTGTTCAGAGTAGTTCCACCATTACCGGAACCAGTTGCTACCCTTTATACCACTCGTTCCTCCAGGAGGAGTCATCTTTCAGCTCTTTTCTGACTCTCTAAATATGAAAAGATCGTCGAGGCCCTTGTCGTTTCGATCTCGTTAAAATGGACACGAATCGACATTCACCCGGTATAAGTTTAACCCTTTTTCGGGCCGGGATGGATTGATTACGAAAAAGGAATACCCTAGCCTATTGCGACTAGGAGGTTTTCCCGGATATTGTTTTCTACCTTTTCGGATCTGGGGAACTATTTACGAAAAAGGACCTGTGGAGTTTTCTTTTCAGCTGTCTTTTCAAACTCTCTAAACATGAAAAGACGCCGAGTTCTTCCTTTGTCAGACTCGTTAAACCCTGATGACATTGGATTCCGTCGCAATGACGTTCTCCGCGTTTCTCCTTCCTAGGACTCGTTAAATGCACTAGGATGGATTCGCCCGAAGGGCGGACTTATATTACAAGCATATGCTATCCCCTTCAAGCTTGTCATCAAAAATAATTGGGGTACTCGCCAGAAATGGTGGGGGAAAAATGGAACCATCGTCGTTATCGTCGGCAGTATGTCGCTCTTGAACATGGCACTTGTCTGCATTCGTGTCGGGTTGGGGACATCTCATCTCGTTGTTTCACTTTGCTTCCATGAGTTTGGGTAATCTCTTTTGACCTCTCATCTGTTCACTGCCTCGTTGCCATGACCTTTGATCTGTTGATGTCAAATACTGCCAAGTCCATTGCCGTGCCGTTTATATGTTCAAGAGAAGTTGGCCTCTGCGAATATCAACCTTCCTCTGTTTCTCATATGATCCTAATTCACAACAAAACATTATGTTCCTCTGTCTCGTGTCGATGATGTGGGAATCATTATGGCCCACCTTCGATCAAGATCACTTCCTGTCGACTTCAACTCATTATCCGGGAAGTTGGTCTAGAGACTCCTGATGGTACGTTGGGGCCTGCATGCCTTAATGGCAGGTTCGTCGCATTCGACGAGAGGTTTTCATTATTGACCTCCGATCGGATGATTCTGCGGGTGTTCGACGTCAGCTCATTTATTCACACGCCGTGGATTGTACCTGTAGTACCTCGAGGACCATTGTCATTATTGGTGGTTCCTCTCGCGTCTGTTAACGGCTTTCATCATTGGCTGGTAATCAGGCGATGTTCTTGCATGTTCGACATCAGCTCACATATTCGCGTGCTAGAACTTGTACTTATTTGGGTCGAGATGGAGCGCAAGACCCTGGATTGTGTCTGTTGTAATCCAGGCCGCGATTGTGGATTATTGTCATTATGTACATGACTCAATGATTGGATGGCTGCGACCATACCTGAGTCTATTTGTTTGATCTTAGTTGGATGGCTGTGCCCATACCCTGGATCCGGATTATAGCATACTTTGTTCGGATGGCTGCGTCCATACCATATATATACATCGTGTACTTAAGATATCAGTTGTATCTGTCTGTGCAGGTTTTCCGACGGCGGGCCTTCAGTTGGACATGTTCTCGTAAAGCATTTCTTCACCCCTCTCTCTCTCGGGCCTCATGCTTTAGGGGGCATCTGTTACTCAGTAATTTGTCACCGTCCCTACCATTCCCCGTCCCGCACAATGGAGGACCCATAACGTGACCTGTGAACACTGTCATGCACTGAAAACATCATCATTGCATCCCTATGAGTATGAGCTTCATTTCCCCTTGAGACATCTCCTTGCAAAATCCATGAAAAACAGCTCTTTTTGCATTGGCGCGGGTAGACAGTTCAGTACTCGCGCCACTAAGGGAAATCCTGTAACGAGGTCGCGCCACTTGGCGCTCTGTCATAGAGCAGCAATCGCGCCACCCATTTTAGGGACTGTTTTTTATATGGATGGCGGAAGTTGAGTTCAAACAAACTCACAACCACTGCCTATCTTGAGTTGGGAGGTTTGGCTACGGGAGTTCTATGGAAGGGAAGTAGTTTTGCCACCTTCTATGGAACCTTCCTTGTTGATAGGGCCCATCCCATAATAATAGGGATCCCAACTCCCTCCTTCCCCATCTATATAAGCTTGCTCAGATCCACGGCAAGCTAGTCTTGAAGTGCTGAAGCTTTGCATCTCCTATTCCCAAGTGCCTTTGTGCTGAAAAGAATCCTTCCTTTCCCTTAAGGCCCATTCGAGCAAGGAGACCATTGTTACGAGACTCTGGAGAGGTTTCCCTTTCCCCCGGCGAGCTTTGCGAGACGTGGACGACCGAAGACCCGCGCGAAGGAGGCTGCAGCGTCAGAACTTGGTTGTAACTTCTATTCGTTTACCACTTTAATAGATGACTATGATTATGGTTCCACTCCTTTTTCCATTATGTTAATGCGAGTAATGTCTTTTCTGACCGATGTTTAGTTACGTATGCTGGTCCCTATGCTTGTATCTGTTTGTTCTTTCTGTGTGCAGGTGTTCATCCACGGAGATCGTGGAAGGATTGTGATCTGCCAGGACTGAAGGACGGGGGCATCTCTTTTTCAGATCGAGCGCTGGAATCCAGGTAGGTTCTTATCCCAAATCTTTCATTCGTAACTAGGAGCCTGCGTCATAGCATTGTTTGTTTGTTGCTAGACCCCTGCTGGGCTAGTAGGGATCGCCTCTGTCCGCAGAGGGGATTTACCTTCTCAACAAAGAGCCATGTATCTAGTATATCAGTCAGGTGACTGTATCTATCTGTCTTGTGATGTAGGAACTCCTACATTCTGTGCCGCATCCACCTTCAGTCTCTTAGCTTCTGTGGTACGCTTCCTGCCTTGTCTGATGTTTGGTTCTACATGAGTGGACTCTTCCACTCCATGAATCTCCTCCTGTGGTTGATCCACATCCAGAGGCTCATCTTTGGGAACAAGAAGTTCCTCCTCCGCATGCAAGTGTAGCTCCCTCTCAAGCGACAACTTCATGCCTTTCACCTCATCGAATTTTATATCCCGTCGCATAACAGTCATCCAACTATTTGGAAAATACACACGATAGTTATGGGGTGTTTCTGTGTACCCCACAAATATCCCAACTTCTGCAGTCGGCTCCAACTTCATCCTGGCGTCCTTCATCACATGAATGTAAACAGGTGAGCCAAAAATCTTCAAATGAGAAATATCAAGCTTCTTACCAGTAAAAGCTTCCTCGGGTGTACTCATGTTAAGTACTCTATGAGGACAACGGTTTTGCACATAAATTGCAGTGTTGCATGCTTCCACCCACAAGTGCATCGGTAGGCCCTGGTCATGCAGCATCGCTCGTGAAGCACCCACGATCGTTCTGTTCTTTCTCTCCGTGACCCCATTCTGCTATGGGTTATGAGGCACTATGAGTTCTCTTTGAATTCCTTCTTTGCTACAGAAGTCTTTGAATTCGCACGAGATGTATTCACCACCATTATCGCTCCTTAGAGCTTTCACCTGCTTCCCCGACTCCTTCTTCACCAATGCCTTGAACTCACAGAACTTTGAGAACGTTTCACTCTTCTTATGCATGAAGAAGATCCAGCATCTACAAGAAAAGTCATCAACAAATATCACATAATACCTATGTTTTTCTGTTGAAGCAACCGAGAAAGGTTGACACACGTCTGTGTGAATTCTCTCCAGGATCACTGAAGCACGGTTCTCCTTCTCATGAAAGGTGGTCTTCACAAACTTACCCATTGTAAATCCTTTGCACTGATCTGACTGTGCAAGAGTACCCTTGGGAATTCCAGTAGAAATTTGCTGCAAAATTTTCAAAGCGCCATGGTGAAGATGACCCAATCTCCTATGCCATAATTCGCCCTCATCGCGGCTCACCACTTCTTCTGCTTTTCCCACCATTGCAGCGCAGCCATCTACCTCTACGTTGTGAAGGTTCTTAATTCGAACCCCTATCTTCTTGTTTTGACCCATTGTTTTATGTCGAATGAAAGCTTTTCCCTCACTAAAAACAACATCATAACCCCTGTCTTCCAGCATTGCGACCGAAACCAAGTTCTTCTTCAGACCTGGAACATGCATGACATTCTTCAACAAGAATGGATTACCGGACTCCCTCTCAGAGGTAATGGTCCCAATGCTAGTCGCATTGTACCGACCATCATCGCCCATCTCTATACGCATCTAGAGGTCCTTCTCCTCCAAGTCACTGAACAACTATTTGTCTCCCGTCATATGGAAAGACGCACCACTGTCAAGATACCACACCGATCCCATGCAGCTTGAAACCAAGCATGCGATCAAGGAAAAATCCAGCTCAAATTGCAAGGCTAAGGCCTCTCCAGTTGCAAATCTAACAGCTTGCTTATTCTTCTTCTTCTGTGGACAGTTAGTGGAAAAATGTCCATGCTCATGATAATGAAAACACTTCACTTTTGACAAATCCTACTTTTTTCCTTTCGCACCAGATTTAGAAGGAATTTTCTTCCCCTTCCCTTTCCTTGCTTTGGCATCCAAAGCGCAATTCTCTTCATCTTCATTCTTCGATGAAGATCCATCCCTGGTACCCCACCTTATCTCCTCCTGCACAAGATCTGACCAAAGTCGCTCCCATCCCAGCAGTTTCTCCTGTCCATTGACAAAGTCTTCGTAGCTATGCCAACTCTTCGGAAGCCCAAGGAGAGCCGAGCTCACCAAGTCTTCTCCATCAACAATAACCCCCACACTTCCCAGCTCATCCTTGCAATGGACAAACTTCGTGAGGTATTTTGGAATACTGTCGCCTTTCTCCATTTTTATTTTTCTGAGCTTGTCTTTAAGCGCCAACTTCGTCTGGTCACTTCTGTTTTGGAACAAATCTGTCAAAGCCTTCCACATTAATAATGGAGTGGATTTCCCATGAAGGCTGGACACAATGTGGTTCTTCACACCTTCCAACAGAATCCTCCTTGTCTTTGCAGTCTTATTTTGCCATGCATCAAGTAATGCAGCATCGCTAGATCCCGACTTAGGAACATTGCTATCGATGAACTCCTTCAGCCCATTATCCTCCAGCACCACCTCCATCCTGTCCTTCTAGGCTATGTAATTCGAGCTCCCATTAAGGGCATACTCCAATCTCAACCTGTTGAAAGACATTTCAATGTATACTCGATTTCTGCACCAAGAATCTTCTATAGCAAATTTGAATTTTCCACCAACACAAACTCACTTCACAATTGCAATCTTCAATCAACAATGCTCTGATACCATGTAGAAATTATATGCACTAAGCATGCATATGTCCAAGATCCACCCGAGCTCACACTATTTAACTTTATGCAAGATACTGAATCTATTCCACTTGTTAATCTTTTGTGGAAAATTAATTGCACACACATGTGAAGCATAAACAAAAATTATCAATCGCACATAACACAGTTTTTAATCGGGAAAGCCTGAAGCTGAAAACCCCAACTATATATTATGTAACATGGAGATCATATGACAATCTCATACAAGCATACAAAACTTATCACAAGCTCTCAGTACAGTACAATTGTCATACACTAATCAGGCGCAATCTTGCAAATCCATGCACCGATCTTTGCCACCTGCTAGCATGCCTCCACTGCGCAATCTCTGCTAAAAAATAGATCTGAATGAATTCGAAATACTCTTGGATTGACTGCGCAATCCTCATTGGCATCTCCACTGAGTGTTTGATGCAATCAATGCATCACTAATAGTCACAATATATAGTCTATCTTGCCCTTTCACCTATCTCTCCACTGGTCTCCACTGAAACTACCATGCACTGTAGTTAACTGATGTATCGTTCAGTTGATTAATGAGCTATTATTTTTGAATTAATTAACTAATTAATTCACTCCACTCTCACTAGTGTATCAATCAGTTAGACTAGATACAACTAGCTCAACTGAGTCTAACTGAGTTAAACTAAATACAACTCCATAACTACTTCTTCCAACTGTGTCATAACTCTGCCACTTGAGTTCTAACTGATTCCTCCATGCAATAGCTCCAGTAAACCCTCAAGAATAACGTAATTCCTTCTGTCAGCTGTTGTGCCACATCTGTGCAGTGAACTGAAGTGCTCCAAGAGAATAAGTTGTTGTTTAGAGTCTGATTATTATTAAGAGCGAATAATAATCGACATGCATCTATTTTTAGATTGACGATCTATAAATAGACTTCGCCCAATTATTCTAAAAATAGAATTTCATCTATTTTTCCAACTTGATCAACCATCCACAAATAGCATCCTGCAACTTTTGAAATATGATCGACATGTCTAAAAATAGACTTGTGCCAAAAATAGCTTACGAGCCCACTTAGTGAAGGCAACTCTTTTTCACTAAGCTCATCATCTTGTTGAATCTCAAAATAACCATTAAACTCACTCAAATAAATTGGCATATAAAGTTATATTAAACCACAAAATCTGGCATAGCTATTTGACTGCTAAGTCTAAGAAGGCATACATATTCTACCCCCTTTGGTTTTGAACCTATAACCTCTTAAGAGAAAACACATGCTATGACTAGATTGTGAAACACACAAGCAACAATTCAAATATTCCAACTTTTCATCATTTGATTTTATGTCAATTAGCAAAATAGTTTCAAATATGATCTCCAAATGATATCTTAAATAACCCTGGGTAAGGGCTCATCAAGGCATAGGTCAAACTTAAAAAATAACAGACAACTTTACAAACAAACAAAAACTTTTTAACAGACAACTTTACAAACAAATTAACTTTCATTATTATTTAACCTAACCCAGAGTCAAAAGCCTGAGTGAAAAAGAGATACAAGATGATACTCAGTAATAAATATATATGATTTAAAAAAAAAAAAAATTTGTTGAATTTATTTTTCTTATTTTAATTTCATTTGTTATATATGACACAACAAATAACATATTAAAACTATCATAGCAATTTTTTGACATATATGACAGGTTAAAACTATGATAACAATTTTTTAAACAAATTCTAACTTTGTTGTTTTAATAATATTTTCAGATATGATATTTCTTTTATAAGAAAATGTTTTAACATAAGTTTATTTTTAAGAGATTATATATGTAAATATAGTACATATCTATAAACTTGAATGAGCCTAAAAGCTAGCCACATATGTGTAACATTATCTACTACCCAACGACAACCTTGTATTAATGGGTTATGGAAGGTGGTGTTGACGTCTTAATGTGATCATAAAAACATTTCTAGAATTGAAAACTGATGTCGCCATTTATCATTTATACATATATAATATATTAGTAATTATTCTTAAAGGTGCAAAGATACACTGAAGGTATGGAAGATTTGGGAAGATTATGTGGCTAAGATTTGGGAATACTTATCTTTCATCGTTGTGCTTGAAGTAGAAAATTTGTTTTTTGGTTAAGCATATAACACACTGAATGAATTATCAGCAAAATATGTGACTTGTCCTTTTTGTAGGGAACTGTCCTTTTGCATGTGTCTCTTGAATCCCACTGGTCATTTTCAAAATAGGCTAACATGTAAGATTGTCGGAAGGTAATGTGTTTGAATCTCAACTTTAAGAATATCACGTTTATTACTAGATTCACCACACTAAGGTGGAATAACCATTTCTGATCCAAATTAGTAACAAGTAATTTCCAAATGGCACAAGAAGCCACACCAAAAACTATACCATTTCCCCAAAAATTGCAATCCATAAAATAAGTAGAAATAAACCTCACAATTCAAAGACAGATAATAAGTAGAAATAAACCCATGGACTTCAAGCCTTCAAACTATGGGTTCAAGGATAGCTTGTAAACTTTCACTATTATTTTTATCTGAAGAAAAGTGTCAGTATCAAATTTTGGACTTTTCTTAGCCTGGGAATCTTTACTTAAATATTTTCAAATTCATGGCACAACTCAGATAAATTGACTGCTACTAGTTACATGGAAAACTAAAGACATTTCTGAATTGACTCAAATGATGACAGGGAACCAACACTCTGTATATTGACCATTTCAGGGTAATCACCACATTGAGCCAAGTGATGGTAAACAAAACTATCCATGTCCTCATAATCACATGGTTGTTCTAGTCGATTTCCAATAGTTAGATGATTAGCATGGATTTCATCCTTATTCTTTGGTGTTGATATTGCATTAACATGATTATCTGCAGGGCCTACATGGGGGTGGTTAAAATGTGTAGTAGCATATTTTTGGGGTACTGCACTCCCAATCCTTAAAATTAGGAGACAAAATTGCTACTTCAACCACACTAATGAAAGACAAATATTCCCAAATCTTGGCCAAATGATCAACAAACCTAGAGATGTAGTGAGAGAGTGGTCATATTGATGAGAAAATGGAGATGGAGTCGATGGTTTGAAGTTTATTGAAGGAGCCAACATGTGATGAGAGCCCTACTGGTGTGATAACACAAGTGGTGTGTGAAGACCCTAAGGTTTTTTTATCAAAGGTAGGTGTGTTTTTTTAGGAAGTTGTAAGACTTGTTCTTGAGGCATACATGTAATGTATGAGCAAGAATTGTTGTAAGACCTCAATACTTCAGGCATACATGCATTGCAATGGTACATGGTCATCAAGTTGTGGAATGGACCATTTGTATAGGTACTAGGGTATTGATATCCTAGCTTGAGGGTGATAATATGAGATCTCATGTGCTAGGTGTATGAGAACCCATGGTTTTACCATGGTATTCATCTCTAATGTAACATGTTTAATCCGTGATTTATAATTATTGAGAGGGATCAAATCTCTTGAGTTGTAAACTTTTTTTTTCAAGTTTTTCACTTTAAAAAAAGTTGAGTGATCAAAAGGATATATATATATATATATATATAATGTTAAGAACCTCATACCTTGCACCATCCAAAAATTGTAAGAGACAAAATTAATATGGGCATGTGTCAATTTAATATTTTAGATTTTTTAATTAAAACTAATAAAATATGTACATTAATTAATTAATTTTTTATTATTATAAGAGACATTATTTCTTTATTTAAAGAATATATTATTTTTATTTTAATGTGGAGTAATTAAAACTAATGAAATGTGTATATTATTTTCTTTAATTATAAGAGATTTTATTTCTTTATTTAGAGAATGTTATTTTTATTTTAATATGTACGTGGTAATTGAAAATTGAGCACAATACCACTTACACATGGCTCTCTAAAATATGCATCTCTACATAATAAACAAAAAAATCTATTTCAAGATTCCAGACAAAGAATCAAAATGACTAATTCTATTGCTTTAAAATGTTTGATGTTGATGTCCATTAATTTAGTTGTTAAATTTTCTTTTTGGTTTAATTTCATATATATATATATATATATATATATATATATATATATATATATATATATATATTTATATTTTATACATATCTTTTTCACTCTAAATTATAGAAAACATTTTCAGGCTAAAATAATTTTTTTTTTAAATCACATGTCTAATAATTAATAATTACATTATGCTTTATTAAACCATTTCAAACTTTCATTCTAAAGGAGCCACATCCCCACCGTGACACAATAACATAGGCAACCACAAATAAACAACTTGGATTTGATATTAAATCTTAGCATTTTATATTTTCATGAGCTTTCCGACTAAACTCCATAAAAATTGATATATTATTAATAATTAAAAATATTATTAGTAATTAATTTAATTAAATAATTAGTAAAAAATTATTTGGAATTTTTGTTACTCGCATACTTTTGATTTTATTTTATTTTTTACAAATTTATTGTTTAATTTTACTTGAAAATTTTAAATCCCTTCCTTATTAATAATCAAAATAATTATATCATTATAAATTATTGGAAAATTTGTTACTTTGCTTTTAGCTGATTCTTTTGCAAACATATTTTCCATTCAATCTTGAAAATTTATCATATTTTCCATTCAGCCTTGAAAATTTAAATCTGAGAGCAATAACAACAACAACAGTGTGATGATTGTCTCAACGCTAACAGTATGAAGGCCTGCAAACAACAACGTGTTGAACGTGAACAAAAGCAGTAGCAATAACCTTAACGCCAGGCCATAACCATGGCCATGGGAGACCAGACTCCTTTAAGAGAAGCGAGGGAGACCTTGGAAGTACGGGCCATATGGAAGTATGACTTTGGAAATTGCAATATCACAGTGTGTTGCGGAGTGGAGATGATCCTCGGTTATTTGCTGGATAGTGTTTCCCTTTTTTTTTAAGCAAGCTCATTAAGTGATTGATTGTGGGTAAGGGAGTTGTTTACTGACCCAATAGAAAAATTTGTAGTTTTTTTTGCTGGAATTTGATTAGAAAAATTCAAAAAATCAAATAGTTGGAGTGTTTGAATTGCATTTTTGATCATGAAATGGATTCAGCATTATTAAAAATAAAAAACCTTTAAGACATTCTAAATACTGAGTTTAACAACTATAAACAAAATTCTAATAAATTAATGCCCAAATTTTTTAGAATCTTACTAGAATTTCTAAATTATTCTGTGAATTTACCTGTTACTTGAATTATACATCCCTGATAAACAAGAGCTATTGTGAACAAGAAACCTTTACCAATCTTGCACGACCCGCACAATCCAGGAGGGAAATTGATGAAGCGTGGTCGTGTGTGGCAACTTGGCTTTACAGATCCAACGGTGGAAAACAAAAGTACAAATCAACGGTGAAAAACAAAAAAATCGGTGTAAATATCATATAATATAATAATATAATAAAGTGAACGCATCTGTTCATACACCACATATATATATATATATATATATATATAGGGTGAACGCATCCGTTCAAACGATACTGTGAACCCAGAAACGATGCGGCCCAATTAATTTTTCACGAAACATATAATTCAGCCCTTTATGGACGTCGACTCACTGGTTATTTACATAGATCACTTCGAAATTTAACTGGAAACGAAATGCACATCATCCGTTAATTAAATCTGGAACGTGCAACCACAATTTATAATTCATATCATTTTAGAAGCCATAATACGTTCAATAACAACCGTAAAAGCTAAGATGTTCTTACTTTCTTAATCACAGTACCAATTCAATATTATGGCTGGATTTTTTTCGTTTTCCAGTGATTGAAACCTAGATATTTTTTTCATCACAAATGTATTAACACCACACTTTTCACCATCTAATCTAACCTAACCTATTGGTAGGATAATCCACAATTTCTCAAACCATACATTTGACCTAAAAACCCACATTATCAATCAAACAAACAAACAAAATATCTTAAATACATCCCGCACACTGCACGATTCTACTTCTAGTATTGTCCAGCATATGAAATTGGATGTAGATTCTACATCAGTTTTATGATCTTCAACTTTAAATGACCATGAACTTCCCTGGTCGATAATAGTCATGATTAGATAGCCAAATAGCAATCACTCAGCACAAGCAATTACATAAATATTAAGTGGTCATTATCATTAAACATAAGGCATAGTTCATAAAATGAAGACACAGACCATTTTACTTATTTGGTTAAGACGATTTTCGCAGGCTATTGGAGAAGGGATTCACACTATCCTCCCCATTTGTAAAATAGTTAAGTCTATTTTAGCAGACTATTGGAGAAGGATTTCACACTATCCTACCAATTATAGGACGTCTCCTGCAACCCCATGAGAAGTCTAGAGTCTGAGGAATTAATTTCATGGTGACATCACCGCTTGGACTGAGAGACGTATATCACTTACAAATGGTTTAACAGTGGTTTAGCAATCACAGGTGGTTTCTGCAACAGTGGTTTCACAGCCAACTACATGCACCAGTGATTCCTGGTGGTACTGGTTTCCCAGCTAGAGACAAACACTAGTGATTTACAATGGCAGCAAGCCTATGTAGTTTCACAGTCTCAGCAAGCACCTGACATTTTCAAGTCAATCTCTTTGCATCCAAACCAGTAATCCTAAATAAAAATCTAAGATATAGCACCAGTCTAGCACAGGTCAAATTCTCTGCTTGAATGTCACACCCATGCTGGCTCTCGAGAAAAATCCTTTAAAATTCAGTCCAACCCCTGTCTAAATCGACCAACATAGCGCTGTGTCTAAGGTATGTGCAATACAACACCATTTCCCCCAAGTTGCCTTCATTCATACACCACCCCTTCAATTTGTGAGAAGGAGAGGTCAGAATGGCATAGCCCAGCCAACTTTCGCCTTCACCCTCTCATAATCACAATGCATATGTAAATGAATTTCAACTTCAACAATTTTATCGAGGTGAGTGATTCATTGAACGGAGAGACTCATGGCTCACTGAGGTTAATTGAGGTGAGAGACTTATTCTATACTCTAGTATGAAGGGGATGTGGCTCTTTGAACTGAGGGACTCATTCTATAGCCTAGTATGAAAGGGATGTGGCCTTTTGAACTGAGAGACTCATTCTATAGCATAGTATGAAGGGGATGTGGCTCTTTGAACTAAGAGACCCATTCTGTAGCCCACTATAAAGGGGATGTGTAAGTTTTTCCCCTTGTGTGTTCCCCTTTAAAATCAAAATAAAAGTAAAAAATTATCATTCTATAGCCCAATATGAAGGGGATGTGTAAGTTTGTCCAGTATATGTTCCCTTTTAAAATAAAAATAAAAGTTAAAAATTATGTTCTAAAATAATGCAAGCTATAATAATAAATTTTGATTATGTTGTAAAGTAATTAGAAATGAAAAAAAATGTGACTAAGATATTTAAATTTTTTAATTTGTTATTGATAAAATATTTTAATACAAATTAATATTGATATATACTTAAAAATATGTTAATAATAAATATAGATTCATTTTAACCACTGATCTAACATGAACCAAAAGGGATCAAATTTTTTTAGATGCAAACTTTTTTTAGAGTGCAAAAACTAGTGTGTAATTTTTTTATTGTTTAAATTGTATTGTTGAATGTTATACACATTACACAACATGTGTACTTAGCCAAAATATCTTTAGATGCAAACTTATTTTAAAGTGCAAAAAATAATATGTGACTTTTTTTATTATTTAAATTGTATTTTTGAATGTTATAGAGATTACATAACATATATATTAAATTTGATTTTTTATTATTAATATATTTTTAAAGATATGTGAATATTAATTCATATTAAAATATTTTACTCATAACTCACATGGATATGTTATTCTATATGACATTAAAATATTTTCTTTTAACATATATATATATATATATATATATATATTGCTTCTAATTACTTTAATCGTAGAATGAGTCTATGTGCTTAAAGTTATATAAAATTATATTATTTAACATTGACATCCAAATATTTTATTTATTACTAGAAAAGTGAAAGTGAAATATCAACCAACCAATTAGACTCAAATTAAAACATTAATTATTATTTTTTTGGTTGACATTAGTGAAAATTATTTATATTATTTTTTGAGGACATGACATAGTTACACATAGCTCTCATAATAGATTGTAGAACCAACATAGATCCATCTTAACCACTAATCTAACATGATTGGTGTAACATATTACCATTGAACTCTTCACCTTACCTTAAAAGAGATAAAAAAAAATTACTTTTAGCTTATCCCTAAGCTAATACTCATTATGAAATTATATATATACTTACCAAGACATGACTATATGATATAACATTAATAAATAATTTCTAACATAAGCATTTCCCTAACTAAAATAATTCCACTTAATTTTGAAACAATTCAAACATTGTACTCTAATCATACATGAATATGAGTTTGAGCAATCTCTATTTCACCTGGTGTATATAGCATGCACATAACCTAATGTACATAATTTTGGTACAATACGCCGCATATGAAAATATTACATGTCAACGGAGATTATGTGAATGATTTTCTAAATAAAATAGGGTATGATTATACCCGTGGCACCTTGGTACCTTTTCTATTTATTATCTACATATTATTTAACCTGAAAATTTGATCCTCCGTAATATCGAGAATTGGTTTTCATTATTAGATGGACATATGTGTTATTTCTCACCGTCGATGGGTTTCCCCTTATCTATGGTTGTGGTGGGACCTGGGGAAGTTAGGGTATTGCCCTACCCCCAAACCCTAACCAATTCTCATTCGGTGCCACTGTTGGGCAGCCAAGCTTTGTAACTCTTTCGTTATGCGTCCTTCTCCTTTAGCATTATGCCTCTACCTGTAAGTGTCGACGCCCCATTTTAAACCATGGTTCTCTCTGGTATTGCATCGTACCTACTTGTCTGGTTATATTGGCTTGCTGGGGATTTAAGAGAGAAACTTTGCTTCTCCTAGCAGCTTTGCTCAACTATGTTAGAGTTGATCCTTCGTGGGGTTTATGTGTTCATCGAACTACAACTGTTACACAAAGAATCGTGGCATCCCATAGGGTTTAGTCTCAACAAGGGAGTCATAGCCTATGCGGCCAAAGCATGTATGGAGGTTATTTTATGCTTTTGGTGATTTCTAGTTATTTTTCTTTGTTTAAGTGAATGTCTTATATCAATTTTTTTTCTTTTTATTGACCATTTGTTTCCAATTTGCGGAGCTCGTTTCTTAAGCCACAAAAGGTAAGAGCATTATTATTATAATGTAGAATTACCATTCTCTGTTATGGATAGGTTTATTTATTTCCTAAGAACTGAAAATGTTTATTTTCACCCTGCAGGTACTTCTGAAATCCCAATTCCCTTCAGCGTTTCCGTTCCAGAAGATTGTATTGCCTGGTTTAATGACTTTCGTATCTCTTTCCAGGTACTCTAAAGTCCTTCAGGATAACTAGATTTCTCGTCCTATTCAGGACTGTTCTTAATGGTTCAAAATGGTTATTGTCTTATTGTGCGAGCATTAAGCTCTTATGCTTCGGATTTTGTTTTAGTTGTGTAGCCCTTTGAGGGCTTTACTGTACACATTTTAACAGTTATAGTTTCCCTTCTCTTTTGTCTTAAGACTGTGTGCTATGGCCACTTATCTATCACACAACTTAACTCGGCTTTCATAATTCTTATTCGTTGATGAGGTATTTTGGAAAAGATTCACTTTTCCATCTCTTTTCCAATTTTCAGAGTAATGTTAGACCGCAAATATAATATAGAAGTATCGAAGCTATTCAGGTTATGTACTTTATATTTTTTTTTTGTTAATCTTATTAATTCATTAGTGTCTTCGAGTATTTACATGAAGAGTTCAGCTTACCTCGTACTTAATTTATCGCATTGTATGTGGTTAATGGATTACTCTTATTTTCTTAAATACTTCGCCAATTCGTTACTATTCTCCATGAAAGTAGGTTGTCTCTGGACGAGCATTCCCTCTCAGCTTGTCTCTGTAGGGAAACTAATACACACCCTTTTTATATAATTTATATCACATTGCTTGCTCCTCTTCACGAGGGTTACCGATATATCTGTTATTGCTTGTCTATCTCTTACATTTCTATTATATTATATTCTTTGTTTCACTATTTAATGAAGAATCATGCTTTCTGTATTCGTACTTAATTAATTTGCAAATAATTTTGCAGTTTCTATTCCTATTTAGTTTTCTTGGTATTTCAATAATTCCTTTCATAGTAGGAGAAACTAATAGATGATCGAACCATATCTAAAGGGTTTATTACTCAACCCTTAGTCCGTGTATTTTTTTTTGTTTTCTTTACAGGAAAGATTGTCTAGTTTGGGGAATTCCTCCCTGAATGGACTAACTATCAATCCTTTCATCTATTTTCTACAGAATTTTCCCAGTTACTTTTCCACTATTGTTCTACTAGATATATTTTAATCTTCAGTATTTTTCTTTGCATATAGAGTTATCCTTCCACTGGAATTATTAGACTGCACAACTACTCTAGGGAATTTTTTACACAAACATTCAAAATTTGAGCATTTAACCCTGTCTATTTAGCCTGTTAAATTGTGCAGTAACATAAATAACCTCTACTTGTCTGTAACCAAACTTTCACAGTGCACAGAAAACTATTTACAAAGATTAACATATTTATAAATATGTCATGAGAACTCATTATTCCATTCCATTGCGAGCTTGTAATACTTATCTTAGATAAGTACAGCTGATGGCATCCTCCCAACCGTGAGAGAGGCAATTACGGCCTCATCTCCCCCTGTGCTCCTCACCATAGTAGGATTGCGTAATAGTTATCCTGTAGGTAGACCTCAAGACCTCTCTCTAGTCTCTCCTCCAACATTAGCTATCAAATTTCCACTAATTTCTACTAGCTCTGGACACTCTCTCCTCTTAGCTCTCTAGATGTTTCTTTTTCCTTTGTACAAAACCCCTTTTCTTCTCTAGGATTTTCCTTTTATCCTGAGAGGAAAGGTAACTACCAACAACTGCTTAATCATAGTACTCTGGAATCTTGGAAAACTTTTACCATCAATTTATGGAAACACACCATAATTTATATTTTATTCAAAAGAAAATAAATCTTGTTCATAAATTGATTAACATTCTAGTTGATCCTATTTAACTTTAAAAAAAATTCCAATATATAATTTGAAACATCATTAAGGAAATTAAATCTAGGTGTTACATCTTCCCCCACTTAAGGTAAACACCGTCCTCGATGTTTAATCCATCCTAGTGAATAGTTCTAGATAAGCTTCTCGTACAAAGATTTCATCTTCCTAAGTCACCTCTTCCGAGCCAAATTGATTTCATTGCACTTTAACTTGGGTGATGGCTCACCTTCGAAGCGTTATTTCTCTTTGATCGAGAATACATTGAGGCTCTACTAGAAATTCGTTGTCTGGTTCGACCTGCAACCAGCAAGAATTTTAATTAATCAACAATTATTTATCTCCCTATAGAGATCTTAGTTCCCAATTCATTCCTACCTGAATATTCTACTAATGTATTACACGCTTTGGATCATATACGTATCTTTTTAATAAAGACACATGGAAAAAATTATGCATTCGTATGTGTCCTGGTAAAGCTATCCAATAGGCTACCGGCCCCACCCTTTCCAAGATTCGGAAAGGTCCACAAAACCGGGGACCCAACTTGGCACAAGTAGTCCACCTTAAGCTTCTCTTCTTGGGTCTCATTCTCACATAAATGTGATCACCCACTTTGAATTCCCGATATTTCCTCTTTCAATCCACATATACTTTCTACCTATCCTAGGAAAATTTTAGATTTTGTCAGATCTTCATGTTCAAAATATTATCATTGATGGCAAAGGTACAGAAAGGAGCAACACCAGAATCATCATTGATGGAAAAAGAGTAGAGAACCAGCTAAAGAAAAAGGAGCAGATCAGGCAACAATGCAAAAAGAAGCAGAGGTAAAGGCGGCAAAGCAGCAAAGGCAACCAAGAGGCAGCAAAGAAGTAGAGGTAGCAGAGGAATCGAAGGCAGTTGTGGCAGCGAAGGTAGCAGAGAAGCAGAAAAGGCGTGCAGCAAGCGAAAGAATCCCAAGTCAGAGCGAATAGAAAACAGAAGAACAAGCTCAGGAGAGATCAGTGCACTTAGAAACTGAATAAAGCTCAGGGAGGAGTAGCGTGGAGGAACTGGTGTTGCAAAGCGGTAACAGTATAAAGCTCAGGAGAGAATCGCATTGAAAACTCTGAACAAGCTCAAGAGGAGTAACGTGAAGGAACCTAAGTTACAAAGCGGCGACAGTATAAAGAACAAAAATCAACTAAGGCAGAGATCACTCAGAAAATTTCCAAAGGAGGGGAACAGACGGTCAAGATTAGATTGCAAAAGTGAAGGCGAGAGATGGACGGTAGAGATTGAATCGCAAATCTCAACATTTTAAGAGTTTAGCATTAATACGTCTCATGGTAAGTTAAATTATTTGTGATGCAAAACGGAGAAGACACGTGTTGGCACAACGCAACTTCGCAAATCACAAGAAATAGAATATAACCACAAAGTAAATATTATGAAGTGCGAAGTGCGATCAGATGAGGACCATTAGATTTAGGGGCAGATCAATGGCAGACGGTGAATCGCGGGCCCGCACATCACAAATATTAGCAAATAGCGCTAAGGAATGTTAATTTGTTTGCGATGCAGTAAGGTTAGAATATGTGATGCGACAAGGGGAGACCACGTGGCGGCATTGCGCATGAGCGCACACTACATATTTCATGGTTTGTACTTAAGAGTTCGCATGGTAAGTTGGATGAGATGCAATGTGATCGCATATCGCAGAAAATAGGAGATGCGTTTGTTGCAAAACGTTAAAACTTGCGGGCATGCGAAATGCAATGCGTTGTGATTGGTCACTGCATTGTGGGACCCTTCAACCAAAGTTAAGCATGTATGACGGGCCTTTCTAGTGTTAAATCGTATCAAAGGTTGAAAAGGGAATTATAATGTTAAAACTTTTATAAGCCGAAATACAACATGAGACTGAATGTGATAACGTTCGAAGTCAAGATCTGATGTATTTCAAGTCCGGGGCTTTGTGATTTTATGAAGAAAGTGTTGGAAGCAAAGGACGACTAGGGTAACAAAGGAAAGGCAGAATGCAAGAGAGAAAACTCTTTGGAAAATGACCTGACACTCGTGCAGAGGTGTTATGCGGCTGCGGGAGTTTGATAACAAAGACTAAATGTGGGCAGAAGGAGACTCGGATAAGTAACCCGACACAGAGAAAAGGAGCATAAAAGAGCATAGAAAGCTGCAGGTAAGATATGCAATAGCCAAAGGAAGTGTAAAGAATAAAGGCATGGGTAAAGTCAAGCTAAGACAATAATGAAGCAACACAGTTGGAATATAACAGCAGGTAGAGAAGACAAAGGGACAGCAGGTAGAGAAGACAAGATGAACAGAAAAGAAAGAAGTTGAAAGGGCTGAATTGAAATACTATTGTAACTGTAAATGTAAATTCATTGATTATTTTTATATTGTTTGTGATGCAAAGGAAAGTCCCTGTAGGCAAAGAAAAACTCCAATTTAATTCTAAAATGAGTAGACAGTGTTGTAACCTCCTGAAATGATGAGTGAGGAACTTCAGAATTTATCTTGATGGCCAAGGAAGAGCTTGAGGAAGATCTCCTAGAATCTGAAGACAAAGGTGAGGTAGATCTTGAGGGGGAGCTAATTAGTGCCCTGGAGGAAATAAGAAGACTTAAACTTAAGAGTAAGAAACAAAAAGAGATTCTTTTAAAATATGCTAAGACAGAAACAGATTTAAAAGGCCTTATGAATTTTAAGATTGAACTAGAAGAATCAAATAAAATAGAGGATATTCTAAGAAAAAAAAAAAAAAGGAGAAAAATCAAGAGCGAGAAAAGTTGGAAGAAGAAGTGGTAACAAAATATGTAACAAACGAAAAAATTACCTCAATCAACTCTCTCTACCAGAGACAGATACTACTTCTATGGGTATTGTTTTTACTGTAAATGGTTCGGTCATAAAGCCATGGAGTGCAGAACGTATATACAGAAACTGGTGTATGGAAACTCAAGGGGAATTATGAACAATGGTGGAGTCTCTCGTATGCATAATCCTTTCAAAAATAAAATCAAGTGTTTTAGCTGCCATAAATTTGGGCACAAGTTTCATGAATTTTCTCTTAAATATTGTGGTCCATCTCCTCAGGAAAGTTACCAAACTAACAGTTGCATGCAATGGAGAAAGAAGCTAAATAAGTATGATCTCATTCTAATAGCTCAAGATCATAAAATCCAATGGTATGTGGACAGTGGATGCTCAAAACATAAGACCGTTTGATGAAAAGAAATTTGGAAATGTAACATTTGGAAATGATAAAGCAGGGAAAATCAAGGGAAAAGGGTCATTCAACCTGAAAAATGGAAGAGGAGAGACTCAGGATGTACTATTTGTGGATGGTCTAAAAGCCAATCTGATAAGTGTTAGTCAAATGTGTGATAAAGGTTGTGAGGTCCTCTTTAGAGCCCAAGATTGTGAAGTAAGTTCTACCACCATAGGAAAGACCTTGATCAAAGTTTTTCTAATAGAGAGTAATGTCTATATAGTAGAAGAAGAGAATGAAGCATGCCACATCAGCAAACTTGATGAATCATGGTTATGGCATAGAAGATTGGGACATCTAAACTTTGACCACATCATCAAATTAAGCAATAAGAAAGAGGTCAGAGATTTTCCCACAATTAAGAAGCCTCCAAATACCATTTATAAGTCCTGCCAACTAGGCAAGAAAACTTGCACATCATTTAAGGCTAAGGACCAACTATCTACAAGTAAGCCACTTCAGCTTGTACACATGGACCGGTGCAGACCTTCAAGAACTAATGCACCAGGTGGAGAATCATATTTCATGCTGATAATAGATGATTTTTCTAGATTGATGTGGGTGGCATTTCTCATATATAAATCCAAAGCACTTGAAAAATTCAAGATCTTCAAAGCACTGGCAGAAAATTAAACTAGATGTAACCTAAAATGCATCAGATCAAACAGAGGAGGTGAATTCACAGACGATGACTTGTAGACCTATGAAATGAATGTGGGATAAAGAAAAAATTTACAATTGAAGGTACACATCAGCATAATGGAGTGGCAGAGAGGCAAAATAGGTCAGTACAATAGATTGCCAGAGAAATGATGTAAGAAAGCAACATTCCCCAAACCTACTGGGTAGAAGCAGTACACACAACTATTCATATTCTTAACAAATCTCATCCTAGACCAGACTATAACAAGACTCCATATGAATTATGGCATGGGAAACCAGCATCAATCAAGCACTTTAGAGTCTTTGGCAGCAAATGTTTCATAAAGAATAATGATGAAAAATTGGGGAAGTATGATGCGAGAGCTAATGAAGGAATATTCCTGGGATATGCATCCAAGAGTAAGGGATACAGGTGCTACAACAAAAAAATGAATAAAATAGTGGAAAGAATTGATGTGAGGTTTAACAAAGATCTACCAAAAAGAACTAGAAGGAAAAGCTGCGTTAATCCTCCAAATGATCATGAATATGAGAATCAAGAAAATGAACAACAGAGTAAGACAATAGAAGAGATTGAATTAAACTCAAAAGGTCTCTCGAGACACACTCATAAGAACCATCCAGAAGATCCAATCATTGGAGACAAGAGTGCAAGAGTTCAGACTAGAAGATAGCTAGTTGAACAGACCGAGGAAGTGTACCTAGCCATTCTGTCACAAATAGAACTAAACAATTTCGATGAAGCCAGCAAGGACAAAAATTAGGTAAATGTTATGAATGAAGAACTAGACCAAATCGAAAATAACAAGACCTGGGAGTTAAATACAAGACCCACTGGGAAAAATTTCATTGGCACAAAATGGATTTTCAAGAATGAGATGAGTGAACAAGGTAAGTAATCAAAAATAAAACCATACTTGTATGCAAGGGATATTCTCAAATCGAAGGACTTGATTATGATGAAACCTTTACCCCTGTAGCAAGAATGGAAGCAATAAGGATGTTTTTGTCCTTTGCATGCTATCATGATTTCAGGGTATATCAAATGGATGTGAAGTCTGCCTTCTTGAATGGAGATTTAGAGGAAGAATTCTACATGGAACAACCTGAAGGATTATCCTTAATAGATAAACATGACTAGGTGTGCAGATTAAATAAATGCTTATATGGTCTGAAACAAGCTCCATGTGCATGGTATTCAAGGTTGGACAAACACTTACAAAAATAAGGGTTCAAGAAAGGAGGAGTAGACAACAATTTGTACATAAAGGCTGATGAAAATGAACTCTTAATTGTAGTAGTATATGTAGATGACATCATGTTTGGTAGCAACAACGATGACTTAGCAAAAGGATTTACAAAAGAGATGAAATCAGAATTTGGGATGACTATTATTGGAGAGCTCAACTTATATTTAGGACTTCCAATTCTACAAAAGAACATAGGAATATTCATTTCACAAGAAAAATACTTAACAAAAATTTTGAAAAGGTTCCAAATGGAAGACTACAAACCTGTGTCAACTTAACTGGATGCAAACTATGTGCTAATGATGGCTCTATAGATATAGATCAAAGACTTTACAAATCCATGATAGGGAGTATGCTATACCTAACTGCCTCTAGTTCGGACATTATGTTGGTAGTAGGACTTGTGGCAAGATATCAAGCAGAACCAAAAAAAAATAACTTGATAGCAATCAAGAGGATATTTAGATATCTACAAGGAAATGCACATTATGGGCTATGGTATCCAAAAGGCAAAGACTTCACATTGACAACATACACAGATGCAGATTGGGCCAGCTATGTGATGACAGGAAAAGCACAAGTGGAGGTGCATTCTATTTGGGAGAAAGTCTGGTGGCATGGCTAAGCAAGAAGCAAACTTCTATCTATCTATCTACAGCAGAAGCAAAATACATAGCAATAGCAGCTTGTTGCACACAAGTAATGTGGATGAAACAAACACTCCAAGACATGAAGGTAAGCATCGATGAACCCATTTCTATCAAATGTGACAATACTAGTCCTATAAGTATATCAAAAAAACTTGTACCACTTCAAAAATGTACATTCCAATAAAGTACCACTTCTTCAGAGACCAAGTAGCATAGAAAATAGTGAATTTGGAGTATGTACCTACAAAGGAACAAACAACAGAAATATTCACAAAACCTCTTGCTAAAGAACCATTCGAATATCTAAGAGACAAACTAGGGGTAGTGTCTGCAAATGTTACTCTCTGATATGATCAAGAATTAAATATATATATATATATATATATATATATATATATATATATATATATATATATATATATATATAGATAGAATGTTGGAAATACACCAAAAAAGGCTGCAATACAAGGAATGGGATCAGTGCAGTAGACAAGTGATAGTCAGTATTAGACAAGTAAGCATCATTCTAGGGGGAGAGCAGTCAATAAAAGTTGTCACAGAAGAGCTAGAGCAATCGAGTAGTGCATGGTAAAGGTCCTCAAGATCAGAGTATTATGAAAAGATAGAAACCACACTAGGAAATGTGCAACCCTTGGTCAT
Organism: Pinus albicaulis; assembly: GCA_034641835.2. NCBI lineage: Eukaryota > Viridiplantae > Streptophyta > Pinopsida > Pinales > Pinaceae > Pinus > Pinus albicaulis. The sequence goes on from CM076570.1 coordinate 1,360,513,242, forward strand.
TGACGTCAAAGGGGGAGGAAAATCAAGCAGAGGAAGAAAATACACCTCTCAGAATGAGAAGGGGAGGAAGTCCTAGAGGAAATATTGGAGTATTGCCATCAATGCAAAAGGAGTGGAGTGTTGAAAATATTGTCATTGATGGAAAAGGTACAGAAAGGAACCACACTAGAATCATCGTTGATGGAAAAAGAGCAGAGAACCAGCTATAAGACAAAGGAGAAAATCAAGAAACAATGCACAAAGAAGTAGAGGAAGAGGCAGCAAGGAGGCAGAGGCAGCGAAGGCAACGAAGGTAGCAGAGAAGTAGGAAAGGCATGCAGCAAGCGAAAGAATCCCAAGTCAGAGTGAATAGCGAATAGAAGACCAAGCTCAAGAGAGATCAGCGCACTTAGAAACTAAATAAATCTCAGGGAGGAGCATCATGGAGGAACCGATGTTGTAGAGTGGCGACAGTATAAATCTCAAGAGAGAATTGCGTTGAAAACTCCGAACAAGCTCAGGAGGAGTAGCTGTGAAGGAACCTGTGTTACAAAGCGGCGACAGTATAAAGAATAGAAATCGACTAAGGCAGAGAGCACTTAGAAAATTTCCAAAGGAGGGGAATGGACAGTTAGGATTAGATCGCAAAAGTGAAGGTGAGAGATGGATGGTAGAGATCGACTCGCAAATCGCAACATTTAAGAATTTATAATTAAGGCGTCGCATGGTAAGTTAAAGTATTTGCGATGCAAAATGGAGAAGACATGTGTTGGTATGGCGCAACTTCGCAGCTCACAAGAAATAGAGTATAACCACAAAGTAAATCTTATGAAGTGTGAAGTGCGATCAGATGAGGACCATTAGATCTGGGAGTAGATCAATGGCAAACGGCGAATCGCGGGCCCGCACATCGTACATGTTAGCAAATAGTGCAAGGAATTTTAATTTTTTTTCAATGCGGTAAGGTTAGAATATGCGATGCGATGAGAGGAGACCACATGGCGACATTGTGCATGAGCGCACACCACATATTTCATGGTTTGTACTTAAGAGTTCATACGGTAAGTTGGATGTGATGCGATGTGATCACATATTGCAGAAAATAGGAGATACGTTTGTTGCAAAACGTCAAAACTTGCGAGAAAGAAAAATGTGATGCGTTGTGATTTGTCACACGTTGTGGGACCCTTTAACCAAAGTTAAGCATGTATGCCAAACCTTTCTAGTGTTAAATCGCATCAGAGGTTGAAAAGGGAATTATAACGTTAAAACTTTGATACACTAAAATATGACATGAGACCGGATGCGATAACATTCGAAGTCAAGATCTGATGTATTTCAAGTCCGGGGCTATGTGATTTTATGAACAAAATGTTGGAAGCAGAGGATGACTTGGGTAACAAAGGAAAGGCTGAACACAAGAGAGAAAACTCTCAGGAAATGACTCGACAGTCGTGCATAGGTGTTATGCGGCTGTGGGAGTTTGATAACAAAGTCTGAACATGGGTAGAAGGAGACTCGGGTAAGTAACCTGACACAGAGAAAAGGAATAGAGAAGAGCATAGAACGCATCAGGTAAGATATGCAATAGGTAGAGGTAGTCTAAAGCATAAAGGCATGGGTCAAGTCGGGCTAAGAAAGTAATGCAGTAGCACAGTTGGAAATATAACAGCAGGCAGAGAAGACAAAGCGACAGCAAGTAGAGAAGACAAGATGAATAGAAAAGAAAAAAGCTGAAAGGGCTGAATTGAAATACTATTGTAACAGTAAATGTAAATTCATTGGTTATTTTTATATTGTTTGTGATGCAAAGGCAAGTCTCCGTAGGCAAAGCAAAACTCCAATTTAATTCTGAAATTAGTAGATAGTGTTGTAACCTCGTGAAATGATAAGCGAGAAAATGAGAAGGTGGAAGGCAAAGATTTGTGCATGTTCATTTCATATTCCCATGTGGAATGCAAACATCGAGAGGGTGATCAATATAAATGATGTTACTGTCATTTGCATTAGCAAGTTAGAGAGTGGAAGAAGAAGAAGGAGCTGATAGAGAAGCTGTGAAGGTCCAAAAATGATTTAAAACAGATATAAAGGTTGAAAGGACAACAATGAATAAGGATAAAAAAAAAGCTGATATCGAGGTAAATCAGCATATGATTTTATTGTAGAGTGAGGAATTTGGTGCTTCCATATCAAGTTGTAGCTTGATATATGTCCAGTTGTAGCTGGTTGAGGTAGTAGCCTCCTGTGGGTTGTAACCTACAGAAAATAAATGGGAGTTGGTGCTTCTATTTCAAGTTGTAGCTTGATATATGTCCAGTTGGAGCTGGTTGAGGTAGGAGCCTCCTGTGGGTTGGATCCTGTAGAAAATAGATGGGATTTGGAGCTTCCTTGCAAGTTGTAGCTTGCAGAATTTGAGGTAGTAGCCACCTGTAGGTTGGAGCCTACAGAAAATTAGTGGTCAAAGGGAGTTGGAGCTTGTCTTTGCATCACAACAATAATAAGATGTGGTTTTATCCCTTATGGGTTTCCACTTATATCTATTTTCTATGTGCATGATGATTATGTGTTGATATTCTGTATTTAATCTGCTTAATACCTGCTGCTCACATATTAAGATTGATGGTTCATTATACATTAAGTTGATCATGAAATGAAGGTGTAAATAAGTTTTTAAAGAAAGTTTTTAAAAGACTGTGAATTTATTAAATTGATTCACCCCCCCTCTCAGTTTAACTAAGGGTTCAACAATTGGTATCAGAGCAAGTTCCTTCTATATCAGTTTAACAACTAGAAGGAGATCCTAGGTCCCCAAGATGGTTAGCCTAGAAGGATTATCAACAAATAAAGCCCATTTTTTACTGGCACAAACTATGCCTTACGGAAAATAAGAATGAGGATGTACATAATGTCTCTAGGAATGGAATTTTGGGCTGCTGTGGAATTAGGATATGCCCCAAAGGATTCTGACATAGAGAAAAATGCCAAACAAAATTTTATAGCTAATGCAAAAGCAATGAATGCACTTTTGAGCGGTTTGTGCGAGTCTGAATTTATCAAGGTAATGCACACTGTGATTGCCAAAGAAATCTGGGATACATTGGAAAGTATCCATGAGGGAGATAAAAAGGTGAAGGCAGCCAAATTGCAAGCCTACAAAGTTTAGTTTGAAATTGTAAAAATGAATGAAGAAGAAGATGTAACCAGCTTCTTCTTAAAGGTTGCAGAAGTTGTGAATAACATGAAAGCTCTAGGAGAAACCATTAAAGAATGTGTAATTGTATAAAATATATTGAGATATTTACCATCCAGGTTTAACCCTAAGGTTTCTGCCATAGAAGAAACAACTATCTGGGAAACATTGACCATGAACCAATTTCTTGGAAACTCGACGACCTATGAGATGAGACTTCCAAAAGGGAAGTCAAATGTGAGGGAGGCAACCTTTAAGGCAGATAAGTGCAACGTAGAAAAGGAAGATACATGCTCTTGCCCTGATGAAGAAGAGGAAAAATTTGTCAGAATATTGGAGAAAGGCACAGGTAATTATAAAGGTAAGCTTCCATTTAAGTGCTTTAACTGTGGAAGAGTGGGGAACTATGCACCTAAATTTCCTCATAAGAAAATGGATAATCAATCAAGAGGGAAAGAGAAAACCAATTTCAGCACTAGGCCAAAAGGGAACAGATTTAATCAAATATCATTCTATGTTCAACAAGACAACAATACATCTGAAAGCTCAAATGAATCCCCCAATGAAGAAGGAACGTCATAATTTATCTTGATGGCTAAGGAAGAGCTTCAGGAAGATCTCCTAGAATTTGAAGACGAAGGTGACGTAGATCTTGAGGGGGAGCTAATTAGTGCCCTGGAGGAAATAAGAAGACTTAAACTTAAGAGTAAGAAACAAAAAGAGATTTTATTAAAATATGCTAAGACAAAACCATTTTCAGAAGACCTTATTAATTTGAAGATTGAACTAGAAGAATCAAAGAAAATAGAGGACATTCTAAGAAAATAAATAAAGGAGAAAAATCAAGAGTGATAAAAGCTCGAAGAAGAAGTGGTAAGCCTGAGGAAGAAATTAGAAAAGGTCCAAATTGAATTAACTATGAATATTTCTCAAATGAAAAGCTCTAGTCATTTGGACAAAATTCTTAATGCTCAAAGATCTCCTCATACAAAGATTGGGATAGGATATGAAGGAGAAACCAGCAAATCCAAGGTAGAAGATAACAAGAATATCATTTTTGTAAAAGCTATAAAGGATAATGAAGCATCAAAAAGGGGATCCACGGGATTAGAAACTAGCAAGACCATGATATATAATGAAACAATCAGAAACAAACAGCAACCTCTAGTGACAAAGAAAGAAACGAAGAGACATTCAACTGCAACAAACTCATGTGCAACTACAGATGAATTGAACAAATTCGAAAGATGTCAAAGGAGGTTCCTTCCTCCTGTGAGAAGCATCACTTGCTTCGCCTACCACAAAACTGGACATATTGTGTCATATTGTAAGATAAAGCAACTCCAGTCCAACCAACAAAAGATGCAACAAATGAAAAAATTACCTCAATCAACTCTCTCTACTAGAGATAGATACTTCTCCTATGGGTATTGTTTTTACTGTAAAGGGTTCAGTCATAAATCCATGGAGTGTAGAACGTATATACAGAAACTGGTGTATGGAAACTCAAGGGGAATTATGAACAATGGTGGATTCTCTCATATGCATAATCCTTTTGGAAATGCAATCAAGTGTTTTAGCTTCCATAAATTTGGGCACAAGTCTCATGAATGTCCTCTTAAAGATTCTGGTCCATATCCTCAGGAAAGTTACCAAACTAACAACTGCATGCAATGGAAAAAGAAGCTAAATAAGTATGTTTTGGTTCTAATCGCTCAAGATTAGAAAATCCAATGGTGTGTGGACAATGGGTGCTCAAAACATATAAATTGAGACCAAAGAAAGTTCATAACCTTTGATGAAAAGAAATCTGGAAATGTAACATTTGGCAATGATAAAGCAGGGAAAATCAAGGGAAAAGGCTTGTTGGCTCGAGGGGTCCTGACCTAGGTTCAGAGTTCAAGGTTTTCCAACAAACCCCTATACTACTGGCCCTTTCGGCAATGACCCACTTGTGCAGGTCAAAGTCTCACCCGAAGTAGTATGGGTGGGTGTTGGAACCAGGTTTCCGCACCCTGAGAAAGGGTAGGTAAGGCAAGCAGAGCTGTGTCCGGCCCTGTGATACCCAGGCCGCCTCTTTCTGCACAGTATCTATAGGTCTCTTTTCCCATCCACGTGCGCAATATCTACAGTGTTTTATAATTATATACTTCTATGAAAGTAGCACATCATTGCATAAAACAGAACAGAACAAATCCAGATACAGTAAACACACTTACACAGCTCGTAGCTGAATACAGAATAAACATAATACAGCAATTACCAATGATTCACACAAACATCATACATGGATTCAGTTATCAAACAACCTTTCTTACTCATCAATTCATCAATTCCCTCTTACAATACCCATCCCAGCCTACGCAAACAGCAGCGGGGTCCGCACATAGCAGGACTCTGGATCTCCGCGCACACAGCCAGCAGGAGTCCTTCCCCAAAAACCCAAACAGATTTACTAAACCACAATTCGCATCAATAGCTCTTATTTTTCCTCTTCCTTCTGATTCAAAATGTTCCTCTATTTATAACAATCTAGCCTAAATTTTCCTATGGTCCACAAATCGTGGTTTTCGGACCCTAGGTTTACCCTTTGACCCATTACAATGCTTTCCCGGCCTTGACCCACCCCAAAACCCCTGCGCTAGACTAATGATAATAAAAAATATACAAAATCGGACCAGTTTCGCAGCTCGTAGGACACCCTATTCCAACAGTCCCCCAACACAATCTTGTGACTCACCCCGAGTCACTGTGGTGGTGCAGTCTCTATCTTCGCACGTAAGGTGTAGAGGGCTACGATCAGTGCAGGGAGAACTTCTTGACTCTGGGCAGCAGCACTCTGTGCAAGGTCTACAATCTTCTAGGAGGTTGGTCCTTCAGTTGTCGCGGTGACAATCTCAAGGGTTTGAGTAAGTCACTTGGTCGATCAATATCTTGCGAAAGTTGGAGGGCTGTGGTAGCCCAAGGCTTAAGACGTTCCGCCATGATGTGTTGTTTACGCCGTAGTTTCTCAATCTCATCCTGGAGATCATTGCTGGTCTTTAACCATGCCAAGCACTTTGCAGGTACCAAGGTGGGCAGCATGGCGTTGACCTGCTTGAAAGCTTCTTTCTTCTGCCGTAACTCCTGATTTATTTCATGAAGGACCGGATCGCGCTGGACATTAGTCAAGAGTTGCATGGTTGATTCCAGAAACTAGGCACCCTGGGTAATCTGCCTCGAAATAACATTTGTCGCATCTGTTACTAGGGCGGTGTGCTCGATGCGGACTTCCGGAGGTGTTTCGGGCTGCAGTTTGGCCTGTAAGTCGGTGATTTGCTATTCCAGCTGTGTCTTGACAGTGTGTATTTCCATCCTAGATGCTTTGAGTGCTGCAACCAATTTTTCCACTTTAGCCCGAGGCATGTTCGTGGCTGGGATCTCGTCTGTAACCTCTGTACAGAGCCGGTGGATCACTGTTTCAAGCTTCGCTTGCTGTGACACAGCGAGGAGAAAATCAACAGCCTGCTGCGTGATGGTGTGCTCGGCTGTACCAAGATGTTGGTGTACTTGCTGGTCACAATGGCGAATCTCCTAGAAGAAAACGTTATGGAGGCCCTGTAAGGCTTCGTGGGGCAGCTTAGCCAAGTCCAGCTAGGTTCTTGTGTCTGCTGGGAGCTGATTTCCTACCAGGGCAGTGCTAGGTATAGTTCAGAGACAACTTTCCTCCGTGAATAGCACCGAACTGCTATCGACCGAAGGGGTCCGTGCCTGGCCAACATTGGTCGGCAGCGTATTGATTTTTATCTGGAGGGCACGGAGCTCGGCCTGGAGAGTGTCGAGCGCGGCCTTCTGCTTTTCCCCGACATATGCCCACTTGTCTTCTGTATCCATGGTGACTGCATCCGCGATTTTCTCATGGTCACCGTCAGTTAGTGTGACTATCACATCATATTGTGCGCAGTGGGCGCACTGTTTCTTTCGAGATCATGGTGCCGGCTCACCTGACCGCTTCGTACCGAGGGGAGGGGTGGTATCTTTGTTAGAATGTACCTAAGATTTAGACGCAGTGGTCTGTGGTGGCTGTGTATCCCTGTTCTTGGCTATGTCTGAGCCCGTCTAGCTGGGCTCCGCAGTCTCTCCATGGGTATCTGTGAGGCCTTTCTTCGAGACAGGGGGCCATAGCATGATCATCAGGTCAATCTCTTCATCTGCTACCATATAGGGGAGTGTCGTCCATGTCTTATTGTTGAGGCTACGGATCTAAATATGGTGCATGGTAACTTGGAACGCGGCAACACTCTTGTATTTTTCATATATCATTGGGGACAGCCGGGGTCGGGAATTTATGGCGGCTGCCACACTACTCTAGAAGTGGATCCAAAAAACTTTGTTATCCTTGATGCGTTGCACATACTTAGAGTCCCATAAGTGAGCATACCGAGCTCCTTCACACATCCCAGGAGGAATTTTAGGGAGGACCGACTCCTCGAGGGTGTCCCAGGCGACTAGCAGGATTAGGAGTAATAACCATGAATAAAAGAAGGACGTCTCTTGCTCCTGGGATTTGCGAACATTAGCCAGAAATTCATCACATAAGTATTGATCCCAATTGAAAGAGACGCCCTTCGCACACCGGCCAGCCAACTAAATCACATAAGTGGGGACAGTCACAACCTGGCACTTCCTCATTAGCTTGCAGGCTAAGAGCCTAGTACCCATTTGTGTAGCCAGGTCATTAATAGTCTAGATCACAAACCCTCGCTGATTTCAACTCACCTTGTAGGTCTTCCGCATAAATATAGCGGTAGCTGCTTTGTATTTTTTTCCTACCCGCTCTAGAGGGTGCGGCCCTTGCATAAGAAGGCCTGTAATCTTGTGGATCAACACAACATCAATATGGACCCTGTCTCGAACCCATAAGAAGCCATCGTGAATGAGGGCGAGCAACTGGCGAGCCAACCAATCTGTGACATTGTAATGGCCAAAATGGGGCATCCGGAGCAAATTCAAAAGTCCCGACCCAGCCAAGCCGCATACGCAGTGCTGAGGCACCACCGTGACTCCATCATTTCCCTGGATTGTATCAAAGTATAATGCGGGGGCCAATTCAGGGAGGGTTTCGAAGTCCGCCAAGTCGTAATCATCAAACTTGACCTCGTGGAGTCACCCACAAGGATCACTGATGACAAGGACTTCTCCCAGAGTTAGGGGGGTTTGTAGATAGGTGACCAAGCCATCAAAAAATTTTTGCGTTTGCGTAGATGGCCTACGTGGGCGAACGAAGGGAGGTAACCAATCGATTGGGTTAGCAAGCAGAGCACCCTCCTGTGCGTCTTGATCTAGAGGTGATGTTGGTGGAGACTTGACGTGCCTTGGAGAAGTCCTAGGCTTCCCAGTAGCCCACCTTTTCGCTTTCGAAACTTTTCCCGAACCTTTTGCCTTTCCTTTGCCTTTCCTTGTGACCAGCGTAGAGGGAACTTCTTCCAGTTTAGACTCAACCTCCATTATTTCCTCAACATCAGGCTCTGTCGGGGCCGATGGTTCGGCAAGGTTAGTGGTCGGCATCCTTGCGCGCAAAATGAATCCCAACCCTGGGTGACTACTATCAGACAGAGTAGGTTGACCATACATGAGAGGGATAGTGTGGATACGAAAAATCTGACTACTCAAGTGTTTCCAAGAGACAAATGATGAGGGCAAGTTGTGCAAGTGAAAAGGCACCTCTGGCTGAACTATCCTGCTCTTTCTATAGTACCCCCAAGCGTGCAATGGTAAGGTATACTTTATCTGAGATGATTCCCCCAGGAAACGGTAAAAAATCCCCAAAATTCGTTCCATTAAATGCCCGGAGGTCGCTCCTTCCAATGGTAACTTTTGCTTTTTACCAATGGGTACTGTTCCAACGGCTAGTTTTCGTATCACTGGTAGGCTTGACCCAGCTGTTACGCTAGGGTCAACCACCTGCATTGGCTGCATGTCCCCCCCCCCAACACAGACTTGCTTCCTAGGAAACTCATGACCCATGACAAAGAGAACCTTATCGTCTGTGTAAGTGAGGTTTTAAGGGGGGTTGTAGTCAGAGCGTGTTGTCTTAACTGCAGCTGTTTTTTTGTTGTAGAGGTGTTCGGATGTATGAGAGCTCTACTTCCTGAACCTATGGCTGGTGTAGAGTACATTTTAATTCTACTTGCTCATGGGTCAGCCTGACCCTTTCCCGGGGTTGGCCCGTAGTAGTCGACTATTCCTGGTCCCATCAGGGTCCTTACCTCTGAGGAAACGTAGCGGAATTTTTTTGTGATTTGAAGACAATGTGGCGTAGACACATCATGTAACTGGTTCTGCCAAGTCTCCATTTTCTCATCAGGATCAGATAAGCATTCAGTATTCCCCTCCCCGTAAAGTATTTCGTCCCCTGTTCGGTTGTCTGTGTCTCACACAGTTATCTTATAGATATAGTCCACATCTTCCTCCTTGGGTACTGGTTCTATGTAACGTTTACCTTCCGTAGGGTCTAATAGTATGATTACCCTTGTGCCATTATTTTCGAACACCATGCTTATTTTTTTCAAGTTAATGATACCACCCATGTCGATGGCCCAATCCAATCCCAGTAGCGCAGGATAGGGGTCCGCATCCTCGACGATTTGAATGACTTCAAAGTCAGCCCAGACCTTTACTCCTGCGATATCTACCACAATCCCTGATAGCCTTCCCAACGATACGATCTTTTGTTGATTAGCCATGCATAGCTGGATAGTGGACCATTCCAACTTTGGTTCACCCATTTGTTGCCAGGTTTGTTTAGGTAATACATTGGCATCCGATCCGAGGTCTAAGATAACCCAATCCATCTCGTAGTTGCCGATATGGGCCGTCAACTGCATCTCCCTCCCAGTGCGTTTCTGATACCTGTAAAATTTGTGCACATCCTTAATATTGGGGGACACGGCAGAGCGCATTGCACAACAATCTATTAAAGCCTACAGATTTTGCACTGCCTTTGGGTTTTGCAGCAATTTCATACATGCTTGCAGGAAGGGTTTGACCTCCTCAGCTGCCTTAAGACCCTCAGGGAGTAGGGACGTAGATGCCTCAGTCCCGACGAAGTCCCTTCAAGCTTCCACAAACGTTTCACTTGCTTTGTCTAGGTCCAACCCTTCTTGTTTGCTAACTGCTTTGCGAATCAGCATTCCAATTTCAACCTTCTCCTCAATCCCTCTAGCAGCCAATCCACTGCGCGTAACAACATTTACACTTGGGCCCTTACCCCTCAGTTCAGTCTTAACCCTCTGCACCTTCTGTGTAGGTGGGAGCTACTTCTCCTGTATTTTTGCTATTAAGACTGGACAATCTTCAAGCATATGGTCCAACTGTCTGCAATAATTGTAGGACTGTCTTGTAGGGTTCAGGAAATCCCTCGCAAAGTTCCCTGTGTCTCCACAGTTATAGCAGATCAATTGGCCCTGGCCCTGACCTGCGCTTCCACTTCGACCTCCTTCCTTGCTTCTGGAGGGGTAGCCATTCATGCCCGCAGGGGTTTTCGGTGAGGCGGGGTCTGACTGTACCTTATACAAGTTTCCCTGATCTATCACTAGATCATAGGTTCGATAGTTCTGCTCATCATTCCCTACTGACCGACAGAACCGGCACCAGTTTTGCTTCTGTTCTAGGGCGTTGGTGCCCGAACAGGTGCAGCAGTTGGTATCATGTATTCCAACTACGTGGCCATCCTCGCACCAGGACGCAGGTCCACTTGGGCCCCGTCGTCCTAGGCTGGGTCCCTCGCTTGATCCCGGGTGCCTCAGGCACAAGTCCTTCGTATGCCCTGATACTTGACATTGTAGGCACCATACTTCTGCGCCAGCTTCCCTTCCTCGTTCCTATCGTAGATCCTAAATCTCCATGTGCATTGCCCTGAGCTGCACCTGTATTTTCTATACTTCTAATGAAGTATCTATCCTAGCATAGCTTCTAGTTTCATAGCAGCTTCCAAAGCTTTGTCTTGTGAGTCAAAATTCTGGTGACCCATAGTTACGTGTTAGTATGAATCCTTCGTCGAAGTGTACGAAAAAGGACCACTTTAGCTACGCATAACTAATAGCCCTAACAACAATAATGGCTGCCAAATATCTTCAGATCTGTGGTTAGTAATAAAAATGCTGCAACAACCAGATCTATAAATGGAAAGACATTAAGCAGTAAAGTAAAGGATTTGCTCCATGCATCCAACGGACAAGACAAGAACACAATTTTTTGAAAGAATTTTTTATATTATAGGGCACCTGGGAGGAAAACAAGAAGGTGTATCCAACTCTCCTCAATGGGATGGGTTCTTTGTAGTCCTCAACACTTCAGATCTAAGCTTCCTCTCTCTAGTTGATGTAGAAAACCCAATGCAAAAAGTAGAGCTCAAAGGGAGCAAAATGGCAGAAAATGGTGACCAAGTGTGTAGATCCAGAGTGATCTAAAAGGCAACAAAAGGTGAAGAATGATGGGGAAAACCCTCCTATTTATAACAAAATATTGGGTCATTCTAGATCTTGGTGCATGATTAAAATAATGTTAACCAAATCTAGATCCACCTTGTATGGAATATTTTATTATATTTGTTGGAGGGAAAGGGTCTTTGACTTGGGTCAAATCCCTTGATTAGTTAAAAATAAATAAATAAATGATTTATTTATCTTTTTAATGAAGTGGTTGGAAGATAATCAAATAAATAATGATTTATTTAATTATTTGTGGGTGATTTGGTCATATTTAACAAGGAATATTATCTAAACAAGATTTAAATAATTATTCCTAGAAGTTAATAAGATAAATAAAGGTTTATCTAATTAATTTCTTTGATTTTGGGTTAAACATGACTGGGAATAATAATTAAATTATGGTTTAATTAATTATTCCATGAGGAAAATCAAACAAATATAGGTTTGTTTAATATTTCCTTTGGGGTTTCCTGTTTTAACATAGTGAAGGCAATTTTACTTAGGGTAAAATTGGTCTTACATGGTGTACTTGGGTCCATCTAATGATGATAGGTTAGATGACCAAAAAATGGTGTAACAGATTGCCCCCCAGCGTGCGAGTGTCAGGAGCAAATCGTATGACCGAAGTACGTTGTAAGAACACAATCACTAGACAACAAAAGGGGTGTCAGAGAGAGAAGTGTGAGGTAGATAGTGTGCTGAAGGACTAGACCCTAAGGAGACGAGACTCGCAGGTGCAACAAGTCTCTTTTTATGAGAGGGTACCTGTGCTGAAGGCGGCGGGGGAGGCATACCTATGCCCGCCGAGACAAAGCACAAAAGAATAGTGTGTCCAGTAAACAAGGGACCGAACCATAAAGTACAGCTGGCATAATCATGAGCCAGATAAAAATACAATGAGGAATCCCACATACATGATGTGCCTGGGATAACATCCAGGACTTGTACAATAATATCTGAGTACATGAGATACAAATACAACCCAAATGCCCCCTGCAAATGGGGAAGGGCTCACAAAATCTGACTGATACATGCAAATCGAAGAGGCGTTGCAAGTGGCTATGGCCAACATCATCAAATATCTGGAGCTGCATCGAAGGCTGCAAAGAAGAGGTCATCCGGGCATGTGGGGGGCTACCTGCAGGGCCACCCCCTCATGAGGGTTGAGACATCTCACACACACTCGGGAATCATCAAGAGCTGCTGCTGGATCACTCAACCATCAAGTATACGAATCTCGATCATGCTGAAGGAGCTGGAGAAACAATCAAGCTAAAAGGAAAGGAGATATCCCTTTGCCTGATCCGAGGCATCGAACAAGAATGGAAGCTGGAACCAAGGTACACCGCCCTCTAGACCTGTCTTCTGGAATAAATGTGCTGATGTCGACAGAAGGAGGCCCGCCATAGTTGAGGCAATGAGAGATCCTCAACTAAGGCGTGAGAGAAAAGAGTAGAGCGATGGACAGACTGAAACTAATGATTATAGTGAAATGGAAAGGACTGAGTAGCTAATGGACGGCTTCCCGTGCTAGAGCATAAAGGGCATGAATGACATGGCAGCGACTAACACAACATCATCAGGGATGGGGGACAGTGAAACTGAAGGTCATAATGTGCGACACAAGAGAGAGACCAATCAATGGTGGATGGAGGGCTATAGTGGGGTACAAAGGGACTCAGTATAGGCTCCGTGGAGGGAATGATGACTCAACTTGGATGCTCTAACCAAGGGCGACTCGATGGTGCTGCCACACAGTAAAGGCCCCAATGGGGGACCGTGGAAACATGAGTTCGTGATGGGCACTCATGACGAAAATCAACACGAACGAAGACAAGGGGGCAAGGTGGTGCCCCAAGTACAAGTGTCGTAAGTGAGGAAATTCGATTTTAAGTAAGGGTGAAGTGACCCTTCTTGGACAAAATGTGTCCTGGTGGAGTGTCAGACCTCAAAAAACTAACAGATACCCATTTGAGGGCTCGGTGAGAGCTTTCCAATGGTGTAGACGGTTCGTCAAACAGGGCTACGGTGTGGTCACGGCAGTCGAAAGAAGAAACAGGGGTTCTCTTTTAATAAGGCGGTTTTCCCTCCAAAATCATTCATTTGCTATTGTTGTTGTGGTGAATGTGGAGAGGAGGGAAGGCCCTAAATCTTGCGGTGAACGTAGCGGACAAACCGACCGTTGGAATCGAGATCCGTCAGTTGGAGGTAAGAGGCCTAACCTTTCTCTTGCATTTTGATGGATTACATTTTCATTTTGGGGCCCAGAATCCCAGAAACAGCACCTCCTTCATCTCTACGGCCGGGTCGCACTTTTTGGGGAAAAAAGTGCGACCTAAGACGCAGGTATCAGGGCAAAAAGTGTGACCTGGTCCAGAAAAGGGCAGAAAACTGCGACCTGGGAGATGAGGAGGTTTGGTGCTGTTTTATGGCTGGAAGTTGGGTTTTGGTGTTTGGTTATGGTTTTCCCGATCTGTACGCTGACAAAAATGATGTGTTTGTGCAGTGCATGGCAGATTTACGGTCAATCCGGGAGAGAGAGATCTGTGGGGACATTTCTGACAGAGATCCAGTGCGGATCGGCGTCCGTCGTGTATTTGAAATGATTTGGGGTTCTCGTGCTATTTGGAGAACCCATCGAGCAGAGAGTTAGAACGCGCACGGCCCGGACATCACGATGGACCCGCACGCAGGATTCGTGCGTGGGGCATGTGATCGGACCACGCGGCCTGCAGTGACGTGTACTTCCCCATCGGTCTCCCCGGCCACCGGGATAAGGGGAAACACACAACAGCAGCCACGCAGCTGGGGCGGAATGAGCCGCGGAGTTCTTCCATGGAACGTTCATTACGTACCTGCCCTGCTTTCTGTTGGGACTCGAATACCGATCGGGGATCTAGAGAGGCTAGAAACCCGTGCAGTGGCCGCAGCTGTGCTGCGAATTCTGGGCATCCAGGCGTTCCATCACATCACTGGGGGACAGATGATGATAGTGGAAAGTGTGGTGGGTGGGACCTACTATGGGTGGGCCCAAATGTTACTAGTGTCGTTGAAGCAATAGTTGTCACTATGCAGGTGGCAGGTGAATCATGACTGCTCATATGGGACTTTGTTGTGCGCCTTCTTCTTTGAGAAGATCCTGACCTTGAGGCCTCGTGTACAGCTTCCAGATGGGGGCCCGAGGGAGCTGAGGATGCGCCGTTGGGGACGGCTACTGTGCAGAGGAGGAGGAGGGGAGGTCGGGCGGGTGTTTCGACCGGAGTTTTTTGCCCATTGGGATCAGATGCCGCTGTACATAGACGACTACCTGTATAGTGGGATGAGCTACTGTGGGGATCCGGATCTGCCACTTCCGCCTAGTCGAGTCTGGGGGCCTGATGGTAAGTGACAAATTGCTATTCTTGTGTGGGCATGTTAAAGTTTTTGAATAGTAATTGATGATACTGATTCATGTACTTTTGGTATGCAGATATAGCACCGGTAAAACCGGCCGGATATATGGGACGACCAGTAGCGTCTGGGGCTACAGGTCCAAGTGGGTCGAGAGCGGCGCAGGATGAGGATGCAGCCGCCCTGCTGGAGGACATCCACCGTAGAGGTGAAAGGTTGTTGACCGGAGTATCAGAGCGCGGGTGGCAGGACTTAGACGACCAATACATAGAGCCATGTGTTGGTCTCCCCTCGGAGTGGCGAGGTATCATGCGGCGCATGGCAATGGCCGGTCAGGCTATGCGTGATCTACATGCTGCAGGGGCAGAGCCATTGGCTCGGGAGCCTCCAGATAGTGATTAGGGGTAGGGGCATGTGGTGCCCCCTATGATGTATGTAGGGGCAGGTGGTGCCCCCAGTTTTGGGTTTTTGTTTGGAACATGCTATGGGCATGTCGTATGTATCAGAGTAGATGGACTCTGAACACACTTTTTGCGACACATATTATGGATATGCATCGTCTTTTGATGGTTGATTTAATGTTATTGTCTTGTATGAAATGTGTGTGATAAATGCCAATCTAGAACATGGTTTTCAATACTATCTACATAGTGATTCTGTTCTCGAGGTACATGGTTGAAAGTTATGGTTTCAAACGCATGTATTAATATTTTCACTCGTAAATAGCGTCTAAATAGCACAGGGTTATGCACACGATAAACACCATTTAGTTGCATAACAAGAAGCAGGGAATCCAAACGAACGTGCAGATGGAGGATGCGATGAAAGAGGGCATCAGCTAACAGACCACGCACTGCATCATATTCAGCCTGATTGTTGGTGGCAGAACCAATGCATACCCCGTTAGAAAGAACAAGGGCATGCAAGGGGGTGAAGATGGCCCACCCTGCCGAGGCTAGATTCCTGGAGTAGCGACTTGCACCATCGGCGTAGCCGATAAAGGGTGTGGACGGGGGGTCCGGCAGAATGGTGTGACAAGACAATAAATGAGGGGATGAAAGGAAATGACGGCAGCGTGAGTGTACAGAAGTCATCGGGCGACAACCGCAGGAGGGAGTGTAAGGGGCAGGATGACCAAGACTCAGACAAGGTGGTGTATGAGGACTATCGGAAACATGATGAGGACTCGGGCTGCGGAGGTCAACAGAGACACAAGTGGAGTGATCTCGGGTATGAGGAGGAACAGGGTGATCAAGGGACACAACAGGGGAGGATGCAGACGGGCTGGGCTCCGAGTGTTGCGCGGAGGAAGATAGGTAAAGGATGGTTACAGTAGACTCTGTCATCTGAACATCAGGGGGGGGAATGTCGATGGGATCGGGGGGATCCTCAGGTTGACCTGAAGCGTACTGCGCGAGGATAGGAGAGGCGGATTGATTTTGTTCAACCTCATACTCTCGGATTACCTCTAAAGAGGCGCGGTAGTGCGTCAGGTGAGGACAATGGTGGGAGTAATGGCCATGAACGCCGCACAAAGCACAAGGCTTGTTGGTGCGAAGAGTCTTGGGGTTCTTGGTTACGGACGACGAAGGAATGGGGGCTTCAGGGACCGTAGACTCGGGGAACGCGACTTTAACCATGGGCTAGATACGGGGAAACTCAGGACAAGCATGGGTGGCATGACCAGTGACATCACACAAAGCGCAAGGCTTTGCGGGAGGGGGAGGGACTGGGTCAGTCGTGGTAGTATTGTCTTTGGGTGCCCCCTTGCAGGCTTTGCCTTTATTCCCGGGTGCCGTCACGACAGGAGGAGGGTCCTGTGGAGGTGCTGGGGGCACGGTGGCAACGGAGGAAGCTAGGGGGACCGGTTGAACCGGTGTCAAAGCCATATAGGGCTTGCGGTGACCAAGAGGGGTGGCGGCTGGGGGATCAAGGTACCAGACCGGTATGCCCAAGGTCAAGTTAGGGAGAGAGAGAGTGGCCATGACGGGGACAGAATATACTCCGGGAGGGGGAGCTAGGAAAGGGATCTGCCCAGTAGGGAAATGACCAGGAGGGACGGCTTCGAGATGGTTGAGGCCAGGAGGAACCGATCCGGGGGGATAAAGAGGTTCTGGGATACCAGCTGTAGGGGGAGGGCCAGGAGGAGGAGGTCCGGCTGGCTGAGATGAATGGCTAGAAGCGGGTTGCGGAGGGCGAGGGGGAGGTTGCTGACTAGCCGAGGCAGGCCGTTTACGGGCAGCCTGAGACGATTGCATCATGCAAACATTCGAGGAGCTGGGATCAATGATGGGAGGGGGAGGAAGGTTAGGGAAAGTTCCAAGCAGGGAGGAATCTTTGTAAATGCCGGGGGAGACACTGGTCAAAGAATCAACGGTTTGCTTGTTGGCTACAGAAGAGATAGTCGTCTCAGGGGAGGTCTGAGATTTTGGCTCATGATATGTCAACTGGTCAATGGTGACTATCTTTCCATTATGGGGGAAAGACATCTTGTGAAAGACCGCGGATGGGACAGCAGACATAGCATAGGTGTAGCTTCACCCTAATAGAATATTGTAATCTAGCGGGGCGTCGATGACTTCGACGTCAACGCAAACAGTCTTACCGGCGAGGGTGATAGGACAATTACGAAACAGGCCGATGGGCTGGGAGGCATGACCATCCCACGCTCGAAGGGTGATCGTGGAAGGGGCCAGCTCAGGAGATCCGAGTTGCTTCCAAACCGAAGCGGACATCACGCATGTGGATGCCCCCTCATCAATGATACACCGGGATACGTTGGCGTTCCGGATTTTGACTGGGATTTGGAAGGCGACGGAGGGAGGGAGAGGAGGATGGTCCGATTGAGTGGCGTTGAAAACAATCATTTGGTCATCAGCAGGATCTACAGTGCCCACGGCAGATAGTAGAGCCTTCTTTTGGGAAGGGCACGACTGAAGGAGCTCCAGTGTGGAAATGGCGGCAGGGGATTGCGCCAAATCATCTACTATGTTGTATGAATGGGCAGCTCGACTGGGAGCAGCGTTTCGACGTAGTGGGCCCTTAGGTATCTTGGTAGGGACCTCAACTTTTGGTTGAGGGATATGTAAGGGGCCTCTGGGTGACGAAAGAGGCTCTGGAGAACCTGAAGAAGGAGGCTCGGGAGCAGACTGAGCAGGAGGCTTGGAGTACTGGCGAGACCGAGTTTGAAGGTGAAGATTGACGGGCGGGTTAGGATCGGAGTGCATCATAAGGATCTGGTAATCAGAGGAACTAGAAAGGGAAGGGGGGGGCGGCTACCTGGCTGTCGGGCGGTTGGGTAGCCACGAATCCTTGGGGTAACATTGGCCATAAAGGTTGGGTTGGGCAACATTGGGGTAAGCAAGAGGTTGGGCAAAGGGAGGAGGTATGCCGTATCCTGGATACATGCTACTGGGAGGGGGAAGAGTGCCGGAGGATCTGGCCCCTCCCTGAGGGGGACCATAGCCCATAGGAGGTTGAGCGTATGGATGGGAAAGGGCTCCAACGATACCGTCGGCGGAATGAGATGCCCCCGGGGCGTTAGCGCCACCGAGCCTGGGGATGTCAGGAAGAACGGTATAAACATAACCAGATTGAGCGTAGATCAGGTCATATTTCAAGGCTATTTGGAGGGCGGCTTCTTCAGTTTGAAAAAAATGAGAGGCGACATCTTTGCATAGCGATGAACCATTCCGTATGATGTCTGTTGTCATACTTAAATTCTTCTTCTCTGATAGATTTCTTTAGGCGTTGATCAGCTTCCCACACAGACTCAGTTGTTCCTTGCTTGAAATCTTTCACGTCTGCTATGATCTGAGAGTAGGACTTAGGTTTCCGGAATTGTTGTTTCAAGGAGTCCTTAATATCTTGAATGGATGTGCTCCCATTTTCAGATAGGTACCGCATATACCAGTCCAGCACTCTCTCTTCAAAGGCCAGGGAAAACTGTGCCCTTTTCATAGTATCACTCACCACACCTTGCGCCGTCCATACCAAGTCTGCAACAAACCAAAATTGGTTCATGTCCTCATCTCCCGCACCTTTAAAGATAGGTAATTTCAAGTGTGCTGCCATGTCTCCTTCCGACGGTGTTCCAGGCGAGGTTTTATCCTTCCACGGTTCTGAAAGTGGTGTAGCTTTTGCACAACTGCTCCTTTCCGCGGGCTATAGACAAATTTATCCCCTCCTTGATTGGTTCGATAGTATTTATTGCTCCGTGTCATACCCTCGTTTAGATTGGAATTTATTCACTCAAACCTACTCTTCTTCTTTGTCAGGCTTCCAGTACTCTCTTGGCATTACCCGATCCCTTCCTCAAAATGCTCAAGGTCCCGGCAACAGAACCATTTGTTGGCTCGAGGGGTCCTGACCCAGGTTCAGAGTTCAAGGTTTGCCAACAAACCCCTATACTACTGGCCCTTTCGGCAGTGACCCACTTGCGCAGGTCAAAGTCTCACCTGAAGTAGTATGGGTTGGTGCTAGAACTAGGTTTCTGCACCCTGAGAAAGGGTAGGTAAGTCAAGAAGAGCTACATCCGGCCCTGTGATACCCAAGCCACCTCTTTCTGCGCAGGATCTATAGGTCTCTTTTCGCATCCACGTGTGTAAGATATACAATGTTTTATAATTATATACTTCTATGACAGTAGCACAGCATTGCATAAAACAGAATAGAACAGATCCAGATACTGTAAACACACTTATACAGTTTGTAGCTAAATACAGAATACACATAATACAGAAATTACCAATGATTTGCACAAAAAACATACATGGATTCAGTTCTCAAACAACCTTTCTTACTCATCATTTCATCAATTCCCTCTTACAATACCCATCCCAGCCTGCGCACATAGAAGCAGGGTCCGCACACAACAGGACTCTGGATCTCCGTGCACACAGCCAGCAGGAATATTTCCCCAAAAACCCAAACATATTTACTAAACCACAATTTGCATCAATAGCTCTTCTTTTTCCTCTGCCTTCTGATTCAAAATGTTCCTCTATTTATAACAATCTATCCTAAACTTTCCTATGATCCGCAAACCGTGGTTTTTGGACCCCAGGTTTAACCTTTGACCCATTACAATGCTTTTGGGGCTTTGACCCACCCCAAAACCCCTGAGCTAGACTAATGATAATAAAAAATATACAAAATTGGACCAGTTTGCAGCTTGTAGGAGAGCCTGTTCCAACAAGGCTCAGTCAGCCTGAACAATGGACGAGGAGAGGCTCATGATGTACTATTTCTAAATGGTCTGAAAGCCAATTTGATAAGTGTTAGTCAAATGTGTGATACAGGTTGTGAGGTCCTCTTCAGAGCCCAAGATTGTTAAGTAAGGTCTATCACCACAGGAATGACCTTGATCAAAGGTGTTCAAACATAGAGCAATGTCTATATAGTAGAAGAAGAGAATGAAGCATGCCACATTAGCAAACTTGACGAATCATGTTTATGGCATAGAAGATTAGGACATCTAAACTTTGACCACATCATCAAATTGAGTACGAATAAAGAGGTCAGAGATTTTCCCACAGTTAAGAAGCCTCCAAATACCATTTGTAAGTCTTGCCAACTGGGCAAGCAAACTCACACTACATTCAAGGCTAAAGGCCAACTATCTACAAGTAAGCCACTTCAACTTGTACACATGGACCTGTGCGGACCTTCAAGAACTAATGCACCAGGTGGAGAATCATATTTCATGCTGATAATAGATGATTTTTCCAGATTGACATGGGTGGCACTTCTCAAATATAAATCCAAAACACTTGATAAATTCAAGATCTTCAAAGCACTGGTAGAAAATCAAACTGGATGTAAGCTAAAATGCATCAAATCAGACAGAGGAGGTGAATTCACAGACAATGACTTTGCAGACCTATACAATAAATGTGGGATAAAGCAACAGATTAC
The DNA here is from genome assembly GCA_034641835.2 of Pinus albicaulis. Lineage (NCBI taxonomy): Eukaryota > Viridiplantae > Streptophyta > Pinopsida > Pinales > Pinaceae > Pinus > Pinus albicaulis. The sequence goes on from CM076570.1 coordinate 1,360,534,188, forward strand.
AATTGCAGGTACACCTCAACGGAATAGAGTGGAAGAGAGGCAAAACAAGCCAGTGCAACATATTACCAGAGCAATGATGCAAGAAAGCAACATTCCCCAAACCTACTAGGCAAAAGCAGTACACACAGTTGTTCCTATTCTTAAAAAATCTCATCTTAGACCAGACTGTGACAAGACTCCATATGAATTATGGCATGGGAAACCAGCATCAATCAAGCACTTTAGAGTCTTTGGCAGCAAATGTTTCATAAAGAATAATGATGAAAAATTGGGGAAGTATGATGCAAGGGTTGATGAAGGAATACTCCTGGGATATGCATCTAAGAGTAAGGGATACAGGTGCTACAACAAAGTACTGCATAAAATAGTGGAAAACATTGATGTGATATTCAACAAATATCTACCAAACAGAACCATAAGCACAAGCTGCGCCAATCCTCCAGATGATCATGAAGATGAGAATCAAGAAAATGAAGAACAAATTAATACAACAAAAGAAACTGAATTAAACTCAAAAGGTCCCTCGAGACACACTGAAAGAACCATCCATAAGATCAAATCATTGGAGATAAGAGTGTAGGAGTCCAGACTATATAACAACTAGCTGAACATGCCGAGAAGAGTGTAGGAGTCCAGACTAGATAACAACTAGCTGAACATGCCGAGAAGAGTGTAGGAGTCCAGACTAGATAACAACTAGCTGAACATGCCGAGGAAGATTACCTAGCCATGTTGTTGGAAATAGAACCAAAGAATTTCGATGAAGCCAGCAAGGAAAAAAATTGGGTAAATGTTATGAATGAAGAACTAGAACAAATCGAAAAGAATAAGACCTGGGAGTTAAAGCCAAGACCCACTAGGAAAAATTTCATTGGCACAAAATGGATTTTCAAGAATAAGATGAATGAACAAGGTCAGGTAATCAGAAAAAAAGCCAGACTTGTATGCAATGGATATTCTCAAATCGAAGGACTTGATTATGATGTAACCTTTGCCCCTGTAAGAAAGAATGGAAGCAATCATAATTTTTTTGGCCTTTGCATGCTATCATGATTTTAGGGTATATCAAATGGATGTGAAGTCTGCCTTCGTGAATGGATATTTAGAGGAAGAAGTCTACATGGAACAACCAAAAGGATTCTTCTTAATAGATAAACATGACTATGCGTGGAGATTAAAGCAAGCCTTATATGGTCTGAAACAAGCTCCACGTGCATGGAATTCAAGGCTGGAAAATACTTACAAAAAAAAGGGTTCAAGAAAGGAGGAGTAGACAACAATTTGTACAAAAAGGCTGATGAAAATGAACTCTTAATTGTAGTATTATATATAGATGACATCATGTTTGGTAGCAACAAAGATGAGTTAGCAAAAGGATTTGCAGAAGAGATGAAATAAGAATTTTAGATGTCTATGATTGGACAGCTCAACTTCTATTTAGGACTTCAAATTCTACAAAAGAACACAGGAATATTCATTTCACAAGAAAAATACTTACGAGAAATGTTGAAAAGGTTTCAGATGGAAGACTATAAACCTATGTCAACTCCCATGATCACTGGATGCAAACTATGTGCTGATGATGGATCTGTAGATGTAGATCAAAGACTTTACAAATCCATGATAGGAAGTCTGGTATACCTAACTGCCTCTAGATCGGACATTATATTGGCAGTAGGACTTGTGGCAAGATATCAAGCAGAAACAAAACAAAATCACTTGCTAGCAATCAAGAGGATATTCAAATATCTGCAAGGAACTGCACATTGTGGCCTATGGTATCCAAAAGGCAAAGACTTCACATTGACAACATACATAGATGCAGATTGGGCCAGCTATGTGGATGACAGGAAAAGCACAAGTGGAGGTGCATTATTTTTGGGAGAAAGTCTCGTGGCATGGCTAAGCAAGAAGCAAATTGTTGTCTCTCTATCTACAGTAGAAGCATAATACATAGCAGCAGCAGCGTGTTGCACACAAGTAATGTGGATGAAACAAACTCTCCAAGACATGAAGGTAAGCATCGATGAACCCATTTCTATCAAATGTGACAATACTAGTGCTATAAGTATATCAAAAAATCTTGTACTTCATTAGAAAACAAAGCACATTCCAATAAAGTACCTCTTCTTCAGAGAACAAGTAACATAGAAAATAGTGAATTTGGAGTATGTACCAACAAAGGAACAAATAGTAGACATATTCACAAAAGCTCTTGCTAAAGAACCATTCGAATATCTAAGAGATAAACTAGGGGTAGTGTCTGCAAATGTTACTCTCTGATAGGATCAGAAATCAATATATATATATATTTTTGGAAATACACCAACAAAGGATGCAATACAAGGAACAGGATCAGTACAGTAGACAAGTGATATTTAGTATCAGACAAGTGAGCATCATTCCAGGGGGAGAGAAGTAAATAAAAGTTGTCACAGAAGAGCTAGAGAAATGGAGCAGTGTATGGTAAAGGTCCTCAAGATTAGATTATTATGAAAATATAGAAACCACACTGGGAAATGTGCAACCCTTTGCCATTGATGTCAAAGAGGGAGGAAAATCAAGCAGAGGAAGAAAAGACACCTCTCAGAATGAGAAGGGGAGGAAGTCCTGGAAAAATATTGGAGTATTGCCATCAATGCCAAAGGGGGAGAGTGTTGGAAATATTGTCATTGATGGCAAGGCTACAGAAAGTAGCAACACCAGAATCATCGTTGATGGAAAAAGAGCAGAAGACCAGCTATAAGACAAAGGAGAAGATCATGCAAATATGCACAAAGAAGTAGAGGAAGAGGCAGAAAAGCAACAAAGGCAGTAGAGAGGCAGCAAAGAAGCAGAGGCAGTAGAGGTAGTAAAGAATAAGAGGCAGCAAAGAAGGAGAGGCAGCGAAGGTAGCTGAGGCAACGAAGGCAGCAGAGAAGCAGCAAAGTCGTGCAGCAAGCGAAAGAATCCCAAGTTAGAATGAATAGTGAATAGAAGAACAAGATCAGGAGAGATCAGCGCACTTATAAACTAAATAAATCTCAGGGATGAGCAGCATGGAGGAACCGGTATTGCAGAGCGGCAACAGTATAAAGCTCAGGAGAGAATCGCGTTGAAAAATCTAAACAAGCTCAGGAGGAGTAGTGTGAAGGAACCTGTGTTACAAAGCGGCGATAATAATAAGAACAGAAATCGACTAAGGCAGAGATCAGTTAGAAAATTTCCAAAGGAGGGGAACAGACAGTCAGGATTAGATTACAAAAGTGAAGGCGAGAGATGGACGGCCTAGATCGAATCACAAATCGCAACATTTAAGAGTTTAGCATTAAGGCGTCGCATGGTAAGTTAAATTATTTGCAATGTGAAATGGAGAAGACACGTGTTGGCACGGTGCAACTTCGTAGATTGCAATAAATAGAATATAACCACAAAGTAAATATTATGAAGTACGAAGTGCGATCAGATGAGGATCGTTAGATATGGGGGCAGATCAATGGCAGACGGTGAATTGCGGGCGCGCACATTACAAATGTTAGCAAATAGCGCTAAGGAATGTTAATTTGTTTGCGATGTGGTAAGGTTAGAATATGTGATGTGACGAGGGGAGACCATGTGGAGGCACTATGTATCAGCGCACACAGTAGATTTCATGGTTTGTACTTAAGTGTTCGCACGATAAGTTGGATGTGATGCGATGCGATCGCATATCGCAGAAAAAATGAGATACGCTTGTTGCAAAATGTTAAAACTTGCGGGCAAGCGAAATGCGATGCGTTGTGATTGGTCACCGTGTTTTGGGACCCTTCAACCAAAGTTAAGCATGCATTCTTAGCCTTTCTAGTGTTAAATCGCATTAGAGGTTGAAAAGGGAATTATAACGTTAAAAATTTAATAAGCTGAAATACGACATGAGACCATATGCGACAATGTTCGAAGTCAAGATCTGATGTATTTCAAGTCCGGGGCTATGTGATTTTATGAAGAAAACGTTGGAAGTAGAGGACGACTTAGGTATCAAAGGAAAGGCTGAATGCAAGAGAGAAAACTCTTTGGAAAAAGACCTGACACTCGTGCAGAGGTGTTATGCGGCTGTAGTATTTTGATAACAAATATTGAACATGGGAAGAAGGAGACTTGGGTAAGTAACTCGACACAGAGCAAAGGAACAGAGAAGAGAAAAGAACGTTGCAGGTAAGATATGCAGTAGGTAGAGGTGGTGTAAAGCATAAAGGCATGGGTCAATTCGGCCTAAGACAGTAATGCAATAGCATAGTTGTAAATATAATAGTAGGCGGAGAAGACAAAGGGACAACAGGTAGAGAAGACAAGATAAACAGAAAATCAAGAAGCTGAAAGGGCTGAATTGAAATACTATTGTAACTGTAAATGTAAATTCATTGATTATTTTTATATTGTATGTGATGCAATGGAAAGTCTCAGTAGGCAAATCAAAACTCCAATTTAATTATGAAATGAGTAGACAGTGTTGTGACCTCCTGAAATGATGAGCGAGAAAATGAGAAGGTGGAAGGCGAAGAGTCGTGCCTGTTCATTTCATATTCCCATGTGGAATGCAAACAGCAAGAGGGTGATCTCTATAAATGATGTTACTATCATATGTATTAGCAGGTTAGAGAGTGGAAGAAGAAGAAGGAGCAGATAGAGAAGCTGTGAAGATCCAGAAATGATTTAAAGCATATATAAAGGTTGGAAGGACAACAGTGAAGAAGGAGAAAAACAGATCTGATATCTAGGTAAATCAGCATATGATTTTATTTTAGAGTGAGGAAGTTGGTGCTTCCATATCAAGTTGTAGCTTGATAGATGTCCAGTTGTACCTGGTTGATGTAGGAGCCTCCTGTGGGTTGTAACCTACATAAAATACATGGGATTTGGTGCTTCCATTTCAAGTTTTAACTTGATAGATGTCTAGTTGGAGCTGGTTGAGGTAGGAGCCTCCTGTGGGTTGGAGCCTACAGAAAACAGATGGGAGTTGGAGCTTACTTGCAATTTGTAGCTTGAAGAATTGAGGTAGTAGCCTCTTGTAGGTTGGAGCCTCCAGAAAATTAGTGGTGAGAGGGAGTTGGAGCTTGCCTTTGCATCACAACAATAATAAGATGTGGTTTTCTCCCTTATCGATTTCCACTTATATATGTTGTCTATGTGCATGATGATTATGTGTTGATATTTTGTATTTAATCTGATTAATACCTATTGCTCACATATTAAGATTGTTGGTTCATTATACATTAAGTTGATCATGAAATGAAGGTGTAAATAAGTTTTAAAAGAAAGTTTTTAAAATACCATGAATGTATTAAAATGATTCACCCCCCATCTCAGTTTAACTAAGGGTTCAAAAATTTGTATCAGAGCAAGTTCCTTCTGTATCATTTTAACATCTGGAAGGAGATCCTAGTTCCCCAAGATGCCTAGCCTAGAAGGATGTTCAACAAATAAAGCCCCATTTTTTACAGGCACAAACTATGCCTTCTGGAAAATAAGAATGAGGACGTACATAATGTCTCTAAGAATATAATTTTGGGCTGCTGTGGAATTAGGATACGCCCCAAAGGATTCTGACATGGAGAAAGATGCCAAACAAGATTTTATAGCTAATGCAAAAGAAATGAATGCACTTTTGAGCAGTCTGTTTGAGTCTGAATTTATCAAGGTAATGCACAGTGTGACTGACAAATAAATCTATAATATATTGGAAAGTATCCATGAGGGAGATAAAAGGGTGAAGGCAGCCAAATTGCAAGCCTATAGAGCTCAGTTTGAAAATGTAAAAATGAATGAAGAAGAAGATGTAGCCAGCTTCTTCTTAAAGGTTGCAGAAGTTGTGAATAACATGAAAGCTCTAGGAGAAACCATTAAAGAATGTTTAATTGTACAAACATTATTGAGATCTTTACCATCCAGATTTAACCTTAAGGTTTCCACCATAGAAGAAACAACTATCTGGGAAACATTGACCATGAACCAATTTCTTGGAAACTTGAAGGCCTATGAGATGAGACTTCCAAAAGGGAATTCAAATGTGAGGGAGGCAGCCTTTAAATCAAATAAATGCAATGGATAAAAGGAAGATACATGCTCCTGCTCTGATGAAGAAGAGGCCAAATTTGTCAGAAGATTCGAGAAAGAAACAAGTAATTATAAAAGGTAAGCTTCGATTTAAGTGCTTTAACTGTGGAAGAGTGGGGCACTATGCATCTAAATTTTCTCATAAGAAAACATAGAATCAGTCAAGAGGGAAAGAGAAAACCAATTTTAGCACTAGGCTGAAATGGAACAGATTTAATCGAAGATCATTCTATGTTCAACAAGATAGCAGTGCATGTGAAAGCTCAGATGAATCCCCCAATGAATAAGGAACTTCATAATTTATCTTAATGGCCAAGGAAGAGCTTGAGGAAGATCTCCTGGAATTTGAAGACGAAGGTGAGGTAGACCTTGAGGGGGAGCTAATTAGTGCCTTGGAGGAAATAAGTAGACTTAAACTTAAGAGTAAGAAACAGAAAGAGATTCTTTTAAAATAAGCTAAGACAGAACTAGATTTAGAAGACCTTATTAATTTGAAGATTGAACTAGAAGAATCAAAGAAAATAGAGGATATTTTGAGAAAATAAATAAAGGAGAAAAATCAAGAGCGAGAAAAGATGGAAGAAGAAGTGGTAAGCGTAAGGAAGAAATTATAAAAGGTCCAAATTGAATTAACTATGAATATTTCTCAAATGAAAAGCTCTGGTCATTTGGACAAAATTATCAATGCTCAAATATATCCTCATATAAAGACTGGGATAGGATATGAAGGAGAAACCAACAAATCCAAGGTATAAGATAACAAGAATATCATTTTTGTAAAAGTTGTAAAGGATAATGAAGCAGCAAAAAGGTGATCCACAAGATTAGTAACCAATAAGACCATGATATATAACGAAACAATCGGAAACAACCAGCAACCTCTAGTGACAAAGAAAGAAACAAAGAGATAGTCAACTGCAACAAACTCATGCACAACTAAGGATGAATTGAACAAATTCAGAAGATGTCAAAGGAGGTTCCTTCCTCCTGTGAGAAGCATCACTTCCTTTTCCTGCCACAAAATTAGACATATTGTGACATATTGTAAGATAAATCAACTCCAGTCCAACCAACAAAAGATGCAACAAACGAAAAAATTATCTCAATCAACTCTCTCTACCATAGACAGATACTACTTCTATGGGTATTTTTTTTATTGTAAAGGGTTCGGTCATAAAGCTATGGAGTGCAGAACGTATATATAGAAACTAGTGTATAGAAACTCAAGGGGAATTATGAACAATGGTGGAGTCTCTCGTATGCATAATCCTTTTAGAAATACAATCAAGTGTTTTAGCTACCATAAATTTGGGCACAAGTCTCACAAATGTCCTCTTAAATATTATGGTCCATCTCCTCAGGAAAGTTACCAAACTAACACCTGCATGCAATGGAGAAAGAAGCTAAATAAGTGTGATCTAGTTCTAATAGCTCAAGATCAGAAAAGCCAATGTTATGTAGACAGTGGGTGATAAAAAAATATGACTGGAGACTGAAGAAATTTCATAGCCTTTGATGAAAATAAATCTGGAAATGTAACATTTGGCAATGATAAACCAGGGAAAAGCAAGGGAAAAGGCTCAGTCAGCCTGAACAATGGAAGAGGAGAAGCTCAGGATGTACTATTTGTGGATGGTCTGAAAGCCAATGTGCTAAGTGTTAGTCAAATTTGTGATAAAGGCTATGATGTCCTCTTCAAAGCCCAAGATTGTGAAGTAAGGTCTATCACCATAGGAAAGACCTTGGTCAAAGGTGTTCGAACAGAGTGTAATGACTATATAGTAGAAGAAGAGAATGAAGCATGCCACATCAGCAAACTTGACGAATCATGGTTATGGCATAGAAGATTGGGACATATAAACTTCGACCACGTCATCAAGTTGAGCAAGAAGAAAGCGGTCATATATTTTCCCACAATTAAGAAGCCTCCAAATACCATTTGTAAGTCCTACCAACTGGGCAAGAAAACTCACACATCATTCAAGGCTAAAGACCAACTATCTACAAGTAAGCCACTTCAGCTTGTACACATGGACTTGTGTGGACCTTCAAGAACTAATGCACCAAGTGGAGAATCATATTTCATGCTGATAATAGATGATTTTTCCAAATTGATGTGGGTGACATTTCTCAAATATAACTCCGAAGCACTTGAGAAATTCAAGATCTTCAAGGCACTGGAAGAAAATCAAATTGGATGTAAGCTAAAATGAATCATATCAAACAGAGGAGGTGAATTCACAAATGATGACATTGTGGACCTATGCAATGAACGTGGGATAAATAAATAGTTTAAAATTGCAGGTACACCTCAGCAAAATGGAGTGACAGAGAGGAAAAACAGGTCAGTACATCAGATTGCCAGTGAAATGATGCAAGAAAGAAACATTCCCCAAACCTACTGGGCAGAAGCAATATGCATAGCTATTCATATTCTTAAAAAATCTCATCTTAGACGACACTGTGACAAGACTCCATATGAATTATGGCATGGGAAACTAGCATCAATCAAGCACTTTAGAGTCTTTGGCAGTAAATGTTTCATAAAGAATAATGATGAAAAATTGGGGAAGTATGATGCAAGAGTTGATGAAGGAATATTCTTGTGATATGCATCCAAGAGTAAGGGATACAGGTGCTACAACAAAACACTGCATAAAATAGTGGAAATAATTTATGTGAGATTCGACAAAGATCTACCAAACAGAACCAGAAGCACAAGCTGCGCCAATCCTCCAGATGATCATGAAGAAGAGAATCAAGAAAATGAAGAACAAACTAAGACACCAGAAGAGACTGAATTAAACTCAAAGGGTCCCTCGAGACACACTCAGAAGAACCATACAGAAGATCAAACCATTGGAGACAAGAGTGCAGGAGTCCAAACTAGAAGACAACTAGCTAAACAAACCAAGGAAGTGTACCTAGCCATGTTGTCACAAATAGAACCAAAGAATTTCGCTGAAGCCAGCAAGGACAAAATTTGGGTAAATTCTATGAATGAAGAACTAGACCAAATCGAAAAGAACAAGCCGTGGGAGTTAAAGCCAAGACCCACTGGGAAAAATGTCATTGGCACAAAATGGATTTTCAAGAATAAGATGAATGAACAACGTTAGGTAATCAGAAATAAATCCAGACTTGTATGCAAGGGATGTTCTAAAAAGGACTTGATTATGATGAAACCTTTTCCGCTGTAGCAAGAATGGAAGCAATCATAATGTTTTTGGACTTTGCATGCTATCATTATTTCAGGGTATATCAAATGGATGTTTAGTCTGCCTTCCTGAATGGACATTTAGAGGAATAAGTCTACGTGGAGAAACCCGAAGGATTCTCCTTAACAGATAAACATGACTGTGTGTGCAGATTAAAGAAAGCCTTAAATGGTCTGAAACAAGCTCCATGTGCATGGTATTCAAGGCTAGACAAATACTTACAAAAACAAGGGTTCAAGAAAGGAGGAGTAGACAACAATTTGTACAAAAAGGCTGATGAAAATGAACTCTTAATTGTAGTAGTATATGTAGATGACATCATGTTTGGTAGCAACAAAGATGAGTTATCAAAAGGATTTGCAGAAGAGATGAAATCAGAATTTGAGATGTCTATGATTGGAGAACTCAACTTCTATTTTGGACTTCAAAATCTACAAAAGAACACAGGAATATTCATTTCATAAGAAAAATACTTAAGAGAAATGTTGAAAAGGTTCCAAATGGAAGACTACAAAGCTTTTTCAACTCCCATGATCACTGAATGCAAACTATGGGCTAATGATGGATATGTAGATGTACATCAAAGACTTTACAGATCCATGATAGGAAGTCTGCTATACCTAACTGCCTCTAGACCGGAAATTATGTTGGCAGTAGGACTTGTGGCAAGATATCAAGCAGCACCAAAACAAAATCACTTGCTAGCAATCAAGAGGATATTCAAATATCTGCAAGGAACTTCACATTATGGCCTATGGTATCCAAAACGCAAAGACTTCACATTGAAAACATACATAGATGTAGATTGGGCCAGCTGTGTTGATGACAGGAAAAGCACATGTGGAGGTGCATTCTATTTGGGAGAAATTTTGGTGGCATGGCTAAGCAAGAATAAAACTTGTGTCTCTCTATCAACAACAGAAGCAGAATACATGGTAGCAGTAGCTTGTTGCAAACAATTAATGTGGATGAAAAAAAATATCCAAGACATGAAGGTAAGCATCGATGAACCCATTTCTATCAAATGTGACAATACTAGTGCTATAAGTATATCAAAAAATCATGCACTTCATTTGAAAACTAAGCACATTCCAATAAAGTACCACTTCCTTAGAGAACAAGTAGCACAGAAAATAGTGAATTTGGAGTGTGTACCAACAAAGGAACAAAAAGAAGACATATTCACAAAACCTCTTGCTAAAGAACCATTAGAATATCTAAGAGACAAATTAGGGGTAGTGTCTGCAGATGTTACTCTCTGATATGATCAGAAATTAAAAAAAAAAGAATATATATATATATATATATATATATAATGTTAGAAATACACCAACAAAGGCTGTAATACAAGGAACGGGATCAGTGTAGTAGACAAGTGATAGTCAGTATTAGACAAGTAAGCATCATTCCAAGGGAGAGCAGTCAATAAAAGTTGTCACGAAAGAGATAGAACAATGGAGTAGTGCATGGTATAGGTCCTCAAGATCAGATTATTATGAAAAGATAGAAACCACACTGGGAAATGTGTAACCCTTTTCCATTGATATCAAAGTGGGAGGAAAATCAAGCAGAGGAAGAAAATACACCTCTCAGAATGAGAAGGGGAGGAAGTCCTGGAGGAAATATTGGACTATTTCCATCAATGCCAAAGGGGGAGACTATTGGAAATATTTTCATTGATGGAAAAGGTACAGAAAGGAGAAACATCAGAATCATCGTTGATTGCAAAAGAGCGAAGAACCATCTATAATACAAAGGAGCATATCAGGAAACAATGCACAAAGAAGCAGAGGCAGAAGTAGCAAAGAAGAAAAGGCAGCAGAGAGGTAGCAAAGAAGTAGAGGCAGCAAAGAAGCAGAGGCAGTAAATAAGTAGAAGCAGCAGAGGCATTGAAGGTAGCTGAGGTGGCGAAGGCAGTAGAGAAGCAACAAAGGCATGCAGCAAGAGAAAGAATACCAAGTCAGAGTGAATAGCGAATAGAAGAAAAAGCTCAAGAGAGATCAGTGCACTTAGAAACTGAATAAAGCTTATGGAGGATCAGCATGGAGGAACCAGTGTGGCAGAGCAGCGACAGTATAAAGCTCAGGAGAGAATCACGTTGAAAACTCCAAACAATCTCAAGAGGAGTAGCGTGAAGGAACCTGTGTTACAAAGCGACGACAATATAAAAAACAAAAATCGACTAAGGCAGAGATCACTTAGAAAATTTCCTCCAAATAAGGGGAACAGACGTTCAGGATTAGATCGCAAAAGTGAAGGCAAGATATGGACGACAAAGATCGAATCACAAATCATAACATTTAAGAGTTTAGCATTAAGGCGTCGCATGGTAAGTTAAATTATTTCCGATGCGAAATGGAGAAGACATGTGTTGGCATGGCGCAACTTTGCAAATCGCAAGAAATAGAACATAACCACAAAGTAAATCTTATGAAGTGCGAGGTGCAATCAGATGAGGACCGTTAGATCTGGGGGCATATCAAAGGCTTACGGTGAATCGCGGGCCCGCACATCGTAAATGTTAGCAAATAGCGCTAACGAATGTTATTTTTTTTATGATGTGGTAAGGTTAGAATATGGGATGCGACAAGGGGAGACCATGTGGCAGCATTGCGCATGAGTGCACGCGGCAGATTTCATGGTTTGTACTTAAGAGTTTTCACGGTAAGTTGGATGTGGTACGATGCAATCGCATATCACAGAAAATAGGAGATACGTTTGTTGCAAAACATTAAAACTTGCAGGAAAGCAAAATGCGATAAGTTTTGATTGGTCACCACGTTGTGGGACCCTTCAACCAAATTTAAGCATGTATGCCTAGCCTTTCTAGTGTTAAATCGCATCAGAGGTTGAAAAGGGAATTATAACGTTAAAAATTTGAAACGCTGAAATATGGCATGAGACCAGATGTGATAACGTTCGAAGTCAAGATCTGATGTATTTCAAGTCCGAGGCTATGTGATTTTATGAAGAAAACGTTGGAAGCAGAGGACAACTCAGGTAACAAAGGAAAGGTTGAACGCAAGGGAGAAAACTCTTGGCAAATGACCCAACACTCATGCAGAGGTGTTATGTGGTTGTGGGATTTTGATAACAAAGACTGAACGTGGGTAGAAGGAGACTCAGGTAAGTAACCCGACACATAGAAAAGGAGCAGAGAAGAGCATAGAATGCTGCAAGTAATATATGCAATAGGCAAAGGCAGTGTAAAGCATAAAGGCATGGGTTAAGTCGGGCTAAGACAGTAATGTAGCAGCACAGTTGGAAATATAACAACAGGAAAAGAAGACAAAGGGACAACAGGTAGAGAAGACAAGATGAACAGATTAACAAGAAGGTGAAAGGGATGAATTGAAATACTATTTTAACTGTAAATGTAAATTCATGACTATTTTTATATTTTTTGTGATGCAAAGACAAGTCTCTGTAAGCAAAGAAAAACTCAAATTTAATTCTGAAATGAGTAGACAGCGTTGTAACCTCCTGAAATTATGAGCGAGAAAATGAGAAGGTGGAAGGAAAAGGGTTGTGCCTGTTCATTTCATATTCCCATGTGGAATGCAAATAGTGAGAGGGTGATCTCTATAAATGATGTTACAGTCATATGCATTAGCAGGTTAGAGAGTGGAAGAAGAAGAAGGAGCAGATATAGAAGCTGTGAATATCCAGAAATGATTTAAAGTAGATATAAAGGCTGGAAGGATAGCAGCGAAGAAGGAGAAAAACAGAGCTGATATCCAAGTAAATCGGCATAGGATTTTATTATCGAGTGAGGAAGTTGGTGCTTCCATCTCAAGTTGTAGCTTGATAGATGTCCAGTTGTAGCTGGTTGAGGTAGAAGCCTCCTGTGGGTTGTAGCCTATAGAAAATACATGGGAGTTGGTTCTTCCATTTCAATTTGTAGCTTGATAGATGTCCAGTTGGAGTTTGTTGAGGTAGGAGGCTCCTGTGGGTTGGAGCCTGCAGAAAACAGATGGGAGTTGGATCTTCCTTGCAAGTTGTAGCTTGCATAATTTGAGGTAGTAGCCTCCTGTAGGTTGGAGCCTACAAAAAATTAGTGGTGAGAGGTAGTTGGAGCTTGCCTTTGCATCACAACAACAAAAATATCTGGTTTTCTCCCTTATGGGTTTTCACTTATATCTGTTGTCTATGTGCATGATGATTATGTGTTGATATTCTGTATTTAATCTACTTAATACCTGTTTCTCACATATTAAGATTGTTGGTTCATTGTACTCTAGGTTGATCATGAAATGAAGGTGTAAATAAATTTTAAAAGAAATTTTTTAAAAGATCATGAATGCATTAAAGTGATTCACCCCCCCTCTCAGTTGAACTAAGGGTTCAACACTTCATTACTTCTTGCTCCATCTCAGCCGACATTTATGGTCCAAGCATTAGCTTGGTTTCTGGACTACTCCAATTAATGGGAGTTCGACATTGTCTTTCGTATAAGGCTTCAAAGGGACTCATCTTGAGGGATTCATGGTATCCATTGTTGTAAGAAAATTATACCAAATGCAAACAATATTCCCATTTCGTGGGTTGTTGCATTACATACATACGTAGCATGTATTCCAATACTTCATTCACCCACTCCGTCTGAGAATGATATGCTATGCTAAATTGGATTTGTGTGCCTAGTCAAGTGAATAGTGCCTTCCTGAAGGCTAAAGTAAACTTTACATCTCTATCTGAGATGACTATTTTCAGATTGCCATGTAATCTAAATACCTCCCTCATGAAGATGTCAACAATTTTCGCAGTTTTAAATTTGGATTGTACTGGAATAAAATGAGCTTATTTGCTTAGCGGATCAACTACTACCATTATAGAGTCATCGTATCTCTTCGATATTGGTAAGACTATAATAAAATCCAACGATATAACTTCCCACTTCCATTCTGTTATGGGTATAGGTTGTAGTAAACATGTTGGGTGTTTATGCTCCACCTTAACCTGTTGACATTCCAAACATTTAGTCAAGTATTTAGCGATGTTTTTGCGCATTCCAAGTCAAAAGTAATCTTTTCTTATGGTGGTTAACATTTTTTGGTAACTAGGGTGTCCAAAATAAGAGATTTGGTGATACTCATCTAAGATCAGATATTTTAAACTATTTTGATTAGGAATGTATATATTTCCTTGGAAAATCAATATTTGTTCATTACTGATCTTATAATGTGATTGTTTTCCTTTATTTTATGTTTCTTGTGTTTTCTACCATAAAAACTGTTATTCAAGATCCTTTGTAGCCTCCTTCACCTATTCCTAGAACTTGAATATCACATGTTTAAAGTATAGCTCATACACATAACGTAATTTTCTACTTAACGCATCAGTGAGATGGTTTTATTTTCCTTTAACGCGCTTAATTTCAAAATCAAATTCGCTCAGGAATGCATTCCACCTGGCTTGGCGGGTATTCAAGTCAGCTTGTTTAAAACAACTAGTAAAGCTACTATGATTTGTTTTCAGCACAAACATTTTTCCTAATAAGTAGTTCCTCCATACCCGTAGTGTGTGCACCACTGTGGTTACCTGTAGATCATATGCAGAATATTGTTGTTCATGATCATTCAACTTCCTATATTCATATGCCACAACCTTTCCATCTTGTGACAAGACTGCTCCCACTCCTTCCTTGCAAGCATCAGTGCAAACCTCAAATTATGTATTTGGATCTGCCACTTTCAATACGGGATTTGTATTCAGCAGTTGTCATAACTTTTCAAAACTAGTCTGGCATTCGCTAGTCCAATTAAACACTCGCCCTTTCCGCTGCAAGGAGGTTATGGGAAAGGACATTTTAGAGAATCCTTCGATAAAACGTTGATAATAGCTAGCCAATCCCATAAAATATTGTATGTCTGCTACATTTTTGGGTACCCTCCATTCCATAATAGTTTTTATCTTTTTAGGGTCTACTGCTATACCTTCAGTAGAAATAACATGGCCTAAATACAGGATTTGTTCTTTGTAAAAATCACACTTACTAAATTTTGCATAAATTTGATGGTCTCAACATCTTTAGTTCGTAAATGTTCCTTATGTTTCTCCACAGTCCTTGAGTAGATTAGTATATCATCAATGAAAATCAAAACAAATTTATCCAAAAATGGATGAAATATGCCATGCATCAAACTCATGAATGTCGTTGGTGTGTTGGTTAATCCAAATGGTAAAAACACAAATTCATAATGCCCATATCAAGTACGGAAAGTTATATTATATATGTCTTCATCTTTTATCCTTATTTGATGATACCAAGACCTTAGATCTATTTTTGAAAATACAGTTTCCCCCTTAACCTGATCGAAAAGATCATCTATCTGTGACAGTGGATATTTGTTCTTAATACTTAATTTATTAAGATGTCTGTAATGCATACACATTTGCATTGTACTATCATTCTTTTTTACTAATAGTATTGGTTCCCCCCAGGATGACACACTAGGACGAATATATCCCTTGTCCAGCAATTCCTGTAATTTCATTTTCAATTCAGTCAGTTCAGGCACACTCATTCGATATGGTGCTCGTGATACTGGTGTTTCCCCTCACATTAATTTGATGCTAAAATCGATATCTCACTTTGGAGGTAGTCTTGGTATGTTTCTGAAAACATGTCCATAAAGTCAACTGGTATGTTTTCCATCATAGGGATATTATCTTTAGAATTGGTGAATCTCACTTGAATAACATAAATTTGACATCCTTTTCTGATGCATTTTCCCAGTTGAGATGCATTAATAAGATGCAATTGAAGTGGTTTTTTAATCCCTTGCAATTCTTGGTGAGTTGCGTCTTCAGCCTTATTTTTGTAGTAAATTCGACGCATGGGCGAACGAAATACATTGTGCTTGAGAGGGGAGGCTTCTTTCCTACAAGCAAGTAATAGGTCAATTGGTTTGTTAGGTTGTTGGTGGAACAACATAACATGTAGTAAACTAAGTAAAGAACATAGCATGCTACAATAAAGAATAAATAAGAAACAAAATACTCATGTACAATAACAAGCTCAATCAAGTCAAACACACTAATAATCCAAACGAATAACTCTTCCCCTTTTATTGGTTGCTTATGGTATAAGAGAATAGGATGATAAATCACTTGCAATGAATCCTTAAAGCTATGGAGCTCTAATATTAAAGGCAAGGGTGTCTCTTCCCTTTAAGCTTCTTACAAGCCTCTATCTCTCCTCGACAAATGGTAGAATAACAAACACTTGGTGAACTTCTTCTCTTGGATTGAGGTGTTGGATGGACAACAACTGAATCCTTCCACTCCTTGTTTCTTGGACAACACACTGTTGGATTTCTCTCAAGAAATTTTTCCAGCATAATAATGAGTTCTCGTGTTCTTCTTCCCATGGCAGTACTTTATAGGAAAATTTCAAATTCTCCCTCCCTCTCTTCATACAAGATGGATGTTGACACAAGAGTGGGAGGTTGATTCCTTTTTGTGCTGCACTTAAGGCCTCAAGGTGGCTCCAAGGCGGTTGTACTTGGATGGCTTGAGTGGGAATCTTCTTCTTCAAGTGTGCCAAGTGGTCACAGATGGTGACTTTCTACATACCCAGGAGCGCACGACTATTTGAGGGATAGATGAGATGATCTTCACTACTATCGAAGAAAAGGTCACGCAGATCACTTAGGTTCAGTGATTTCTATGCACTATTTGATAAATTTTCTTGCTTCACCTTAGGAAAAGTTAAATATTTCAGATACTGTAATGTCTTCCTTCCCTGTAAATCCTTTTTTGTACCTTCTTCTTGACATTTCCTAATGTCTTCTGCTTGTGCGATTTTCTAGTAATAATAGTTGCCCCCTAATGTATGAGGTATAGGAAGAACTGTATAGCCGAAATACATTATAGTTTCCTTTTTGTATAATCTATTTAAGAGAGAGAGAGAGAGAGTAAATTGCGTGAAAGCATGGAAGCTAAGATGGATGGAATGGAAGCTGGCATGGAAGCTAAGATGGATGACATGGAAGAAAAAATGAAAGACAACATGGAAAACATGAAGAATGATCTAAAAGCAAACATGGAAGGTTTGACAAATTTGATACAAGAAATGTTTCCTAATGGTAAAAATATAGTAGAGGAAACTCATGATGAGAACAAAATAAATGTTAATCGTGACTTCATAAACTCTAATATTGGCGGGAAGAACCACCATATTCCAAAAATGGATATGAGGAAGTTTGATGGAAAGGATCCTGTAACATGGATACTACAGATGGAGCAATAATTTGATCTCCATAACGTGCAAAACACACAAAAGGTACGCATTGCAACTTTACATTTAGAAAAAAATACATTTGTATGGTATCGATGGCTTTGCTCCCGTAAAAAAATTGTCACTTGGTCGATTTTTACGGAGGAAATGATAGCACATTATGAGGATACAAAGAGCAACACCTTCTTTAGCCAATTGATAAATCTCAAACAAAAGGGTTTATTGGGGCAGCACATTGAGGACTTCCAAAAATTGAATATAAGGGTAACTGATATTCCAGAGGAACACAGGATTGATCTCTTCATAGGCACTTTAAAGGATAACATCCAAAATGAAGTTCGCATTTTGGAACCTGATTCATTGGAGAAGGCATTCAGGTTGGCAAGAAAAATTGAATGTAAAATTATGGCGACAAGGAAGCCTACCACTCACTTCTATAAAGAAGGAAGTGTTGCTACGCCTAGATTTCCACAACCTACAAGGCTGACACCACAAAAATTGGAAGAAAAAAGAGCAAAAGGGCTTTGCTACGGTTGTGATAGAAAATACACTAAAGGTCATAAGTGTGCTGAGAAGAAATTATTTTACATAGATTGTGAAGAGGAAGAAGAAAATGAACAAGAAGAGGATATACACCAGGAACCAGCCCTAGAAGAGGAAGAAATGAGTCTGACCATATCGTGTAATGCATTAGCAGGAATTACCACTCCTCAAACTCTCAAGATAGAAGGACATATCAAGAAGAAAAAGGTAATAGTGTTGATTGATTCAGGTAGCACCCATAATTTTATTCATTGTAAGGTAGCCAAGGAATTGAATTGTTTCCTATACTCAACACCAGAATGTCAAGTGATGGTTGCCAATGGAGGAACTATAAATTTCTCTGGAAAATGCCATAATATCAAACTAACCATGGGGGAATATGTATTTAATATTCCAATGCTTTCCATTCCTATGGGAGGTGTTGATGTTGTACTAGGAGTACAATGGTTACAATCTTTGGGGACGGTAGCTTTTAATTTTCAAGGAATTTTCTTGAATTTTTTTCAGAAGGAAAGGAATTCAAATTAAGGGGTATTTCAGGGAAGCTAGGAAATATAATAAGCTCTAATGTCATGAAAAAGCTTCTAAATAAAGAACAACGATGCGTAATTGCACAATTATGCTCACTAGAAGTTCCAACATCAAAATCATTTATTTATGCAGATCTCCAACAAGTCTTGGACAATCATTCCAAGGTGTTTGAAACTCCCAAAAGACTCCCACCTATTCGAGATCATGATCATGCTATTCATTTGATTCTAGGAAGTGTTCCTCCAAACATCAGGCCTTATAGATATCCTTATGTCCAAAAGAGCAAAATTGAACATATGATTGCAGAAATGTTAGAGGCGGGTATAATTCAACCTAGTCAAAGTTCTTTCTCTTCTCCTGTAGTATTGGTACACAAGAAGGATGGATCATGGCGCATCTGTCTAGATTATAGGGAGCTCAATAAGCTCACCATTAAAGATAAATTTCCCATTCCTGTGATTGATGAATTATTGGACGAATTACATGGAGCAATTTATTTTACCAAGTTGGATCTTCATTCAGGATATCATCAAATTAGAATGAAGACTGAATATATTCCAAAAACAACATTTCGAACTCATGAGGGTCATTATGAATTTTTGGTCATGCCTTTTGGCCTTACCAATGCACCTTCTACATTTCAAGGGTTGATGAATTCCATTTTCAAACCCTTCCTTAGAAAATTTTGCTGGTATTTTTTGATGATATACTAATCTATAGCAGGTCTTGGAAGGATCGTGTTGAACATGTTGACAGGGTGCTCAAACTATTGCAGGAGAAACAATTATATGCAAAAACATCCAAATGTTTCTTTGGAGTACAAGAGGTGGAATGTCTGGGTCATATTGTATCTCACAAGGGTGTTAAGGTAGACCCTAACAAAATTAAATCCATTAAGGAATGGAAAGTCCCCACAACCATAAAGCAGTTGCGAGGATTTCTCGGGTTAACGGGGTATTATCGCAAGTTTGTTAAGAATTATGGGAGAATAGCAGCACCTCTAACAACATTATTGAAGAAAGATGCATTTTCATGGACTCCTGAAGCAACTAAGGCCTTTGAACATCTTAAAGAGGCAATGTGCCTAGCACCAGTCTTAGCTATGCCGGACTTCACAAAAACCTTTATTGTGGAATGTGATGCCTCAGGAAATGGAATTGGTGTTGTTTTAATGCAAGAAGGAAGACCCATTGCTTTTGAAAGTCGTCCAATCAAAGGAAAGTATTTACAGAAACCTATTTATGAGAAGGAAATGTTAGCAATGCTGCATGCACTAAAGAAATGGCGAACTTACCTAATGGGAAGACACTTCAAGGTAAAAACTGATCATGATAGTCTTAAACACTTTTTGGAACAAAGACTATCTTCAGAAGAGCATCAAAAATGGGTCACAAATATGTTGGGTTATGACTTTGAAATAATCTACAAAAAAGGAAAGCTTAATGTTGTTGCAGATGCACTCTCAAGAAATAATGAAGAGGTGGAAGCATTGCTTTGTGCCATTTCTATTATCCAACCAGATTGGATAACTGAAGCAAGAGATGAATGGAAGAAGGAAAAAGAAGTATGGACACTCATTCAAAATTTGCAGTAAGATCCTAGTACATCTGATACATTTAGTTGGAAAAATGATTCTTTATGGTACAAATATCGCTTATATCTTTGTAATAATTCCCAACTAAAACAAAAGATTCTTTTTAAATTGCACACTTCTTCTTTAGGAGGACACTTAGGATTTTTATAAACTTACCATAGGGTGAAGAAAGAATTTTTTTGGGATGGCCTTAAATCTGATATTCAAAATTTTGTGGCGGAATGTTTGGTTTGCCAGCAAAATAAAGTTGAGACAATTAAGACCCCGGGACTTCTACAACCTTTATCCATTCCAAGTCAACGTTGGGAGGAGATTTCAATGGATTTTATCACAGGTTTACCTAAGTCCAGAGGAAAGAGTGTCATCATGGTGGTAGTTGATAGACTTACCAAGTATGCACACTTTTGTGCATTATCTCATCCATTTAAAGCAAGTAAAGTTGCTACTACATTTATGGACACAATTCAAAGCTACATGAAAACCCAAGGGTTATTGTGAGCAATAGAGATCCCATTTTTACTGGAAATTTTTGGACAGAGTTATTTTCTTGTTTGGGTACTCAATTAGCTCATAGCTCATCTTATCGTCCTTAATCTGATGGTCAAACTGAGATAGTAAATAAATGTTTGGAAGGATATGTTCGTTGTTTTGTATCTGATAAACAAACACAATGGGTCAAGTGGTTACCTCTCGCTGAATGGTGGTATAACACTTCCTTCCATACTGTAGAAAAAATGACCCCATTTAGGGAACTTTATGGATATCATCCACCATCCATCACATCATATTTAAGAGAAAATTCGAAGGTTCAAGTAGTGGAAGATCACATCAAGCATCAATAAGAAGTTCTCCAACTCTTAAAGGATAACCTGAATTTGGCACAAAATCGAATGAAACAATAGGCAGATCAACATCGCAGCGAGAGAAGTTTTGATGTAGGAGACTGGGTATTTTGCGGCTACAACCATACAAACAAATGTCCCTCAAGCAAGCTAAGAAGGATAATAAATTATCACCAAAGTACTATGGTCCTTACAAGGTGTTGCAAAAGATTGGTACTATGGCATACAAATTGGAGCTTCCTGCTTCTTCACGAGTGCATCCAGTTTTCCATGTTTCATGCTTAAAGAAGGTTATAGGTGAAAATATTCCAATTCAAACAATATTGCCAGAACTTGATGAGGAAGGAAAAATCATATTGGAACCTGAAGCGATCACGGAAACAAGAACTCGATAGCTATGGAATCGATCAATTTCAGAGTATCTCATCAAGTGGAAGAACTTACCCACTGAAGATTCTACATGGGAGGATGAGAATTTTATACAGAAGCACCCAAAGCTACTCAAGCGTTGAGGACAACACATTTTTGAAGGAGAGGGGCATGTTAGGTCCCTATATTACCAGTATAGTTCCTTATTGTTTTTATTGTAACCCCCTTATTATTATTATTATACCCCTGTAACCCCCATATTGTTATTATTGTGCCCTTAAACTATTATTGTTAGGTCGGCTAGGATTACATTGTGGCCCCATGGACTCCTATATATAGAAAGGAGGTTTTTTAATTTGTATCATCCAAGAATTGTTCATTCATGTAATGTATTGGAGGTTTCCCCCTCGAAGTGGCTTATTTCTAAGGCGTTGATAGCTCTTTTCTTCTATTTTTGGAGCTGGTTTCACAACACCTTGTTTCTCTTGTAGATGTGGGAGTGGTTGCGCGTCCTCTTTCCCTCTTATTGGGACGTCAACCGCCAAGGAGGGATCCAGGTGGAGCTACTCAGCCCTAGGTTTGGGGGTAGGGTGATAGTGTTGACCCCTCAGGGGAGGGTAGCAAGTGTGGCCACTGTTGGGAACAATGCTCTTCTTGCTCACGCTAAGGTGTGAGTAGCAATTATTGAGGAGCAGCTAGCTGCTGAAGAGGCTCGCGCAGCAGGCTTAGCCGATGCTTGGGGTCAGGTGGAGAGGTTGATCCGGGGTATGCTAACATGGGGTTTTGTGGATGAATTAGATGACACATGGCTCAAGGTACTGATAGCGTGAGAGAGGATGTATCGCCCTACATTGTGCTGTGTGGCACTTTCTGTTTTGACTTTTGCACCTGTACTAGCACCGGGTGCAGCTGTGGGTCCAAAGGATCCACCTGGCGGGGCTCAACCCTAGAGATGTTATTTATTCAGGGAAAGCGCCCGTTACAAGGATTCTTCCCTTTTTTTTGGATGACATGTATATATATTTTTTGGCTCACCCGCGGGTAAGAGACACGACTTGTATATTTTGACTCACACATATTTTTTGATATATATATATATATATATATATATATATATATATATATATATATATATATATGCGAGATAAGTACTTTTGTGGCTCCTATGATGTTTCTATGTTTATTTTGTTTGATGGATGTCATGTACCTTTGATAGAGATCTATTTGTTATGTTTTTTTCTTTTTTATGGATGATGGTTTATACGAGATGTATTCCTGTCTAGAATGTGATTAGCTATGTGATCGACTGTCTGGTTTTGATTTCTTGGTATATGTGTGAATGTAATATGATCAAACTGATGACTTAATATTCGTGCATGCAAATACTTTCTAAATAGTTGAGATTCTTATACTTCAAAGTCTTGGTTTAACTATGAAATCACTAGCTGGAAATCAAGGTAGATATGTATATGGTGAATGCCTTAGTTGAATGCATCGCTCA
This sequence comes from Pinus albicaulis, assembly GCA_034641835.2. Classification (NCBI taxonomy): domain Eukaryota; kingdom Viridiplantae; phylum Streptophyta; class Pinopsida; order Pinales; family Pinaceae; genus Pinus; species Pinus albicaulis. Next base: position 1,360,557,100 of record CM076570.1, read on the forward strand.
TCAGCCCGATGACTACATCATATTCTTCCTAATTATTGGTGGCTAATCCAATTCATACTCCATTGGTGAAGAATGACGACTAATTAGGATATTAAATGGCCCAGGCAGCTGCTGCTAGATTTGGAGACCATCGCGATGCTCCATCAGCGAATCCAAATTAATGGAGGGGGGGATGATCCATTTGTAACACCAGAGCACTTTTTTAGAATAAGTTTGTGATGATTGTAATTATCGAAAAATATATTTTGCTACATGCATCTTATCTCTAGGGTTGAGGCCTCCGGCCCCTTATGGGTAAATATTTTTTAGGTAGGGTCCATTAACAGGGTTAGCTAGGCATGTATCATCGGGCTCTGACAGGATGTATGCCCCCTTGAGGAGGCAATGTTTTATGACATAGGGACCTTTCCATAATGTTTCGAACTTCCCACATCCTAGGGCCTCTTTTGTGACATCACAAGGGAGGACTAACTCTCCCTCTGTAAATGAGTGAGGGTGATGTTACGATCGAATGATGCTTTTACCCGTTTTTTATGTGTGTCATTCTGTTGGAGCAATTTTCGTCAATTTTCGTCGATGAGTTCTAGCTCCACCAATTGTTGTTCTAAAGGTTGGTATCATCGAGGAGTTCAATGGTGGCATGCAAGTTGGGGATTTCGCATTCGATGGGAATCACGACTTCGACCCTAGACACTAGTTGGAAGGGTGTGAATCCTGTTGAGTTTTTAACTGTCGTGCGGTATGCCCATAGGGTGGAAAAAACCATGTGGTTCTAGTTTGTCTTATGGTTATTTACCATACGCTGTAACATTGTTTAAGCACTTTGTTAACAGCTTCTACATGTCCATTGGAATAAGGATAGTATGATGATGAAAATTCATGTGTGAATCCTAGGTGGTGAGACATCTCTTGGAAGATTTGTTTTTCAGAATGCTTTTCGTAGTCGGAGACTAACACTTTCGGCATATTGAACTACGCGATGGCATGGCTGAACAAAAACTATGTCGCAGTTTCTGTCGTATTGTCATATGTGGGCACAACTTCTTCCCATGTGGTGAAATAATTGACGATGACGATGATGTATTTGTGGTAGCCAGATGATGCAAGGTTGCAAGTCATGAATTCGACTCCCCATTTACAGAAGGGACCGGCTACAATGACTAGGTGAAGAGTAGCGGGAGGTTCTCTTTCCTTGTGAGTGAAGCATTGACATCACTCACATATTCTAACTGTCGTGATGCAATTTGAGAATAAGGTGGGTCCAAAATATCCTTCCTGCAGAACTTTTTGGGTGGTATCCATTCCGGAGAGGTGGCCTCTGTAAGCTCCACTATGACAGTCATTGAGGGCTTGCTCAGCTTGGTCATGTGTGAGGCATCAACATTGGATGGTATAGATGCGTCACTGATAAATGACATCTCCCATGAGGAGATATCAGAGTGCCTGGTGGTGTATGCGCCTTCAGTCGTCACGTGTGAGCTTTGGATTGAAATTTTGGGTTTGTAGAAATAAGAGGATATCACCGTACCAAGGATCATCAATCGTCACTAGAAAGAGATGTTCCTCTGATAGTGAGTCATTGACTGGGGATCCTTTAGTCTGACTTGGGAGGTTAGTGATGAACTCAGCTAAGATCAAAGATTTATTTCTCTTGGGGGAGCTGAAGTGTAAGTAAAACTTTTTCAGTATGACTACCCAACGAGCATATTTGTGGTTCATCAAAAGGCGGGTCAACAAGTATCTCATGGGTTTGATAGCTACGACGATTGTTGTAGCCTGTAAGATAATGTAGTGTCGAAGCTTTTAGACTGTGTGTATAAGGGCTAGGGCAGTTTTTTCTTCAGGTTCATACCTTAATGTGGGGCCTGATAAGTTTTTACTGACATAATAATTACGTATTCTTTACCATCAGGTTTGTTTTGGATTAACACCTTGGCTAAGGCGATTTTTGACGCTAACAGATATAGGGTGTAATAATTGTCATAATTTGGTGGGTTGATCAATGGGGATGAATATAATGTGTCTTTCAGTGCCTCAAATGATTGTTGGGCTTGATCACCCCATTTAAACAGGATATCTAGATGGATAAGGCTTAGGAATCCCTTCGCGCAAGTGGCATAATTTGAGATAAAGCATCTCAGGAAATTGGCTTTCCCCTGTAAGCTTTGGAGTTGCTTGAGGTTTCGTGGTGATGGTACCTCTTTAATAGCCTGGACTTTGAGAGGGTCCACTCTGATCCCTTGTTGGGATACTATAAAACCTAAAAGTTGACCCACGTTGACGCAGAAGCCGCACTTGAGAGGGTTCAAGCATAGATTGTAATGTCGACATATTTGGAATACCAACCATAAATATTATATATGATTTCTTTGCTTCTTGGATCGAACAGTGAGGTCGTCCAAGTAAGCGAGGATAAGGTGGGCTAGGTCATGGAATATATAGTTAATGGCCCGCTGGAAATTGGCTCCATCATTTTTAAGACCGAATGGCATAACTTGGTATGTGAAAGTGCCCGATGGGGTGGTAAATTTTGTCTTGTATCGATCGGTATGCCGAATTTGAATTTGGTTATATCCTGAGAAACTGTCCATGAAGGATGTGGCCTTGTTTCTGGCGCAAGCGTCAATGACTTGGTCGATGAATGGGATAGGGTAGTTGTATTTTGTACAAGATTTTGTCAGATCTCGGAAGTCAGTACAGATGCGACTGGTGCCCTATTTTTTCTTGACGAGAACAGGGTTGGAAACCCATGATGTGTAAGCTATGGGGTAGATAAACCCAACTTTGTGAAGCTTGTCAATTTTTGGCTTAATTTCTTCTGCCCTAGATGGGTGTAATTGACATTGTTTCTGGCGTACCAGTGGTATCTTGGGCTAGGTGTCAATATGGTGCTCTACGATAGTGGGACTAAGCCCTTACATTTCTGAATAATCCCATCCAAAGATGTCTCTATACTCTTGCAACAAGTTTGTGTAAGATATTACTTCGTCTGGGGAGCATGTTGCCCCCACTGAGATTTCTTTGATTTTTTCTGGGTTTCTAGAGATATTTACCTTGATGGTTGGTGAAATATTGGACATGTTCCCTTATTTGAACAAGTTGGGTGCCGGGATGGGATTTTTGAACTAGTCGACTTTCCCAGATAGAAGGAAATATTTTGATTCGGTAGCATATATCTCTTGGTTTTCTGGGTTTTTTGGGTTGAATTTATTTTTGGGAAGAAAAAACGAGTGGTGATGCATTGCCTCCCATGGAAAATTGGGTTCCGTCGTGGCCTCCAAAATATCCTCGTCTAAATGGAACAAGGTATATAAGGTGGAGTGAGGTTGTTTGAGGCCGTGAGGAAGAGGTGTGGTCCGAACGGAGCTATTCGACAAACACAAATAGGATTCCATAGTTGATGTTGTGCAACTAGACGAGGTTGACAAGGTGCAAACAGATTGAGTTTGCACCATCAATGATACAGCTAATTTTGTAGTTGTAGTGGTCTCGACACCAAGGATAGATGAGAAGACAACATGGGTCATGGTTCCTATGCATGATGAGATGAATCGTATGTGGTGTTGTGTGTCATCGATGTTGGATGGTGGAGGAATTTCCATTGTGGTGGATTGGATGAGAGCAAGCTTTGGTTCCTCATGTGGCATACTAAGGGTTCTTGCACTTTCCTGGATTTGGAAGTTGAGATGAGCGTTGAGGCACCTAAATGTTTCCATTAAGGGGCATGACTCTGTTTCGTGATTATAGCTAATGCAAATGATGCATGGTATCACGGTTCTTATCGAGTAGATGGTATGAGAACCAATGCTACTCATTTTTCATGAAGTGGACACTCGGAAAGTATTAGGCGTTGGGGCTGATTCCGTTTTTTTCCATCTCTAATTTTTTGGTTTTGGATGGTCTAGCTCCTTCAGGGAGTTTAGACATAACACTGCTCTTTCCGCTCGTATCCTTGGGAGGTACTCACAATCCATCGTGTGGTGGAATTGTGATAAAATCATGTAATTCTCTTGATTAGAGAGGTTGATATGTGGGATGGGGGTGACCATGTGAAGGTTGTTCATAAGGTTCTTCAGTTCCTTACATTGATTGACTCACTGATCGATTTTATCGCATAGCCCGCATGTTGTCCTTGGCTGGTCCTGGGCTTTGCTAGGACAACGTGTTGATGTATCTCTCCTAATGTTTTGGTATTGATGAGGGGAAAGTTGCCTCAAAAGAGGTTGCTTTGCGTTAGGTTTTCTTGGTTATAGACAAACTATATCTCGATGATGTGTCTCTAATGAGTGTATTATGTCTATTAAAGGGCGCACTTGGGAGATGTAAGTACAATGTCAAGTCTGATGGTTTCCTTGACAGATCAGACAAGACTTTCTTTCTTCAGTACTCCCTTCCCTCTGGGTTGTTGAAGTGATTGGATACCATTTGTAGAGCGATTCTAGGTTTGGGTATTGGGCAATTAAATGGTTATGTGCGTTTCATAATGCACAGGTTGGTCTTATCCGTGGAGGTCGGTTGGGGCTGACGATGTGCCCCTTTACTGGTTTCTTTCCTGCTAAAATGAAGAGAATGGACCTTCTTGTAACATCGTCTTGCATTGTCGAGCTTTCCATGGATTTTGTATCTGATTCATCTCCTAGGGAGAGCCATATTATGGCCATGCTTAAAATTTTTAATGTCAAACATAGTCGGGGGATATAATGATAATGACGAACCAGGTGGTCGCCAGAACACACCCAACACGAATACTGGACTACTCATAGGTCGTTGTAGTATATGGGGTCAACAGGATACCATCTCTGAAATAATTCTAGGGTTGCACAGTGAGCAATAAAGTGATCGCGTTCATCACAGAGTGCACAGAGTTGGATGGAGGGTGATACCGAGGGGGAGGTGGTCATTCAGGTGACTGCCTTGCCTCTTGTAGGTATAGTATGATTCTAGTTTCTCCCTCATCCATCTGCATGGTGGGATTTGAGGGATCCTCTTAATATTATTACTCTAGGGCGTGCAAGGCATCCCTATATCATTTCATCTTCAGGCAATGATGATTTTAATGCCCATAATGGTCATAGATTGTGCACGCATGGTTGGTGCGCAATGCTTTCCCTTGATTTTTTGTGGCGTGCTCCTTTTTAAGGGAACTTGGGGCCGCGAAATTTCTTTCGGTTCTTAGAAGAGGTTTCAATTCATCTAATTCTAGAAAAATATTGGTAGGATGGCCTATGATATCACATAATGTACAAGGTTGCAACGCCCTTGGTATGATGAGGTTTTCTATTTTCTTCCCTTTTTTGTTGGTTTTCTTGGTCGCTCTAACTAGCGCTACTGTGGGAATCTCGTTCACTGGTGTCACCTCCTAAGGAGTGATGGGGTTTATCCCTGTAGAAGTGATGTCAGGGCTTCCCAACATGGCTAGTGGGACCAAATACCAAACACATATTGCGAAAGACATGCTTGGTAATTTTATAGTTGCCAAGACTTGTTGTGACACAAAACCAGGTGGAGGGTATAATAACGAGGTTTGGGAGATGGAGAAGGGTAGGAAAGTCATTCCAATGGCCTTGGTTTCATACTACTGGTCTCCATCTCCAGGTTTGTTTCAGTGTTTTATGATAACATCATGCACACTGGTGCCCCTGTGATATCTGAGGCAGCTTCTGGTATGATAGGGGGATCTCCTAGGAATGATCCTAGAATTGATGATGGTTTGAAGTGACCAGGGCCATATTCTTCTTATCATAGTATGTCAGTTGGTCCACGTTGATGATTCGATCCTAGTGGGGGAACATCATCACCTGGAAAATGAAGGAGGCTAGGGCAGTCATGGCATACATATACCTCTGCCCAAGGAGTATGTTGTAGTCAAGTTAAGCATCAGAGACTTCAATGTATATGAGTACCGTTTTTCCATCCAAGTTAAGAGGGACATTCTGATATGGACCGACGGGAGCAGGAGGGAAACCATCGTATGCTCTGAGCATGATTTCGAATGGCTTCAGTTTGGGTGATCCCAACTTCTACCAAACGGACTTGGAAATTATGCATGTAAATGCACCTTCTTCAATGATACATTGATGTATGGTGATATTTTTTACTGATACTAGTATCTGAAAGGTGACCAATGAAGGAAGCCTAGGGTGGCTTTGTCTAAGTCAAAATCCATTAGGTGCGAATTGGAAGGGTCCATTGCACCTAACGTGGAAAGTAAGGCTTTCCACTATTCCGGGAAAGATTTTAGGACCTCTAAAATTGACATGGTAGTGGGAGATTGTGCTAAATCATCCACAATGATGTAGTTATGGGCTGCTTTTGAGTGGTGTCCTACACGCCTAGTTTTACCCTTAGCCATCTTTGGCAGGGGTTCAATAGGTATTTTGGATATAGTCAATGGTGTGGTAGGTGCACTTGTGCTTACCCCCGACGGGTTAGTGTTTGGGGGGCGTCGTAGTTTCGATTCCTAGTCTGGAAGAATATTTCTTCGCCAGTCGTCTAAATTTCATGGTTGTTGTTCCCATAATCATTTTGGGGTGGTTTTTGTTGTTGGGTATTAACCACTCGGGGAATGGATCCTGCATTATATTAGTTTGTTGTGTAGTTCCCCCTTGTCCACGGTTACCTTAAATCTTTTTCAGTTCAGGGAGCTCGGGATAGTGATGAGTGTAATGCCCGTACTCACAACATATAGCACAATAATGGTTTGTCTATAGGCTAGCCCTCTTGTTTAGTCCTTGGGAGTTTTGTTTGGTTCTTGGTTTTGATTTCAGTTGGGTTTTCTGATCTGAAAGGAGTGTATTAGTTTGTTGTGCTAAGTGTCCTTTCAGTATTAAAAACATGTACAATTTGTCTCCATTTTTTTGCTTAAGGAATGAGTGTTTTAACCATGAAACATAGATGAATTTGTGAACTTTAAGCATGAAAATAAGCCTAAATAACACTATACATCAGTGTATAATAGAGAAAAAACATCACACACAAGTTTTACATAGTAGGCATGATGAAGCAGTTCAACCCTCCTGGGCTACATCTGCTGGTCCAGCTCCCAATGGCATGTCCCTCTTTGTCATTATGCTCAAAATTGAAAATACATGTGTTTACAAGCCTCTAATGGGTGTTTTCTCTACACCAGTGGCTCGAGAATGCTCAAATTAGTCTAGGTAGACTCTTGTTGAAATGCATTATTACCAACTTGTTTAATGATCTTGAATGGACCATACCAAATGGGCTTGAGCTTTTTACCTTATCCTTACATCCTTTCTTTGCTTATGTGCAACCATACTTCATCTCCTTCTTGAAACTTGTGATCAACTCTATGTTTGGCATGCATCTCCTTGTATTTTCTTTGACTCTTCTCAAGTTGTTCTTAAACTTGGTGATGAATAATCTAAATTTTCTCAATGAACTTTCGAGCCTTGTCAATATCAATATGCCCATCAATTGCAACATCCTTCTCAAATATGAAGTCTAATGGAAATTTCGGAAAATACCCAAAGCAGGCTTCAAAAGGTGAAGTATTTCTAAAAGAGTGCTTGGCCTAGTTGTAAGCGTGTTGAATGTAATGAAGTTGTTCATCCCACAACTTGGGATGTTTGTTGCAATATTCTCTCAATAGATGCACAACAGTTATTTTCACCACCTCGGTTTGGGCATCAGTTTGTGGATGAAAAGAAGTACTCTTTTTCAACTTTGTTTCCATCATCTTCCAAAGATTGGACCAAAAATTCCCAATGAACCTGGAATCCATGTCACTAACAATAGAAGTTGGCAAAACATAATGAACCCATACATGTTGAAAATAAAGTTCAGCAGTTTGTTCAATAGTAATGGTTTTCTTACATGGCATAAGTATACACATTTTACTGAATCTATCCACAACTACATAAATATAATCATGTTGTTTTCTTGACATAGGTAGACCTCCAAAAAAGTCCATGGAGACACTTTCTCATGGCCTTGATGGTACCAGTAGTGGAGTGTACAAACCAATCTTCCTATTGCTAGGCTTGCTTGTTGCACACATAGAACAAACTCTTATAAAACGTGACACATTATCTATCATGTGAGGCCAATAGCAATACCTCTTTAGATGCGCCGTTGTTTTTCTTACCCCAAAGTTTCCAGCAATAAGAGATGAATGAGCCTCTCTCATGACACTAAGTCTCTCTCCTTGTGGTATACACAGCTTGCCCAAATGAAACAACAAATTTTGATGCACGTGATAATCATTTTCCTCAACTTGATTTCCTTCACTCAAACTAGCATACACATCTTGAAAATCAGCATCAGATGCAAATTGTTCTGTGTAACTCTCATGTACAATAGAACCATTTTTAATTAAAGTAGAAGCACTTATAATTGGCCTTGAAAACATATCAACAAATTTATTGAAAATACCTTTCTTGTACCTTATAACCAAGTGAAACTGTTGAATAAATCCCATCCACTTGAAATGTCGTGATTGTTGCAATTTTAATTGCGGCTGCAAGTACTGTAATGGTTGGTGATCGGTATGTATAATAATCTCTTTACCCATCAAGTAGTGTTTCCACTTCTTGACGCTTTGTACCAATGCATACAGCTCTTTTTCATATGTATGATAATTAGTTATAGCACCATTGAATGTTTCAGAATGAAAAACGATAGGCTTACCATGCTACAAAATTACTGTGCCCATGGCATAATCACTAGCATCGGTTTGTATCTTGAATGGCTATCTCAAATTTGGTAATGCAAGGACTGGAGCTGAACTAATCTTGTATTTTAAAGCTTCAAATGCTTGTTTTTTTTTTCCTCCCCATTGGAAGAATTTCTTCACACTTGTCACTGCATGCATAGGAGCTGCTATGGTAGAAAAGTTAGCAATAAAATTTTCCAATACTGAGCTACACCTAAGAATCTTCTTACCTCAGTTACTGTTTTGGGAGTGGGCCAATTCACAATGGCTTCCACTTTAGAAGGATCAATTCTCAACTCGCCTCCTCCTACGATGTGTCCCAAATAAACCAGAGAAGTCTATCCAAATTCACACTTTGAAATCTTAAGAAATAATTTCTCTTCCTTCAAAACATCGAGTACCATTTTCACATGCAATACATTTTCTTCTCTTGTTTTGCTGAAAATGAGTATATCATCTAAATACACAATCAAAAAGTCATCAAGAAATGGACGCAAAACTGTATCCATAACATGCATGAAAGTCGTCGGTGCATTACACAAACCAAACAGCATAACCAACCACTCAAAGAGTCCTTGTTTGGTTTTGAATGCAGTCTTTGGCATATATCACTTTCTGCAATTATTACTTGATGATATCCACTTCGTAAATCTAACTTAGTGAAAAAATTTGCTTCTTTCATCTAATCTAGCAAATCATCTATCCTTGGCAGTGGGTTTCAATTCTTTACTGTTATCTTGTTCAAAACTCTGAAGTCAACACACATGCGCCAAGTCCCATCTTTCTTTGGAATCAAGACTATGGGTGAACCGCATGGCGAAGTGCTTGGCCTTATGAGTCCCTTGTCGAACAAGTCCTTGATTTTCCTCTTTATTTCAGCATTCTCCATTATTTACATGCGATACATGCCGATGTTTGGAAGAGGACAATCTTGTTGCAACTGAATCTCATGTTGAATCTCCCTTTTTGGAGGCAATCCTGTTGGCTCCTGAAACATCTCATGATGTGCATCAACTGCATCATATAAATCTGATTTCAACTTAGGATCACAATCTTCAAATGACTCATGATTAACATCATCTTTAGGCTTAATCATTAGAAGAACAAAATTCTTACTTGAATTCACCAGCCTCTTTACCTGTCCAGCATTTACCATTGCAATATTTGTCTTCTTGCGATGTGCTCTAACAATGTACTCCTTGCCATATTTGAATAAATGGTATTTGTTCTCATGCCGATGGAAGATCGCTTTCCTGTCATACAAGTAAGGATTGCCCAACACAACACCTGTAATATCAAGCGGAACCACATCTAATTCAATTGTGTCAACAAAATGTGCAGTTATTGCAAAGCCCAATATGCACTTCTTTGAAACCTGTAAATTTGCATCCATACAAATCCACCTAAATGGATATGGTTTTGGATGTGGAATGGTCTCAATATTAAGTTTCTTGACCAAGTCTTCAGAGATTAAGTTTGTTTGTGACCCACTGTCAAACATTGTGTCAATCTTGGTATGTTTGGATATGACCCTCACATGAAATAGTTCAATTCTATCTTCTTCATTTGGAGCTTGTATGTGACAGTTTGATGTACTAGTACTGGGTTTAGTTTCAATTTCTTTCTCCTTCATTTTCTTCAAGCCCATGGCTATAATTTTAGTTTCATCACCTGAATCCTTTCCTAAGTCATGTTGAGTTGTAGCTGCAATTTTTTGCTTCCCTTTGTTATTTTTATACTTGGGTCTCTTTTCAAGATGTAATTTCCAACAATTTTTCTCTTCATGCCCTTCTCTTGAACAATGTTTACAAACCAATTTCTCTCCCTCTTTCTCTACAGATGCATTCTTTTTTCCCTTACCTTTTGAGATATTCTCTTTGTTTTTCCCCTTAAAAGGTTTCTTCCTACTCTCATCAGTAATGTTTTTCCCTCTAGCTTCTAGATGTGTAGCCTGAGCACAAACTTCATCTAAGCTTGTAGGATTAAACATGAGAATACTATGTCTTAGGTAGCTATGTAAGCCTCCTATGTACTTGAGCAAAGTATCTTGGCTCTACAAATTTGCCCCTAATAAGAGAGCTCTTCTCCTAAATTCTTGGGTGTAGTCTTGTACATTTTGTCCTTTTAATTGTCTAAAATTTTTCCAGTTCATTATGGTTTTCTACATGTGAGCTAATGGATAAAACTGTTGTTTTACTGCAGTAATGAAATCTTTCCATGATAGAATAATCTTACCATACTTCCTGATCTCCACCTTTTTCTTGGCTTCCCACCAAACAAGAGCTTCACCTTCCATTCTCAATGAAACTAGTTGGATTTCGGTATCATCATCATGAAGGATATGAATTATCAAATAGACCTCTAATTGCCTAATCCAATTATCAAGATTTTCTGCATTGACTTCACCATTAAACATTGGCAATTCAAACTTAACATCAAGTTTTAGAAAAAGGACTGTTACCAGTGTTCTTTGACTTGTGTGACTTTTGTACTAAAGATGAAGTAGAGGATGATGATGATGAGGGTGAGGAAGGTGACTTTCCAATACCTCCATTTCCTCCATTTCCCTTATTTGATTTATCTTAATCATTTTGGCCTCTTGATGATCCCTGACCTTCCTTGTGAAGTTTGGATCCTTCTCCTTCTAGTCCTTCATTCCTTTCTTGATAAAGGACTCTCACCATTTCAGTCATGTCAAGGAATGCTTTCCTGAACACTCTTTCTTCTTCTTTGGGATCCACCTCTTCATGGATTTCTTCTTCTCCTAGAGGTATGCTTATAGCTTCTTCTGATTCTTTTAGAGGTGAACTAGGTGGTGGATAATGTGGCAATCTTTCCCCCCTTTGTTGTGGCCCACTTTGAGAATCTCTTGCTTCCACCAATTTGCTTTCTCCTCTCTTAATCTTGGGGCCTAGTAAGCATGAAATCCCTTGCAAAAAATTACACAAATATTTGCACACTAAAACACCAAAAAATAAACTCTAGCTCCGATACCAACCTAATATGAAAGGAGTGTATTAGTTTGTTGTGCTAAGTGTCCTTTCAGTATTAAAAACATGTACAATTTGTCTTCATTTGTTTGCTTAAGGAATGAGTGTTTAACCATGAAACATAGATGTATTTGTGAACTTTAAGCATGAAAATAAGCCTAAATAACATTTTATAGCAATGTATAACAAAGAAAAAACATCACACATAAGTTTTACACAGTAGGCATGATGAAGCAGTTCACCCCTACTGGGCTACATTTGCTGGTCCAGATCCCAATGACATGTCCCTCTTTGTCATTATGCTCAAAATTGCAAATGCATGTGTTTACAAGCCTCTAATGGCTTTTTCTCTGCACCAGTGGCTCCAGAATACTCAAATTAGTCTAGCTAGACTCTTGTTTCACCCAAATTGGTCGAAAATTGACCTCCCAATGCATTTTTCCCAATGTCAACTAGAAAAACTCCACTAAAAGTGGAGACTGCACTTAACTACTGCTAAAAATAGAAAAAAGCCTAAATTTAGGGTGCCTCCACAGTTTTCGCCAAAATAGACCACTTGGATTAATATCAAATGGTTTGAGTGGGGTTGTCACATGTTGGCCCCCCCGCCTTTAAATCCTTAGTTTAACTGTTTTTGAAACTCTGCATTGGAACGGAAGTTGGAGTCACAGTTTCGAAAACCCATGGCATTTAATGTGACCAACTGTTTCTTACCCACCATGTGACAGCGTTCCGAAGGTTATGGTTGGATAACCCTTATGCCCGCAACCGTCGCATATGTTTCTACCGCCTCGCATGTGACTGCACTATTTGTCGCTGGAGGTTACAGTTTATAAAACTGTCACATTACATTTTTAATGTCACCGCGTGACATGTGACCTCGTCCATCGAAACTGCTGGGATAAAAAAAAATTATAACTGTCAGTTTACATTTTAATGTCACGGTTTAAGAATGTAGCATGTGACCACATCTTGGGGCCGCTGGCAGTCCCCCCACGACTACAAATGCATTATAGCATAAATTGATGCGGAAAACATTTATGTTAAGAACCATTGGATAGTGGAGACGGTTGGAGGTCTTTGTGCACACCCGAAGGTCGTGAGGTCGAACCCCCCCCCCCCCCCCTTGACTCCACCAAAATTTTAATAAAACCTCCTGGGTATACGTGGCAACGTCCAGGCTTGCCACGTGTCACTCATCCAACGAACCAAATAAAAAACATAAAAACCCAAATCTTCAGCCCTGGATGCGCCACGTGGCGAGATGTGATTGAATTTGGGAAAAGGGAATATTATTGGTATATGCCACCCGCTGAATGTACCTACATGCTGACTAGGCATCCCAGTCACAAAAATTTTAGATGTTTGGGAAAACTAACAGAACGCGATATCTTCCTCATACGACATCAATTTTTCAAACTGTTCACGATGCCGGAATTGCAACAACAAGACCTTTCTGGTCGCTTAGGTTTGGTACAATTTTGAGCACTTTCAATTTTTAGCAAAACACATGATCTCCTTATCAGTTTCCCCCACCTTGAGATCATAGGAGGCGTTGTTGGTTATTGCCCCCCTATCTAAAGTCTCCCTTTTGTTTATTCTTAGGTTTTTTTCTTGCAGCATCAGGATCGTTATTATGATTCTCCTGGTCATAATACTCTCGCGGATGAGCCTAAGAAGGTTACACAAATTTAACCATCGTGTTGTTTTGCGGTGGTGGGTTTTGTGCGGGGGAAGGGGAATATTGGTTTCCCTGTCCCTGGTTGGTGTATGGTTGCTGGGGGGATCTCTTCCATCAGCATTCCTAGCTGAGTATTGGGTCCCCTATGAGGGAGGGTACGATCCTTCTTGCTAATGGTGATATGATGACACCCTATTTCTCATATTCTACATACGTGCAGAGTGACTTTGGTGGTAGCCAGGTTGCGTGAAGTTATGGTTAGAATCATACGAGTAACTTGGGTACTGGATACTGATGCATAGGTGACCTTAGGCCAATGACCCAATCAAGCCATCTGCAGTATTCGACGCGCCTGGAAATTCTCTGTAATATTATAGGCACGGTGCATTAGGAAATACATTGTAAATGTATCTTGATTCAGTGTATATAAGTTCAAGTTGTTGGGCTTTGCAAATGCTGTACTCCTCGGAGGTAGTTCCTTGGGTCACCACATCTTTGGAGATCTCTGCTATGAGAGTTTTCAAAAATAATTCCAGTAAGACTCTATCATCGAGTTTGGCTTTGCATAAACTACGACGTCTCTGCCATTCATGGAGATGGTCTGAAATATGGACAACTGGTGTTTGCCTAAAATGAGTTAGTAAATCCATCCCTGAATCATAGTGGATGGGTAGCTGAAAATATGTGAGGAACGTAGTAGCGAGGGTGTTAAAGGTTCCATGTGAAGTAGAAGGCTTCTCCACATACAATTTCATGGTAGGTCCCGTTAGGGTGTGCTGAAACAGTCTGAGTTGAATAGTATCATCAATAATAATATTAGATGAACACCATAGGTGTAAAGTCATAATATGATGTCTAGGGTCTTCCGCTCTCTTCCCTTCGAATTTTGGAATGTCCAAGGGGAGCTTCATGGGCATGGGGGGCCAATTGGGGCAGTGTGCAATGGGGTCATTAGTTAGCTTTGATAGATTTGGGAGGTTTAATGATGCTAAAAAGGTAACTAAGTGTTGACTGCCATTGTGTACTATGGAAACATAGGAATATAGGGAATACTACCCTATGACGTACCCTGTTGTGTGTTCTTCTGCCTCCCCAGAGGGGTAGCGATCCTCTGCCCTCTGGGGGCTGTGGGAGGAATTGTGTGTTGTGACTCTATTGGGGTTTCCACGGGTGTGGTGTTGGGTTACCCTTGGGAGTTTCCAACTAAACATGCCAAAAAAAAGGATGATCCAATAATGGTGGCAGTGTGTCATCTTTGATGCCTAAATGGTGAAAGACCCGGCACTCCTCCCTCTAATGGGGGGAGGCCCAAAAAATGTCTAGATCGACTAGGTCCTGTTGGGTTCGTTATGGTGTCAACTTGGTTAATTTTGGAAATATTTTTTATTTTTATGAGAGGAGGGAGATTACTATCAAAGAAAATATGATCACATACATAAAGGATATCGAAAAATAAAAGGCAATTTTTTCCTTTAGATTAATTCTATGTGATCGAACAAGAAAAAAATATGGTTTTGGTTGTTTTTCGTATGATACTCAAAAAGCCTAAAAATACCTAATCGTCCTCATACTCTCAAATGTAACTGGGCCTTGCAAAGATATATTTTGATGGGTATTGGGGCTAACATCTCGAAAGAACTGGCGACGCCTTCCAGCAGCCGAAGAATCAACCAAGGTAAAGGTATGAGTATCTAGTACTGCCTGCACCATCACCTATAGGGAAGTATGCCCTATATTTGGCCACTAAAGTACCGTCGTCCCACATGAGTGTTCAAGTCTTGAGCTTTTGAGTATTCAGCTACTAGTACCGAGCACTAAATGGGTCAAGTATCCCCAAAGAGTACCGCACACATTAGGCCTAAGCTTAACCCCCTCTGAAATGGGTCTCTGTAGTGCTCGGGAATTCTGTTCCATGGGCAGATAGACGGATTTTAATCTCCCTAAAAATTCAACATCTATGTTTCAAAATGTAGAATGACAATGGCGGCTTTATTGTATGCCTACCCCCGATGGTCCTAACCAGAACGATAATTTCTTTTGTGGCCCCTTTGGGGAGAATTCATTGATTTCAATTAGTGGTTAGTTTTAGAGAGTCTTAATTTTCTTAAGGTGTGCCTTCGTGAAGCAACTGTAAGAAGAGGACAAAGGTCCCAATACACTTGGTGCCTTTTGGTCCGGTGCTTACCAATGCTTCGTGTGTGCTTTGAAGTGTACAGTCACAAAATTATAAGATATGGATATGCGGTGATCATTTACAATCCTTCTCCAATTACACTATGTGTGATTGTTCCTTGCAAAAAATAAACAATGTGTGGATGATGGGCCACTTACACTTTGCCTAGTTAGACTAACTTTTGCACTATAGGGAGATGGAAAATTATCTTAAGAAATCTTTCATATGCACACCCAGGATCACCTAGAGGTGCAAGGGTGGCAGATATTACTTGCCTTGTTTTCAATATTTTGGTCCTGGTCCTGAATCCTAATGCAAAAAATTGAACTAAACTAATGCAAAAAAAAAAAACTGAAAAGCAAAAATTAGCCAAATATGTGTGGATGTATGGGCCACTTACTTTCTGCTAATTATCCTATGTGTTTGGTGTATTTTACCATAAAATAGTTTGTTCAGATATCATTTGTCGATTGAAGGCCACTTACTCACCCCTACTTAAACTATGTGTGATTTGCGATGATAAAAGACTAAAATTAAAACAAACTATTTGCTAAGATAAACTTCAGCAAAAAGTGTCCTAACCTGTCATGAAACACCAAAACACAGTCATGGAAAATTTCTTATGGGTTTCCAATCACCTTAGAACTACTAAAAATGAGAAAAAGCAGTGAAAAATGTGCTCAATGTCTTCCGCGTGGCTTATTTTCACACAAGCATGTTGTTAACCTGTTTTTCTGGGTTGAACACACGCGGATTTACAGTGTCTGAAAACTCCGCCTTCTCTGACCCAAATTTCTCACTAAGGGTGACAGAAAAGTGTCGAGGGGAAGCAGGAGTGATCTTGTAGCAAGTCTTGGCAAGAGAGAGGACCTATAATCAAAAACCACTAGCTTAAAAGAGAGAAATAAGTGGAGTCGACATTCCTGTTGTAGTGAATTCAATGCATGGGCAGACGAAATACACTGTGGTTGAGAGGGGAGGCTTCTTTCCTACAAGAAAGTAACAGGTCAATTATTTTGTTAGATTGTTAGTGAAAAAAAATAACATGTAGTAAACTAATTAAATAACATAGCATGCTACAATAAAGAATAAACAAGAAACAAAATATTCATGTAAAATAACAAGCTCAATCGAGTCAAACACGTGAATAATCCAAATGGATAACTCTTCCCCTTTTATTAGTTATTGATAGTATAAGAGAATAGTATTATAAATCACTTGCAATGAATCCTTAAAGCTATGGAGCTCTAATATTCAAGGCAAGGAGGTCTCTTCCCTTTAAGCTTCTTACAAGCCTCTGTCTCTCCTCGACGGATGGTAGAATAACGGACACTTGGTGAACTTATTCTCTTAGATTGAGGTGTTGGATGGCCAATGGTTGAATCCTTCCACTCTTTGTTGCTTGGAAAACGCAATGTTGGTTTTCTCTCAAGCAATTTTTCCAGTATAACAATGATTGCTCATGTTCCTCTTCCCATGGCAGTCTTTTATAGGCAAATTTCAAATTTTCCCTCCCTTTCTTGCTACAAGATCGATGTTGACACAAGAGTGGGAGGCTAATTCCTTTATGTGTTTCACTTAAGGTCTCAAGGTGGCTCCAAGGTGGTTGTACTTAGCTAGATTTAGTGGGAATATTCTTCTTAAAGTGTGTCAAGTGGTCTCGGATGGTGACTTTCCGCATACCTAGGACCGTGCGTCTATCTGAGGGATAGTCGCGATGATCTTAGTTGATATCGAAGAAAATTCCACACAGATTGCTTAGGGTCAGTGCTTTCTGTCTGCTATTTGATAAATTTTCCTGCTTAACCTTAGGAAAAGTTACATTTTTCAGATCCTGTAATGCCTTCCTTCCTTGTAAATACTTATTTGTACCTTCTTCTTGACATTTCCTAATGTCTTCTGCTTGTATGATTTTCCAGTGATAACACTTATAATAAATGATTTTATCCTTGTAGTCTACTAGTGACCAATCCACTTCCAACCAATCAAGTCCCAGTAATATATCATAGGAGCCTAAAGGTAGAATGTTCAATTCAAACTTTATATGTTGGTTTCCAACTTCTAGGGGACAGTTGGAAATTTAGCATTAACTCTTCTCTTTGCCCCAGTGGCCAACTATAACATCCAAATATTTTAAAATTTCTGGCTCTGCAAGTCACATTTTTCCACTATCCGGGGATTTACAGAGCTTAAACCAGCACCAGGATCAACCAAAATAGAAACAGGGTGGGAATACAACTTACCTTCCAGT
Source organism: Pinus albicaulis (assembly GCA_034641835.2). Lineage (NCBI taxonomy): Eukaryota > Viridiplantae > Streptophyta > Pinopsida > Pinales > Pinaceae > Pinus > Pinus albicaulis. The sequence continues at coordinate 1,360,574,869 of CM076570.1, forward strand.
TCTATTATGGTCATTTGGTAATCCTCTTGTCGATCCTCAAGTGTCGTGTTGATTTTTGGTATGTTTCTCGCCACTTCCCCCACTGTTTATTCCTCTTGCACATTAGATGTAGTTTCATTTCTTCCACAGTGAGTACAGTTCTTATAATAATGTGCCTCACTGCATCCCCAACACTGTAGTGTCGATTTTTGGATCTTCCCATGATCTGGTCTACTGGACGCTTCAATGGGTTTTGTTGGCCACTTATTTCTCTGTTGGTTTCTTCCATGCTATCTATTTGTTGTATTTCTGGCAGCATCTTAAAATTTTCAGATCTGCTACCTTTAAAGCTTGAGTTACTTTTCTGCCCTTTCTTCGGCGGTCAACTCCTACCAGCTTCTCCTTTTACCTTGGACTGCTGATAGCACATACGTGTTTTTTGAATCACTTCGGCCATGGTCTTTGGATTCACAAATTCAATTCTCTCCTTCATATGAGCAAGTATGCTACTCAGGAATCATTGTACTTTCACCTTTTCATCCCTCAGATATGGTACATACCGCAATAAGGAGGCAAATTTGGTTATGAACTCATCCATATACAACTGTCCCAGTCTCAAATTGTGAAATTATCGAGATTTTTCATCGTAAAAACACTTTGTTATATATTTGTAATTAAAATACTGTTAGAATTCTTCCCAAGTCACATTTTGGTCCTCAATTCCTTGCACAGTTTTAACTTCTTCCCACCATAATGTGGCTTTTTCCCGTAGTTGGTGAATGGTTAGGCCAGCCTTCAGTTTGCTGCTATATTCATAGACTTGAAAATATTTTTTCATGTTAATTATCCATGCTTCTGCTACCTCTTCGGCTTCTCCATCGAATGTAGGAGGTTTAATTTTCCAGAATTCACCTTGCAATTCCACTTTCCTCTTTTGCATCTCTTGTTGGTTTGAGACATTTCCTGACTCTGCTTCGCTATAAGACTTGTTTCTATTACTTCGCTAGGTATGGCTACCTTTCGGCTTATCATTATCACCCTGTCATTATTCACCCTCTTCTCAGGTTTCTCTTTCTAGACTTAGTTGAGCTATCCCTTGATTTTGTTTATCTAAGAGGCTTTTAAGAATCCTCTCTTGTACCCGCATCAACCTATCATTATCACTTATTACTCGAACCATTTCTTCTTGTAGCTGTTGCACAATATCCAGAAGTCTATTGTTTTGTCATTGTTGTTCCTCGAGCAATTTTCTAGTTTGTTGATGTTGGTCCACACTCAGTTGCACCCACATTTCTGTATTCATATCTAGGTTAGGTTGGGGGTGAGTTTCTCCTGTAGTCCTGGGAGCTTGATGTACAAAACCTCTCCTTATTGTACTCTGTTAGCCCCTTCTTCCCAATTATTGGCATATTTTACTCACACCAAATGTTATTTAGGTGACCCATCCTAGTCCCAGTGTTCAACGCTGCTCTGATACCATATGTAACATCTTACCATAGAACTATTTACCTTACATTAAAAGAGACAAAAAATTGCTTTTAACTTATCCCTAAGCTAATAATAATTATGAAACTATATATATACTTACCAAGACATGACTATATGATATAAAATTAATAAATAATTACTAACATAATCATTTCCCTAACTAAAATAATTCCACTTAATTCTGAAACAATTCAAACATTGTACTCTAATCATACATGAATATAAGTTTGAGCAATGTGTATTTCACCTTGGCATTGGCGATAATGTATATACCATGCACATAACCTAATGTTCGGAATTTTGATACAATACACAACATTTGAAAATATTACCTATCAACAGAGATTATGTGAATGATTTTATAAATAAAGTAGGGTATGATTATACCCGTGACACCTTGGTACCTTTGTTATTTATTATCTACAGATTATTTAACTTGAAAATCTAATCCTCCATAATCCTGAGAATTGGTTTTCATTATTATATGGAAATCTGTGTTATTTCTCACCGTTGATGGGTTTCCCTTGATCTACGGCTGTGGTGGGATCTAGGGCAGTTAGGGTATTGCCCTACCCCCGAACCCTAACCAATTATCATTCGGCGCAGCTGTTGGGCAACCAAGCTCTGCAACTCTTTCGATGTGCATTATTCCTATACCTATAAGTGTCGACACCCATTTTTAAACCATGGTTCTCTCTGGTATTGAATTATACCTAATTTTCTGGTTATATTGGCTTGCTGAGGATTTAAGAGAGCAACTTTTCTTCTCCTCGCAGCTTCGCTCAACTATGTTAGAGCTGCTCCTTCGCGGGGTTTATGCATTCATCAAACTACAACCGTTCCGCAAAGAATCGTGGCATCCCACAGGTTTTAGTCTCGAAAAGGGAGTCATAGCCTATGCGGCTGAAGCAGGTATGCAGGTTATTTTTTGCTTATGGTGATTTCCAGTTATTTTTCTTTGTTTAAGTCAATGTCTTATACCAATTTTATGTTTTTTATTGACCCTCTATTTCCAAGATTGCGAAGCTCGTTTATTAAGCCACAAAAGGTAACAGCTTTATTGTTATACTGTAGAATTCTCATTCTTCATTATGGATAGGTTTATTTATTTCTTGAGAGCTAACAATGTTTAATTTCGCCCTGCAGGTATCTCTGAAATCCCCAATTCCCTTCAGTGTTTCTGTCCCTGAGGGTTTTATTCCCCGATTTGATGACTTTCGTCTCTCTTTATAGGTACTCTAAAGTCCTTCAGGATAACTAGATTTCTCGTCCTATTCAGGAATGTTCTTAATGGTTCAAAATGGTCATTGTCTTATTGTGTGAGCATTAAGCTCTTATGCTTCGGATTTTATTTTAGTTTTGCAGCCCTTCGAGGGATTTAGTATACACATTTTAACAGTTATAGCTTCCCTTCTCTTTTTTCTTAAGATTGTGTGTTGTGACCACTTATCTATCACACATATTAGCTTGTTTTTCATAATTGTTATTCATTGATGAGTGTTTTTATAAAAAGATTCACTGTTCCATCTCTTTTCTGATTTTCATAGTAATGTTGAACCACAAATATAATATAGAAGTATCAAAGATATTTAGGTTATGTACTCTGTATTTTTGTTTTTTTTGTTAATATTATTAATTCATTATGGTCTTTGAGTATTTACATAAAGAATTTGGCTTACCTGGTACTTAATTTATCACACCGTATGTTGTCAATTGATTACTCCTATTTTCTTAAATACTTCTCCAATTAGTTACTGTTCTCCTTGAAAGTAGGTTGTATATGGACAAGCATTCACGCTCAGCTTGTCTCTATATGGAAACTAACGCGCACTCTTTTTATATAATTTATAGCATAGTGCTTGCTCTTCCTCACGAGGGTTACTAATATATTTGTAATTTTTTGTCTATCTCTTAAGTTTCCAGTATTAGATGTTCTATGTTTCACTATTTAATGAAGAATCATGCTTTTTGTATTCGTACTTAATTAATTTTCAAATAATTCTGCAGTTTCTATTCTTATTCAGTTTTCATATTTATCACTTCAATAATTTATTTCATAGTAAGAGAAACTAATAGATGATCGAACCATCTCTAAAGGGTTTATTACTTAACCCTTAGTCCATGTTTTTGTTTTTGTTTTCTTTACAGGACAGACTATTCAGTTTGTGGAATTCCTCCCTGAATGGACTAACTGTCCATCATTTCATCTATTTTCTACAAATTTTTCCCAGTTAATTTTCCACTAATGTTCTACTAGATATATTTAAATCTTCGATATTTTTCTTTGCATACAGATTTATCCTTCCACGAGACTTATTATATTGCAAAAATACTCTAGGAAAATTTTTACACAAACATTCAGAATCTGAGCATTTAAACCTGTTTATTTAGCCTTTTAAACCGTGCAGTAGCATAAATAACCTCTACTTTTCTGTAACCAAACTTTCACAGTGCACAAAAAAATATTTATAAAGATTAACATATTTATAAATATGCCATGAGAACTCATTATTCCATTCCATTATGGGCTTGTAATACTTATCTCAAGTAAGTATAGCTGATGGCATCCTCCCAATCGTCAGAGAGGAAATTACGTCCTAATCTTCCCCCGTGATCCTCACCAAAGTAGGATTGCGCACCAGTTCTGCTGGAGGTAGACCTCAAGACCTCTCTCCAGTCTCTCCTCCAACGTTGGGCAGCAAAGTTCCACTGGTTTCTACCAGCTCTAGACACTCTCTCCTTTCAGCTCTCTAGTTGTTTATTTTTCCTTTGTAGAGAACCCCTTCTCTTCTCTAGGATTTTCCTTTTATCCTCATAGGAAAGGTAACTGTCAATAATTTCTTAATCAAACTACTCTTGAATCTTGGAAAAATTTTACCATCAGTTTATGTAAACACACCATAATTAATATTTTATTAAAAATAAAATAAATCTGGATCATAAATTGATTAAAATTCTCGTTAATCCTATTTAAATTTTAAAAAAAAGTCCAATGTCTAATTTGAAACATCATTAAGGAAATTAAATACAGGTGTTACAAGTAGAGAGGGATCAAAATTATTTAGATGCAAACTCATTTTAGAGTGCAAAAAAATAATGTAACTCACATGGATATCGTATTCTATATGGCATTAAAATATTTTCTTTTAACATTTTTTTATAGATAGATATTTATGAAGTTGATATTTTACTTCTAATTACTTTACATGAAATTATATATATATATATATATATATATATATATATATATATCCGACATTACTTTTCTATTTAGAGTATATTTTATTTTTATTTTAAGAGGGACGAACATACTTACACATCTATAATGAGCCTATGTGCTTAAAGTTATATAAAAGTATATTATTTAACATAGACAGCTAAATATTTTTTTTATTACTCAAAGAGTGAAAGTGAAATATCAATGAACCAATTAGAATGAAAGTAAAATGTCAACTAACTCAGTTAATTTTTGTATTAATACATTTTTATTTGTTTATTTATATGGTTATTTTTTTGTATTTTTTTTTTTTTAGTTAACATTAGTGAAAAATATTTATATTATTTTTCGAGGATGTGACATATTTACTGATGACCCTCATACTCGATTGTAGAATGAGCCTCTCCGCTCAATAAAAAATCATTTTAATTTGCCTAATAACATGTCTAGATGTACATGTTATGTAAAATATTATAATGTCAATTGAGTATATAGTATATATAATTTTAAAAAAATTATTATATATCATGAAAAAATTAAGTTTTTATAGTTAAAACATTTATTTGGTCCTATATATACTCTATTTAGCATTCAAAAATACAATTTAAAGAATGAAAAATAATGTTATAAAATTATATAATACAGAGCAATGCAACACATAAAATATGTGGAAAACACAAGCACACAAAACACATAAAACTAGAGAGACAAAGATATACGTAGTTCACCCAGTTTGGGCTACGTCCACCCTGAACAGCCATTCCTTCCTTTCTATTATCCATCAAAATGAAGAGACACAACCTACAGCAAATCCGCTGTAATATCCTGTATTCTCTCTCACAGTCTCCATATCTGTTTCTCGCTCTGAGAATACACATACCAATACACAGCCACAATACAATACCCTCATACAAGTGAGGGGTTTCCTTTTAGGGAAAAAAACCCTAAAATAAACATAACTTCTACCGTCAGATCATCCGCCTAATGAACGGCCCAGATTGACTAGAAATTATTATACTTTTACGAGGCAATTTTACATCTATTTTTAGCTTCGGGAGCACTGCCCCTGACATCCCCCACCAGGGGGGGCTCCATAAAGTCGCAGCCACCCCCCCCCCCCCCACTGGACCCCCCAAGCAGCGTTTAATTATGGGCGACGTTACCGCCCCATTAAGGTACAGGGGTCCAACGCTGTGATACAAAATAAACAAGATAATCAAGCTCCACACCCAACAATCTCCCACTTGGAGACTAATTGTAGCAACTCCACCGCTACTTCATTTATTTGACAATGACTCCACTTTGGACCTGGCTGTTTCTCATCTTCATCGTCATCCTTGAAGACCAATTGAAACTGAGCATAATTTCAGTTTCTCTCTAGTTACAACTTTTGTTAGCATATCTACAGGATTCTGACTAGTGTGTATCTTTTCCAGCTTCAACTGTCCATCTTCCAATACTAACCGTATGAAATGGTACTTGAGTTGTATGTGTTTAGTCCTGGAATGAAATGCTAAGTTCTTTGCAAGATGAATGGCTCTTTGGCTATCACTATATAACGTTCCCATATCATGCTTCTTACCCAATTCATCCATAAACCTTTGTAACAAAATCATTTCCTTACTAGCCTCTATAGCGGCAACATGCTTTGCTTTTGTTGTTGAAAGTGCAACAACACTTTGGATTTTTGAAACCCAACTGACAGTTGTTCCACCTACAGTAAATGCATATCCTGTAGTGCTCCTCCTGTTATCTTTGTCACTTGCCATATCTACATCAACATATCCCTGTAGAGTAATGTTTGAACCACCAAAGCATAATGCTTGATTTGTCGTACCTCTCAAATATTTGAGAATCCATTTTACTGTCATCCAGTGTTATTTTCCTAGATTTTTCGTGTACTTGCTTACAACTCCCACTACATGTGCAATATCAAGCCTTATGCAGACCATTGCATACATTAAGCTTCCAACTATTGATGCATATGGAACTTTAGACATATAATCCATTTCTTCTTGGGTCTTGGGGAACATCTCCTCACTAAGTTTGAAATGGCTAGCAAAAGGTGTACTAACTGGTTTTGCATTCTGAATATTAAATTTTTTCAACACATTTTGTATGTACTCATTCTAAGACAATGTTAATTTGTGATTTTTCCTGTCTCTACTTATTCTCATACCAAGGATTTGTTTTGCAGCTCCCAAATCCTTCATTTCCAATGAATTTGCCAATTTTCTTTTGAGCACATTTATTTCCTACATGTTAGACCCTTCCACAAGCATGTCATCTACATACAATAACAATATAATATAGATTCCATCATTTTTCTTTTTCAGATAAACACAATGATCAGAGTGACATCTAGTATAACCTTGTTCAGACATAAACTTGTCAAATTTGAGATACCACTGCCTTGGAGCCTATTTTAAGCCATACAAGCTCTTCTTTAGCCTGCACGCTAATTTTTCCTCCCCTTTGACCTCATATCCTTCTGGTTGCTACATATAGATCTTTCCTCCAAATCTCCATGGAGAAATGTTGTCTTTACATCTAACTGTTCAAGATGCAAATATTCTGCTACTACAAGACTTAAAATAGTTCTGATTGAAGTCATCTTAACAATAGGAGAAAATATTTCATCAAAACCAATACCGTTCTTCTGTGCAAACCCCTTCACCACAAGTCTATCTTTGTACCTCTGTTTTCCTCCATATTCTTCCTTCAGCCTGTAAACCCATTTATTCTGCAATGTTGTTTTACCTGCAGGCAGCCTAACTACGTCCCAAGTCTGGTTATGTATTAAGGAGTCCATATCTTCTTCCATGGCTAGCTCCCACTTCTTCCTAGTTTCAACCTGCATTGCTTCTTCATAACATTCAATTTCACCTGAATCAGTCAACAATAAATAATATAATGAAGGAGAGTATCGTTCAGGAGGTCTACTTATCATGATAGATCTTCTGACACCACTTTCAGGTGTTTGATGTGCATGTTGCTATTGTGGTAGTTGTTGTTGTTGTGGCTGTTGATTATTATTATTTTCCGGCACCTTTAATTTTTATGTGATCTCATCAAGAACTGTGTATTCTTTGTTTTCTTTTTCTTGTTTCTTTTCCTGCAACTGATTCGTATACAAGACCTTTTCATTGAATATTACATCTCTGCTCCTAATGATTATGTTATTTTCATAATCATATAAGCGATAACCAAAATCATTAACACCATATCCAATAAAGGTACATTTCTTTGATTTTGCCTCAAGCTTTGTTATGTTTTCTTTATTAATATGGACAAATGCCTCACATCCAAAAGGATTTAAAAAATAGTAGTTTATATTTTTACATGTCCATGCTTCCTTTGGAATACCACCATCCAAGGAACTTGAAGGCCCTCTGTTTATGAGATAAACAGCAGTATCTACAACATCTGCCCAAAATTGTAAAGGCAATCCTACATGCAATCTCATGCACCTTGCACACTCCATGATTGTTCTGTTCATCCTTTCTGACACACCATTTTCTTGTGGTGTTCTTGGAACTGTCTTCTCTCTACGAATTCCATGCTCTGAACAGTACCTATCAAACTCTTTGTTGCAATATTCACCTCCATTGTCTAATCTGAGACACTTCAACTTCTTTCCTGTCTCAATCTCAACCAAAGTTTTCCATTTCTTGAAAGTATCAAATACATCAGATTTATTCCAAATACAATAAATCCAAGTTTTTCTAGTTGTGTCATCAATAAAAGTAACATAATAACGATAGCCACCGAGAGATGATACCTGAGTAGGTCCCCATACATCTGTATGCACAAGCTCTAATTTTTCGCTCTTTTTTTCTTTCCCAACTCTGAGAAATCTGACTCTCTTTTGTTTTCCATAAAAGCAATTCTCACATAAATCCAAATCAACATTCTTCAAACCCAACAACAAATTTCTTGAGTGAAAAATCTTCATCCCCTTCTCACTCATGTGCCCGAGCCTATGATGCCATAATGTTGCATCTGCTCCTTTGGAAGTTAAAGCATTAACAAAGTTAGAAATAACATTGCATAAATACAATGTACCAACCTTTTCGCCTTTTTCTATTGCCAGGGCTCCTTTGGTGACCTTCCAAGTTTTATCTATGAAATTTGTCACACAATCTTCACCGCCTAACTGCCTTATTGAAATCAGATTTTTCTTCAGATCTAGAACATGCCTTACCTCCTTTAATAGCCATTGGTTTCCATTCTATTGTTTTACAAGAACCTTACCCATTCCAACAATTTTACAGGGTTTATCATCACCCAAATAGACTTGTCCAAAATCTCCTTGAACATAGTCATGAAAATATTTTTTATCAGGTGTGGCATGGAATGAGGCCCTTGAATCTACTACCCAGGAATCAGTAACATTTTCGAAAGAAAGAATCAAAGAATCTTGTAACACATCACCTGTCACATTTGCTTCATGATTTTTTTCTTCTTGTGCATCTCCTTCTTTTCCCTTCCGAGATCTACAGTCTTTCTTCAGATGTCCTTTCTTTCTGCATTTCCAGCACACTATCCCCGATCTAGACTTGGATCTGCCTTTCCTTGATTTACTGTGATATCTCGAGCTTTTTCCTCTTTCCATTTTTCTTCCCCTAGACTCTGCACTCAAAGCATTAACCGATGTCTCACCGGAGATTTTCCGGCGCATTTCCTCTCTAAGGATAGCACCGACAACATCATCAAACTTTAAAGTACTAGATCCAAAGACAGAGTTACAAATGGCCATAACTAAACCATTCCAACTTTCTGGAAATGAGCACAAAAACAACAGAGCTCTAAATTCATCATCAAATTTTACCCCTACATAACTTAACTGGCTAGTAACTGTATTAAAATCATTTAAATGGTTTGCAACAGATCCACCTTCTGAAATCTTCATATTAAATAAAAGTTTCATAAGAAATACCTTGTTTGAGGCCGAGGGTTTTTCATATAGTTTCGCCAATGCCTTAATCAAACCCTCTGTTGTTGTTTCCTTCGAAATATTGAAGGCTACCGATGCCACGAGGCACAACCGTACTGTTCCGAGTGCCTTTCTATCGAGAATCTCCCATTCTGTGTCTGTCATAGTCGTTAGGTTCTTTGTTTTTCTGCTCAATTGTAGGTACAAATCTTTCTAATACAGATAAACTTCCATCTGCATCTTCCACAGCGAGAATTTTTAGTCGTTAAATTTCTCGACCCTAAATTTACCATCTTCCACCATTGCTCCCACTCGAACCAGGAACCCTTCTTTCCTGCGATTTTATCATCCAAACAGACTTTCGGCTCCGATACCAGTTGTTATAAAATTATATAATACAAAGCAATGCAACACATAAAATATGCGGAAAACACGAGCACACAAAACACATAAAACCAGAGAGACACAGATATACGTGGTTCACCCAGTTTGGGCTACGTCTGCCCCGAACAGCCAGTCCTTCCTTTCTATTATCCAGCAAAATGAAGAGACACAACCTACAGCAGATCTGTTGTACTATCCTTTGTTCTCTCTCACAGTCGCCCTATCTGTTTCTTGCTCTGAGAATACACATACCAATACACAGCCACAATACAATACCCTCATACGAGCGAGGGGTTGCCTTCTAGGGAAAAAAACCCTAAACTAAACATAACTTCTACCATCAGATCATCCGCCTAATGAACAACCCAGATTGACTAGAAATTATTATACTTTTACAAGGCAATTTTACATCTGTTTTTAGCTTTGGGGGCGCTGCCCCCGAAACCCTCTGCCAAGGGTGGGCTCCATAAAGTTGCAGCCGAGTCCGCCCCTCTCCCCCGGACCCCCTAGGTAGCGTTTAATTACGGCCGACGTTGCCTCCCCATTAAGGTACAGGGGTCCAACGCTGTGATTCAAAATAAACAAGATAATCAAGCTCCACACCCAACAAATAACACATTGTATTTTACATTCTAAAGATGTTTACAAGTGAAGAAATTTGATCGCTCTGGGCTCATGTTAAATCGGTACTCAAATAGATCTATATTGGTTATATTTAAACAAAATTTCCAATTGTTACTAGATTAGAGTGCACAACTATACAAAAATATTTATAAATATCATAGTCAACATAAAAACTATTACAATAAATTTCATATATATATATATATATATATATATATATATATATATAACATCCCACGAAAACAAAGTCCTTATACTCCTACAATACGCTGCAATTCCTATATGTGTTGTGAACAACACCACATTGTTTCAATCCTAAGGGTCCTGAGGATGTGGGAGATATATAGTGGTGTATCCTAACTTTCAACCAAATCGCTTCATTTTATTTGTTACTTTTAGAGCACATTACTTCCAATGTGATAGTTAAAATTGCAATCATTTCAAATTCACAATTTCCTTATTTCAAAATTGGGATTTGGGTATGGTTTTTTATTTTTAAATAAATATAAATTATTAAAATTAACATTCTAATTTTTTAATAAAAAATTAAATAAGAAATTAATCAGATTAAGAAAAAAAAATTGTTGGTCAAATGTTTGCCAAAACAATCTAAAATGAGATTTATGAGCTTTTTAATTGTTGGATATCTAAAATGAGATTTATGAGATTTTTTAATTGTTGGATACTTGATGCTAGGTAAACCTTCCACATATCATGAACAAAATATAATGGATTTGATAATGAGCATAAGTCTCTTATAAAGATTGATAAGGAATACAAAATACTTATATATCAAAAATACAAGTGATTTAAGTCTTAGTACTTGTTATTCATAGTTAGGAAATTTTTTTAAGTTATTCTTCTCTAATCAAGTTTACTCTTATGCCTCTAATGTCATGATAAATAATGGGATTTTTGAAGCAACAAGTATTACCAATGTCAATTGAAGAAAATAAAATCCACAATTGAAGATAATAAAAGTGAATGGGAAATGTCAATGTCTCTATAATGCAAAATTCAAAACTAACACAAGATTTAGAATGCTCATTGTTAAGTATGAAGAAGTATTAATTCTAATTCCATGGCAAAAGTGAAGTTTGAATGTAAGCACAAGATTGCGAAACAATATAACAAAATTTTGTAAACTAGTAGTTCTTGCAAGAGTAAAGCTAAGATATTTTTATATTAATCTTTTATTTGCATATTTTTTAATACATACATCAATTTTTATTCCCTTTGGGATTTCTCCAGTATAATCCTCCTTTCATATAGTTTGATAGTGTGAATTTATGATTTACGATTTCTATATTTGACAATATTGAATGTCTATTACACTAGAATTTAAGTTGCACACACATGACAACACCTAATATATCTTGTTCAAAACAACCTAATGTAGCTTGTTCAAGATGTTAGCAGTTGTAGATAGAGCGACTCCCGCAATAGCACTTTACGCTATATGATCATAATTGGGCTCCTCATGCATGAGGGTTAAAGTTTCTCATGCCAATGCCCCTACAATGGGGGCACGAAACCACTAAATATATTTGTATTTGGTAAAATGTTTTCTACATTGATAACACTTCACATCAACATGTTTACTAAATTAATTTTGTTTATTTTTTCAATTGAGTTACAACATTGTAAACTTTGAATTTCACTATTGCACATACATACTTGAGAAAGACATTTTCATTTCAATATTTGTTAATTCGTCAACTTTTACCCTGAAATTATTTCCAAATAAGGTCACACATCAAATCGAAAAATCCAATGGCACAAAATTTTATTTTATTTTGTTTTGAAGGGTACCCAGAGTATCTGTGAATGTCGTGTTCCAATAATTCTTTCAATTCTTTGATTGCATATAGCACAATGGGCCTCAAGAATCAACTGAGTCACCTTATAACAAAACAATTCAAATAAAAAACATAAAAATATTGAATTTGCTAAATTACTTTAAAAGATTTTTAAAAACTGAAATAACAACTAACATATGAACCTAAATACAAACACACAAAATAAAAACCTCAAATATAAGTGTGATGATGTACTTAACATTAATATAAGTGTGATGATGTACTTAACATTACACATAATAATCTTACATAATGCCAACAAAAACAATGCATCTATTAGTCAAAGCTTTAGTTTACATTTTATAACGAGAAATTATTTATCAAATCAGATAAGTACCATATTAACTACTATAAATTTTATGTAGGTAATAGAGAAGCACTAATACAAAATAATAATATAAATAACATAGCAACACTTTACACCAATAATCTAAGGTGAAATTTCTAATACTTGTTTTATTCTCAACGGCATTTCATTATCCAAAGCACAAACTTGCTCACATATATACACAACTTTGCTCAAATAAGAATATGAAAATAAACTTATATTATCTAATTGTTTGCATTTATATAGTTATAAAAAAATGTATTTTTAATTTACAAATTGTTTTTTACTTTATAAAATAACAAATTTGGTTTTGTTTAAATTTGATTGTAATTTGCAAATTCTGCAAATTATTCATTTTTGCTTATGAACTACAAACAAGTTATTACAGGAAAGAAAAATTACAAACAAATTAGGTTGGGAATCATCATGGCTCGAAATAAAATAAAAAATGCAATTTAACTTAGAATAAACACCCCGTGATGCAGAGAAATTCTCGTGGTAATCGCAATAATTTTACTTTCGACTCGAAGAGGTGTGAAGCATAGGATAATAATAATCAATTATGATATCAAGTTATTTACAAATGAATCATAACATGGCTTGTTTTCTATCATTTAGTTTAATTATTAAATTTTATATAAATATATTACAAATACTAATAATAATAATAAAAGCTTTAAAGTCAACATTATATATTTTAATAGTATAACTGAAATTTACATTCCACGTGCTTCAGAGAAAACTTGACATATAAGTTTCGTGTTAATGGCCAGAATAACTAACTTTTCAGATTGACATTAAGTTAAACTAAAGTATAACAAGAAACTAAAAACTAAGCAGAAATACTTGTGAATGACTAGGATAGTTAATTTTTCAGATTAAAAAAAACTGAAATTAAAACAAAACAAAGAATTGCAAACAAGGTTTGCAAACATTTTTTGCAATTTAAAGAGTAAAGATATTGTTATAGTAACATTGTTATCGACCAAAAAAAAGGCGGGGGGAGAATTCTTTTCTTTAATATGAATGTCTTTGAACTATATAGTAATGTTCATTCTTCTTTTAGCGCTGGTGCTTAAGATTTATGATAATTAAAAAACAAAAACAAAAAACCCTAAAATTAGTATTGCTAAGAGCAGTTATAACTGACTTTGTGGAGGAGTGAAAGTGACTATATAGTTCCAAATTTTCAATGACTTAGCTTAATGTATGACAATAATGGTAAGCAAATTCAAAAATAGTTCCAAAGATGTAGTTCAATGGCTAGGTAAGAAGGATTGGTTCTATAAGTTTTATGGTCTAATCCTAAACAGAGCTATCTATATTTAAAAGTTGTTCCAAACATAATTTTTTTAGTTGAAAATTTAGGCTTTTTTTTACTTCTTTAAAATTAAATTTTATATGAAATTTTATTATAAAATATGTACAAAATCAATAACACTAATCTTTATGTCTGTGGGGTCTTGGTTAAATGGTGATGAGGCGAGCTGTTATAGCACTCATCACAGGTTCAATTCCCTTCCCCGATCAGGGTGATGTATTTGGACATGTTGATGAAAATAGAATAAAAAAAAAAGTGAAAAAAAGAGAAAAATAAAAGGTACTACCAAGCTTACCAAAAAAAAAATAACACTAACCTTTATAAAATAATTAAATAACTAATTTATTATATATATAATATTAAATTTTATAAAAATAAATATTATTTTAAATTGTAATCAATTAATTGATTAAGAAATATATAATTATTTTGGTTAATTTAATTATTTAATAAGTAAAAAATTAATAATATTAAGCTTTGACATAAGGTTCAATCAAGTTTCCATAATTATTTTTGTTAGTAGAAAGTCATGGTTTTATCTCCATACTTTTTGGATTCAATTCTCTCATACATTCTTAATATGGTCTTCCAAAAACTCTAAACTATCTCAAAAAAATTATCAATAATATTATTTTTTATAAAAATATATATTATTTTAAAAAATAAATTATTTATTTATCCAGCTCAATTACAAAATTTACTTTATACATTAACTGTGATCTTTTGAAATAAAGAAAAATACAAATTATGCCAAGTGAATCATAATTAAATCGATAAATAGATTAAAATATAAAGACATTTTAAAGTACAATAAAGCCCTCCGATTGGTATATAACGACATCTCAACCCTAATCAAGATTTATAACTAGCAATTGCATGTTTTACTCGTTTCCTTTGTTTTCATAATGGCTTCAATTGTTAATGTAAATTGACTTTCTAATTCCTGTATTGTTATTTAATCCAGAGTCAAAGCCTGAATGAAATGAGTCGAGATCGAATCAGTATCCTTTCACACTACTAAGGAATTACTAACCAGTTCGATTTGGGATTCTGTTCTATTAGGGATCATAAATTATATTATATATTTTTATATATATTAGAGTTATAAATATAAGATTTATATTAAAAACTTGAAACTGTTTGAGTTATTTTCCTCTTAATTTTTAATAATGGTTAAGATAAGTGGGAATATTTTTCTTATGATTTTCAATTTGGTTATTAAAACAATTTTATATATAGAAAGAGTGTATATGGGTTAAAAATATATATATAAATTTTTAAAAGATTATAGATTTAAATTTACATGTAGAATTTGTATATTTGTGTAAACTTAAGTAATTTTTTTTTTTTTTTCTAAATAAGACTAATTTTATTAAGAAAAAAACCATATAGTACAATCTGAGCTTGCAAAAAGCAAAGCATAGAAGCAAGAGGCCGGCAATGAATCACTATCAACCTCGGACCCCAAAAGCAACCATGGAATGAGTGAAAGAGAACAAGGATAACATAAAATGGAGAGCGAAACAAAGGAAGCTACCCAGAGTGGGCAGAGACTTCCAGACGACATTTTTTCCCTTTCTTTTTACTGACTTTGACCCAGCCATTGTGATTTGGCTGGGCAGGAACTAATTGTAGATTATTTTGCACTGAAGAATGAGTCTCCTTGTCTGAATCTGAGGAAGAAGACTCATGCAAACGTTTCTGTGGGATTGGAGGGGCAGAGGGGTCCTTAGGGCTGGCCGAGGGCGTAACCTGCGGGTGCTCATCTTTCTCTCCTTCCTCTTCCATTTCCTCCTCATCTGAGCTGGAGGACTCTAGATCATTCATGGGGGGTGGATCGCATGGTTTCCAGCTCTTGGACTTCGGTTTGCTATTGGTTTTCTTTTTTCTGCCGGGGAAGCTGGAACATGAGTTCTGAAGATGCCCCGTCTGATGACAATGTCTGCACCGGAATGCAGTGTTCTCATAATCCAAGGGTTGTGTCCAGTGAAAGTCCCCAATTTTGAGGTTGATCTGATCAGACAGTCCTTTGCTTAAGTCTATTTCCACGCAGATTCTGCCATAGGTATAGATTCCTTTCTCCCCTCGAGAGGTATCTGAAGCCAGGAAGCGGCCCAAAGCATTTCCAATCCCTTGGAATACCGAGAAGTGCCAGAGATGAGCCGGAAGGTTCGGAAGACGGACCCATATGGGAAGCTTGGTGACAACTGCTGAAGAGGGGTCGAAATCTGGGAACCAAGGGGTGAGAAATAGTCCAGCGGCTCCCCAGAACCATGGGCCTCCTGTCAAGGCTTTCTGATAATCTTCGCTGAAAGCGAACACTACTATGAAGAAACCCTTCGAACAAAGGAAGACTTGGCAGTTGTTTGTCCAATTAGCGTGGATCCATTGATACAGATCTATTGTTCGAGGCCATAGGCCATTGAACCTGCAAATGATGGCGGTCTCTGCATATATCTGAAATTGTTCATCCAGCGATGGATGGGAGATTTCAATAGAGGGGACTTCCTCCATCTTGTCCACAATGAAAGGCTTGGGAGCCTTAGCTGATGGAGCAGTTTTCTTGGGCGGTTGTGCATGAACCGCATCCTTATAGGAGAAGGCAGGAGAGGAGGATGGTTGCCCAGGTGCTCCGCCTCTAAGTCGCAGGGAAAGCACAACAGAAGCATCTCTACCAATGCTGTAAAAAGAGAGGGGAAAAGGGTTTTCAAGTTGTTTACCTTTGTGAAGCAACCGCTGGAGCTCCGATGGAATCCCCAATCTGCGTTCAAGGTTGTTTAAGAGATCTTGCACTAAATCTGTAGCTTGCACCCATTGCAACATGGTTCTGCCGGATAGAAGCGTGATCTGGATCTGGAAAGAAGAGAGGGGATAATCCGAGAGGTCCACCCTGCCAGAGCAGAGCTGACCCTGTACCGAGCAAGAATCTTTGGTTCCTAAATCCGTGAGGCTTGTCTAGGATTTTCCCAAGGGCTTCAGAGCCTCAGCGCTCCATGAATGCAGATCTGCAGAATAAATCGTTTGCCTGCCTTCTATAGTGGCGAGTTCGGTAGCTTTGCCTGTGCATGGAAGAGTATTATTCTCTATCCAATGCTGCATTCCATCAGTCTAGCGTTTGGGGGCAGCCACTAGCGTCACGGCCAGCGCTGCGTTTGAAGTTGTGAAGAGTGTCTTGAGACTTTTGTCGTTTCCCGCCTCACTGGCGACCACTGCAGCGGGTTTTTCAACAGAGATCCAAATCTGAAAGTTAAGGGGAGCCGCGTCTGTGTTTTTTCCAAGAGTGGTGGGAAATCCTGCTATGGCAGCAGCCGCTGCATTCTCTCGATCCCTGGAGAAGTCGACATCAGGAGGAGGGGCAGAATCCTTGTCGGCGTTCACAACAGAGAGAACCGTAACCCTAGTGGCGGCCATGCTGCTCCGAAACCTCTAACACCTTTGATAGAGTTTATAAAACCGTAAACTTAAGTAACTATAATGGTTAAAAATATATATTTTGTTTTAAAAGTTACAGATTCAAATAAAAAGTGTGGAATATATGCACCTTTGTAAACTTTAATTAAATATTTAAACAAAAAAACTAAAATCATATTACTTTATTTTTTATATAAAAAAAAAAAAAAAAACAGTTATTTTATTAGCTTTAAATTTTTAAATACTAATAATAATGTATGATTTTTAATTATATATATTTCACAAAGAAAAAATAAATATTTATCAAATTTAATCATTATTCCAAACTTGATTATTTAATAACAAATTTAAAACAAAACCTTCCTTAAAACTTGCCTTCAACACCTAGGAAATTTAATTATTAATATTAACCAATTTTAAATTTACTTTAAAACAATAAAAAGAAAAATCCAATTGAGAATGAAACTAGTAGCTCTCACGTGCTCTACATTAATTAGAGAAATCACACAAATACAAATATAATGGTTACATTATGTTCAGGAGATTACAACAATATCGTAGAAAATAGGATCTAAAACTAAACTTAGAAAACAATAAAAAAAAAAATGAAAACAACCTTTCTCCATTATTTCTAAGGTTCCCCCTTAATGGAGAAAGGATTAACCTACACACCTAGGATCTCCCTAAACAATTCAAATTTCATCTTCCCAAGGAGATTTGTGAAAATATCAGTAGTATTTTCACAAGTATTACAATATTCAAGAAAAATTTCCTTAGACTGTATCTTTTCTCTAATAAAGTGAAACTGAGCATCAACATGTTTTGTCCTTCATGAATTATTAGATTATTTTCCAACTTGATCAAGCTCTGGTTGCCACACTTGATCACTGTAGCCTTATTTTGTTCTTCTCCAACATCTTGAAGAACTCGCCTCAACCAAACAGCTTCACAAGTTGTTGCACACAAAGCTTTATAATCTGCCTCTGTAGATGGAAAAGATGCAGTAGGCTACTTCTTGGCATGGATATACAATAGGCTATGCTCTCAGGAGTTTGAGACTCCATGGATATATCGATGTCGATTGGGCAAGCAGTGTGGTGGAGCGTATGAGCACATCTGGATGTTGCTTCACCTTGGGTTATGCTTCGATATCTTACATGAGCAGGAAGCATAAATTGGTTTCTTTGAGCACCACTAATGCCGAATACATTGCAATGAGTATGGTCTAATGTGAAATTGTTTAATTGAGAAATCTCTTCAGTCAGTTGTTTGGACATGTGCTAGATACCACCATTATTCTTTGCGAGTGGGATTCGTCTTTCTCAGAGTCTCGTGTTCCACGATCGATCCAAGCATATTGATATTAGGTACCACATTATCCAGGATATGGTAGAGCGAGGCACCGTAAGGCTCAATCACTTTGGTACTGATGAGCAAGTCGCAGATATTCTCACGAAGCCCCTAAGGAAGGTCAAATTCTTAACCTTTCGTGAGAAGCTTGGAATCATGGACAGACCCTATTGTGAGGGTCCTGCTTGACTTGGACAATGAGATCTAGTAGCTCTGAGGGGCTTGGAGATAGCTTCTTGGAGCTATAAGCAACCACAGGGCTAGGTTTAGCCAAACCTTGTTGGTGTACTTCTTCCCCACCATTATGATATTGAGTTGGTTCACCCTCTCTTTGATCTATGCCCCACATGCATCCTACCCATGGAGTTTCAGACTCATGGGAAGTACCTCTGATTTGGCCAATGAGGTGGGAAATGTGGATAGAGACCAATTGCAACACTGAAGGACACATCGAAGATTGTCGTACTCTTTATGTCTAGGATGGAGATGTGTCCAACACCTTGATCTAGGACCAAGTCTGATGAGGTTCTTACCTCTAAACTGACTTCAGGTCAGTAAACTAACTTCAGGTTAGTATGTGACTCTCTTGAGTCTAATTGAGGTGTTAACTTCTAAGTTGACTTTGGGTCAGCGGACTGCAATGTCTTTGTGACTCACTCTCATTTTTTTACCCCTAGAGCCAACAAAGCATGTTACATCCAGATGACACAAGATTGCAAGATGATGATGATGATGATGATAGTACATGGTGGTACTGGATAACAGGATGGCATAGGTGGACAAATGGAGTTCTCCCTACTTGAGAGGGAGTGTTAATTTTTTGGAAGTAGGTCCAAACTCCATGTTGCACTGCTCATATGATGATGATTATATTTTTGTTGGATTCCTCTTTTGAAGAGGTTCAAGGTTGATCTAAAGATCATCTTGTTTGGATGAGCAAAACTTATATTTTGATTTTATTTTCCACACATGTGCAAATTGACAAAATCAGCTAGATTTGTAATGTAGGCTCATAAGCCCTAACAGAGGTGTCACACACCCTCATAATGATGGATATAAATAGAAGAGAGATGATGCTCATTTTATCATCATTTCGTCACACATTATTCATGTGATATGATTGGTTCGTACAATCTAGGAGATGTTGAGAATGCAGCAAGATGATGGAGCTTAGTGAAATGAAGTCGCCTTCACTAAGTGGGCCCGCAGGCAAATTCTGGCGCAAAGTCTATTTTTAGACTATGTCTATTTTTAGACATACGGAGCATAATTTGGGAATTCTACTTGGAGATTCTTGGAGTATGCGACATGTCGGTAAAAATAGATGAGACCCTAATTTTTAGGACCCAGGCTATTTTTAGACCGATCTCCTAAAAATATGGAAGTCAAATATTATTTACCCTTAATAATATTTTGACTATAAACAGCAGTTTACTCTCTTGGCGCACTTCAGTTTGAGTCATGGAGGTGGCTCATGCAACTGACACAAGGAATCACGTGGTTCCTAGGGTTTGATGGCATCTTGCATGGTTTACTTCGGTTAGACTTCAGTGGCAGAAGTTTTGGAGGAGTTAACGGGACAAATAGTGGAGTTGTGTTCTATTTATTTCAGTTGAACTAGTTGAGATTAGTTAACTAGCTAGTCAATTAGATATGAGTGGAGTAAATTAAATAATATTTAATTTACTAAATATTAACTCATTAGTCAACTCAAGAACACTTCAGTTCACTACAGTGCATGATCAGTTCAGTGAAGACCGGTGAAAGAGATAGATGAAAGGGTAGAGTTAGCTATCAGTTGTAACTATACTGTTGCTATTTGCAACACATAGATAGGTGGAGTAAGCTATGAGTATTGCAAAGTTTAGGCTGGTGGTTTATCTATATAAGGAGACGCACTCAAGGTTGGCTATCAAGTGGCTAAGGATTGGAGCAAGTGATTTGCTAGATCTAGCTTGATAGTGTGTAGCATGGGAGGTAGTGCATGAGAGCTTGTGAAGAGTTTTTGTACTATGATTGTTACATGATTTCTCCATTATAATATACACAATAGGCTGGGGTTTTTCGGCTATAGGCTTTCCCCATACATGCGAGTTAATGTGTGATTGATTTGATGTGCGATTGCTTCTATATTATTTACGCATGTGACAATTAATTGTGGAAGAAGGTTATGTGTTATGCATGCAATTCGAAATTGATGTATGATCGGGTTAATCTTCATTGAATAAGTGATTTATTCAGCTAATTTCTACAGGAGAGGCTTCTATCCTTCACACGTGTGAATCTGAAGCTAGAGAAATTGCGGACTATTTTAGGGCTTTCTGGACAGCGTTGACCAGCGTTGACTTTGGGTCATCTCTTGAGCTTTGACCTTGATTTCAGCACAGAAATTTCGACTTCTCAAGGCCGCAATTGAGGGCACAAAAATCGAGGTTGGATGTTGACTTTGAATTTTGATCGTTGACCACAACTTTGACCATAGCGTTGACTTCTATGTTGACCATTTTATGTTGACTTGCGTTGAATTTTTGGAGTTGTCTTTAAGGGGTGTGTGTGACACTTGAAGAAAGGTTGATTTGGTATGTTGGAGAAGTTGGTTTGGCCAACTAAATTCTTTGCTGGCTAGGGCATCATGTTGACTGTTGTAACAAACATTTCTCTCTATATTTGTTGTACAAGAAGAATTAAAATTCTGATATATTATTTGACCTGCCTTTTGTTGATCTATTATTATGTTCTCTCAGCATTTTACTTTCATGTGTATGTGATTGCTTAATCTAAATTGGGCTTTAAAGAAGATTGAAGTAAATTTCATTCAAGCATAGAACATACCATGGTTATCTAAATTTAACAGGCATGCCTGCGGCTATAGGCTCCCAACCACTACCTTTCCTTGGCATGACTGCAGTTATGGCTCAAAAGGGTAAAAAAGTCAGTCTCCCTCAAGGTTCATGGGCCTGGAAGTTTGGGTTACCTCCTGAGGATTATTTTGATGTTGTGTAAGGTGTTTTTGTCTTATTTCAGTCAGTTCCAGTTCCTTAAGGTGATATAAAAGGTTGAATCTCATATTAGTAGCCTCTTGTCGCATGTTTACCCTGCTTGAGAGGTCAATTAGGTAGATGTGGGAATAGGGTGTTACACCAACTACCTAGAAATCAACATCAACAACAATTTCAACATCTCGGGTAGGTGATGTTTTTGGCGAGTTCCACAGTTTCTTAATATGCTACAGTAGCTGGCAACTAGAGGTTTTGTCAAGATGAATGAACTCGGGAAAAGGCATTCTGCATGAAAATCATTGTATTTGGACTAGGAACACCAAAGAGACTTGGAATATAATAAATAATTTATAGCATCAACAAATATGCTACAAGCCATGAGATTGGCTTCACAATTTCTGTGGATTCCATTGTTATTGTAAAGAGAGACGCGTGCATAAAACTGCCGACTAGAGACGAAGGAGATTAGTTTCACAATTTTTTTGGATTCCATTGCATCTCAGAAAGCAAATTTAGCCTTCAATTCCATTATTCCAATGGAGAAATCATTTTTGTTCACCATTTTTTATCTTCTCTACAACAAACGATCGTGTGGAACACTCTAGTGTCCAAAAATGTATCATTTATCGCCGACAGAGATAGAAATTGGGTTGTTTGTTTGAAAGCACGGTTGTTTGTGCATGCTTTGGTAAATGATGCTTTTTTATGGTGAAAATATATTGGAATTAAAAAATTTACATATTAAGATTAGCCACCTTAATATGAAGTTATTTTGTTAGAATTGGCCACTCTAACAAATGACAATGAAAGTATGGAGATCCAAGATTAATATTAATAATATGGATGAAGAGGTTCATGACATAGAGTAGAGATCTTTAAAATTTCGTTCAAGGATAGAAGGTGACAGAGAGGTTGTGAGAGAGATAATGTTTTTGGAAGAAATATGTAAGCAAAGTGTATTGGTTGTGGCAACAACAAGATATTTTGATTAAGGATGGACAAAAAAGCTAAAATTTTGTGTGTTTGGAATAATAAAGAAGACTCAATATTATGTTGTACTGTGAATTACACATGTTTTAGTAAGCAAGTATGATGTTTTGTGGTGGTTTTTGGAAAGTATGTACTTGGTACCTCCATGATTTAGAGTGTGTAATGTAAGTCAGATGAGGCATGTGTACCCCCATAAAGTTCATGGTAATCTTAAAACCACTTTGTAAATGCAGTTTTGCAGTAAGTTGGAAACCATTATGTAAGTGCAGCTTTATGGTAAGTCAAAAACCACTTGTGACAGTGTATGTAAGTGCAGGTTTTTGGTAAGCCGGAAACCACTTTGTAGTGTAGGTTTGTGGTGAGCCAGAAACCGCGTGTGAGAGTGAAATGGACATGGATTCATGTAGGCATGGTTTAGGGCCAACCTACAAAACCCTAGACATGGTATAGGGTAAACCAATAAAACCTAGAGCATGGTTATGGGTAATCTGAGAAAACCCAAGATGACGATGATGGAGGGGGATTTGCATGTACATGTATAGGTATGCATATAATGGTTGACTGAACCATGTACATGGAAAATTTTTGGTGCTAATATTAGCAAGTGGGATGATTTTTGATGTTTTTTTCCAAAAAAAAAAATCACTAATTTCCATTTTCTCTAAAAATTATTGGCCCAAATTTTATAGTATAAAATTATTTCACCTTAAAAATCACCAAAAATATATATAGAGATTATATACAATTATTATAAATTTGAATATTTTTACAAAAATATTTTCAAACATTTTATAGATTGCATATGATGGAGTACAAGGTTAGCAGACGTTTTTAAACTTCAAGATAAATTTCCATCCTTACAATTTTCCCTGGCCATGTACACTAAGGACATCCTAATAGACTCTCGGTTGCAGTGTTTGGTACTCGTGCATTTAGATAGATGGTTATTCCTTTATATGGACTTTGGCATATTTTCTTTTTATCATGTATGTAAACAACAGGACCACAATTACAAATTTTTTATTGAGATTGACACAAGTAGTCATTAAAGGGGCATTTGGAAAAATATAATTCCTAATTGTCTTTGTTGTGATTCATTCTATGTTAAGGAGTTTGTTCCTAGTATTTGGAAGTTCTTCTAGTTGGTTGAGTGATTCTCTCCAACTAATTAACTTCCTAGATTAGTATGTGGTTGATATATTCACTTATTGCATGTCTAAAATAAGCTAGCTATCCCAAAACATATCAAATATATTTTATTATTATTTTCACTTAAGTGAATTTAAAAAATCTTTGTTTTCCTTGAATTCTAAAATATTTTCGACGAATTAAATTCAGCATAGACAAACTGCCATCATTGTAACAAAATTGAGCATAAACAAACTCGCCATCATTGTTGCATCAATGTCTCCAACTGTGTATTTCACATGCTTTCATGCATTCCTTTATGAATTCCTTTGTTAACATTGAAATGCCTAATTTAGATTCAATTTTGTGATCTATTTTTATAACATATTGCAAGGAGGAGTGCTTACAATCATTCTCAATTTTGTGATATATTTTTATAACATATTGCGAGGAGTGCTTACAATCATTCATGGTCGAGTGTAGTTCGAGATGGCAGCGGGTGCCATCTCTATTTTTTAAATATTCTATTAAATCGACATTTGCTTGTATAACCTCTCATCAACAAAGTAGCCCAGAGAGTAGTCTGAATATATTAATGATATATATATAGGGAGAGGACTTTTGTTTAGAGCTGCCTGTGAGCTTTCCCAGCTGTCTGTTTGGTCTTCTCCACTGTTTTCTGTGCAGCCTGGCCTAATTTCTATGGAACATCTTTTGTTCGGAGATGTAGCATGAGCTTTCCAGTTGTCTGTTTGATAATTTTTACTGTATAGTTTGTCTTTCTTTAGAATTGCAAAGTTTTTGGTTGGAGCAAATATTAAGCACATGTACTAAGTGAATCATCTTATTATCTTCTCATTTTATTTATTAAATATTATTTTCTTTTCTTTTATGTTTTATTATTTTTTCATTTTATTTGTTAAATATCATTTTATTTTTATTTAAGAAAATGAAAAAAAAAAGCCAAAATATTATTGTATCTTCTTATTTACTTTTTTTAAGCAGTAGTTTAAGAAACTTACAAAATAATTTAGAAATATTCATGTAAGAATATGAAAAATTCTGGCAGAAATCTTTGAAAATCTGGATTATAGTTGTCAAATTTCATGATTTTGGGTGTCGTTAGGGTTTTTGATGGTGCTAAATCCATTTTCACCATAAAAAAACAATTCAAACATTCCTACTATCTAATTTTTTTAATTTACAAAAACTTGTCATCTTCGGTGGCTTCTTCAGTAGACAACTCCCCTTTTTCCTATATCAATGTTACTTCTTGTACTCGCTGACAATAAGTAACTTATCAATGATCATTAAATGAACAAAACTCCATATTTCTATCATTGATTTTGACAAATCAATTATCAAAAATAAGAAAAATAAACATACAACCTCACTCATTTAATACCCATTAACAAGCCACTTATTTACTAACAAGCCACTTACAGTATTACACCTGCCCATGAGAATCTCTGCCAACCATATTAATTCAGCCCGTGATAATATTTCAAAGACCATGTAATATTTTTATCGAGTCTCATTCGCAGACCAGCGACATTGTTTTCTTGAGACAGAAGGACTTTGGAAAAATTTTAAGAGGCCAGTCTGGCCACCTTTTGACTTTATCACTTTTGCCTGAGCCTTCCACCGTCTTGTCACTCGTTGTTTTCATGGCGTCTCCCGCCTTCTCGCCCACATGACCCACCTTTCCGTTCTCCGCTAATTTCTCCTCATGGAACACCACTGAAGCACCTACGAAAATGGTGATCAGAATACAAGAGAACATAACTAGGGTTTATATATAAATAATGTGGAAAATATTTTTATATTTTATATTAAGAATATACAGTGTATCTGTTTTCTAGTGATCATCTATTTTCAGTGACCACACTTATATTAAAGGTTATTGGAGTCACATCGATTTTTGGCTCATCTTTTTTTTAATTGGAATGTTTTAAGTTTGTTATTGTAAATTAGTTTTGCATGCTTTAAGTTTGTTATTGTAAATTAGTTTTATAGTTTTTATAATGGTTTGGATTGTCAATGCAAATTAAATTTGTAAGTTTTGGAATGGTGTATTGTTATTTATGTATAATTTTAAATTAAATTACTCATATAAAATAGTTATTTTTATTAAAAAATGTTTAATATATATATATATATATATATATATATATATATATATATTTAAAAGAAAAAATCATTATATTTCATAAAAAGAAATATACATGTTACTACTTGTATATGGCTAACCATAAACAAAATTATTCATGGCAACTAGATTGAAATACTGAAAATTCATCTATTTACATTGTGCATAGTAAGAAATAATTTTTAAAACATTTTAAGGACACAATTCCAAAAAGTAAATAAAGTATAAATAACCTCCCAATAAAGTATGCTTAAGGTTCCTGCACATAGCTCCAATGCTTCTCCTACACGTAGCTCCAATGCTTCCTTAGAGAGTTTGTCAGTCTAGGCATTTAGTTCTCTAAAGATGCACTTGACTGAGAGTATACTAGAAGAACGGAAAAGATTCTTGAATAATTTATAAAAAGAGTTGATATTCAAGTTTGCAATGATAATTTGATTCTTTTCCTATTAGATTGCCAATTAAGAATCTCTGGCTGTATGAAGTTTTATAATTCTTTTTTTTTCTTAGCTACATCCAATAAGGACCATAAACCCAAAAACACTTCTTTGTTGTTGGTGCCTAGTACCTCTACATATCTGATTTGAACTAAATGGTTTGCCCTCATGAAAACATTTGCTCCAACACCACAAAGGATAGAACACCTTATCAAGCCCCATCAAAATAACCCTGTGGGATTTTATTGTCCATGCCTGGTTTGTTTAGGAGCCTAGGTTTTTTAGCTTTCAGCTAGACCTCATATTTATTGGTTATCTTGGTAACCAAAAAAAGTAATAACGAGAGATGTTAGAACCCCTAAATATGCTCTAGTTCAATAAATAAGGGAAACTTTCTAAGCTAAGTATAAATTTGTAAAAAAACCAATCTTGGAAACTAACCTCGATTCCTTTATCTATCTAAGTTCATTTCACACACCCATGGGTTATTTTATCTTTCTAAGTTCTTTTCATATAGATGAAAATTTGAGTTTATAATAAATATTTTTTTTTTAATTGTTTAGTGTGTTGTTTAAATAATCTATATCCTATTAAAAAACACACTAAATTTATATAACAAATATACCTTGAGTAAATTTAATGATTAAAATTATATATTACATTTTAAAATATACAAGTCAAAAAAATAAAATAGGTAAAGCTCCTTAGATTTGAGGAAGCTTAATGATTATGAGAATATTTTTTTTTAAAGAAAATAAAAAAAAGATGGAGGCGATTACAAAACCCTCCCTTAAACCAACCTTCGGCATAACAAAGACACCTACCAACTTGGTTGCTGCCTCCAATGTTTCAGCTGTCCCATGAGATTCTCTGCCAACAATATCAACAGAGTATCACTGGAACTTAATTTGAACTCCAATTAACTTAATCCCATGACGAAAGTAAAGACCGACCATAAATATTTCTATAGAGTGGCCAGTCTGGCGAGCGCCACTGTCTTCTCGAATCCAAAGGACATTCGAAATTTTTCAGCGGCCAGTCTGGCCACCTTTTGACTTCATCCCCTCTGCCTGCGGCTTCAAGCGTCTTCTCACTCGTTTTGATGTCCTCTCCCGCCTTCTCTGCCATTCTTGGCTTCTTGGTCTTCATGGTCTTTGCGGAATTCATAACAGCACTACCACATTAATAACATTTTTTAAATAAATGTGGAGATTAGTTGGTTCTTGTTGGATTTAAATGTGAAAAATTAAATTTAAAAAAAAAAATATTTAAACTTCACTTACAGTTTAGGTGATAAAATCTTCTTCCATCAAGTATTCAATAAAGCTAAACCTAAACTCAAATAATAATAATAATTAAAAAACAAAAAACACTTCCTTTTAGAGCCATATTCAAAATACTAAAAAAAATTTCAATATAGATATAGCTGACCATTACAAAACCCTGAAATTCGCATTGCTAAGAGCAGTTATAATAGACCTTGCGGAGGAGTGGGAGCAACCACATATTTCCAAATTCCCAATGGCTTTGCTTAATCATTCTGTTTTATTAGATAATGATAGTAATTAAATTTAAAAATAGTTTTAAAAGATATGGTCTAATGGTTAATGGGAAAGTTTGGTTTCACAAATTTTATGTTGTAATTCTAAAGAGACCTATTTATACTTGAGAGTTGTTTCAAACATGATTTCTTCACTTGAAAAAATAGATATTAATAGACCGTTTTCCAAACCAAATATAAGTTTTAAATAAATATTTTTTGACATAAGATTTAATAGAGTTTTCATAATTATTTTTGTTAGTAAAAGGTCATGTTTTATCTCCATACTCTTTGGATTCAATTCTTTCATACACTTTTGATATCGTCTTTCAAAAACTCTAAACTACCTTTAAAAAAAATTATCAATAATATTAAATTTTATAAAAATATATATCATTTAAAAAATAAATTATTTTAAAAATAAATCATTTATTTATTCAACAATAAACCATTTAAATAGGATACAAAATTAACTTTATACATTTGAAATAAAGGAAGATACAAATTAAGTCAAGTGAATCATAATTAAATTGATAATAGAATGATATGTAAAGACATTTTAAAGTACAATAAAGCCCTTCGATTCTCCGGATGCGGGTGACATGCCTCGAGCTATGAAGCTAGATCTTCCCAGGATGCGGTGACATGCCTCGACTGTGCAAAGCCAGATTGTCCCATGTATTGGCTGACGACGCCCTGCAAAACCAGCTTTAACCTGATGCAGAACCTCATCTCAACAATCATTCATATTGGTACTCTGTTGCACCTGACCTTCTGCCATACACTGAATCACATGCAATCTCAAGTGAATTGTCCCAACTCGCATACGTGAGCGTGCCAAAACACCGCACAACATCTGTGCTCCTGCCACATATCTTCAAAAGGCGGTGTTACTCCTCTTTCTGGCATTCCTTTGTTGCACCACCCGGACTCCAGAGCCATCTCTGCCTATACCCTTGCCTCTTCGCTGCTGCTTCAATCTCCCTGTACGCTCCACCTACTGCGCGTTTCCCATGACGCACGCCCCCTGTCGCGTGCCAGCCTGCAGTGTGCTCCTCCAGCTGATCCTCCCTTGGTCGTATGCCCCCCTCAGCATCCCCCCAAGTTGCGCACTTTCCTGTCGAAATCCCCTCCACTTTGGCTTCTTCCCTCTGCGCGCTCTCTGAGGCAGGCTCCCTTGCTGTGCACCCCCTTTCTGCGTGCCCCCCTGCTGCGCACCCCCTTGTTGCATACCCCCTCGCTGGGCTTCTCTTCTACGCATTCTCCTATTGTGCACCTTACTACCTTGAGCCCGGTCTCCCCCCCTGCTTGTTAGTCTCCCCATGGCTCTGTGATAGCATCAAAAGACCATCAGGGGTAGCCAAAGAGACACGTTCTCGGGTCGCTACCACAGGGGTCAAGACCACCATTTGGAATCCATTAAGGAATCCTCCTTTGGCATCCATGATAGGAAGGCACCTCAAAGATCTGAGCGCACCCAGGATGAGATAGCCTTATCTTCGGAGAATCAAAGGGGTAGAAAAGGCCCTAGGAATTCCACCATTGTGCACTTTGAGCCGCCCAGTCCTCGGAAAAAAGAGCCTCTACCTGTTCATGAGCCCACAGAGGAGGATACAGACGTGTGGATCATGGATTCGGATGGATTCTAGACCAGAGTTTCATATTCTGAGTACTCAGTTGCTCTTATCATCTGCACATCCCCTCCTAAGCCCCCGTGCGTGCCTTCTGCTGAGGAGGAGGCCATTGTGCAGGATTATGGATGTTGCATTGAGGAGGAGGACCCTACTACAGAGGATGATGAAGGAACAACATGATTGTGCGACTGCTCGATTATTTTCTGTTTTTTGTTATTTCATCACTTACTATATATCTTTTGTTTTTATATGTGTCACGGAACACTTTGTAAATAATGACTCTCTAAGGCTATTAAGGAGTTGGTTTCCTCCTAGGAAACAACCCCAAACCTATGTTGTTTTGAAATCTTATAAGTTTGGGATAGGCTAAGCATTGCTTACCATCTCATCCCATGCCTATTTAAAGTTTCTTTTGATATAATATATCTTAGCCTAATTTAAAGAAGAAGTAAAAAGCCCTCTGATTGATATACAAAAACATCTTAAAATATTATCAAGCCTTCAGGAATTGAATGGGTTGTGAAACTGACATGCAACTATTCAAACATTCAAAATTTACATCATTTAATTTCATATCAATATATCCAGCTTTTTCAAACCCACTGTAAGTGCGTTGAGCACCCTATGCAACAAGATTTCTAACTAGAAAATGCATGTTTTACTTTGTCACTGTAAATCAATTTCCTTATTCTCATAATGGCTTCAATTGTTAATGTAAATTGACTTTCTAATTCCTGTACTGTTATTTAATCCAAATTCAAAGCCTGAGTGAAATGAGTCGAGATCGAATCAGTTTCCTTTCACACTACTAAGTAATTACTAACCAATTCGAATTGGAATTCTGTCTTATTAGGGATCATAAATTATATTTAATATTTTTATATATATTAGAGTTATAAATATATATGATTTATATACAAAGTAAAAGTGTTTGAGTTATTTTCCTCTTCATTATAAATTGTTAAGGTCATTGTGAGTATTTTTTTTAATGATTTTCAATTTTGTTATTTCAACCATTTAATATATAGAAAGAGTGTGCACATATATATATATATATAATTTTCAAATATTATAAATTTAAATTTACAAGGTAAAATATGTATATTTGTGTAAATTTGAGTAGTTTTAATGGTTAAGAATATGTAATTTTCAATTAACTTATTAATTTTAAATTTTTAAATATTAATAATAATGTATGATTTTTTAATTATATATATTCTACTAATTATTAAAAGAACAAATAAATATTCATCAAATTTAATTATTATTTCAAACTCGATTATTTAACACCAAATTTAAAGTAAACCTCTCCTTAAAACCCGCCTTCAACATAACGAAGACACTTACGAACTTTAATTATTAATGTTAGCCAATTATAAATTTACTTTAAAATAATAGGAAGATAAATCGAATTGAGAATGAAACAAGCAGCTCTCAGGTGAGGAGCACCTGAGGGTGCCACATCGCTGCATTTATTAATTAGAGCAATCACACATATACAAATATAATGATTACATTGTGTTTAGGAGATTACAACAATATCCAAGAAAATAGGATCTAAACTGAACTTAGAAAACAATCAAGACAATCGAAACAACCTTTCTCCATTATTTTCTAAGGTTCCCCCTTAAAGGAAAAAGGATTAACTAGCACACCTACTATCTCCCTAAACAATTCAAATTTCATCTTCCCGAGGGGATTTGTGAAAATATCAACAACATTTTCACAAGTATTACAATATTCAAGAAATTTTTCCTTAGATTTTATCTTTTCTCTAATAAAGTGACACTGAGCATCAACAAGCTTTGTCATTGCATGCATTATTAGATTAATTTCCAACTTGATCAAGCTCTGGTTGTCACACTTGATCACTGTAGCCTTATTTTGTTATTCTCCAATGTCTTGAATAACTCACCTCAACCAAACATCTTCACAAGTTGTTGCACACAAAGCTTTATAACCTCCCTCTATAGATGGAAAAGATACAGTAAGCTACTTCTTGTTGCTCCATGAAACAATCCTGGATCCAATACTAAATGCATAACCTATAGTAGATCCTCTATCATCCGGATTACTAGCCCAATCTGAATCTGAGTAACTTTCCAGCTCAATATCAAATGAATCAGTATATTTAATACCATAATCAATTATTCCTTTAAGATACCTAAGCACTCCTTTTGTTGTTCTTCAATTTATTTCTAGAGGTCTCGCCATGAATTGACTTAACACACTAATAGAGTATGCTATGTCGGGTTTGGTTGCATAAAGATAATTCAAGCTTCCCATCAGTTGTCTATACAATTACTATCTACCTCCTTTAAGCTATCATCAAAATGAAGTTTCACATTCTACTGCAATAGAACAAAAGCAACATTGCATTGATCCATATTAAACCTTTTAAGTAATTCTCTGGTATAATTACTCTGAGTAGCAAAATTCTAGCCAGCATCTCTCCACACTTCAAGACCTATACAGTAATGTAACTCACCAAGATCTTTCATCTCAAATACTTATTACTTATGCATCGTAATTTCATCAATCAGGTTGATTGAATTTCCCGTAATACTTAGGTCATCAACATACAAAGAAATTAGTACTACATGCCCCTTTGCATCAAACTTGGTATACACATTTGGATCACTTTGACTCCTCATAAAACCTTGCTGAAGAAAGAAGGAATTTATCTTTTCATATAATGACCTAGGTTTCTACTTTACCCCATACAAATCTTTTTTTAATCTGCAAACTAAATGTTCCTGCCCTTTTTCACAAACTCTTTAGGTTGTGTCAAATAAACCTTCTCCTTTAAATCACCATTCGGAAAAGAAGATTTGACATCTAATTGGTGCACATTCCAATGGTACTTTGTAGCTAATGAAATTAACAATATAATGGTATTTAATTTAGCTACAGGTGAAAATGTTTATGTATAATCAATGCCCTCCTTTTATGAGTACCATTTTTCCACTAATCTAGATTTATATTTATCTATGTTGTCATTTGCTTTAAATTTGGGTTTGTACTACCATTTACATCCTATGGACTCATTTCTTTTAGTAAATTCAGTCAATTCCATGTTTTTTTTTTTTTAAATTATAGATTCATATTCTTCTTTCATTGTTTTTCTCCACTCTTCATGTTCATTAGCTTCATTAAAACTCATGGGTTCTATGACATTGAAAACACTACTCATCATGTCATAGTCCTTATACATTTCAGGTAGTCGAATATACCGAGTAGATATCCTTCTCACTTCATTGTTTTCACCTTTTTTCTTTGAAAGTACTTTTCCACTTCTGATTAGGTTCTAACTGTTGGTGATGTCCATATCGCTGGATTTTTCCTCAAGATTTTTCTACTCACTGTCTGTTGCATTTGCTTATAGTTTTTTTTCTTCAAATTCAAGAAGAATGTGTCATCTTTCATAATTTTTATCCTTGTTGGCTTCATATGTATGCTCATGTAAAATTACATCTCTACTTGCAAACACTTTGTGAGTAGAGGGATCAGACATTTTATAAGATTTAAATTCTGAACAATATCCTACAAAAATACATTTGATACCTTTAGCATCAAGCTTCTTTTTGTTCTCCTTCGGAATATGTGCAAAGGCATTACACCCAAATACCCTCAAATGATGACTTGATGGTTTAACAAAAATCATACAAGGCTTTGAATGGGGTCTTAATATCAAGATACCTTGTTGTACTTATGTTCTTTAAATAAACCACAATATTAATGGCTTCTTCCGAAAAAGAATTTGAGAGATTCTTACCTTTGATCATACTTCATGCACACTACACCAATGTTTTGTTTTTCCTTTATGCAACATCGTTTTGTTGTGGAGTGTAGGGTACAGTAAATTTTTGCATTATTCCATGATACTTTCAATACTTGGTGAAGTTCCCTAATCTGTACTCTCCCCCTTGATATGAACATAGATATTTATTACCTTCCATGTTTTCTTCTCTGCCATGTTTTTGAATTCTTTGAAATACTCAAAAACATCATTCTTTTTCCTAAGGAAGTACACCCAAGTGTACCTTGTGCAATCATCATTAAACAATATAAAATAATAGTCACTTCCTAGGGATCTGGTATGCATGCATCCACAAACATCAGAATGCAAAAGTTCTAATACATCTCTTCTTTTCCTATCAGAATTAGAGGGAAATTCATGTCTGTGAATTTTTCTTAATGCACAACCTTCACAAGAAACATATTCATTCTTTAACAAAGGGAGTCCTTCATCCATACTTTGTTTCTGCTCAACAATAATTCATGATAATTGATGTTACCATACCTCTGATGTAAAATAATTGTTGTTGACATAGTTGTAGAAGTCATTGATTGATGACTGTTGCTGGTAACATCAACCTTATATAGGCCTCCAACTCTGACTCCTTAAACAACAGGTTTTCAACGGTCCAACAAATTTTTCATTATGCAATGTGTTTTGAAGAATTCAACCTTCGGATTCTGATTTGTAATTGTAGACACAAAGATCAATTTTTTTATTGATCCCAGACACATACATAACATTATGGATGCACCTGATACTGCCAATTGGTAAATTCACAGGTATATCTCCATATCCCATGATCTTATTTGCACGATCATCTCCAAGGTATATGTTTTTTCCATTTCTTATTTCCTTGAAGTTTTCGTACCAATCCTTATTGCATGTCATATGAATCGAAGCTCCAGAGTCCACAAACCATGTATTAGCATCATCCATTTTAGTAGCCAACGTGGCATTAGACATAAACAACTTAAGATTTTTGAGATCGGAATTCAGAGCCTCTCTTGCAATATGTATTGATGGTGTTCTTTTTTTATGCCTAGATTCATGACTTTTCTTCTCATAACAGACTCTGGAAAGATGCCCACTTCTACCACAATAGAAACATTTTATTTCAGAATCATTTCTGACAAATGACATACCTTGATTTGGTTTTGGAAATGGCCTTTTCTGAGATAGAATTCCACCTCTACTTCGTCCTCCTTGTTTCCCTTTGAAAAACTTCTTATTTGCCATAAGTGTCAAGTCTAGATTCTGAGGCCTCAAATTATTGCATCTCTCTTCTTCTTGCATCAATATACTTGTCAATTCCTCAAAATTTGGTGCTTTCTCCCTTGCTCCAAGACCTATAATAAACATCTGATAGTCCTCTGACATTTCCTTCAATGTAATTGTTACAAGATCAATACTAGATATTGATTCTCCTATATCTCCCAACTTTTCTTTCAAATATTTAATTCTTG
Source organism: Pinus albicaulis (assembly GCA_034641835.2). Lineage (NCBI taxonomy): Eukaryota > Viridiplantae > Streptophyta > Pinopsida > Pinales > Pinaceae > Pinus > Pinus albicaulis. The sequence continues at coordinate 1,360,609,908 of CM076570.1, forward strand.
AAACAAAGACACCCATAGACTCATTTTCTTCCATTTTAATATACGAGAGCTTACTTTTTAAATAAAAGGACTTGAATTTTATTTTTGGTTTCATATAATTCCTTAAGTGCATTCCAGGTTTCATTAGATGTCTCGCAATCATGAATATGAGGGATTATATCATCTTTAACATACATTATTAGTAGTACATTTTCTTTGTTCTCCCACTTATCCCTGTCTCGAATTGATGCAGTTGTCGCGCCTGTAGCATGTTTTGCTTCTTCTCCCTTTGCGATGGTCCAAGAGCCATAGCCTTCCAATTGTGTCTGCAACTTGAATTTCCAATTAACATAATTGGATTTTTCCAATTTATTGAGCTCATTCATGTATGTCTCTGCAAGGGGATTAGACATCTTGACAAAAAATCCCAATTTCCAACAGTTCCCAAATTCTTACTTCACGAGCACCACCAGTAGCTCCACAAATCTCTGATCTAGAGATCCATGGCTCCAAAACGTCTAGACATTAGAACTTAAAACAAAAAACCAAAATGAGGTCAACCAATTTATAAATTCCAAAAAAATGGATTTGTGCACTTTTCCCACGGATACAACGTGCACTTTTCCCACAGACACAGTGTGCACAAGTTTCCCACAGACACAATGCACACTTTTCCCACATACATAGTGTGCACTTTTACCATAGACATAGTGCACACTTTTCATTATCTGCACACTTTTCCTTAATAAAAGATGCACAAATTTGTGCACTTTTTATTCATAAAAACTGCACATTTTCACATTCCTTAATAGAACTTGCACATATATGCTCACTTTTTCTTAAGAAAAGTTGCACAATCTACCAAATATGTGCACTGTATAATTAAATGAGGGTGTGCAAGTTGTCTCTAAACTTTTTTTCCTTGACAAATCCCAACTCATCTCACCTCCACTGATCCACACCAATATCCCTTGTGCTCCAAACAGTGACTCGATCCTCAAACAGACAATGCAACCTTCCAATGTGATCACATTTCTCCATGCATAAATATGGAATATATTGATTCTGCCAAAAAATCTTCACACTTGCACTCACTAGGAGAGGAGGCTCTACACTCACGAGTCTCTCTTAGCCACAAAGGCTCTGTTGGGTATGTGTTATATTCTTTCCACGACTAAGCACGCGTGGGGGGGTAAGAGGGGGGGCGATAGCCCCCCCTTTGCGCTGGGCGCAACGGGGGGTCATAGGGGGGGCGGTAGCCCCCCCTCTCGGGGTTTGGGGCAGCACCCCGGCGAAGGGGGTGTGTTTCCGGCGGGTAGTCAGCGTCCGCAGTTTTGTGCATGGTTTTGCACATGGTTTTGGGGTACGATGGTTTTCGGCCCCTGGTATTTTTGTAAATCCGGTCAAGGGAACTACGGTTATGTTCTAATCCAGGGTTTATGGATTGGGGTTTATGTATGCTTCGGCATGTATATATATGTGTTGTAACACTAAAAGGAATATAATGAAAAATCAAGCTGGTCGTCCCGATTTGGGATCCAGGGGAAAATCTCTGTGTTTATCTGTTTTATGTTTTATGCTCTCGCTATTGTTTATCTTCTGTTATAAGATTCGTGAGTAGATAATTTCTGTTCAGGGTTAAAACCTACATTTGGTATCAGAGCAGTTTTAGCTTCAAGGGGACGCCTTTAATGACGCTGAGGTTTTTAGTTTAGACTCGGAGGTAGACCACATTCGATGGAGATACGGATCAATTCTTCTTGGTCGAGAGAATATGAGCGGAGAAGATAGAAGATAAAGAAATTTAATGGTCATAGTTTTTGAGTTGTGAGCTCAGATGGAGAGTCTCTTGGTGGATAAAGATCGAGTGGATCGTGGTAGATCAGACACTAAGCTGTAGAATGTCAGATGAAGACTGGAAGAAACTGGATCGGAAGGCTAAAAGCACAATACGGTTGTGTGTCTCAGATTCAGTATTGTTGAATGTATCTGGGGAAGCTACGGCAAAGACCTTGTGGGAAAAGCTAGGGACTTTGTACCAATCTAAGTATCTGGTGAATAAGTTGTTCCTGCAGAAAAAGTTGTATAACCTGAGGATGAAGGATGGAGACTCGGTGACAGAGCATCTAAATGCCTTCAATACTGTGGTAAGTCAGTTGTCATCTGTTGAAATTAAAATCTCAGATGAAAATAAGTGCATCAGTTTGTTGTGCTCTCTACCAGACTCGTGGGACAGTCTGGTTATTGCAATAGGTAGCAATACAGCTACCTTGAATTTTGATGACATTGTCTCAGCCTTGCTGTCGGAGGAAATGAGACGGAGAAATATGGAGGGTCATAATGGAGATGCCTTATGCATGCAGGAAGGTCTGAGCAGAAACAAGAATAAGGTTTCGAGTGGGAGATCTAAATCTAGAGGGAGATCTAAATCTCCTGGAAAGTTTGTAAAGGTGTGCTGGAAATGCGGTAAGGAAGGGCACTACAAAAAGGAATGCAGATCTAAAGCTCCTGAGAAAGGAAAGGGATCTGATGAAGGTCCTTCTGCAGAGGCAAAAACCACCTCGGATGGAGGTGGGGATGTGTATTTGGCTTCTTCTTCAAATACACATGTAGATCATGAGTCATGGTTGATTGACTCAGGTGCATCCTTTCACTTCACTCCCCATAGGGAGTGGTTCTGCGAGTATGAGAAATATGATGGTGGTGATGTATTCCTAGGGGATGATAGGAAGGCTAGAATCATTGGACGTGGAAAAGTCAAGTTGAAGCTACAAGGTGGAAGGATTAGAACACTTCCTGGTGTTCTGCATATTCCTACATTGGCTAGAAATCTGATTTCTATAAGCAAGATGAATGATGCAGGTGTAAAAACAGTGTTCGAGAAAGATGCCTGCAAGATGGTTCGGGGAATGCTTGTAATTAATATTGAGAGTTAGTTTGGAACTGCAACTGGCTTCTAGTGCTTACCCAGTTATTGATGGGTGTAACAGTTATGTGGTTCCTGAAAGTGGAGCGGAAAGCCTAGTTGTCTTCGGAGAAAAGACCATGCTATGGCATCAAAGGCTTGGACATATTGGAGAGAAGGGCCTTCTGATACTGCATAGAAATGGTATGGTAGAAGGTATGTCTAATTTCTCTCTGGATTTTGATTTCTATGAACATTGTGTATATGGGAAGCAGAAACGGGTGAGTTTTCCTTCTGGTGCTAAGAGGGCGAACAAGATATTAAAGCTTGTGCACAGTGATGTGTTTGGACCTGTGTCAGTTCCATCACTGGGAAAGTCTATGTACTATGTTTCATTCATAGATGACTTCTCAAGGAATACATGGATATATTTCTTGAGGAAGAAATCTGAAGTCTTTGACAAATTTAAAGAATTTATGGCTCTGGTGGAAAACCAGACAGAGAAGAAGATAAAGGCACTGAGGACAGATAATGGTGGGGAGTTCTGCAAGAATGAATTTGAAGAGTTCTGTAAGAAGTGTGGTATAGCACGATAGAAGACTACTCCATATACACCTTAGCAAAATGGAGTTACGAGAAGAATGAAACAGAACAACGATGGAAAAGGCAAATTTGAAGCATGCTCGGTATTTTAGGTTTAGGACAAGAATTGGCGAGCTGATGGAGAGCGCATGCTATACGGATTAGCAGTCCTTCAGTGTTGGAGGATAAGACCCCCCACATGAGGTATGGGCCGGTAAGAAACCCTCTCTTTCACATCTAAGAGTATTTGGATGTGATGCATATGTACATGTTCCAAAGGAGAAAAGGACCAAGATGGATAATAAATCTGAAAGGTTCATCTTTATTGGGTATAAGGATGGTTTAAAGGGTTACAACTTTGGAACCGAGAAACAAGGAAGTTATTACAGCGAGATGTGATGTTTATAGAAGTGAAAGATGTTGTTAAACATGAAATCATACCAAAGGAACCTAAGAAGATAGAGTTTGAGCTAAAGGAGGATGAATCGGACTCTACAACGTACGAAGATTCAGAAGAGGAAGAGCCACAAACTCTAGCTTTAAGAAGATCAGTTCAGGAAAGAAGGCAACCAGAAAGGTATAGTCTATCTGCTTTATGTTCAAGTTTTGCCTTAACTATAACTGATGATGATCCCAGAACCGTCAGGGAGGCAGTAGATTCAGAGGATGGAAAACTCTGGATGGAGGCCATGGTTGATGAAATGACATCCTTGCATAAAAATGATGCATGGGATCTGGTGGAGTTCTCGGCTGGAAGGAAGCCCATCGGGAGAAAATAGGTGTTTAAGAAGAAGATGAATGCGAAGGCAAGGTGGAGAAATACAAATCTCGGTTGGTAGCAAAAGGTTATTCCCAAGTGCCGGGAATTGATTTTGGTGATATTTTTTCTCCTGTTGCCAAAGTTACTTCTATTAGATTACTTTTATCTGTTGCTGCTGCATTTGATTTGAGATAGAACAGATGGATGTGAAGAAAACATTTCTTCATGGGGATCTAGAAGAGGAGATCTACATGAAGCAACCTGAAGAATTTATGGTGAAGGGTAAGAAAGAACTTGTATGAAGGTTGAAGAAGTCTCTGTATGGGTTAAAGCAGTCACCAAGGATGTGGTATCAGAAATTTGATACCTATATATGGGGACTTGGCTTCACAGAAGCAAAGAGGATCATGGTGTGTATTTTAAATTAATTGTTAACTGACTTATTTATTTGGTCTTGTATGTGGATGATATTTTGTTGGTTGGAAATGACAAAGATATTATCCAAGATATGAAGACCCAATTGTTCTCCAAATTCAACATGAAGGATCTTGGTGTTGCAAACTATATTTTGGGCATGGAAATCAAACGAGATCAGACAAAGAGGAAGCTGCGAAGGCATTAACGGAGGAAGTATGTTGAGACTATATTGCAGAGGTTCAATATGCAGGATAGTAAACCGGTGAGTGTTCCTATTCCTGTAGGTGCAAAGCTGTCTGTTGAACGGTGTCCCAAGACACAAGAAGAAGAGGAGGATATGTCCCATGTTCCATATGCAAGTGCAGTGGGTAGCCTGATGTATGCAATGGTCTGTACTAGACCAGAAATTCCACATGCAGTGGGAGTATTGAGCAGGTTTATGTCAAACCCGGGGAAGGAGCATTGGACAGCAGTGAAGCGGATTTTCAGATATTTACGTGGCACTAGTGATTATGGCTTGTGCTACCAGGGAAGACCAGTATTGGAAAGAATGTTGGACATTCGTGGTTTTGTTGATGCAGACTGGGCTAGAGATCTGGACCAAAGAAGATCTACAAGTGGGTATGTGTTTAACCTATTTGGAGGCGCAGTCAGTTGGATGAGTAAAAGACAGTCTGTAGTGGCTCTTTCAACTACAGAGGCAGAATACATAGCAGCCACTCATCCAAGCAGAAACGTTTCGTTCAGATATTGTTCAAGTATGGGGTTGGTACAGCAAGCTATAAGGATAGACTGTGATAGCCAAAGTGCAATTTTCTTGGCTAAGAACCCTGCTTATCATTCAAAGACAAAGCACATTGATGTTCAATATCACTTTGTTAGAGATATGGTTGAGGCTAAAGGGGTGTTGTTGGTAAAGGTGGACACTTTGAAGAATGTTGCAGATGCATTGACAAAGTCTGTGAGCACTCAGAAGTTCTCTTGGTGTAGAGAAACAATGGGTGTTGAAGAATTGGGCCAATGACTAAGCCCTCCTGTGGCCCCCCGTGGAAAGAAAGCAACAAGTGGGAGAATTTTGGGTATGTGTTATATTCTTTCCACGACTAAGCACGGGGGGGTAAGAGGGAGGGCGATAGCCCCCCCTTTGCGCTGGGCGCAACGGGGGGGTCACAGGGGGGGCAGTAGCCCCCCCTGTCAGGGTCTGGGGCAGCGCCCCAACAAAAATTTTTGGTCCTTAATTTCCGGCGGGTAGTCCACGTCCATGGTTTTGTGCATGGTTTTGCACATGGTATTGGGGTACGATGGTTTTCAGCCCTTGGTATTTTTGTAGATCCGGTCAAGGGAACTACGGTTATGTTCTAATCCAGGGTTTATGGATTGGGGTTTATGTATGCTTCGGCATGTATATATATGTGTGTTGTAACACTAAAAGGAATATAATGAAAAATCAAGCTGGACGTCCCGATTTGGGATCCAGGGGAAAATCTCTGTGTTTATCTGTTTTATGTTTTATGCTTTCACTATTGTTTATTTTCTGTTATAAGATTCGTGTGTAGATAATTTATGTTCAGGGTTAAAACCTACAGGCTCACTGTGTCAATCTCAGCCACAAGGGCTCAACTCAACCTTGATGCTCTAATACCAACCAAAATAATATGAAGATAAATCGAATTGAGAATGAAACCCACAACTCTCAAGTGAGGAACACCTAAGGCTGCCACAACGATGCATTCATTAATTAGAGAAATTACACATACACAAATATAATGGTTACATTATGTTCGGGAGATCACAACAATCTCCTAGAAAATAGTATCTAGAACTAAACTTAGAAAACAATCAATACAACCTTTCTCCATTATTTCTAAGTACTTTAAAACGATGTCTAAACGTAGAAAACATACCATAAAAATGAAGTACTTATACTCCTACAATATGTTGCAATTTTTATATGTGTAGGAGTGATCAACATGATTATTGTTTCTATCCTGAGGACGTAGGAGATATGCAGTGGTGTACGCCAATTTTCAACCATATCGCTTTTTGTGCTACTTTAAGGGGACTTTGCTTCCAATTTGATAGCTAAAATTGCAATAATTTCAAATTCACAATTTATTTATTTCAAAATTGGAATTTGTGTGTGCCTTTTAATTTCTAAAGAAATATAAATTATCAAAATTAACATTTTCATTTTTTAAAAATAAATTGAACAGATTCATAATTTTTTGTTGGTCAAATTTTCACCAAAATCATTTGAAGTGAGATTTTTTAATTATTACATAGATGATGCTAGATAAACCCTCCACGCACCATGAGAAAAAATATTAGATTTGATAATGAGCATAAATATTTTATCAAATTTGATAACAAATACAAAGTATTTATATGGTTAGGGCAGTAAGGTTTTTGAGCTCCATGTTTATGAGAATCCAGATTTGATAATGAGCATAAATATTTTATCAACTTTGATAATGAATATAAAATATTTATATGGTTAGGGTGGTAAGGTTTTCGAGCTCTATGTTTATGAGAATCCACAGTTTTCTAATGTTATCCATCTCTGATGTAGCCTATTTAAAGGCCAAAAAACTCTATGTTAATTGATCATAATAACCATTAGGATTCCAGGCATGGTGTCTTTGGACACCGCCACTTCTCTCTATATTTCACGATCCTAACATATACATCAAAAGCATAAGTGATTCAATATTACTACTTTTAATGGAGAAAATGTAATATCATTCAATTGAAGCATTAAATTTAAAAATAATAATAATAAAGCATAATATTAATTCAATTAAAAAAGTAATAAAAGTAAAAAATTGATTCAATTTAATTTTAAAAAAAAAATATTTGATTCAGTTTAATTATTATATTGTAATTATAATTTTATTAATAAAATTATAAACATTTTTTCTATAGAAATAATAATATATATCACATTAAAATAGTTTAAAATAATAATAATTTATATTTCAAAAGATATAAAAATGTTCCTTAATAATTTTAATTAATATATATCTATATATATATATATATATATAATTGATTCAATTTAATTATTATATTGTAATTTTAATTTTATTAATTAAATTATAAACATTTTTTTATATAAATAATAGTATATATCACATTAAAATAGTTTAAAATAATAATAATTCATATTTCAAAAGATATAAAAACGTTCCTTAATAATTTTAATTAATAAATGTACAATTATATATATATATATATATTAAAAATAATTATAAATATTATAAAATATGTAACTATATGTATTACTATGATTTTAATAAAATTAAAAATAAGAATATTTTTAAATATAAAGATGTAAAATTTATGTAAATATAGAAAATATTATTAAGGATCAATACACATCTATTTTAATTTACACATCTATTTTAATTTTGAACTTGAAGTGGCAAGAAGAATCAAATATTTCTATATAAATTTTTCTTTAAGTTTTTCTCTTAAAAAGAGGTTTACATTTTGAGAAATTTGATCCCTTAGTGTTTGGTAAATTCAGAGTTAAGATAAATTTATGTTAATTATCATTCTTCTGCATTATCCTATATAAACATCTTAATCTCACTATCAAGTCTAGACATTAAAATGTTGGGTCCATAATATTTATAAAATTTCACTCCAATTAATCTTTAAAATGTAAAATTTAAATCTATGTCATGTATTAAATCTTGACATGGAACTGTATTTACTAAAAATCACTAAATCAATTAATATTTCATATTTAAAATATAAAATATAAATATATATCTTGTCACCCAATTAATGATAAAAATGTAAAATTTAAATATAACACTTGTGTACACCTTGTTTTAATTTCATGTTGATAAGTCACATATTGTCATTATCCTCCAGAAATAATCATGTTGATAAGTCACATATTGTCATTATCCTCCAGAAACAACTAAGTTATTTAGGCTTGCATCTTAACACTGCTTTCATATATATATATATATATATATATATATATATATATATATATATATATATATAATATGATAAAAATTTAAAATTTAAATATAACACTCGTATACACCTTGTTTTAATTTCATGTTGATAAGTCACATATTGTCATTATCCTCCATAAACAACTAAGTTATTTAGGCTTGCATCTTAACACTACTTTCATACATATATATATAGATATAGATATAAACTTTCATATATATATATATATAATTTTATTTTTGGAGAATACACATCCATATTTCAAAAAATGAAATATATACATCTCAATTCAATAATTTTAAATATATAATAAATTCAATAATTATAAATATATATTTTTTCTTAAGTCTCTTAAGATGGAGCTCCTCTTAAAATATATAAAGAGACTAAATTAAAAAACCCTCCCTCACAAGGACACCTTCCAACTTTGATGCATGAGGTTGTTGCATGATGCATCTAATGTTCTGACTGTCGCATGTGATTTTCTGCCAACAATATCAACAAATTATCTGTGGGACTTGAACCCAAATTAATTTAACTCCATCACGTGCGCCAACACAAAAGTAATATTTCAGTTAGTTTGTCACTGGGCAGTGGGAGGCGGGAGGCTAGCGTCGCTCATGTCTATTTTAACGAGTTGTTTTTAGTGTGACTTTTTGAAAGTTTTTCTGGTGGAATTTTTCAGTCTAATTTCTTTAAAATTTGGTAGGAATTCATTGAAAACAGAAATGTGATGGGTAATCTTGAACAATCGAAATGTCCTAGAGATTTTTTTAGGGTTCTGAATCTATATGTACACTCAAAAAACCAATCTAAATAACAGAAATCAAGATTTCACATCAATTTTTTTCACCGGGATTCCAGCACCTAAAACTCCAAAAAATCACACTAAAGACAACTCCTTGGACTCTGGAAATTTGTCAGTGGCCAATGTAACCACCTTTTGACTTCATCCCCCTCTGCCTGTGCCTTCCACTTGTTTTCATGCCATCTCCCGCCCTCTCTTCCACAATTTTCGGTTTTTTTCAACTTTCCGTTTGAAATTGGTTATTTAAAATTATTATTTATTTTTATATATAAATTTAACAAAATGAAAAATTTATGAGATGTTCAAATTTTAAAGTATTCACCATTTAAACTTATAATTCTAACGATTTTTTACCAAATTCTAAATAAAATTTTTTACTAAATTCTAAATAAATTTTAAAAAACTTACTCTAAAAAAATTTTCAAAAATTATTTATTATAAATACATGACGGCTTCATTTATCCAACTTGTCCTCATGCAATTCCACTGAGGCACCCTAGAAAATGGTGATCCGAAAACCAGCGAACATAACAGATGACCACATTAATAACACCCCCTCTTATCTTTGTAGCCACATTCAAATTACTAGTAATTATTTCAATTTAGATGTAGTTGACAGTAACAAAACCCTGAAATTCACATGGCTAATAACCGTTATAGGGGAGGGACGCAATTGTTGGGCGCCCTCCCCTCCACCTCAGCTGCTGACATGTAAACCAACGTGGAGGTTGTACGACACTTGCCCATTTCAACCGGCCACGCGTCGTGTTAGGTGACAGCCTTAAATGCGAGTTGTTGGCATAGGTTTAGGGTTTGGTCTGGAGGTTTCAATATGATGGCCATTCACCCCTGTTCATTGTTGCTCGAGCCCGGAGTGTGGTCGTTCGGCTCTGCCGGTGGTGGTGGCTGCAGGTTCCAAAACCTGCGTAACCTGTCTGCTAATCCTTAATACTGTAAGTTGCTTCGTTGCCCACCATTGTTGGTTGGTTTTTTCGGCCAGTTCGTGAACTTGTTCGTCAGTTCCGCCATGTTTGTGTTATTAGGTTTGAACCTTTGTCAGTTTCTGAAAATTGATGGTCACCGCCCATTCCTGTTCTTGAATGCGAAGTCCGCCATTGTGTCCGCCATTGCTCTGATGCTAGACCGCCAGCTTATCGATTGTTGTCTGCCAGGGTTTTGGTCTGCTTGCTCTATTTGGTCGAATTCTTCAGGGTTTGGCATCAACCTCTCGAATTCTTCAGGTTTGTCATCAACCTCCCCCATTTCATAAAATGTTAACTCTGTTTATGCCAATTTTTTTTATAAAATTTTAATTTTCTTGTTTTTTGCATGTACATTCTTCCATGGTTGGCATTGGTGAGGTTTGGGGAGGCGTTGTGGTGGCTTCTCTGCAACCTCAGCGGCAGCACTCTACAACCTCTGCACTTCTCAACCTCTGTGCTTCTCGGCGACCTCTGGTAGGATTCACAATCCTACCAATCATTCTCTGTGTTTTTTAACACTTATTCCCTGTGTTTTTTAACACTTTCAATCACTATTCGGTGGAATTTAGCTCTTCTTGTTTTTTTTTTTTTTTTTTTCAGTGGAATTTATCAATGCTTTACATATATCTGTGGATCTTCTATGTTTTCTATGTTTGACTGGTTATCTGTGGGTTTAGGTTTTGGTTGCTTGTAAGAGTCAATATCAAGAAATTTGTGGGTTTTCTGTGGAATTTAGCTCTTATATGTGTTCTATGTTTCATTAGTTATCTGTGGGTTTAGGGTTTGGTTGCTTGTGAGAGTCAATATCAAGAAATTTGTGGGTTTTTTGTGGAATTTAGCTCTTATATGTGTTCTATGTTTCATTGTTTATCTGTGGGTTTAGGGTTTGGTTGCTTGTAAGAGTCAATATCAAGCAATTTGTGGGTTTATAAACGAGTTCGGTGGAATTTAGCTGTTACATGTGTTTTATGTTTCACTGGTTATCTGTGGGTTTAGGGTTTTGTCTCTTGTAAGAGTGAATGAATAGCATTTTGTGGGTTTATATGTGTTCAGTGGAATTTAGCTTTTTATGTGTTCTATGTTTGACTAGTTATCTGTGGGTTTAGGGTTTGGTTTCGGCTGCCTCTCTTGGCAATATTTTGGAGGCTTCTTTGATGGGTATGTATTCTTGGTTATCTGTGGGTTTAGGGTTTGGTTTTGGCTGCCTCTCTTGGAAATATGTTGGAGGCTTCTTTGATGGGTATGTATTCCTCTGGCTAATCTAAAGATTGCTCTCTTTTTCTTATGGGAAATAAATTCTCGTGAAGCTACTGATACTTCCCCCATTTCGATTTCAATTCCGATCATTGTATCCATTGTAAATCTTGTGGTGACCTAGTGCACCTAAATCTGTGGGAATTTAACAGAGACCCACACAATATTTTAGATTATGGGCAATGTCCTGAAAATAATGATACTCACTGGTTTTAATTCATGCTCTTCCAACACTGATTATTGTGGTAGCTTATTCATGAAATTTGGAATCTGAAATTGAACTCCCTTACTGTTGAAGTGTAATCTTCTTGATTCGGGCAAGGTCATTGCTACATTGGTGCATTGATCTTCAAGGTTCTGTTATTTATTTGTTTGTAGTCTTGAATTTATTTAATGGTTAACAAAGTTTATATGTTTATTGTAGTTTATTATAGGGTTATATGTTAACAGAAATTGAACTCCCTTATTGTTTCGTTCTCTTTTTTAATTTATTTCATGGTTAACAGAATTTATATGTTTATTGTAGTTTATTATAGGGTTAGATGTTAACAGAAATTGAACTCACTGATTTTAATTCATGCTCCTCCAACACTGATTATTGTGGTAGCTTATTCATGAACTTTGGAATCTGAAATTGAACTCCCTTACTGTTCCATTCTGTTTTTTAATTTTCATGGAGTTCATTAGTTAGAAGTCTTCCACCTTTTTTTACATCCTATTGTTCCATGAATGCATCTCTAAAAGAATTACAGGTCTTGATGCAACTATCTCTTCCATTAAGTCATGCCTACTATAGGGTTTGGTTGCTTGTAAGAGTCAAAAAATAGGCTTCTTCAATCATGAAGGATTTCAAGGCTTTTTCTTCAGTGAAGATTGAGAAACATTTTTAATTAATACTTTTGATTTTTACAATGTATCTTCAAATATTAACTCATCAATAATGTTGAAGTGTAATCTTCTTGATTCGAGCAAGGTCATTGCTACATTGGTGCATTGATCATCAAGGTTCTGTTATTTATTTGTTATTTATTTGTTCGTAGCCTTGAATTTATTTAATGGTTAACAGATTTTATATGTTTATTGTAGTTTATTATAGGGTTATATGTTAACAAAAACTAAACTCCCTTACTATTCCATTCTCTTTTTGAATTTATTTCATGGTTAACGGAGTTTATATGTTTATTGTAGTTTATTAAAGGGTTAGATGTTAACAGAAATTGAACTCACTGATTTTAATTCATGCTCTTCCAACACTGATTATTGTGGTAGCTTATTCATGAACTTTGGAATCTGAAATTGAACTCCCTTACTGTTCCATTCTGTTTTTGAATTTATTTCATGGAGTTCATTAGTTAGAAGTCTTCCACCTTCTTTTACATCCTGTTGTTCCATGAATGCATCTCTAAAATAATTACAGGTCTTGATGCAACTATATCTTCCATTAAATCATGCCTACTATAGGGTTTGGTTGCTTGTAAGGGTCAAGGAATAGGCTTCTTCAATCATGAAGGATTTCAATGCTTTTCTTCAGTCAATATTGACAAACATTTTTAAATAATACTTTTGATTTTTACAATGTATCTTCAAATATTAACTTATCAATAATGTTGAAGTGTAATCTTCTTGATTCGGGCAAGGTCATTGCTGCATTGGTGCATTGATCTTCAAGGTTCTATTATTTATTTGTTATATGATATGATTTTAGCAGAGAATTGAATGGACAATGTGATAAAGTATGTTAACAGAGTCTATTGAAGGGTTATGTGTTGCCATTTTGTAAGCTGAAATTATTTTTTTGCAAAAATTTATGTCATAGTGTTACATGTAACAGGGAGCTATGTGTTCTATGTTGTTAGCTGAGTCATGTAGTGTGTAGTGATTTCATCCTATGTGTTCAGGAAAAACTAACAACATACAGTTAAGAATAACTAACAGAACTAGTATAAAGAGGTATTCTTTGCAGCATGTTGTGTGTGGATAGATATGTGAGATATGGTTTGTGAAGTATGATGAAAACATTTAAATTATACTTAGTGTAGTAGAAAGGAAATCTGATATCTATTAATATATAAAAGTCCAAACATATAGTCCATCCAAAAATCCACATCATAATGTGGTTACATCCAAAATCCACATCATAATGTGGTTACATCCAAAAATATCTAACACCCCTATTCTTTATGGCCTTGAGAATCTTCAATGCCAAACCCTGAGTTGCCTGATTGAGCCAAGTAGGTTGGCCTTCCAAAGAAGTCTTGATTAGGTTATGGTTGATTGTTTCCATATAATTGAGACCAATTTGTCCCTTCCAACCATGGAGGAATTGAGTACCCATACCTCACACTTGCATTAAGTGGAGGTGTGTGATGAGCATACATTGAATTCACACCTCCTGTGGTAGGAATAAGGCAAGTGGGTAAACCCCCATTTTGATAGTGAGGCACTTGAATGTTTATGAGGTCTTGGAATAATGTTGTAGTATTTGCAATATTTTCCAATGTGTTGGACATGTCCCTGGTTTCATTCTCATCAACTGTGCTTGCATTTATGTCAACCATATTAGTCATCCCTTGTTCCCTTTCAAGCATTTTTTTAGTCTTCCTTGCTTCCTTTTCCTGTCTTGACATTTGTTTTTGCTGCTCCTTCTCTTGCCTTTCTCTCTCTCTTTCAACCCTTTCATCTGCTCGACGTTGCGCTGCAATAGCCCTTGTTTCCTTCTTCTCCTTGGCTTGATCCTTTTTTTTTTCTGTTTTAATTCCTGAATTTCCTTTTTTTTCTTTTCAGACTCAACTAGGAGCTTTATATAGTCTTCTGAGGTGAGTAACTGTGAACTTCGCCCCAAACGAAGACTATTGGGTGTTCCTTGCTTCTTTTTCATTGACACTCTTTCTACTAGTAGCTTTAGGAACTACCCAAGTAACTTCTCCCTCCCTCCCACCTGCATGTCATTGCTTGGCACTTCAGTATTCGTGGCACTTGATTGAACTATATTGTTTTCTTCATCTTGTGCCTCATTATGTCCTCCATCTTCTTCCATTGATCTATTGTCCACAAAAAAATGAACAATTTCACTGTTCAATTCAGCCACTTGTGAAGGCATGTCCATGCTTTGTTCATTGGTTCTTGAGACACTGTGTTTGTTCAAATTAATCATGGCTTCTGCTAGCCATGATGGTGGGTTTACTTGGCTAGGAAATGTCAATTGGTCATTCATAATTTCATTAACAATATTAGCAATTTCATTTTCAACTACAGATGCATTAACAATATCATCATTTTCATTTTGAACTACATATGCATTAACAATATCCGCAATTTCATTTTCAACAAAATCTGCAATGTCAACTGCATGTTCAATGGTGTGATTAACAACCTCCATGTTGCCATCAATTTTTTGATAGGTATACTGTGTTTCACATACCTGCTCATCATCATCAGCATATAACTGTCCTTGAGAGAGGGAAATTATATTATCAGCTGCAACCACATCAACATGTTCATGTAATTCTTCTTACACTTCATGCTCTTCTTCCTCACCATCCACATAGAAAGCTTGGCTACAAGCAGTATCATGCATAAGAGCATCATAATTTAGTGGCCATATTCCTGTCCTCCTAAAGCCAACCTTGATATTTGATGGTGTCAGAGCCCTTTTAAAAGCCTTAGTTGCAAGCTCTGCTAACTCGAATATTTTTACCTCAACCCCTGGATTCTTTTCCATCCACACATCATGTTCTGACCTAAAATAGTTCTTGAAAGGGCCAAACACACTAACATCAAGGGGTTGCAATCTATGAGTGGTATGAGCAGGCAATGTTAAAAGGTCAATGCCCAAATTTTTTGCTTCCTCAATTGTTTGTACAACCATGTGGCTTCCATGGCCATCTAATATCAATAGGTGTCTATTATTAGGTGAGACACCACTTGGCATAGATGCAGCAAAGTGGCAAAGCCAATTTAGAAAAAGTTCTTTAGTCATCCATGCATGGGGATGTGCAGCCATGCATGCTCCAGGTTCACAGTTTTGTATATAATTTTTCAACTGATTTTTACCTTTGAATAGATAAAATCCTGGGATTGAAGCACCAATTGCATTGACACAACATAAAATGGTTATCCACTCCCTGCTCTTAGGCAAAATATTTGGCACGTTTCGGCTACCTCTCTTGGCAATTACCCTCAAGCCACAATTCCCTCCCGCCTATAAACCTGCTTTATCACAGTTCCATATATGGTATTTCACCATAAGAATGTTTATCGTATGCACTAGAAAGAGTGTCATAGAACTTACATACAACTGCATGGCGCAAATTTAATGCTTTGTCTCTGTCAAGGCCCTCAGTTGTACGCAATACAAGGTCTGGATGCCTTTTTTTAAACCCAAACCACCATGATTTACCAGGAAACCCATCTTTGAATGGGTTTGGCCTCCCTTGAAAAATTTGAGCAACTGTGGATTTTGGTTGTATCAACTTTAGCCCATGTCCCAATTGGGCCATTTCTTTACACCACTCAACCACCTCAGCCTCCTCCTCTTCAATCATAACTGTAACAGGCCCTCAACGTTTGGTGTGAGTGAGCCCATTTATCCAATAATGTATTGATGAGGGAGGAATACTATGCTTCTTTGCAGATGCCCGAACAGAATATCCATTGAACTCTATGTTGTCTATTGCAGCTAACATTTATTCTTTTGTCCAACCTCTTATAGCGCTGATCTTTTTAGTTGAAGTTGCGCCTTCGACTGTGGTTGACGGTGGCTCTATGACTGATGGTGCCACAACATCAGCTTCAGCCATATGGTCATCCTCAACAACATTGCTTGGAGAATTGTTGACACTGAGATCACATGTTCGTTCTTCATCTGATGAAGTGCATCGCAGTTGGGCACCCCTGGTCACTCTTCTGCCACTTCTCCTTGTACGAGCTACATAACTCACTCTTGCCATGGATGAAACTACCTGCAGAATTATTGCATGCATTTAGTTATTCATAATTGAAAAGAATGCTTTCATACAAGCCAAACATCACTAGTAATATCATCTCTTCACATTTATAACAATTTATAACAATTTACAGAGAATACAGCTTCTATGCATAGCTATTGCAGATAGATATGTTAACTTCAAATGCTACAACTTCTATTTTCAGCTGTTGCAGATATATATGTTAACTTCAAATGCTACAACTTCTATGCTCAACTAATGAGATTTTTTCCACAAGTTTCTATGCTCAGCTACTCATGTTTTGTTTTTGGTTATGTTTTGTTTTTGGTTATTTTTTCCAGCTTCTAATCTCTATCTTTGTTTGATCTTTGTGTCATTTGAAGTCATTATGTATCCTGAAGCTGAATTGGGTAAGTTCAAATGATTGGGTAAGTTTGAATTCCAGTCTGATCTTTGTGTCATTTGAAGTCATTTTGTACCCTGAAGTTGAATTGGGTAAGTTGAAATGATTGGGTAAGTTCCACTGTGCATTGTGACTCTAAATTTTTTAAATCCATCAAATGTTACAAACTATGGCCAAAACTCACGTATTGAGGTGTTGAATTTATGAAATCTATAATATGTTTTAGTTTCAATTGCAATGCCTCCTTATTCACCAAAATAAATTAACATCTTACATAACAGATTCACTATAAACCTCTTGTAGAGATTATTTGCAATTCTGTTTTGGGTAAATTTAACATACACACTATCTTTAAAACATTGAAACTTGCCTAGGCATAGGCATTGGGATGAATCTGTGTTCAACTATAAACAATTTTTGTTCTTTGTTCAGTTCTTTTTCATCTATAGCTGATTTGGGCAAGTTCATGAGATAGCAAGAGTTCCACTGTGCACTGCCTTTATATTTTTTAGATACAAAACATTATGATCATAGTTACTGAATTCATCAACCTGTTAAGAGACATTGCTCTTTACTAGTTCCACTAATCTCTAGGTGAATATTTTCTAAGGGACTCTAAATTTTTTGAATCCATCAAATGTTACAAACTGTGGCAGTAGATACAGTAGTGTGTTTTGGGTAGTTTTATGGGATGTCTGATTGATGGATATATATTTTTGCAGCCTACATGTCCCTGTGTCTATCTATTTGAAGCTATTCCCATTTTTTTCCCACTATTGATTTTAGTGATCCTAGGGGTGTTCATCCCATACCAAGGGTGTACCTTTCTTTAGGAGGTAAGTTATAGGATGATAAACTCCCGCCCTGGCTATGTAAATATGCTTATATTTATTCCCCTCGAACACTTTATTTCCTGGGGCCCCCTTTACTAAATATTCCAAAGGAACAGAAAGAGAAAAGAAGGTCCTCCCCTCAAATGAATAGAGATGGTAAGGCTTAGTTGCAGATCAGCCTAACAGGTTGATGGAGGTTCAAATCTAGGTGACTATTTGCTAAGGGACTCTCAATTTTTTGAATCCATCAAATGTTACAAACTGTGGCCAAAACTAAGGGATTGAGGTGTTGAATTTATGAAATCTATAATATGTTGACTCAAAGAATAACAAGTTCACTAAAAAAATATCATTATATTGTTTATTATTTTTCACAACAATGTCAATTCTAGGCCAATAATTCATGTCACTCTACTTTGTGAGAGGCATTCAATTTGAGGTGCATTATTTGAGTTCCTTTTGTCATAAACTTGGTCTATGGTTCTACTATCATGTTTATTTTTTTTTAAATAAACAACCCTCTTGTTGTTGTGCTACAACAATTAATGTTTTACAATGTTTTGAATTCAATAATTAATGTTGTCTTGAATTCAATCTCCCATTGGGATGAATCTGTGTTGAACTATTAACCTCTTGTAGAGATGGAAATTGTTTTGAGTTCAATCTCCCATTGGGATGAATCTGTGTTCAACTATACTAATAACCTCTTGTAGAGATTGTTTGCAATTCTTTTTTGGGGAAATTGTTTTGAGTTCAATCTCCTATTGGGATGAATCTGCGTTCAACTATACTATTGACCTCTTGTAGATATTGTTTGCAATTCTGTTTTGGGGAAATTGTTTTGAGTTCAATCTCCCATTGGGATGAATCTGTGTTCAACTATTAACCTCTTGGGATGAATCTGTGTTCAACTATACTATTAACCTCTTGTAGATATTGTTCACAATTCTGTTTTGGGGAAATTGTTTTGAGTTCAATCTCCCATTGGGATGAATCTGTGTTCAACTATTAACCTCTTGTAGAGATTGTTTGCAACTCTGTTTTGGGGAAATTGTTTTGAATTCAATCTCCCATTGGGATGAATCTGTGTTGAACTATTAATCTCTTGTAGAGATGGAAATTTTTTTGAGTTCAATCTCCTATTGGGATGAATCTGTGTTCAACTATACTAATAACCTCTTGTAGAGATTGTTTACAATTCTGTTTTGGGGAAATTGTTTTGAGTTCAATCTCCCATTGGGATGAATATGCGTTCAACTATACTAATAACCTCTTGTAGAGATTGTTTGCAATTCTGTTTTGGGGAAATTGTTTTGAGTTCAATCTCATATTGGGATGAATTTGTGTTCAACTATACTATTAACCTCTTGTAGAGATTGTTTGCAATTCTGTTTTGGAGAAATTGTTTTGAGTTCAATCTACCATTGGGATGAATCTGTGTTCAACTATTAACCTCTTGGGATGAATCTGTGTTCAACTATACTATTAACCTCTTGTAGAGATTGTTTGCAATTTTGTTTTGGGAAATTGTTTTGAGTTCAATCTCCCATTGGGATGAATCTGTGTTCAACTATTAACCTCTTGTAGAGATTGTTTGCAATTCTATTTTGGGGGAATTGTTTTGAGTTCAATCTCCCATTGGGATGAATCTGTGTTCAACAATTAACCTCTTGTAGAGATTGTTTGCAACTCTGTTATGATGGAAATTGTTTTCAATTCAATCTCCCATTGGGATGAATCTATGTTCAAAGAAAAATAGAAAAAAATATACAATTTCATGAAAATTAGACTTTTAAGAAAACTAAAATAAAGACTTTTAAGAAAACCGAAATAAAGATTTTTAAAAAAACTGAAATAAACACTCAGAAATGAAAATAAAAGTGGAAGAAAGATGAAATAAAGACTCAGAAATTAAAATAAAATTGTAAGAAAAATGTGCTATAATTGAGAAAACTAACCTAAATATACTGTGAAATTTTTTGGGGTGTGTTCTATGCTGGGTTGTCTCCAAGGCTGGGTGTGTTCTGTGCTGGGTTGTCTCCAAGGATGGTGAATAGTTTGAATCTGAAACATGTAACTTTAGCAGTGGTTGAACTTCTTTTATAGTTTTTTGCAGTTGAATTTTATTGGTGAAAATTATGAACATGGATTGCAATGGCTTCATTTTGCATGTGTGATCAAGATTGAATTTGATGTGATCTAATGCCTGGGAATTGGTTTTTTTTTATCCATGTGCTTTGATCTGTTTTGATCTATTTTAATGGGAAATCATTTATTGAATTTATTGGTTGGGTGTCATTTATTGTACACAGTGGGTTTAAATGTTGTTATTGGGTGGGTGTCATTTATTGAACACAATGGGTTTAAATGTTGAATAACACAGCAGTTATGGTTGACATACATTTATTTTTATTATGTGCAGGTATTGATATTTACTTCTCATACACAGCATCAGGGCTGATCATATGCGCTGAAGTGACGGGATTTTTGTACTTATTGACTTGACCATTTTGGAAGGAAAAATGGTTTTATGAGTTTTCTAGCTGACATGATAGGATTTGTAATCTTGATACTTATTAAACTATTTATGGACAGTTGTGGGCCCAGTCAATGACTTGAGAAATTTTGGACTTAATTTAATATATATTTGGACTTCAAGTTATTTCTTTATGTTTAATTATTGGTTGCATATATATCTATTTTTGGTGGGTTGATGGGACCAGTACTATAACAATTACTAGTCCCTGCACAACATTATGCATCTCTCCCCTAGCAGATTCCAAATTCCCAATGGCCTCGCGTAATGACAGGCAGGATTCTGGCGATGACAAAGACAGTGTGTAGGTTTTAAAGGTTACGCATTAAAATACAACTTTCCAGACCAGGGCACACATTTGACATGCGACAGCTTTGCTTTAAAAATTACATTTTATATGAAAAAATATATTTCATTTTACACGTATTATTGCACAAAATCAATAATACTAAAGCTGCAAAATTGCATTTTATATGAAAAATAATACAAGTATCATTGCACAAAACCAATAATACTAAAATTTATAAAAAATAAATAATCAATTAATCAATTTCTAAGTAATTAATATATTTTATTTTCTTGAAAAGACAAAACAAATAAAGGATGTACTTAGTAAGTTGAAAACAAATTGCTAACTCAAAGAGATTGGGACGATAGTAACTCAAAAATATTTATATTTTTGCAAAAGTGCTACTTACCAAAAGTACTTTGAGGAGTATGTTTGATGTAAGCTTATGGGAATTCTAATGCCACATCAGTATTGAAAGAATCAAAATATTTCGAAAGTATTGAAAGAACAAAACAATTCGAAAAATGGATTTTATGTTAAGGAAAGTTATAGCATAGAGAGTTAAATATTTGGAAGGTTTTGGTGTTAGTGTATGACATAATTAAAAAATATTTTATTTGGAAGATAAAAGATGAAAGCAAAATAGACTTAAGCAATGATTGGTGGATAGAAGGTGATGGTCTCAAAAGAATCTCTTTGAATCTAGCAATAGTGTTAAAGTACATGGATATTTCTTTATTTTTTAAAGTGATTGATCTCAAAGCGAGTGAGATGTTCTTGATACAATGGGAATGAACTAATGCTTTGGACCTCTCAGGGAATATAGCATGGGAACAGACATAATTTGTCTTTTCACTTGTACAAAATGACATTAGGTTGAGCATAGACCTTGAAAAACTCATGTGGAAAACGAACAAAGAATACCGGGTGGTGATAGCAAAACTAGCTTATGAAGTAATGGTGACAGAAGAAGTATAATCGGACCTCTTTCAGTTGTATAAACTTATTTGGAAGTAGTATTTTCCTTTAAATATATGCCTCTTTCTATGGTTGCTGGTAAATATCAGAATCCTTATGCAAGATAATTTCCAAAGGCGATGTTGGGAAGGGCTTACAAGATGTCCTCTCTCTTGTGATAATCAAGAGTTGGTGACGCACTTATTTGTGGATGGTATTTTTTGTGTGCATTGTGGAGAACGATTTTGTTTTAGAAGGCCTATGGAGGGAGACAGACGGGTAGGTCATTAGGGGAATGTCTCACAATGTGGGTAAAATCCTCAGCCTTGGAGCATCTTTCCAGCCTTCTAGGATTGGTCCTTTGGCATATATGGTTATACTAGAATAGAACCATGTATGATAATTAGATCTCAAATATTTGATGTGTGGTGCACAAAACAAAAACAACAATGAAGGACCTTAGCATAGAAGTTTTAAAGAAGGAAAATAAAATTTTAGTTGCACTTTGGATAGATACTTCGAAGGGTTGGGCCTTCTTTGATGGAGCCAAAAGTCATGCTAGGGTTTATGTGGAGGGAGAGCTACATTTCACCTGAACAACAATCAACTTTCTTTGGGGCCTGGAACTAATAATAAAGAAGAATTAATTGGGCCTTGGCTCATCCTTGACTTTACAATGTTTAGGTGGGTGAAATTCTTACAAATATTTGGGGATTCTTGAGTGGTTATTGATTGGTTCTTAGGGATGGACACATTGGCCCTAAATCCTTGGCAACAAAGAAATAGTCAATTACATGAATTTTTTTAGGAGCTAGAGGTATCACTTATTGGCATGAACCACAATGCAAATAGTTGTCATCCTTAGGGTGAATACTAGCAATATTTTTAGAATAGATTGGTAGAATGCCATAATTTTGGACAAACATACTTAAGAGGTTATAATTTTGTATGCAATTATTTTTATGAACCATGATAATGATGATAATAATAAATATTATTTCAGAAAATCTATCAATTGGTTAAGCAATGAAATTTTTATATGAAATTTTTATTTTAGATAATTACATATTTAATTAGTAAAACATCAATAATATTAATCCTTATAAAAATTAATCAATTAATTTATTAAAATATAAAACATTTAAATCAAGTCATCCAATAATTTTGAAAAAGATAATAACTTTAACTTTAACTTTCTAATTTTATATATTTTTTTCTTTAAAAAATAAATAAATAAATTTACTATGGAATAAAAGCATATACATTAAGTTGAGTAAATCATAATTAAATTAATAAATATAGTGGTTTATAATAATATTATTATTATGCAATTTTAAGACATACATATTCTACCTTTCTAGTTTTGAGTCTGACCCTTGGATAAAACACATGGTCTTAACCATTAAACTCACTCAAATAAATTGACATATAAAGCTATTTTAAACCATAAAATTGGGCTTATAGAATTGAGTGGGTTGTAAAACACACAAGCAACAATTTAATTATTCCAAATTTTCATCATTTGATTTCATGTCAATTAGTGAGCTTTTTGAAACACACTCACAAAATGATCAGCAATTGCATATTTTACACTTGTCACTATAAAGAAGTTGAAGTTTTCTTATTTTCATAATAGTTTCAACTGTTGTCAAGTCTCACTAGCACAATCTGTTGAGAATAAGTTTTGTCAACAAGCCGAATATGATCCCAAGTGACAATTTAGATGCTCTTGGGTAAAGACTCCTCAAGCAACAAACAAACTTGAAATAACGGACAAATTTACAAACCAAAAAAATCGTTTTAATATAAATTAACTTTCATTATTATTTAACCTAACCGAAAGTCAAAAAGAGATACAAGATGATACTCGGTAATTACTAACCAGTTCGATTTGGAATTGTGTTTTATTAAGAATCATAAATATATTATATATTTGTTGTATATTTGAGTTATAAATATATATATGATTTTTTTTTAAAATTAAGAGAAACCATCCTAACAGAAAAATGGTCACATGAAGATTGGAAAACTGTGGGGCCAGAAGCCCAGATCCTAGAAAATCTTAATCTCAAACCGGAAATGCTGAGCCAGGGTTCATGGAAATTCAGACCACCCAATCAATCAACTCAAGAACAATGGATGCCCCCACAACAAGGTTTTTTAAAGCTAAACTATGATGGGGCGTCGAAAGGAAACCCAGGGCAAGCCGGGGCAGGCGGAATTTTCAGAAACTCTCAAGGAATAGTATGTAGATTCTATGCTTTAGACCTGGGTCATGCAACTAATAACGAAGCCGAATTAATGGCAGTCAAACGGGGTCTTCAGATTGCTATAAGAGAAGCCTATCAGAGAATTATAGTGGAGGGTGATTCTGCAATGGTTACAGAGATCCTAAAAAAACTTCAAAAAGGTAACCCCTGGGAGAAGATCTCACAAAGTTGGAGAACTGCAAGCCTCATAGAAGAAATCAGTCATTTGGTGAAAAAGATAGAGTATATTATCCCTTCCCATGTGCTGAGAAAAGGAAATAAAGCGGCAGATTATATGGCAAATTGGGGTTGTCAAAATGTAGATCGCCCAATAGAAGGTCGCCCAGTGTATCCAATCTGGGACGTAGAATTGTACTCTCTCCAAGTGCTAGTCAACAAAGACCTCCAAACCCCCGATCGGGGTGATCCTTTGGCAATTGGAAACGGGAGTCGTGGCAACAGGGCACGCGGATTAACGCCACCGCATTCAGGATAATAATGAAGCCAGGACAGGAAACATCAGTGCAAGTAATTAAGAGGGAATATGGCCAGGCTGTGTGGCCAGCTCACACACGTCAATCTACCGCCCAAGTAAAAGACGGTCCTCCACCTTCTCATTCTGGCATGCAAAAACCTGTGCGGGCTCCTGTGGGAAACAGAAGGCGAAGGAGAAGCTCCAGCACTCAGTCGGCGCTCCATTTGTTCTTGTTACGGTATGTAAGAAGCATCCTAACCATTCTTATGAAGCCTGATACTGTTACCTGTTGTAGACGCTTTACGGATGATTACCAGATGAGTTTATGTAGAATTCTGTATCCAATAACACCTCTAAAGAAACCAATCCAGCCCTGTTTTAGAGACCCCAGTGGTAGTCTAGATTATTTTGTTTATTGGGTTCTGTTATTGTCCGCCAGTGCTAGTACTTTAGAGATAATTGAGTATGAGTCAGTAAAAAATCTCTCCCATCTGGAAATGTATGAAAGGGGAGACCTGCGTGAGCCTCTGGGGTCAGAACCTGGCTCATTACCAAGTCATAATGGCTCTAGGATCCGCTGTGTGTTTGATTTAGCTGGTATCGGTAAGAATCTGAATTTTAGAACTGTTAGGTGCATGAACCCTTCTCAGAAGGGTGTAAGTTGGAGTCTCAGCAATTTCATCTTTGCTGGTGGATTCACAGCAATTTCTCGGCGGTTTTGGGTTTGGGTTTTCTGTTTCCAGCTTTATGGGGGTCGTTTCACAAGCAATGCCCATAGTGTAGGGCACGATACCAAACTTGGCTTCAATGTTGCTAACTGTTGTCATGGCCTGAACCCGAGAGCTCAGAGAGAGGCTCTGCTCTGGTATATTATTCCGTGCTTTAACCTTTATTTCCGGAACCAAAATCCCAAGGTTAATACAGTCGGTTTGTCTAACAATTCTCAGAGTTTAAGTACCAATGTTAAGTCTATTAGATTGCATGGCAGCCAGGAGATGGACAACCAAAGGTGGCGCACTGTACATAATAATCTAACGTTTTATATTGTTACTGTTCCTGTTGATGCAATGGTGCATGTCCATAGGGTTTCAGTGCTAATGGGAAAACGAAAAGTGAAAACAGAGGCTGCCAAAGGAAAGCAGCCAGAGCAAGCTGAACCAGTCCAGATAAAAAGGGGACGGAAGACAAACCAGGAACACCTGGAAACTTTAGCTGCTACCTATGTCATTGGCAATTCCTCTAACACAAGGCAGGTCATTCGAGGATGGGAGAGGGACATACAAACAGAATTTGAAGATAATGAATCAGAAGCAGATATTTTGGACTTCATACAAGACCCAGGGAACACACGGGGACGACTCACCCTTTTCAATCAGACTGTCCATACATATTGGATAGTCAAATGCTTAATAGCTAAAGCCATGCAAAGCTTCCATCCTCAGTATACTCAAGTAGAAGCTGCCAAGCAAGGGACAAGCATGCAGGCCCAGATTCTAGAAATTCAAGACCAACTACAGCACATAAAGATAACTCAATACCAGACGGTGGATAGAGTAAGCAGGCTGGATGATAAGGTAGGAAGGATAGAAAAAATCCTTCAACAGATTTTACAACAGCTACAACAAACTGATATGCCAGGGACCAGTGCAAAAGACCCTGCCCCAGTTTCTTCGTCAGAAATATAGCAGTATGTTTTTAGACAGTATGAATGCACAAATGTTTTAATTTTTGATGATAATTTTGATTAAAAATAGAAGTTTTAAATGCTTTATGAAAGCAAGTATAGGAATCATAGAAAAGACAGCTGAGGAAAAGTATAGAAGGATGAAACAATTTCAGTTTTGGACAGCATATTATGCTTATAGATGGCCAACAGACCTGGTTTCCTGCGGGCAGGTTGAGGCCAAGCTAAACAGATCTTATTTATATTATGTAGCCTGCCTTTACAGATATAAATAGAAAATGGAATGGACCCACTGAATTTACAAAAAAAAAAAACAAAAAACAAAAAACAAAAACAAAAAAAAAAAGAGTTGTTGAGGTTATTTTTCTTATTTTAATTTCATTTGTTGTATATGACATGTTAAAACTGTCATAGCAATTTTTTGAAATATATAACATGTCAAAACTATGATAACAAATAACATGTCAAAACTATGATAACAAATTTATGAAACGAATTCTAACTTTGTTGTTTTAAATATCCATCTTTCTCAAGATATTTCTTTTATAAGAAAATGTTTCAACATAAGTTTACTTTTAAGAAATTATATATGTAAATCCAGTACATCTCTATAATAAAAGTTTAAGATTACTTTTAAGAAATTATATATGTAAATCTAATCTATAAAATTGAATGAGCCTAAAAGTTAACCACATATGTGTAACATTATCTACTACCCAACGACACCCTTGTATTAATGGGTTGTGGAAGGTGCTGTTGACGTCTTAACGCGATCATTAAAAAAGTTTCTGGAATTGAAAACTGATGTCACCATCCACCATATATATATATATATATATAATATGGTGAATGCATCCGTTCAAACGATAGTGTGAACCCGGAACCCAGAAACGATCAGGAAACATATAATTCAGCCCTTTATAGACGTCGACTCACTGGTTATTTACATAGATCACTTCCAAATTTAAACGAAATGCACATCATTGTTAATTAAATCTGGAACGTGCAACCACAATTTATAAATCATATCATTTTAGAAGCAATGATACGTTCAATAACAACTGTAAAAGTTAAGATGTTCTTACTTTCTTAATCCCAGTACCAATTCAATATCATAGGCACATCCTGCACATTGCACGATTCTATTTTTAGTATTGTCTAAATATTTAAATTTTATAATTTGGTTATTGATAAAATATTTTTAATACTAATTGATATTGACATATATTTAAAAATTTGTTAATAACAAACTTATTTTAGAGTATAAAAAATAATGTGTAATTTTTGTATTGTTTAAATTGTATTTTTGAATGCTCTACAAATTACACATGTCACACAACATGTGTACTCAGCGAAAATTTCTTTAGCTGCAAACTTATTTTAGAGAGCAAAAAATAATGTGTAATTTTTATATTGTTTAAATTGTATTTTTGAATGTTATATAGATTACAACATGTGTATTGGGCCAAAATTTCTTTAGATACAAACTTATTTTAGAATGCAAAAAATAATATGTAATTTTTTTATTGTTTAAATTATATCTTTGAATGTTATAGAGATTACATTACATGTATACTAAGCCATTTTATCTTATCAACCCACATCAAATTTGATTTTTTTATTATTAATATATTTTTAAATATATGTCAATATTAATCCATATTAAAATATTTTACTCATATCTCACATGGATATCTTATTCTATATGACATTAAAAGCTAAGAGATTTTAAGATTAATCTTTTATTTGCAGATTTTTGAATAAATACCTCGAGTTTTATTCCCTTTGGGATTTCTCCAGTATAAGCTTCATTTCATATAGTTTGATAGTGTGAATTTATGTTTTACAATTTCTGTATTTGACAATATTGAATGTCTATTACACTAGAATTTAAGTTTGCACACATATGACAACAACTAATGTATCTTGTTCAAAACAACCGAATGTATCTTGTTCAAGATGTTAGCAGTTGTAGATAGAGGGGCTACTGCAATAACACCTTACACTATATGATAATAATTGGGCTCCTCATGCATCAGGGTAAAAATGTGAAGCTGGGTTACACTTTCGTGAGAAATGCGCCAAAAAATTTCACTCTCCCAAAAGTTCGGCCGAACTTTTAGGAAGTTCGATCGAACTTTTGAAATTAATTTGGTTGAACTACTTCTGTCGTTTGTCGAACTTATTATACCGTTAACATTGACGATGTCGACAACTTGATTTTTGGCCGGAGATAGAAAAACCAGTAATAAAAGTTCGGCCAATCTTTTTCTTATAAATATAGCGGCCATCAAAACCTCAGAAGTTTTTCAGAGGTTTTCTAACCGTTATGTGATTGTTGGATAGGTAACTGTTATGCGACTATTGGAGAGGTAATTGTTATTTTTTTGGTTTTTTTTGTCTTTATTTATTTTTGGTTTTCTCACTGTGTAGTGATTTTGCAGACTTCTCTCCTCGTATGCTCATCCTCGACCCTGCGTTTTTGTCTGAAACTTGGCTCGATGTCCTCATCCTCAGTTCAGCTCTGCATCCTCATCTAATCATCCTCGTCTTTATGCTTTTCTGCAACTTGGCTTGGTGTCCTCGACCTCGGCCCAATGTGCTTGTCCTTCTTTTTCCAAGTTGGACTACTCTCCTAGTTGTTCCACTTGAATCACAATATCAGTATTTGATTACCAAATTACTTCACTGTGTTAAAATCACTTGAATCACAATTCAGTATTTGATTACTAAATTATTTCATTGTGTTAAAGTAGAGATATATATTTTAGGGAGAATATCTAACCTGAATAGCATTATATAAAAGGTTAAAAATTAGAGAAAAAAATAAATAATAAAAAAATAATAAAAAATAAAGAGTTTTGAAAACCAGAAAACATTCCTATTATTATTATCTTTGGATGTCACAAGGTCTTTTCCTGTATTTTGAGTGGAAATCCTCTCTATTGAAAGCTCCTCAAAAGCTTGAACTTATTGATTAAAAGGGCATTGTCAGTCCATTATAACTGTAATTCTGCAAAAAACTTCTAACCCATCAGTGGTTTTATGGCTAACCCATAGGTTGGGTAGGAGAAATGCTCATTCAACAATGATTTGTATTGTTAAGTGACTACGGGGCCTCGTTAATTGCAAACCAAAGCCTGTTCGAGAAAATATGATTCCATGCACACATCATTTTCATCTACTCTATATAGTATTAATTATTTCTATTTCAATGATATTCCCATGATGTGTAGCTGAGGCTACTAACAATATCCCTATTATCAGTCATTATTTGATTTGCATTGAATCATTATTTATCACTGAGTATTTGATGCATATATGACTTATAGACATCTTTTCTAGTATCCACTATATAATCCCCACAGAAATATCCTCTAATGTATCCTTTTGTGTAGGTTTATCATAAAAATAATCGACCTCTACAAAAACAAAAATGTATGTTTGGATGGACCCAAATTTAATACAACAACTCTCTCCCTCAGTAGTTGGTCAACGGTATAACCTCACATTCCCAAACCTATCTCCCTCAATAGTTGCTCCATCACTGTCTTATTTTTATAGCACTTGATTAGGGTATTCCCACACCCCCGATCTGGCTGCTCTAGCTTCTCTGTCTCTGCTATTGGATATGGGACTGGTTCTCTAATGAATGGAGAAGTAAGCGATACTAGGAAAGATTGTGTTGATTCAACTGAAACTTGTCAGCCTCTGTTATGTTGATATTTGCACAGAACACCCCTACTACTCTGAAAATGAACTGATCATGATCTACTTGTGTCTTGCTTGTGATTGTTATGTGCTTGATATCAATGGCATGTTGCAAAGTAGAATTTATATCAGTGGTTGGATTTATTTCTATAATAGTGCAGTGGACATCATGGTTTTTTGGAAACAACAATTATTCCACTCTCAATGACTTTTTGTGCAATAGAGAATATGTTTTTATGGACCAAGAAGTTTATATATATATATATATATATATATATATATATATATATATATATAAGTGGTAAAATACAAAATTTTATGAAATATTTCAGTGGACAAATTTTATATATCTTTTAAATTTGTAAACTACAGAAGCCTACGAAATATCTCGGTATTTGATTACCAAATTACTTCACTTTGTTAAAATAGATATATATATTTTAGGGAGAATATCTAACCCGAATAACATTGTACAAAAGGTAGCAAATTACATGAAAAAAAATTGAATAAAGAATTTTGAAAAAAAAAAAAAAAAATCCTATTATTATTATCTTTGTTTGTCATAAGGTCTCTTCCTGTATTTTGAGTGGAAATACCCTCTATCGAAAGCTCCTCAAAAGATTGAACTTATTAATAGAAAGGGAAGTATCATTCCATTATATCTGTAATTCTGCAAAAAAAATTCTAACCCACCAGTGGTTCTATGGTTGGCCCATAGGTTGGGTAGGAGAAATGCTCATTCAACAACGATCCATATCGTTAAGTGATTAATAGTCCTCTTTAATTGAGAACCAGAGCCTGGTCGAGAAAATTTGATTCCAGGCATACATCATTTTCATCTACTCTATATAGTATTTATTATTTCTATTTCAAAGATACCCCCATGATGTGTAGCGGAGGCTACTAACAATATCCCTATTATCAGTCATTATTTGATTTGCATTGAATCATTGTTTATCACTGAGTATTTGATGCCTATATGACTTATAGACATATTTTCTAGTATCCACTATATAATCCTCACAGAAATCCCCTCTAATGTATCCTTTTTTTTAGGTTTATCATAAAAATTATCGACCTCTACAAAGAGAGAAATGTGTTTTTGTATGGATCCAAATATAACACAACAACTCTCTCCCTCAATAGTTGGTCAACGGTATAACCTCGCCTTCCCACACCTATCTCCCTCAATAGCTTCTCCATCACTGTCTTATTTTTATAGCACTTGATCAGGGAATTTCCACACCCCCGATCTGACTGCTCTAGCTATCTTTGCCTCTGCTATTAGATATGGGACTAGTTCTCGAATGAATGGAGCAGTAAGAGATACTAGGCAAGGTTGTGCTAATTCAACTAAAACTTTCCAGCCTTTGTTCTATTGATATCTGCACAGAACACCCCTACTACTCTGAAAACGAATTGATCATGATCTGCTTGTGTATTTATTGTGCTTGATTTCAGTGGTAGGTTGCAAAGTATAATTTATATCAGTGGTTGGATTTATTTCTATAATAGTGCAATGGACATCATGGTTTTTTGGCAACAACAATTAATCCACTCTAAATGAATTTTTGTGCAATAGAGATTATGTTTTTATGGACCAAGAAGTTTATATATATATTTTTAAAGTGCTAAAATACAAAAGTTTGTGAAATAATTCAGTGGACAAATTTGTATATATCTTTTAAAGTTGTAAACTATAGAAGCTTACGAAATATCTTAGTATTTGATTACCAAATTACTTCACTATGTTAAAATAGAGATATATGTTTTAGGGAGAATATCTAACCCGAATAGAATTATACAAAGGGTTACAAATTACACAAAAATAAATAAAAATTGAATAAAGAGTTTTAACTTGATGTGAAGTCTTTAAAGTAATTTATCAAACCAAAACATTCCTATTATTATTATCTTTGGTTGTCACAAGGTCTCTTCATGTATTTTGAGTGGAATGCCCTTTATTGAAAGGCTCTTGGTCTTACTAGAGAAGTTTTTTTGGAAAGAGGAGTGAAGGTGATTTAAAATTAGTTTTTAAGATTTGAGACAACAAAGTAACAAATATACAATATTATCTAGAAGGGTATTTTTTTTCCCAAGGAAAAATCACAATTTTCATTATATGTGAAAATTACATGTTGTAGATGCATTACATATGCATTTTGTGACTGTGGTCACATCATGTTGTTCTGTCAAAAACCCCCAACGGGTGTACATTTATGGAAGTCAAAATATATATAATAAATACAATAATTTAAAGTTGGTTATGTAATGTATAAAAAACTGTCAAAAATTGAGTTGATATCCTCGTCATATGTCTGGCTGGTCGTTGAAGGGTCAATGTTAATAATTGTAGTGTTGTAATTCCTTCTGTTCTTCTATGTGCTAGAGCCCCCTATGTTGGACCGTTGTCGCCTTGGATAGACTGTCAGAAATGTTGTTGCGCTCCCTGCAAATATGAGAACATGAGATGGATAAATATTGAGCTTTCAGATTCCAAATATCCTCCAAAATATTTCGAAGTGTGTGCACGTGACATGTACCAGATTTATTGAACCAATTGATGACGATTTTAGAATCTCCAAAAATTTAAGTGATGAATATCATGATCTAATGCAAACTAAAGGAGATGACAAAGAGTGATGAGTTCTGCAAAGTTGTTCATGCCAGGTCCTAGTCCCATATTAATTTTGAAATAGTGTTATGGGGTGATATGAAGAAGCGCGCCACCACCACATCCCTGGGGTTGGGCCAATCCATCAAATAAATCCCAGGGGAGATCGAAGTTAATAATTTCGGGTGTAATGGTTCTAGGGGGGCGTTCGGTGTCTTCATCGGGGATGTTGATGTAGGTAGATAAGATGCT
The DNA here is from genome assembly GCA_034641835.2 of Pinus albicaulis. Lineage (NCBI taxonomy): Eukaryota > Viridiplantae > Streptophyta > Pinopsida > Pinales > Pinaceae > Pinus > Pinus albicaulis. Next base: position 1,360,642,517 of record CM076570.1, read on the forward strand.
GGTTGTAATTGAGTGCCAAATGGGAGGTCGATCCTGAAATATGGAGTTGTTCCTGGCCAGCCAGATTCCCCAGCAAATGAGGGGAAGATTCCTAACCTTTTGCGGAGTAGTTTTTTGCCACCATTTTTTCCATGCCTCCGTAATATTCTGACCCATCCATTGTGAGTTGATGCATAAGTCAGATAGAATAGGAGTCCATAATGCTCGAGAGGTGTGAAAGCTGAGGAAGAAATGATCAATAGATTCGGAGTCCATACAACATAGTGAACACCAGAAGGGGTCATGAATGATCCTTTTGTGCAGGTTATCCATGGTCGGTGCAATGTTTGTAAGGATGCACCACATGAAGAGCCTAGTGCGCAACGGTGGCTTGAGCTTCCAAATACACCTCCACCACCAAGTATGCATCTATGGGGATTGATCCGAGTATATATGTACGTAGCCATCTTTGGGAGAGTAGTGTCCAAATTTTGAGGGTTCCCAGATTAATTCATCATCCCCTATTCATATACGGATGTGTCCTCCAGATAGAGCCGTTTTGTAATACTGCCATGTTAGGTGCATCAGGGCAGGGAGGCCAAGCTGATTTGTTGATTTCCAACCTTGCAGATAGAGTGTCATGGACAATGGGTAAGAAATCTGTGCAATGAATTGGATACCTCGGTCAGATAGGTGGTTAATGATCTCTCGAGGGAGGGTGTGAGCATTCCCACACCCTGACCGAGGATCAATTCCAATGCATGCCAAATTACCAGTTCTAATTCTCCAAGTCATACCATTACGAATGTGTAGGAGTGAGGCTAAGACTGCCTTCAAAATATTTGAAATGTTTCGATGGCTCTAAGAGGTTTGTCTTATCCAGTCGATGATATTCAAGGGCCGAATTTATTTCATATATACCACCTGTGTCCAAAGATTCCTGGAGGTCATAATCATCCATCCCATTTTTGCTGTAAGTTCTTTAGCGAATATGTCCAGGTTCTTGATGCCCCATCCTCCCCATTTTTTGGGTAGGGCGATGTGATCCCAATTAATCCATCCATATGTGTGTCCTTCCCGATTCCCATTCCATAATAATCTACGGCATAAACGTTGAATTATGTCAATCATGGCTCGAGGTATCCAAGCAAGTGACATCCAATAAACTAGGGTGGCTTCCAGTACTGATTTAATTAAGGTGAGGCGACCGACCCGAGATAACCATTTGTTTTTCCATATAAAAATTCTTCTTTCCAATTTGGCAATAAGCCAATTCTAGTCAGTAATGCGGTAATCTATGAGTTTTATTCTAAAACCAAGGTACCAGAGACCATTAAGGGGGTCCATAGGAGTGAAAGGAAATCTATTCAAGGCAAGTCCCCTCTCCTATGGAGTGCATCCGAAATCATAGATGGTCTATTTTTGTGCATTACATACCATTCCAGTGGCAATGCTTAAGGCTACAAGTGCTGTTGTTTCGGGAAATAACTCCCTAAAGGTTTTTGGGTCGAAAACCTTCACAGATCAGGGGCATACCATTCAATAAAGACTCACTTAACCTATATTTTATGCTAAAAACTAGATTTAATCAATTGTGAAACTTACCCGAAAGTCCTACATTTGTTGTAGATCCCGCAGGGTTCAAACCCCCAACAACTCATCGTGCTTCGTAACCTGGAAATCAAGAAAGAATGAGCATGAAACACTAGTTGTATAGCATATATTGTTCCTAAATGTCAGTATAATCCATATATAATATTATATAAGCAATGCTGAATGTTTAACTAACAATATTTACACATATATAGACACTTGAATATTCCGGAACAAGATGGTTCTTCTTTATCATAAATGGCATGTACAAGAATAGAAAGTGGAGAGATCACCTGAATCCTTCCACGGCCTTCGAGTGGACCATCCTCTGGATCCGTCTAGCCATCACCTCGCTAGGATTCTTCCAAGATGTATGCACATGAGATGTCATATAAGATGATGATCACCTTCAAAGAAACAAGGGTTTCCTGAATATACTTGTGAAGTGCAGGAGGCACGGGAACATCAGACTTGAAATAGGGATCCAACAGAGCATAATATCTATAATTTTTCTCTCTCTCTTAGGCCATACACATGAGGGGCTTTTATACTCCCTCAAAGTAGTTTCAGCAGTTGGAAACAGTTGGGCCACGGGCTGGGGTGGTTGAATTACGGGAATAACCATCACCCTGCCATGAAAATAAGGAATTTATATATTTTTTAATGATTTAAATGTCATACGCAGAAAAGTATGAATGGACTCGAGTATATACACGGAAAAGTCTAGGCATAACTGCGTATGGGAATTTTAATACTGGTTTTTTATGAATTTGTTCAAGTCTGGAAGGAAAGGGTGCCTAGGGCCAAAGAGACAATCATTATTCACATGAGGGTGAAAAATTATGCTATAACAGATGCCCCCTAATATATGAGGTCAGAAGGCGTGCATGATGGCCGAAATATATTATGTGCATAGAAAGAACCTTGCGAAGACAAGAGAGGACGTCACCAGATTTCAGCCTGTCAAAAAACCAATGAAAGAAGTCAAAGAGTCAACTCATGTCTGAGGTGGGCATCCCCATGCTCAATGAAAGAAAATCATGTCTATAGATCCAAAATGTATACAAGTATAACTGAACTAGAAATTACATAGTGAATCATCTGAGCACTGCCCAGAAGTACAAGTCGAAGATCAAGTGCAAGTATCACATATAGAATATTATTCAATGATGTTGTAGTGGATGTCTGATCACTCACGTAACTGAATCTCGAGGTACCAAATCATAAGAGGTGGAAAAAATGGTACAATCATGCAACTCAGGGGCCAACATATAAGATGTTGTTGTACTGAAACTGCAACATATAAGAGTGGACAGTGTCACTAGCAGAAGCTGGATGAAATGTTAACAGTGAACCGAATCATGTTGAAGCAATCCTGATGTCTTCACCAATCACTATGGCACAATTCTACACAATGGGAATAAATGAGCTGAAGTCGACCATGTGATAAATCATTTGATTACCGGTCAATAATGAAAACCATTAAAAAACGCGAGACAGCCCACCGATAATGATAATGGGTGTCAAGGTGCCCCAGTACAATCTAACAAGTGCGAATGAATGAGTTGAAGTCGAACACTTGTAAGAATCTATCAATCAGGAGGAAATACTGAATCCTCATTGTCGATAGTGAAGAGTCTGCCACTAATGACTACAAACCCTAAGGTACTGACAAAAAGACTCTAGACCTTATTCCCAGAGAAATGATTCAGATTCGATGGGAAAATATCTGCTAGAAGGAAGGCATTGAGGCATCCCACATTAGTCCAGTGCGAGTGTAACCCGCAAGCCAAGATTTGGAAGGAATCGGATGAAGTAGAGTGAAGTAACCAACCCGAAGTACGTTTCTGACATGTACAAGATGAAGCTAGCACATGGAAGAAACCCTCTCAACCAACCAATAACGAAAGCTGACGAAGACGTGAGATATCCACCGATAGGGTCAAATGGAAATCAAGGTAGTGCACGAATCCCAAGTGTGATAATGTATGCTGACGTCGAACACAAGGAAAACAACTCAATCAAAGACCCATAATGATGATCAAATGCTGAGCACAAGGTCACCTATCAATAATGTAAATAGGGCCAGGGTGCGGCTCTAGGTTTACTCTCAGAGCAATATGTCGTAGTCGATAAGAGACAAACCCACTGGCAAGAAGTCAATGGAGACCTTCTCAAACCAGCACGAGCATAGGACCAAACATCTGATGTGATAGTACAAGATACTGACAAAACCGGGAAGGCTTGAATAATAAGTCAAGATACACTGCAGAATGGTCGACTCAAGGTTAACTTCCCTTGAACAAAATCATGACCCCTGGTGACCATGGCAGCAAATGATGACACTGTATAAGTTTGTTATGTAGGAGGCAAAAACAAACTCTCCATATGATTGGAAGAGATAACCAACCGAGGGAGAACTGACTCATGAAACAAGGCTATGGCGTCTCCTAGGTCAAAACTAAAACCATCCCAAATGAGGAAAAGACATAGTGGTATGTGCTTTTTTCAAGGGTGACCAACTGATACTGTAACTACCATCAAAATATGAAGTAATCATCCCGTTCCCACTCTTTTTAACATATTTGATTTTTTTGTCTTTTTCATATATTAAGCTTGAAAAAGAATAAAAGAATGCTATGGTACAATGGATAGTGTTATCACCCTAGTAATTCTCAGGTTGTGGGATGAGGATTTATAGTTGAAGAAAACCAGGGGTAACCAAGAACCTACTTTTGAAATTCAAGATCTAGCCTTCCTAAATTCCGGAGAGGGATCTCTCCTCAAGATTTAGCTTGATTTTGTTATAAGATTTTAGGCTAGTTATGATTGGAAAATTGGTTTGTTTTGAATTTTTGGTGGGAATAAAAGGTACTTCAAGGTAAACCACAAAGGGATCTACCAGACCATTGGGCTATGGAGTCAATTTCTTGGCAAGCAGAGCTAGGAAATACGGTCAAAAGAGCAAATGTACTAAGGGCAGGATAGAAGACCTTCAAAGGGTTTGGGAAATATGCTTTTTGATGAAATGGTAAGATCTGAACAAAAGGGAAATGAATGATCCTTAAGTTACAGAAAAGAAGATGAAAGAAAGAGGTCAAAAGGGACTAAGAGCAGTTAAGGATTCTTAAGTCCGGATATCAGCAGAAAACATATCAATGAATAACTAGTAAAAAATAGGGAGCTTTTGACACTAATCATGTATAAACTTTCCTAGTGAATCATTTAAGACAGAAAACATGTAAATGTATGTATGGAACTTTAGAAAGATAAATAGTGAAAACAGGAAAATACTTGACTTATCTTATCAACACAACAATCCTGAGTTATGATGTCTGTTTGACTTAGTTCCAGTCTGCTGCTTTACAAATCGATTCACACAAACTCCCAATGTATTCAACAAAAATGTCTATAGTAGTCTTGACAAATTTTATTCCACTCTAAACACTTCATAAACTGAAGTATTTATACAAAATTATTACAAAATATCTAAGAGACATGTAGGAATATCTCTAGGAGAAAATAAACATTATTACATAAAAAGAGGGACAGCTGCAAAATAAACTGGCAAGATGTTCTCTTATCAAGAAAAAATAGGACTAATTGATCGTATCAAAATTGATTTGTTGCTTTGTTGTAAATGCTTGCTGGCACTTGGAAAAATATCTTTTTAGAAGATAGCTTGGAAGACAATCTTTCTAATTACACTCTTCAACCTATGATTCACTTCTGATACTCTTTCACTCTATCCATTTATTACTCTACTGCTGTAAAATGAAGAATTACAACAGTAAAAATTTAGTTGATTGTTTTATTCTCGGATACTCTTTGACTCTGCTTATTCACCTGATACACTTTCACTGCAATATTTACCATTTGATAACTGTAAAAATGAAAAACCTGACTGCACTTGTTCTGCTATGTTTGCATGTTGTTATATCCAGTCAGTAAATCCCTGCCACTGCTCTACACTGGGTATGTTCATACCTTTCAACTTCCTGTAACTCTCATCAACATCAGTGTATTTTGCAAAGTTTTGTTTTATAACAAACATGTGTTTGATCTCATTCTGTAAAAAGAACAAATCTTCAAAATATTGTAAAACCACTTTACCAGTTGGAGAACCTTGTGGTAAAGGTTTATTCACCTGTTCTTTGGCATGTGCTCTGATCTTTTTGTCATAATCAGTCTGTACCATTAACTTTTCATGGAAACCATGTATATCTGGAAGACCTGCTTGGCTTAGCATTGTGTATTTGGTCATGAATTTTGTGATTGATAAGTTCATGGATTCACATTTTTCTTCTAACTTGTTCATGATATTTCTTTTGGTTAAGACTTTCCTGATTTGCAGAATTGTTTCAATCCTGTCATGAATATTTAATGCCTCCAATTCAACTCTATTCTTGCTATTCAAGAATCCAATAAGCCTTATAGCTTGTGAAGGTTTATCAGCAAGCTCTATTTTAGTTTTCTGAATTTCTGCCAGTGCTGCTTGCAACAATCTCTTTGCTCATAGATAATCTGTATTGAGGGCCACTGTAAATGAATAGCTTGAATTATATTATTCCATAGGTAGTTTTTGATGTATGCTACTTGTTCACTGAAGTTTACTTCTTTCTGTAAACTCTTCACTTGTTCTTCTAAGGCCTTTGCTCTCTGTTCATGTCCCTTAGATGTGATTAAGGCATTCTTGTATGAGGATTCAAGATCTTTATTTTCTTTCTTTAAATTATTGATCTCATTGTTCTTAAGGGACATTTCTTCCAAAGATTTAACTATGTCTGTTGTACCTGTTGCTTGTTGTATCTGTGTTGTTGATGATTATGTGGCTGAGGTATCTATAGATTGTACTGACACTGCAGTTGCCAGTACTCTTTTTGGTGCCAAGTGCTCTGCCAGTGTAGAAGGAATAGTTGTACTCACCATTGGAATGACTGTAGGAATAGGAGAAATATTTGTTTCTTTCAATGTTTCTTTTTCTTTTATGAGGGTCTCTATCTGATTCTCCATATCTTTGATTTGAGCAGTCATTTTCAGTACTAACTGCATCATCTCATCCTTTTCTTTTTACTATTGTAGGATTTCCTTGGCTTGTGGATGTTCATTCTGTAGAAGTTTCAATTTCTTTCTTAAGGCTGCAATGTCTTCATTCTTTTGCTTTATGAGTGCTTGAGCAACCTGAATGTTTGAAGGATCTACTCCAGTTTGTATAACCAAGTCCTCCAAGGACTTGATCCTTAGTTCCTTAGCATGTAAAGAGGCTTTGTCTAGACTCATCTGATCTTGCAAGTTAGATAGTTTTTTGCAGCATAGTTTTACTCATAGTTTTCGTTACTACTTTAGATAAAGCATTTCTGTGGTGCTTCTATGAAAATATATTTGATCCAATTCATGTATTGTATCTGCATCCACTTCTATATCTGTTTTGGTGTAATCTAAAACTAATTTTGGATCTGCAACTGTTGGTTTAAGGAATGACATGATCATCTTATTTGTGGAGTAGTCAAAAGCTGTCAACAACCTGTCTTTATTCCCTGGCTTTTCTTTGAGAAATTGGGAATAAACTTCATTTTTAATCTCCTCATTTTTCTCTTTGATCTGTTTGTATTTTTTCTGTATGTCAGAGTCTGCTCCCTCTGTTGCTTTGGAAGAGGAGGGAGCTTCTGAATTCACCTGCTTTTCCACCATTTCTCTGTCATGCCTGTGTTAGCACCTGCTCTTTCTGAATTTCTTCTAGAGTCTCATTTACAATTATAGTGGCTTCATCATCAGTCTGTTGATCTTTATTGGCTTCTTGATCATCAGTGCCATCTATTTCTATTATCTTTTCTTTCTCAACAGCAGTCATTTTTTCCCTTTTGTTGTAAAAAATCTTGAATTTATTTTCTGCAATGGTATCTGCTGAATAGCCTTCTTCATTCATGGTCCTTTTGTTTGAAGCTTCTATCTGCTTAGTGACTGTTATTTCCTATGAATTATCTGTCTGTCTCTCCTTCTCTGTATTAGCAGTAATATTAACCAATGTATTTTCTACCCATTCCATTTGATTTGCAAATTTCTCAATTTCTAGTTTAGACTCATGCATGAATGATGTTAATTTACATTTGATCCTTATGTTACTTAGAATGCCTTGTGGATCATAGTTCCAATAAAAACTTTCTTGGAACTTTAACTCTAATAATTTCATGACTATTTCTTTTAAGGCATACCTGTTGTTTACTATGAAGGGACTTATCTGATTCTTCAGCTTAAACTGTGTCTTTTTCTTGGCAGCCATAAAGTTTATAGCATCTGCATTTATGACTTGCCTCAAGTATTCCAAAGAAAAAACGTTGATGGTGAGAAATTTGGGTAGCTTATAAGGGGCCAGGTTTGCTCCAAATATTCTTAGTTTTGTATGATTTTCATATAGGTACCAGTCACCTACTTTACAGTGTTCAGATAACTGTAGAATTATTTTTATTTCCTCATTTATTCTTGGTTGTTCTGCTTTGCACAATAAAATCATAAGTGGTCTGACAAACAAATCAGTGAAGTCCTTATAGTTGAATTCACTTCCATTTTTTCTAAGCAATGAAGTCCAAAGTACTACTGAGAGAGGATTGCCTTCAACATCCATTTTATGTAATGCAACTGGAAACTTTTCTGCTTGGAAAAATAGAAAGAGGTGAAATAAATATGATGAATATCTAAACACTCCTTCTTCAGGAAACATGGTCAACTGATAGTGCATATTGTCATCAATGAATCTAGAAAAATTAAATATCATTGTAGGAGGTTTCCCTGGGGATAAAGTAGAAAGGAAACCTAGAATTGATGCATCAGTGAACTCATCATTAGAATAACCTAGAATGAAGGAAAGCATAGAGATGATTTGTCTGAAAGATTCAGGAAAATCAGAGGTGGAATAGGGTGGATTTACTTTTGTGAAATCAACATGAGTAGGAATGAAGTTTTGAAGAATCATAAACTTCCTAGGGAAATACAAATCTAAATACAGTTGAGTCAAATCTTCAATGGATAAAGAGACTACTATTGGATCATGTTTCATCTGGAGTATCTCATTAATGGATTCTGTTGTTATAGAAAATAGAACTTCCCTATCCTTGTTTATAATACATCTCTGGTCAGGGACATAATGTAATTGGCATAATCTAATCAGGTCTTGAGCTGGATGAGTGATTGGGACCACATACTTAGGAAAATTTGACTCCCATATAGGTATGTCATTTTCAATTTTCTTCACAAATTTCTCACAACACCAGTTATGGACTTCAAGCATATTGAATTCTAATGCTGCATCATTAATCCTGTAATCTAGATCAATTAGGGAACTGCTTTCTTCAGTAGTAACAGGTGGTTGTAAGGGTCTAACTACTTCAGTTGAATCAGTTGTCAAAGCAGGAGTAGGCTTATTAATCTTTGAAGATTCAGGCTTTGAAAGCTTGGCTGAGGAAGATTTTTGGGCTTTTGGACCTCCAATTTTAGGGGTTATCTGTTTTCTTGTCATTTTGGTGAAAACTAAGCAAGATTAAACTGTTTTCTTAATTAATTTGAAAACAGAGGCTAATTGAGCAGATCTAGGAGAATTTTGGAAAACTGGGCAAGGGTTTTGGGATAGAAAACACAGGTTCTCTAGATGTAGAAGACTGAAAAAGGGATTCAATGGCTCTCAGTGTGTTTTTAAAACTTTTGATGGACGGAAAATGCTTAAAAACTGAGATTTGATGGAAATGGAAAATTTTGAGGAAAATTTGACAGGGTTTGCCCTGTTTTTTCAAGGTTTGGGCATTCTCAAATTGGAAATTTTCTTTTTCTACAGTCAAATTTGTTTAATTTTGCTTTTAAATTTGCAAAATTGAAGGTTTAGAACACTTAGAAATACCTTATGCAGGTGTTGTGGCGGTCGAGAAGGGTTTCAGGTTGTATCGATCTTCAAATTGGTCACTGTGGCTCAGTGGGAAGGATCGGGATTTTCCTAAATACAATATCTGCAATGAAATTCTTCTTCAGGGGGACAACTTGACTAGCAAAGGTAAAAAACGGAGTCTGGGCGTATTTGCTCAATAGGCGACGAGGAAAATGATACGCAAAACAGTGAAAAACTAAGGTTTAAACCTTCATTTTTATTAATATGCATATCATTTATTGTAGGTCACAGTGAATGGCGGGAGGCGGTTTTTCTTTGAATGCGAAAACCATCGGTGGTTATCGCGTTACTTTTAGATGGTAAGCTGTTTTTAACTTTTGGAATGCGATCCAATTGAAATTGGACACGTAGAAATGGGTGGTTTAATGAAACAATTTTTATCGCGTGAATTTCATCAAACTTCAATCAATCATTGTCAGCGTGCGATATGAGACCAGCACCGTTAGATTTGATTTCACGATGCGAACAGTCAGGATTAGTTTTGGAGTTGCGAGGAAAAGTAAGTTGGGACCGGTCTTTAAGATGGGTCATTGATTTAATAGGAATGATCAACGGTCACGGATTAACGCGACGGAGAATAGTGGGGCATAAGGCTGGTTCATCACGCCTAGTGCGAACCGTTGGATTAGGAATATAAATATGATCAAAGGGTGATGGATGAATGCGAGGGTGTTGGGTTTATGTATTGGATAATGATCTTTCTATATATAAAAGGATTTTATATATAGGTTTAAAATGTATGGGGGTAGGTTAATACAAGTTTGAACTTTGACTTTTGTATTTTATTTTATTATATAGTTTTAGATTATTTGAAGGTCCAAAACTATAAGGGATCGGGACATTTCATTATGGGTAGTTTTTATGTCAAAGGGATAGTTTCGGGATTTAATTTAAACATGTGATTAATAACTTTGACATAAAAAGCTTATAATAAGGGGTTTTTGGGGATAATTAATAAAAAGGAGTTATATTAATAGGACTAGGACTTTTTATAGGGTGTTAATAAATAAGTTAAGTGTTAATATGACTAGGGGAAAGTGAATACTCAAAACATACAATTGTAACCAAGAAAAGTGAAGATTTAAAGCCAGGCTTTCATAATGATAATTTTATCACTTCACCTTAGGATAAAATGCTATTTTGAGGGTTTTATGCTTCATGAGATGTAGGAAGTTAATCAAATGATGTTTTGAGCATCATTAAGAAAAAATGGGATCTTTACTTATGATTTTTCATGGTAATGAATGCATGAAAGGAAAATGATGTGATTTTTGGGATTAATATAGAAACTTAACACTTTCAACTATTCAGTCATTGAGCCTTGGGTCTGATCCCAACAGAAGTCAGGGAAATGCCCTGAGCCTCTTTGACTGATAGTCTAGAATGTCAAATAGCTATGGGGAGGGGAAATTAGTTATTGTATCCTGGTGAAAGATATTTACAATGGATTTCCTGCCTTCTTCTACCTACCCAATCATATCTCCTAACATTTTTTCTTCTATTTTGATCAGGTGCATTTGAGCTAGCAACCTTGCAACATTATATTCTTTTGAAAGCAGTAAAACTATCTAATTCTAAATTGATTTCATTCAAGAATCCAGATTAAACTGTTGGTTTATCTTATTCTCTACCTAACTACTGAATTGTCATGATTAATTTGTATGACAGATCTTCATTCTCTATCTAAAACAAGTAAAATTGAAACATGATAAGTCAGGATTAAATTGTTCAAATCATCATGGATTATGGCATTTATTGACACTCTGCCATAATAATCTGCAAAAAGTAAAAGTAGTGGCATTTAGACTTGCACACTTTCATGTTTTATTCATATTTTTTCTTTTGGGGTATATCATTTTTTCTAAGTCCTTTGATTTTTATTTTAGGACTTTTACCCTCTTTTTGCTTTTCTATATATTTTTTTAATTTTTTACAAATATGGGAAAACAACTTGCAGAAAGCAAAGTATGTACATATTTACACAATTATCATCATTCAATTCAAATTTATGAATCCTATATTTATAGGTTGCTAACATCGGCTTCACTTGGGGATGGCATTTCCTGGTGAAATGTCAAGAACTTTGAGATCATTAGCCTTCAACTTTAACCTTGATGATCCTGTAATTGTCCTCTGATTTCTGCAACAATTTATACTTATGATATTTTATACTGCAAATATTAGGGCCTTCTCTTCAGGCTTCAACTTTGTAGATAAAATTTCCAATCCAATCTACACACTTGCAATGAATATTTACACTGATAAAAGTCAATGAATTTAACTGGTGATTGATTCAGAAGAATAGTAGTGTTTCAGCATCCTACCATTCACTGGTCCTTCTTGAAGTTTAGTTCCATCCAAATTCATGATGAAAAAAGAATTGTTACCTCTGTAACCATATATCACATAAGTTCCTTGCCATAGAAATTCAAACTTTCCATGTTTACCTTTGTCCTCTCTTCTTGAATCCCATCTCAAAACTTGATCTCCAATGAAAAAATCATCTTCTTTAATCCTTTTGTCAAAAATATTTTTAATTTTATCATTGTTACACCATTTTTTGGTCATCTAACATATTATCATTAGATGAACCCAAGTACACCATGTAAGACCAATTTTACCCTAAGTAAAATTGCTTTCACTATGTGAAATAACTTAGTAAAACACCTTTATTAAGTTGTTTATGGTCTAAACAGGAAACCCCAAAAGGAAATAATAAACAAATCTATATTTGTTTATATTTCTCGGTCATATTTAACCCAAAACAAGGAAATCAATTAAATAAATCCTTATTTATTTGATTATTTCCTAGGAATAAGTTATTTAAATCCTTATTTAAATAATATTCCTAGTTAAATTTGACTAAATCATTTATAAATAATTAAATAAATCATTATTTATTTAATTATATTTCCACCATTTCCTTAAAAATAATAAATAAATCATTTGTTTATTTATTATTTATAAATAAACGATTTGACCCAAGTCAAAATCCTTTTCCCTCCAACAAGTATAATAAAATATTCCTAAAAGGTGGTTCTAGAAGTTGGTTAATAATATTTTATTCATGCACCAAGTTCTAGACTACCCTAATATTTTGTTATAAATAGAAGGGTTTTCCCATTCATTTGTCACCTTTCATTTGCATATTAGATCACTCTGGATCTATACTCTTGGTCTGACTTTGAGCCATTATCATTGTCACATTCTCCATCATTTGCTTTGTGAGCTCCCTTTGAGTTCTATGTTTGTCTGGGTTTTCTACACCAACAAGAGAGAGAAGTTTTAGATCTGAAATGCTAAGGACTTTCAAGAACCCATCCCATTGAGGAGAATTGGAAACACCTTTCTTGTTTTCCTCTCAGGTGCCCCTTTAATATAAAAATTCTTTCAAATATATTGTTCTTGTCTTGTCTATTAGATGCATGGAGCAACATTTCATTTTCACTGCTTAAGGTCTTTTATGCTTAGATCTGGATTTGTGCAGCTTTACTTGGATCAACTAACTGCAGATTTAAAGATATTGGTAGCCATAATTGATGTTAGGGCTATTTGTTATGCGTAGCTAAAGTGGTCTTTTTCCGACGAAAGATTCATACTAACAATTGGTGACTCCACACGGGTTTTCTTTTGCGACCGCTGTCGTTTTATATATTCCTGCATATCTAGCTATTCCAGACCTTAGGGTTTCTCTTCAGTTTTCTATTTTTCCTATTTTTATGGTGCTTTTCACCTTTAAAACCCTCAAACATTAAAATTTTTTACTTCTGTGTGTTTCTGGCCCTATTGCGCAGGTGACAGACATCAGTCGCAGCTGAGACGACGAATTTTTCTGAAATCTGCTGCCGAGAGACCCAGATCTTCAGGTCGCACTTATTGGCCCAAAACCTGCGACCTCGACAGGAGGGTGCACTTTTCTACCCCAAAAATGCGACCTGGACTGAAAATAGGTCAGAACCTGCGACCTGCACTTTTCCAGTAATTTTTCTGGGTTTTTCTGAAGCTTCTGTCAGGGTTTTTCAGCCTCTGTCTCCGCCCATTTAGACCTGTTTTTGATCTGTTTTACTCAACTAAGTGGGAGCCTCACCCCTTAAGGCTTTAGTCCCCTCCAATTTTTGTGGAAGAGTTTTAGCTGTTTCAGACGTCTGAATTTTCAGAGTTTCAGCCTTCTTCTTTTCAGATCTGATACCTCATTTTTAGATCCCTCTAGATCAGCTCTTCTCCCTTTCAAATCACCTCATATAGTTTTGTTTGGGTTCACCTTTAGGGCCACCTCCTTGTCCCTTCTACCTGTAGCTGATTTTCCCCTTTGTTGCAGCAACCTTGCCTCTGCCTCTTTGTTGTTTTCTGCACCTATTTTCAGCAAATTTCTCCTTTAGATCCCTGTCCCTCCCGACCTTAGATCTATTGGCCTCTTTTTAGCGTGTTTTAATTAGATTTTTTCCCTCTTTTAGACTAGTTTTGAGAGACCCGCCTTCTTGGGTTAGATCGATGCATTGTTAGCTGTTAATTTTCTGTTATTTCAATCCTATTTACTCTTCTCTATAGATTTATTTTCAGTTACACAGCACACTTTTTATTTTACTCTCAAAACGTCTGGGTTTAAAAATTAAAATTAACACACGCCACACACACTGACCCTAAGTGAAGAAGAGCCTGGTTAACACCGCCTGGCTAACACTGTACCTGGTTAACACTGTACCTCTCTGCCCTTGTTTCGACATTGACCTCACTTGATTTTGCACCTCCCTGCCTTTATCGGCTTTTCTTCTTCCCGTCATCATTGCGCCTCCAAGGCATTTATCCCAGAGACTTCTTGGCCTTCACCCTCAGTTTCCGGTTGGTTGACTTCCTCCTTCCCGTCGTCATCGATTTAGTCCTCCCCTGAGTCCGCGCTCCAACTCTTCTTCTGATTGTTCAGGTTCTCCCCCTACTCCTGGTTCTCCCCCTGTTACCTTCACCATGTATAGTTCAAGGCCTAGCACTAGCGGAAACCCCAGTTCTACTGCTGGGTTTGTTTCCAGTGGAACCACTATGGGAACTACCTTGACTGTCCCTTTGCTCCCTTATATGGCCAGTCTTAGTCTCCTCGATTTCAATCAGTTGATCAATGATCCTATCCGCCACGATGTTAGTTGGCTTGCTATGCCAACCAAGCTCCCCTCCGACATTCCCAAGTTCGAAGGCCTTGCTAGTGAAGATCCCTCCAACCATATCCGATCTTTCCACATGTGGTGTTCATCTAATTCCATTACTGATGATTCCATCCGTCTTAGATTGTTCCAACCCACGCTTACCAGCAAAGCTTCTAAATGGTATGTTGATCAGACCGCCTCTTCCCATACCACCTTTGCGACCATTGCCCAAGACTTTTTATCTTATTTCCAGCTCCCTCTCCGATACGACACTAATACAGAACTTTGACTTCTTTCCGTCAATCCTCTTCAACCCGCCTTTCCACTCATGTCCAGGAATGGCGGAGAAGAAGGAGCCTATGTCGAGCTCCCACCTTTAAAGATCGAGTTTATATGGACTGGTTCCTTCGCTCTCTCTTACCTGGCATCAGCAAAGACGTCGCATCCCAGTTCCCTCAAACCGAAGAAGCTGCCCTCCAAATAGCCTTGAAATATGACCTTATCTATGCTCAATCTGGTTATGTTTATATCGTCCTTCCTGACCTCCCCAAACCCGGTGGCACTTACACCCCGAGGGCATCTCACTCTGCCTACGATATCGTTGGAACTCTTTCCCACACCTATGCTCAACCTCCTATGGGCTATGGTCTCCCTCCAGGAGGGGCCAGCACCTCCAGCACTTTTCCCCCTCCAGGTAGCATGTATCCAGGACACATCATGCCTCCCCCTTTTTCCCACCCTCCTGCTTACCTCAATGTTTCCCATCCTAACCCTTATCCTTACCCACACCATGGTGTCCCAGTTCCTCCAGCATTTGGACATCTCACTCCCTTACCTTCTCAACCCCCACAACAGCAACTACTCCCTCCTCCAGGGCAATCATTTGCGCAGCTGGGCGCGACTAATCCTCTTCCTTCTCAAAGAAAGAGGAAAGGCAATAAAAATCAATCTGCCTCTGGTAATCATGGATCCATTCCTCCAAGTTTTGATTCTACCACTCCTAACCAGCCCCAGGGCTCTCATCCCAAGCCGGACAGGCCTCTTCGCACCACTAAGCCCTGTTCATGTTGCGGTGTTTATGGTCATTACACTCATGATTGTCCCCTATTACCACAGATGCGGTAGATGTGGGAGTCTCAGGCCACCGTGCAGGGATAGCATTCCTCCCCTCCTATTTCTACCCATGTGGCTACTTCTCAACCCATTGTGTTTACCGATCCTTTCCCTCAACAAGGATTCGTGGCTACTCAACCTCCTCATGCTCCAGTAACCACTCAACCTTCTCCTTCTGGTTCCTCCAATTACCAGATTCTCATGATGTCTTCTGACCAACCTCTCACCTTCGACCTGAATCTTCAAACTCGGTCTCGTCAGTACTCCACGCCTCCCGCTCCGTCTGTACCCGAGTCCCCATCTTCAGGTCCTACAGAGCCTTTTTCGACACCCAATGGTCCCTTGCAGATCCCTTAGCCCAAATCTAAGGTTCATACCAAGATTCCTAAGGGCCCATTACGCCGAAATGCTGCCTCTAGTCGCGTTGCCCATTCATCTAACATAGTAGATGATCTGGCACAATCCCCTGCTGCCATTTCAACACTGGAACTCCTCCAGTCGTGTCCTTCTCAAAAGAAATTTCTACTATCTGCCATGGGTGATATAGATCCTGCTGACAACCAATTGATTTTTTTTTTATACCCGTCAGTCAGACCATCCCCCCCTTCCTACTTTTGTTGCTTTCCAAATCCCAGTCAAAATCCGCAATGCCAACGTCGCTCGGTGTATTATTGATGAGGGGGCATCTACATGTGTGATGTCTGCTTCGGGTTGGAAACAACTCAGATCTCCTGAGCTGGCCCCTTCCACAATCACCCTTCGTACGTGGGATGGCCATGCCTCCCATCCCATTGGCCTATTCCGTAACTGTCATATCACCCTTGCAGGCAAGACTGTTTGCGTTGACTTTGAAGTTATCGATGCCTCTCTTGACTATAACATTATTTTGGGGCGTAGATACACCTATGCCATGTCTGTCGTCCCATCTGCAGTCCACCGCAAGATGTTTTTTCCTCATAATGGAAAGATTGTCACCATCGACCAGTTGACATATCATGAACAAAAATCTCCGACCTTCCCTGAGTCCACCATCTCTTCTGTCACCAATAAGCAAACCATTGATTCTTTGACCAGTGTTTCCCCTGGCATCTATAAATACTCCTCCTTGATTGTAACCTTTTTGGACCCTCCTCCTGTATCTGATCCTAGCTTGGTGAACATTTGCATGATGCAATCATCTCGGGCTGACCTTAAGCAGCCCGCTTTGGCTAGTCAGCAACCTCAACCTCACTCACCCCAACTTGCTCCTAGCCCTTCGCCCCCGCTAGCCAGCCTTCTTCCTTCTGAACCTTCTTATACACATCGTCCCCACGCACCTCTATACCCTTCTGGGTCGATTCCACCCAATATCAACCCCCTTGGCACCATTCCTTCTGGCCATTACCCCACTGGTCAAATACCTTTCCTTGCTCCCCCTCCCGGAGTTTATTTGGTCCCTATCTTGGCCACCCTATCCCTCCCCAACTTGACCTTGGGTATACCCGTCTGGTACCTTAACCCTCCAACCACTACCCCACCTGGTCACCCCAAACCTTACCTTACTTTGACACCAGTTCAACCATTCCCCTTAGCTTCTTCCATTGCTACAGCACCCCCAGCACCTCAACAGAACCCTTCTCCTGTTGTGACCGCTCCGGAAAAGAAAGGAAAAAATCAAAAGGGAGCATCCAACAACAAGGCTACCCCGTCACACCCTACACCCCCTCGACCACCAAAGCACGCTATCTAGTGTGCCTTGTGCGATGTTGTCGGTCATGCCACCCATACATGTCCTGAGTTACCGCATCTCAAAACCATGGTCAATGAAACGTTTCCTGAATCCGATATCCTCGAGGTCTGTGTCACCATACCTGATTCAATCCCGAAACTTAAAAACTTGTGCACCAATCACCCTTGTTCTTTGTGTGATTTCCATGGAAATTATACCCACCTATGCCCCTGCCTTGATGAGTATCGTTCCTCTTTAGCCGCATACCGCCAATTCAAAGCCACACTTGACCATAGACCTTCTTCACTAGCACCAGACGACCTGTCTACACCAATTAACATTTCCCATCCTGATATTGAAATGACCGAACCTTCAGCCACCATTTCTTACCTCTCATCATCACCGCGAATCTCAGCGACCAACTCCTTAGTTCCTTCCCCCGATGTTTCGCTTGACCACCCATCTGCTTACTCCTCTGTCACCCCACATGATGTCATGCATATGACCCTTTCCCCCCACAATCAGGAGTCTCATATTTCTACCTCATCAGGTCATCCTCTTCCCTCCACTCTTCCCATCTTCCAGTCAGATGAAGACATTATGGAAGCCATGACTGAACCTGATTTTTTTTGGGACGATATGCACCATCGTGCATACTTCCTTCCACATCAATCCCATGAATAATATGCTGTCGAATCTAAAGACTTCATTCTCGATAAAGTCGATTAGTTTAAAAACCCCATCCCTGCACCTAACGCTTTCGAAGAAGGTAATATGGCCAATATCTCTTCTACCATCAAAATAGACATTTCTTTCAAACCAGGAATCGAAGAACATATCACCTTGGGCACCCAATGCACTCCGGAAGAAATTGAAGTCTACACCAAACTCTTCAAATAATTTCGCGATATTTTCCCCTGGTCCTACTCAGAAATGCCTAGACTCGATCCCGCCATTGTTGAATATCGACACATGGCCTGACGCCACTCCAACCCGTCAAAAGTTGAGACCCATTCATCCCTCCAGACGTTAAGCCATCAAAGCCGAAATCGATAAGCTCAAGTAGGCTGGTTTTATTTACCCCATCGAAGACACCACTTAGGTGTCCAAACTGGTTCCCGTCCTCAAAAAACAAGGCACCATTCGTGTCTGCACCGACTTTCGGAATCTGAACAAAGCTTGTCCCAAAGACAACTTCCCCACACCATTTATTGACCAAATAATTTATGAGTGTGTGGGGCACAAGGTTCTATCCTTTATGGATGGCTTCTCCAGATACAACCAAATCGTCATCCGTCATGCTGATCAACTTAAAACCACATTCATTAGTCCGTGGGGCACTTTCGCATACCGAGTCATGCAATTTGGCCTTAAAAATGCCGGCGCCACTTTTCAACAAGCCATGTCTTATTGTTTCTATGACTTAGCTCATATTATCCTTGCCTATTTAGACGACCTTACTGCGCGTTCTAAACATCGAGTGCAACACCTCCATGATCTGCGTACCATTTTCTTCCGATGTCGCAAGTATAATATTCACCCTAACCCATTGAAATGTGTCTTCTGCGTTCCCGCCGGTCATCTCCTTAGCTTCATAGTGTCTAAATATGGGATAACTCTCGACCCTTTGAAGGTTCAAGCCATTCTTGAACTTCCTATTCCTAGTACCTTACACCAGCTACAAATTCTCCAAGGTAAAGCTAATTTTCTTCGCCGATTCGTTCCTGACTATGCCACTACTGCACATGGCTTCCTTAAACTTCTTTGATCTAACACCCCATTTGTCTGGGATACCTACGCTCAAGAGTATTTTGATGCCCTCAAGCATGCTCTCACATCCGCTCCCTTGATCCGTCCTCCTGACTTTGACCGGGACTTCATCCTGTACATCTCCGCTTCCACCTATTTGGTTGCTGGTGTCCTTATCCAGGAGGATGATAATGGTATCGAACATGTGATCTATTATGTCAGTAAGAACCTTGCCGATCCGCCTGTGTCCTACTCACATGAAGAAAAATTATCACTAGCTGTCATGTTCTCGGTCCAAAAACTGCATCATTATATCCTCATGCATTCCACCAAGGTCGTGACTAATTCCAACCCCATGGCTTTCCTATTGATTCGACGCATCCTCAGTGGGAAGTACGCTCATTGGGTCGTTATCCTCCAAGAATTCGACCTTGAATTTTTCACCCCAAAAAGTAAGAAAGGTTTAGTCCTCGCTGAACTCATTTCCGATTTACCTACCGGGACGCAAGATACTCCAATTAATGATGCTCTTCCCGATGAACATTTATTCGCCATCACCACCGACAACCCTTGGTACGGTGACATCCTTACTTACTTGCAAACCCAAAAGTTCGCCCTTCATCTTGATCGTGATACTCGACGACGTATCTGATACCAAGCCCCTCGCTTCCTTCTGATCGGTGACGACCTTTATCGACGCGGAGTAGATACTGTCCTTTGTCGCTACCTCACACATGTTGAATCCGAGCAAGTCCTCAATGCCTGTCATAGTGGTGCTTGTGGCAGCCACCTCTCTGGTCTCGCTACCGCCCAAAAAATCATGTGCGCTGGGTATTTTTGGCCTTCTCTCTTCAGCGATTGCATTGAAGTAGTCAAACATTGTTCCAATTGCCAGCATTTGCTCCTAAGGCACAAGCTCCTCCCGCTCCCCTCCATCCCGTCGTCACAGCCGGTCCTTTCTGTAAATGGGCCATTGAATTTATGGAGTGTCGACCTCCATCTGCTGGTAACCACAAATATGTCATCATGGCGGTTGACTATTTCACAAAATGGGCCGAGGCTATGCCAACATTCAACAATACAGTAGCCACCGCAGCCCTCTTTTTCTTTAACCACATCATTTCTCGATTCGGGGTTCCAAAACAATTGGTCTCTGAACATGGCCGACATTTTGAAGATGAGATTTGGCATGAGCTATCCTCACTATCGGGTTTTGAGCACCAATATTCATCGTCCTATTACCCCCAAGGTAATGGCCAAGTCGAAGCGGTCAACAAAATTCTTAAGACCATGCTTCAACGAATGGTAAATAAGCACAAAACCAATTGGAATCTTATGCTCTCCCCTGCTTTGTGGGCTTATTGTACTTCTGTTAAAACCGCCACCGATTTCACTCCTTTCCACCTTGTTTTTGGCGAGGAGGCAGTCTTACCAATCGAGTGTGAAATTCCTTCCCTTCACTTGGTCGTCGAACTTCTCCCTGATACCCAACCTCTAGAACAACGACTCATCATGCTTGAGCGCGCCTCTGAAGACCGTCGTGTTGCATTGCAAACTCTTGAAGCGGCCAAAAAACGCACCAAAGCTCAGTATGACCGAAAAGTACACCCTCATACCTTTCATGAAGGTGAACTTGTTCTAGTATATGACCAGGCCCACGATGCCCTCTGTCATGGGAAGTTTGACTCATTATGGCTAGGTCCTTACATCATCAGTAAAGATCTTGGTAAGGGGGCATACCTTTTAGAGGACTTTGAAGGCCACCCCCTTCCTAATCCTCGCAATGCACTCTATCTTAAGAGATATTACCCTTAGCATTTCCCGTTCGAAATGCATGTTATTTTCTTTTAGATAGCCAGCATCTGTCTATTTTCATGATTCGCTACTTCACCAGGACACATGTTGTCAACGAAGTATTATTTCACCTCTCCTCAAAATCGGATTTTCTCACTTACAACACTTTTCCTTGGGGCACCGCTTTGCCTCCATACTTGTTCTTGTTCGTGTCGATTTCCGTCATGAGATATCATCTTGTACTCATGTTTTTATGGTCCCCTTTGGATCTTCCCCCACTTCATCATCATCATTAATGTTAGTCTTTCAGTCGCTATACTATATTCTCTCGTGCCTTAGTTGAGGATCCCTTATTGCCTCACCTACGGTGGACCTCCTTCTGTCGACATTAGCTCATTCACTCCAGAAGATAGGTCTAGAGGGTGGTGTACCTTGGTTCCAGTTTCTCCACTTGTGCAGTTCCTCGGATCAGGCAACAAAATTTATCACACCCTGTGACTTGATTGTTTCTCCAGCTCCTTTCAACATGATCGAGATTCATGTACTTGATGGTCCAGTGATGTAGCAGCCGCTATTGGTGATTCCCGGGTGTGTGTGAGATGTCTCAACCCTCATGAGGGGGTGGCCCTGTAGGTAGCCCCCCACATGCCTGGATGCCTTCTTCATTTCAGCCTTTGATGCAGCTCCTTATATTTGATGATGTCGGCCTTAGCCGCTTGCAACGCCTTTTCGATGTGCATGTATCAGTCAGATTTTGCGAGTCCTTCCCCGTGTATAGGGGGCATTTCGGTTGTATTTTTATCTTATGTACTCAAATATTAATGTATAAGTCCTGGCTGTTATTCTAGGCACATCATGTATGTGGGATTCATCACTCTATTTTTCTGGCTTGTATTTATGCCAGCATGTACTTTATAGTTCGGTTCCTTGATTACTGGACATACTATTCTTTTGTACTTTGTCTCGGCAGGCATAGGTATGCCTCCCCCGCCGCCTGTAGCACAGGTACCATCTCATAAACTAGAGACTTGTTGCACCTATAAGTCTTGTCTCCTCAAGGTCTAGTCCTTCAGCACGTTAGACTACCTTACATTTCTCTCTCTGACTTCCCTCTTGATGTCTAGTGATTGAGTTCTTACAACATACTTCGGTCATACGATTTGCTCCTAACACTCGTACGTTGGGGGGCAATCTGTTACACCATTTTTTGGTCATCTAACCTATTATCATTAGATGAACCCAAGTACACCATGTAAGACCAATTTTACCCTAAGTAAAATTGCTTTCACTATGTGAAATAACTTAGTAAAATACCTTTATTAAGTTGTTTATGGTCTAAACAGGAAACCCCAAAAGGAAATAATAAACAAATCTATATTTGCTTATATTTCCTGGTCATATTTAACCCAAAACAAGGAAATCAATTAAATAAATCCTTATTTATTTGATTATTTCCTAGGAATAAGTTATTTAATCCTTAGTTAAATAATATTCCTAGTTAAATCTGACCAAATCATTTATAAATAATCAAATAAATCATTATTTATTTAATTATATTTCCACCATTTCCTTAAAAATAATAAATAAATCATTTATTTATTTATTATTTATAAATAAAGGATTTTACCCAAGTCAAAATCCTTTTCCCTCCAACAAATATAATAAAATATTCTAAAAGGTGGTTCTAGAAGTTGGTTAATAATATTTTAGTCATGCACCAAGTTCTAGGCTACCCTAATATTTTGTTATAAATAGAAGGGTTTTTCCATTCATTTGTCACCTTTCATTGCATTAGATCACTCTGGATCTATACTCTTCTTCTGACTTTGAGCCATTATCATTGTCACAATCTTCATCATTTGCTTTGTGAGCTCCCTTTGAGTTCTATGTTTGTCTGGGTTTTCTACACCAACAAGAGAGAGAAATTTTAGATCTGAAATGCTGAGGACTTTCAAGAACCCATCCCATTGAGGAGAATTGGAAACACCTTTCTTGTTTTCCTCTCAGGTGCCCCTTTAATATAAAAAATCTTTCAAATATATTGTTCTTGTCTTATCTATTGGATGCATGGAGCAACATTTCATTTTCACTGCTTAATGTCTTTTATGCTTAGATCTGGATTTGTGCAGCTTTATTTGGATCAACTAACTGCAGATTTAAAGATATTGGCAGCCATAATTGATGTTAGGGCTATTTGTTATGCGTAGCTAAAGTGGTCTTTTTCTGACGAAAGATTCATACTAACAATCACGTAAAACTTGTGATCTTTCATAGACTTCTTCCCTTGTTTGTTTGAGATGTATGGTTTCATTAATTCTTAGAATGTCATTTGTTTCCACCTGTGATTCTTGAATGATCTTCATGACTGGTACACCCAAGGAAGAGGGGAAAGTTCCATCCATTCCATAAAAAATCTGATAAGGTGAAGTTCCAATAGACTTCTTAGTGGTAAGTCTATCAGCCCATAAGGCATAGACTAGCTTTCTGTTCCAAGTCTTTTTGTTATCTTGAAGTAATTTTTTAATGATATTGACTAAGCTTTTGTTTGAAAATTCAGCTAAACCATTACCTTGGGGATAATAAGCAATAGAATGTCCCAAGGTAATATGGTATTTGTGACAGAAAGAAATCATTTTCTTGGATTTGAATGCAGTTGCATTGTCAGTAATAATCTTATGTGGGCATCCAAATCTTGACAAAATATTACTTTCTATAAATGAGATTATAACTGAATCAGTGGCTTGCCTAGTGGGAATAGCTTCTATCCACTTGGTAAAATAATCTGTAGCAATTAAAATCCATTTATGTTGGCCTGAGGATGGAGGGTGGATTTCACCAATGAATTCTAACCCCCATTGTTGAAATGGATTTTCAGTAGATATAGGCTTAAGAGGTAAGGGCAATAGTTTATTTTTCCCTTCAAAAATCTGACATTTGTGACAGGAGGTAACAAATTTCTTGACATCAGAAAATAAAGTTGGCCAGTAAAAACCAGCTCTCAGTATTTTGTCTGTTGTACTCTTCCAGTATAAGTGGCCTTCACAGTCACCTACATGAAATTGCTCGAGAATTTTGTCAGTCTTTGATTTTAATAAACAATTTAGTAAAATCCCACTACTTTCTTTCCAATAAAGTGCATTATTTAATATACAAAACCTCATTGCTTTTTTTTTCATGAATCTGGCTTTGGTTTTAGTTAATCCAGGAGGAGCTTGTAAATTTATGAGTACAAAGATAATATCAGAATACCATGGTGAGTCTAGATAGGCCTCATTGATCAATGGAGTCGCCATCTCATCCTGGTCATCTATTTGTCCAATGAAATTTATGTCTAAAGCATTACAATTAGATTCAGCCATCAATCTGGCCAAACCCTATCCTTTAATGAGCTTCCATATCATACTCAAGGATAGTGGCAATCCACTTTCCTCTCCTACCATCAGATCCTTCTTGTGTTAAAATATCTTTAACTACAACATTGGGGACATATGCAATGATATGGGAATGGAGTATGTAAACTCTGAAATATTTTAGGGCTTTAACCAAGGCTAAAGCTTTATTTTCCATTATATTGTACTTCAGAGGCACATCTCTAAAGGATTTACTAAAAAATGCAATTGGTTGTTCAAAACCTTGATTGTTTTTCTGCAGTAAAACTGCAGCTATGGTATGTTCTGAGGCAAATGAAAAGATTATGAAATCCTTTGTATAATCTGGACTGATTAAGACTAGTGCTTTTGTCAAGGCCTGTTTTATGGATTCAAAAGATTGTTTGGCTTTAACATTCCATTTTATTGCAGAGTCCTTTTTAAGCATATTGTTGAGTTCTTTTATGATTTCAGCCAGGTTAGAGATGAATCTTCTCAGAAAATTGATTTTACCCAAGAATGCTTGAAGTTATTTAATGTTTCTAGGTGGTTGAATGTTCAAAATAGCTTCAATTCTTGCAGGGTCTATCCTAATGCCTTCCTTGGAGATTATGTTTCCTAAAAATTTTCCTTCTTCTAGTCCGAAAAGAGTCTTTTTAGGATTTAAGGATATACCATATTTTCTACACTTGATAAAGACTTGTCTGAGGTGATCTAAGTGTTCATCATTTGTTTTTGAAAAGACAGTAATATCATCAAGATAGATAACTAAAAATTCATGGATTTCCTTGGCAAAGGCAATATCCATGGCCCTCTGAAAGGTAGCTCCTGCATTTTTCAATCCAAAAGGCATTTTCACATACATGAAAGTGTCGCAGGGAGTAATAAAGGCAATTTTAGTTTGATCATCTTTATGAACTAGAATTTGGTTATAACCAGAGAAACCATCTAATAAAGAAATCCTTGAAGAACCTGCAACCCTCTGCAAAATATGGTCCATTTTAGGCAAGGGGTAATTGTCTTTCAAAGACACTTTATTGAGATTTCTAAAGTCTATACATAGTCAAATTTCTCCTGTTTTTTTTCTGGTGGGCACTAAGTTAGAAATCCAATCAGAATACCTGACTAGTGCAATTATTTGTGCATCAAACAGTCTTTTAACCTCTTTTTCGATTAAAGGTAACAAAATTGGATTAATCCTTCTTAATTTTTGTTGAAAAGGTTTTTTATTTTCTTTCAAAGGAATCTTATGTTGAATTATGTCTTTGTTATAAGTTTTTAGATCTTCGTAACCCCATGCAAAAACATCCTGGTATTCTTTCAAAAGTTCTATATATTTAACCTTTTCTTCTAATGGTAAGGATTTTGACAATTTGATCAATTTTGGTTTTTCATTTGTTCCTATGTTACATTCTTCAATATAAGACTTGACTGGTTCCATTTTTGGCCTTTTGGGTACATCATTGGAATCAAACAAGTCTTCCAAGGGAGTCAAAACTCTGGGTAAAATGTTATGTTTTAAATCTATCAAATCTGGTTCATCTTCCATCATTTCCTCTATGTCTATTTTTTCCAAGTCATCTATATCTGATTGAGTAAATACAGTTGGCTTTTTATATTTATGTACATCTACACTATTGATCTCACAGTTAAAATTATCATCTACATTACATTCTAAATCTAAACCATCATCAGTGTCTATCTTACAGTTTTGGAATTCTTCCTTGCTGTTCAAAAAATTGAAAATCTGTTCATCTTCAGAGAAAATCTGCCAGTAATTAACATTGTCGGGAACAATGGGTCTGTATTTTATTTCAGCAGTATATCTATGCGTTGGTTGAAAAGGAAAATTACAGGTGCTAGCAAAAGTTGCTAGAAAATGTGCATGCACAATTTGATTTATGGGAATAATAGCAAACTTAGACTCTAGTAAATCATCAACCAAGTCAATTGTTGCATCTCTATATCTAGCTAATCTAGGATTATGAACATAATATTCACTGTTTATTTGCTTAATGACTAATTCTGAATCACCCATGATCAAAATTATTTTACCTCCTAAATTTCTAATGATTTGGAGGCCTAAGATCAATGCTTCATACTCTACCATGTTGTTGGTGCATTTAAAGGTGAGTCTGAAGGCATGTCCTGAATGACTGGTTTCCATGTTGGTGATCCATACTCCAGCTCCTGCCCCTGTCTTGTTCAATGAGCCATAAAAATCTAAATGCCAAAGGGCTTCATGAAAGATATTGTCATTGTTTGGTTCAGGTTTTCTGTTAATCAATTCAGTTTGGATATCATCATTATCAAAGTTGCATAAAATGAAAGAGTCAAGGTCAGTTGGGGTTGAATAGATGGGATAATTTATGGACCTTTTTGCATTACTGGCCATGTATTTCTTCATAGTTTCTCTGTAAAGTTTTTTGGGTTGTCCAAATACTGTGATAGTAGCAAAACTCATGTCTAGTTGTAGAGATCCCTGCAACTTAGCTCCCCATGAGCGAGAAAGAAGCATACCATACTTAGGTGGGATGTCAGCTACTACAATATCCATGATCATACTTTTACCTGGGTATTGAACTAAATTGACACATAAATCTTTTATTAATCCAGTGCATTTAACTTTAGAGGAATCAAATAAGAACAATTCTTTATATGGCCTAGTTATTTCTAGATTCAGAGTTTCCATAATGGCTTTTGGCATTAAGTTGTGGGAAGCTCCTGAGTCTAACATTGCATTGTGTAATATCTGATCGTGAATTGTGAGACTAATGTAAAAAGAAGGGATTGCTCCATCAGCATGTGTACCATTCACATCAGGACCAAAAATCAATTCGGGTTGATCATCATTTAGATTAATCGAATCCTCACCATCATTCATGTTTAAAGTTTCCTTGATTGTTGATTTATACAAGTCATTCTTTACTAATTATGTTAAAGGAATTGGTATTTTCAACTTGGATATTTCAGCTTGAATGTTGAATGCTAGTTGAGATTTACTAATCTGTAGAAGTTCATCCTTTGTGATTGTTAACTGAGTGGATTTTTCTTGAGTTTCAGCAGTTTTCCCTTTAGCTTGAGTTTTTATTTTATCTTCTGTTTGATTTTCCTGAATTCTACTGTCTTTGATTACTTTTCAGGAACATTTTGAGTGGTAGCAGATGCTTTGTCAAATCTGGAATTTTCAGCAGAATATTTAGGATTTGATGATCTAGAGTTAGCTGGATTATTTTTTGGATCAGTAACTATTGTTTTTGCTGAATTAGTGACCTTTGTAGTATTAGCCTTTTGGGCATATTTGGAGGATTGGGCCACCTCATCAATGATATCAATAATCTTTGGACAATACTGTTTTTTAGGACTGGCTGGGTTTGAATTTTTCTTGTTCTCTCTTGAAATAATTTGCAAAATTTTTGTTTTGGGAGCCTCTACATTCTTTTTGTTTTGATTTTGTTGAGTTGGAGCATTTTTTTTAGTAGAAGGCTCATTTGTTTTCTTGCTCCTAAGGTTATACTGGCTGTTAATTTCATTGATTGTGAAGTCATAACCTTGCTTATAGTCAAAGTATTCACCAGATTCTACTTTGAACTGTTGAAGCTCAAAGAGTTCTTGATCCTCCTGAGTGAGGAAAATTGTATTACTCTCATCTATGCCCATAACTATGTTGATGTCTTCATCATCCTCAACATTGTTTTGAGAACTTTCAGCGTAGTTCTTTTGAAAAGGGGGCCTAATGTTTTGATCTAGGGAAGGTTCTTTACATTTACCATGATTGTTGTTTTTTCTGTAGTTAGGATTTCTGATTTGGGGTTGGTTATCCCATTGCGGTTTTTTCTCAATGTGGTCTAATCTCTCAACTACTCTTTCTAAAGTTTTTGCAATAAGATCAAATTTACCATCTAAGCTTGAATTCTCTTTTTTGATGGTGACTCTCCTTTCAATTCTAAGTCTGGCCTTTTTGGCTAGGACATTGATTTCTACACCAACAGCATCTAGTTGCATCTGTTCTAAAGTTTCATCATTTCTTTCTCTTAATTGATATGCCATGTCTGGATCAAATCCATCAAGAAATTTTAGAAGTACTGAATAGGAGGTAGGTTTAAGATCAACAGGGATGGAATTATAAAAAATGTTATATCTAGTGCAATAATCCTGGACAGACTCATTAGGAGCTCTTTTAACAGCATCAAACTTGGATAAAATTTGCAGGGGATTCTTCTTCTTTTCCCATTTATTTAGGAAAGCTCTATGAAATGCAGTTAAATCTGTTATGCTACCAGCACCTAAATTTCTAAACCATGTTTTAACTTCTCCAGTTAAGATTTGAGGAAACAACCTCATTCAGACATCAGATTCATCTATCTCATAAATTTCACAAAAATCATTCATTCTAGTGATATTTTGTTGTGCAGTAAAAGGTGAAAATTTATCAAACAATGGGATATCCTTTTGGCAATTTTGGGGCATGTCATGGAGGTTTTGGGGTAAAAATAGAGGAGCATATATTGCAGCCATGATTTGAAGTTTTCCTGAACTAGGAGGTATAACAGTGACTATAGGAACAGTGCTGGATATGACAGCTGATGTGCTGAAAGCTGGATTTGAAGAACTTGGAAAAAATGTAGTGCTTATAAAAATGGTGGATGCAATGGGCTGAGTGAATGATGGAAAAACTATCCTGGGCTGTAAAGGCAACTCAGGAATAAATGGTTCTATGGATGAACTTGCAGGGGCTTGAGGGTATGATGAATATATGTCCTAGGCTGCAAAGGCAACTCAGGACTAACAGGTTCTGTGGGTGAACTGACAGTGGAGTCTATAAATAAAGTGGAAGCATACAGAGTTGAATCTGCTGCTGGAAAAACTGTAGTGTTTAATTGAGAAACTGGAGGCTTAAATTGAGACAAAAAATTGGCTAATTTAATAGCCTCATCAATGTCTTTAATTCATGTAACATTAACCCTTTCTACTGGACTTTGAATTTCAGATTTGTCTGATTTTATTGATGCTGAAATAATTTTTTGTTTCTCATTCAAAAAAGAAGTAAAAACAGGATCTATAACAATTTCCTTTAAATCAGTTTCAGATTTATTTCTAAATAATGAATTTTCAAACTTGAAATCAAATTCAATATCGGTTAAACTCACTAATTATTTGGGTAAGGAATTAGCTTTTCTCAAAGGCACTTCAGCTTCTAAACTATCACTTTGTTTTTTCTTTTTATTTTTACCAATATGTTCTGGGTTATCTACTATTATAGCAGGCTTAGGATTTGGGTTAGACCTGGTATAGTAGGTTTTCCTAGAAGCCAGAATGTCTATTTATTAATACCCACAACCTTTAAAGTTAATCTTAAAGTATAAAAGATAGATTTAAAAATATTCCTTCAAGATTAAATTTAAAACTGGAGAGTGGTTAGTTCCCCAGTATGTTATCACCTTATTAATTCTCAGGTTGTGGGGTGAGGATTTATAGTTGAAGAAAACCAGGGGTAACCAAGTACCTACTTTTGAAATTCAGGATCTAGCCTGCCTAAATTCCAGAGAGGAATCTCTCCTCAAGATTTAGCTTGATTTTGTTATAAGATTTTAGGCTAGTTATGATTGGACAATTGGTTTGTTTTGAATGTTTGGTGGGAATAAAAGGTACTTCAAGGTAAACCATAGAGGGATCTACTAGACCATTGGGCTATGGAGTCAATTTCTTGGCAAGCAGAGCTAGGAAATACGGTCAAAAGAGCAAATGTACTAAGGGCAGGATAGAAGACCTTCAAAGGGTTTGGGAAATAGGCTTTTTGATGAAATGGTAAGATCTAAACAAAAGGGAAATGAAGGATCCTTAAGTTACAGAAAAGAAGATGAAAGAAAGAGGTCAAAAGTGACTAAGAGCAGTTAAGGATTCTTAAGTCCAGATATCAGCAGAAAACATATCAATGAATAACTAGTAAAAAACAGGGAGCTTTTGACACTAATCCTGTATAAACTTTCCTAGTCAATCATTTAAGACAGAAAACATGTAAATGTATGTATGGAACTTTAGAAAGATAAATAGTGAACACAGGAAAATACTTGACTTATCTGATCAGCACAAGAATCCTGAGTTATGATGTCTGTTTGACTTAGTTCCAGTCTGCTGCTTTACAAATCGACTCACACAAACTCCCAATGTATTCAACAAAAATGTCTATAGTAGTCTTGACAAATTTTATTCCACTCTAAACACTTCATAAACTGAAGTATTTATACAAAATTATTACAAAATATCTGAGAGACATGTAGGAATATCTCTAGGAGAAAATAAATATTATTACATAAAAAGAGGGACAGCTGCAAAAAAAACTGGCAAGCTATTCTCTTATCAAGAAAAAAAGGGACTAATTGATCTTATCAAAATTGATTTGTTGCTTTGTTGTAGATTCTTGTTGGCACTTGGAAAAATATATTTTTAGAAGATAGCTTGGAAGACAATCTTTCTAATTACACTCTTCAACTTGTGCTTCACTTCTGATACTCTTTTACGCTGTCCATTTATTACTCTACTGCTGTAAAATGAAGAATTACAACAGTAAAAATTTAGTTGACTGTTTTATTCTCGGATACTCTTTGACTCTGCTTATTCACCTGATACACTTTCACTGCAATATTTACCCTTGATAACTGTAAAAATAAAAAACATGACTGCACTTGTTCTACTCTGTTTGCAACCTGTTATATCCAGTCAGTAAATCCCTGCCGCTGCTCTGCACTGGGTAATTTCATACCTTTCAACATCATGTAACTCTCATCAGCATCAGTGTATTTTGCAAAGTTTGGTTTTATAACAAACATGTGTTTGATCTCATTCTGTAAAAAGAACAAATCTTCAAAATATTGTAAAACCACTTTACCAGTTGGAGAACCTTGTGGTAAAGTTTTATTCACCTGTTATTTGGCATGTGCTCTGATCTTTTTGTCATAATCAGTCTGGACCATTAACTTTTCATGGAAACCATGTATATCTGGAAGACCTGCTTGGCTTAGCATTGTGTATTTGGTCATGAATTTTGTGATTGATAAGTTCATGGCTTCACATTTTTCTTCTAAGTTGTTCATGATATTTCTTTTGGTTGGGACTTTCCTGATTTGCAGAATTGTTTCAGTCCTGTCATGAATATTTAATGCCTCCAATTCAACTCTATTCTTGTTGTTCAAGAATCCAATAAGCCTTATAGCTTGTGAAGGTTTATCACCAAGCTCTATTTTATTTTTTTTAATATCTGCCATTGCTGCTTGCAATAAATCTCTTTGCTCATATATATTCTGTATTGAGCGCCACTGTAAATGAATAGCTTGAATTATATTATTCCATAGGTAGTTTTTGATGTATGCTACCTGTTCACTGAAGTTTACTTCTTTCTGTAATCCTTTCACTTGTTCTTCTAAGGCCTTTGCTCTCTATTCATGCCCCTTAGATGTGATTAAGGCATTCTTGTATGAGGATTCGAGATCTTTATTTGCTTTCTTTAAATTATTGATCTCATTATTCTTAAGGGACATTTCTTCCAAATATTTAACTATGTCTATTGTACCTGTTGCTTGTTGTACCTATGTTGTTGATGATTTTGTGGTTTAGGTATCTATAGATTTTACTGACACTGCAGTTGCCAGTACTCTTTTTGGCGCCAAGTGCTCTACCAATGTAGAAGGAACAGTTGTACTGACCATTGGAATGACTGTAGGAATAGGAGAAATATTTGTTTCTTTCAATGTTTCTTTTTCTTTTTTGAGGGTCTCTATCTGATTCTCCATATCTTTGATTTGAGCAATCATTTTCAGTGCTAACTGCATCATCTCATCCTTTCATTTTTGCTATTGTAGGATTTCCTTGGCTTGTGGATGTTCATTCTATGGAAGTTTCAATTGCTTTCTTAAGGCTGAAATGTCTTCATTCTTTTGCTTTATGAGTGCTTGAGCAACCTGAATGTTTGAAGGATCTACTCTAGTCTGTATAACCAAGTCTTCCAAGGACGTGATCTTTAGGTCCTTAGCATGTAAAGAGGCTTTGTCTAGACTCATCTGATCTTGCAAGTTAGACACAGTTTTTTGCAGCATAGTTTTACTCATAGTTTTGGTTACTACTTTAGAATAAAGAATTTCTGTGGTGCTTCTATGAAACTCTATTTGATCCAATTCATGTATTGTATCTGCATCCACTTCTACATCTGTTTTGGTGTAATCTGAAACTGATTTTGGATCTGCAAATGTTGGTTTAAGGAATGACATGATCATCTTATTTGTGGAGTAGTCAAAAGCTTTCAACAACTTGTCTTTATTCCCTTGCTTTTCTTTGAGAAATTGGGAATAAACTTCATTTTTAATCTCCTCATTTTTCTCTTTGATCTATTTGTATTTTTTCTGAATGTCAGAGTCTATTCCCTCTGTTGCTTTGGAAGAGGAGGGAGCTTCTGAATTCACCTGCTTTTCCACCATTTCTCTTTCATGTTCCTATGTTAGCACCTACTCTTTCTGAATTTATGCTAGAGTCTCATTTACAATTATAGTGGTTTCATCATTTTTCTGTTGATGTTTATTGGCTTCTTGATCATCAGTGCAATCTATTTCTATTATCTTTTCTTTCTTAGCAGCAGTCATTTTTTACCTTTTTTTATAAATAATCTTGAATTTATTTTCTACAATGGTCTCTGTTGAATAGCCTTCTTCATTCCTGGTCCTTTTGTTTGAAGCTTCTATCTGCTTAGTGACTGTTATTGCCTATAAATTATCTGTATGTCTCTCCTTCTCTGTATTGGCAGTAAGATCAATCAATGTATTTTCTACCCATTCCATTTGATTTGCAAATTTCTCAATTTTTGGTTTAGACTCATGCATGAATGGTGTTAATTTACATTTGATCCTTATGTTACTTAGAATGCCTTGTGGATCATAGTTCTAATAAAAAATTTCTTAGAACTTTAACTCTGATAATTTCATGGCTATTTCTTTTAAGGCATCCCTATTGTTTACTATGAAGGGACCTATCTGATTCTTCAGCTTAAACTGTGTCTTTTTCTTGGCAGCCATAAAGTTTATAGCATCTACATTTAGGACTTGCCTCAAGTATTCCAAAACAAAAACCCTGATGGTTAGAAATTTGGGGAACTTATAAGGGGCCAGGTTTGCTCCAAATATTCTTAGTTTTGTATGATTTTCATATAGGTACCAGTCACCTACTTTACAGTGTTCAGATAATTGTAGAATTATTTTTATTTCCTCACTGATTCTTGGCTATTATGCTTTGCACAATAAACTCATAGTTGGTCTGAAAAACAAATCAGTGAAATCCTTATAATTGAATTCACTTCCATTTTTTTTTAGCAATGAAGTCCAAAGTACTACTGAGAGAGGATTGCCTTCAACATCCATTTTCCGTAATGCAACTGGAAACTTTTATGCTTGGAAAAATAGAAAGAGGTGAAATAGATATGATGAATATCTAAAGACTCCTTCTTCAGGAAACTTGGTCAACTGATAGTGCATATTGTCAGCAATGAATCTAGCAAAATTAAATATCATTGCAGGAGGTTTCCCTGGGGATAAAGTAGAAAGGAAACCTACAATTGATGCATCAGTGAACTCATCATTAGAATAACCTAGAATGAAGGAAAGCATAGAGATGATTTGTCTGGAAGATTCAGGAAAATTAGAGGTGGAATAGGGTGGATTTACTTTTGGGAAATCAACATGAGTGGGCATGAAGTTTTGAAGAATCATAAACTTCCTAGGGAAATCCAAATCTAAATGCAGTTGAGTCAAAACTTCAATGGATTAAGAGACTATTGTTGGATCATGTTTCAGCTGGAGTACCTCATTAATGGATTCTGCTGTTATAGAAAAAAGAACTTCCCTATCCTTGTTTACAATACATCTCTAGTCAGGGACATAATGTAATTGGCATAATCTAATCAGTTCTTGAGCTGTATGAGTGATTGGGACCACATCCTTAGGAAAATTTGACTCCCATATAGGTATGTCATTTTCAATTTTCTTCACAAATTTCTCACAACACCAGTTATGGACTTCAAGCATATTGAATTCTAACGCTGCATCATTAATCCTATAATCTACATCAATTAGGGAATTTCTTTCTTCAGTAGTAACAGGTGGTTGTAGAGTTCTAACTACTTCAGTTGAATCATCTATCAAAGTAGGAGTAGGCCTATTAATATTTGAAGATTCAGGCTTTGAAAGCTTGGCTGAGGCAGATTTTTGGGCTTTTGGACCTCTAGATTTAAGAGTTATCTGTTTTCCTGTAATTTTGGTGAAACTAAGCAAGATTAAACAGTTTTCTTAGTTAATTTCAAGACAGAGGCTAATTGAGCAGATCTAGGAGAATTTTGGAAAACTACGCAAGGGTTTTGGGATAGAAAACACAGGTTTTCTAGATGTAGAGGATTGAAAAGGGGATTCAATGGCTCTCAGTGTGTTTTTAAAGCTTTTGATGGATGGAAAATGCTTAAAAACTAAGATTTGATGGAAATGGAAAATTCTAAGGAAATTTTGACAGGGTTTGCCCTGTTTTTTCAAGGTTTGGGCATTCTCAGATTAGCAATTTTCTTTTTCTACAGTCAAATTTGTTTAATTTTGCTTTTAAATTTGCAAAATTGAAGGTTTGGAACACTAAGAAATACCTTATGCAGGTGTTGTGGCAGTCGAGAAGGGTTTTAGGTTGTATCAATCTTCAAACTGGTCACTGTGGCTCAGTGGGAAGCATCAAGATTTTCCTAAATACAATATCTGCAGTGAAATTCTGCTTCACGAGGACAAATTGACTAGCAAAGGTAAAAAACGGAGTCTAGGCGTATTTTCTCAATAGGCGAGGAGGAAAATGATACGCAAAATAGTGAAAAACTAAGGTTTAAACCTTCGTTTTTATTAATATGCATATCATTTATTGCAGGTCATAGTCAATGGCAGGAGATGGTTTTGCTTTGAATGCAAAAACCATCGGTGGTTATCGCGTTACTATTAGATGTTAAGTTTTTTTTAACTTTTGGAACGCGATTCAATTGAAATTGGACACGTAGCAATGGGTGGTTTAATGAAACAACTTTTATCACGTGAATTTCATCAAACTTCAATCAATCATTTTCGGCGTGTGATATGAGACCAGCACCGTTAGATTTGATTTCACGATGCGAACGATCAAGATTAGTTTTGGAGTTGCGGGGAAAAGTAAGGTGGGACTGGTCTTTAATATGGGTCGTTGATTTAATAGAAATGATCAACGTTCACGGCTTAACGCGACGGAGAATAGTGGGGCATAAGGTTGGTTCATCGCACCTAGTGTGGACCGTTGGATTAGGAATATAAAGATGATCGAAGGGTGATGGATGAATGTGAGGGCGTTGGGTTTATGTATTGGATAATGAGTTTTCTATATATAAAAGGAGTTTATATATAGGTTTAAAATGTATGGGGGCGGGTTAATACAAGTTTGAACTTTGATTTTTGTATTTTATTTTATTATATAGTTTTAGATTATTTGAAGGTCCAAAACGATAAGGGATCGAGATATTTCATTATGGGTAGTTTTTATGTCAAAGGGATAGTTTCGAGATTTAATTTAAACATGTGATTAATAACTTTGACATAAAAAGCTTATAATAAGGGGTTTTTTGGGATAATTAATAAAAAGGAGTTATATTAATAGGACTAGGACTTTTTATAGGGTGTTAATAAATAAGTTAAGTGTTAATATGACTAGGGGAAAGTGAATACTCAAAACGTACAATTGTAACCAAGAAAAGTGAAGATTTAAAGCCAGGCTTTCATAATGATAATTTTATCGCTTCACCTTAGGATAAAATGTTATTTTGAGGGTTTTATGCTTCATGAGATGTAGGAAGTTAATCAAATGATGTTTTGAGCATCATTAAGTAAAAATGGGATCTTTACTTATGATTTTTCAAGGTAATGAATGCATGAAAGAAAAATGATGTGATTTCTGGGATTAATATAGAAACTTAACACTTTCAACTAGTCAGTCATTGAGCCATGGGTCCGGTCCCAATAGAAGTCAAGGAAATGCCCTGAGCCTCTTTGATTAATAGTCTAGAATGTCAAATAGCTATGGGGAGGGGAAATTAGTTATTGTAGCCTGGTGAAAGATATTTACAATGGATTTCCCGCCTTCTTCTACCTACCCAATCATATCTCCTAACATTTTTTCTTCTATTTTGATCAGGTGCATTTGAGCTAGAAACCTTGCAACATTTTATTCTTTTGAAAGCAGTAAAACTATCTAATTCTAAACTTATTTCATTCAAGAATCCAGATTAAACTGTTGGAGTCTTTTATTCTCTACCTAACTACTAAATTTTCATGATTAAACTGTATGAGAGTTATTCTTTCTCTATCTAAAACAAGTAAAATTGAAACATGTTAAGTCAGGATTAAATTGTTCAACTCATCATGGATTATGGCATTTATTGACACTCTGCCATAATCATTTGCAAAAATTAAAAGTAGTGGCATTTAGACTTGCACATTTTCATGTTTTATTCATCTTTTTTCTTTTGGGGTATATCATTTTTTCTAAGTCCTTTGATTTTTCTTTTAGGACTTTTACCCTCTTTTTGCTTTTATATACATTTTTATTATGTTTTACAAATATGGGAAAACAACTTACAGAATGAAAAATATGTACATATTTACACAATTATCATCAATCAAGTCAAAATTATGAATCCTATATTTATAGGTTGCTAACAAATAGAACGAGTATCAAGAAATAGAAGCACTAGTTCCTAGGATAGGAACAATCCTATGCTCAATGCAAGGTGGCAGAAACTGGTAAGCGATACTCAAAGGAGTGTTCCATCCATGGGTAACAAGGGTGTCAAGTTGCGATAGATAAGTGCTTTTCAATGGCTAATGTTGTACAGAGAGTCAAGGTCAAAATATGGCTTAAATATCGAGTCCAAATGAAGCCGACTAAAGGCCAAGATAAACAAGTAGTCAATATGCAATGCAGTAATGCAACTGAAGAACACCAGGGACCCTCTAGGGTAATAGCCAGAAAAATGATAATAAAGAAGAAGAAGAATGAAGCTTCAACATATAAGTCATGGCGGGACTAAAAAGGACTCTCGAGCCTACATAAAGTGCAGCATGGGCAACAAGTGCTAGCAAGGAACTAACTAGGAAGCCCATGTAAAGGAAGGCTATACCTCCAAGTCATGATTAAATAATCGGCGAGTGAAATGGGTTGAATACTCATGACATGATGGATCAAACCTATGGCAAGTGATCAGAATGGAGGCTAGAATGCAAAATGCAACAAAAAATTGATTACCTAACCTATATGCCAGTGTAGATCACATACTTGCCATGACAGGTCAGCGGTCATGGTTTCGAAAACCAGAAAAAATCTCAAAGTCAACAAAAAGTACCTGAAAATACACCCATCCCAACACTTCCAAGCAACCGGGTTATGCAGCTTAATACAGATGTGAAAATGAAGCATAACGAAATTTTGCAAAAAAAATTCAATTTCTGGGCATAAATACACATTTTACCTCATATTTGGTTCATTGTCACTTTGCTGAATTGGATAAAAGAGCTCAAGAGAAAAAACCTCTTTCCTCAAATCAGGAGCAAACAGCTGTCAAATTTCGCCGGAATAGTCAGGTAAGCCTTAAATTCATCTTTGTGATTAATTTCATCCATTTGTAGATTAAAAATTTTGATTTTTCACCGTAGAAATGATTTGTTTTGATTTATCATTCTGCGCATACGCGAGTTCATGTGGACAAACCCACGTATGATACACGACTGTCCAAAAGGGAAGTCGCGTATGCGCAGACCATAATTGCAAAAAATGAACCTAATGATGAAATTAATGATTTTTTGTAGGATGAATATCTCTTGGAGAGAACGTGAGCACAGTGCCATTGATCAAGAGGTCATGAGAGACCAAAATTCGCTCAATATTCTCCGAAATTGTGGTTTACTCAAATTTTTCAAAATGCCAAATATGAAAAGTAACGTTTGGTTACTTGAAATGCTAGTAAATCATTGGGAACCGGAAGAGGATTGTTTCATGATTGATCAAATACCTATACACATAGAGGTGGAAGATATTTATTTTATCACTGGACTCTCTCGATGGGGAGATCCGGTAGATTTGCATGGAAAGCCTCTGGGAGGGTTTACAGTTGAAGATTACGTCCACGTCTATTGTGTAGAGGGGTCTCAAAAAGTAGGGACTCAGATTGCAATCAAAGATCTATTAGATCTGCACATGAAAATTTTCCTCTTTACCATTGGCAGGGTGGCAGGATCTGCTTCCTTGCACCAGGCATCGAGGACACAGATGAGTATAGCTATGGAATGTTTAGTGCATCTCTTTGATTGGTGTACAGCTCTTCTGACCAACATGAAAAAACAACTAACCTCCATCCGGAAAGTTAAAACGAAGCATTTCGGGTATGGAACCATCTTGATGACATTATTCTTTGAGAAGATTCCTGGCCTTTGACCCAAAGTGATCTCATCTATCACCAGCCCTAGAGACCCAAGAATAGCCCGATGGGCTGATCTGATGAAGAGACTGGGGGGAAGTGAAGTTCCCCAAACGACATGGGATGATGAGTTCTTCCAATGGTGGGAAGAACAGATTATTGCAATGGATGAGTATCCCTATGCTGGGATGGATTTTCATAGTGATCCAGACTTGTTCCTTCCTCTTGGCGTAGCATGGGGTGTTATTGGTAACACTACAATACTTGATTGATTGAATTTTTTTGTTTTTTTTTTTTTTTTTTTGGAATATATGTGAAAAAATAAAAAATAAAACATGTTTTTTATTCGATTCCAAATGACTTACAAAATTATATGACCATGACACAGATATTGGACCATTTCGTCCGAAACCCATGGCACAAACGTCACAGAGGCAAAGCGGATGCTGAAGACCCTGGTAGGACTCTACATGTTGTTCAGAGAAACTTGGAGAGTTTGACTCTCCAAGTGCCTATGTCTGTAGTATAAGACTTACCAGAGGCTATCCAGAGATGGGTAGTCGAGGTACCGTGAGACTGGGTGCGTTTATTTCGTCGTGTGGCTAATGCGATCGTGTTCTATAAGAACATGAATGTTGGACAGGGATCATAGATTTTATTGGATGACTGTATTATATTTTTGAGACTGAACATGATCGGGCATAAGCCCTATTTTCGTAGGACAGATGGGTCAAAATTTTTTTTTAGTCTTTTGTACATTCTGATGATATATACATATATACAACGGTTTATGATGTGAAGAAAACAAATGTGTGAAAATGTATAATGATTTTGATGATTTGATTTAAAGTATTGAATGAATAATATGCCAGTCAATTTCTTGATTAGCCAATGAATCTGCCATGTGATTGTTAGCTCGAGGAATGTGAATAAATGTTATAAATTGAAATGATCTTTTTAATAACCGTACCCTCAAAAACAATCGAAACAAGAAAGGATTTCGGACTCGATATATATTATTAAATTGTGACACTACCAGCTGGGAGTCCAAGAATACTACCAACGAATCAACACCTGAAGATATTGCCTATAAAAGTAGATAAATGACTGCCACGTTATTGGAAGCAGCACCAAAGCAAACCCCTCTTGAAACTAACAGTTGACCAGATGGATAATGAAGTACCTAAGCTGCGGAAGCTAAATTCCGGGTGTGTCTACTAGCACCATCGAAAAAACCATAATGGCTCATAATATCCAATACAACTTGCCAAAGCAAATCAAAAATCATCACCATCACCTCATAGACCGAAAACTCAGATATGTACAAACACAAAAACAAAAATATATACAAAAATCAAGATGCCAGTCCAAGGCCTAGGCATAATACTTTTTCAGATAGAGCCCATTTATGGGCTCCGCCAACTCATTTCCCTCAAAAACAACCAAGGTATAAGCTCCTTTTTTAAGGACCTTTTTAACGATGAAGGGGCCATACCACATAGACTTGAATTTACCTACCCCCAGGGCATCCTTGTCCTGGGCATAAACTAGAACAAGGTCGCCTTCGGAGAAAACCCGAGGTTTGACCGCTTTATCGTACTGAACTTGGACCCGTTTCTTATGTGCTTCGTTCATCATGGCAGCATCTCGACGCTGCTCATCAAGATGTTCCAGATGAAGGAGGCATTCTTCAAGACTCAAAGTGTCAGGAAGAAGTTCTACAGCCAACTTAAGAGAAGGAATCTCACACTCTGATGCAGGAGCATTAGCTCCGAAAAACACCTTGTATTTTAATTAAGCTAGGGGGTTTCATGTTTTGAAGAAATATTAAATTTCATGTAAATATTAATATTATTTTGAGTGATTAATTATATTTTAATTAATTATTTGTGAGAGTTTGTAAATGTTTCCAAACAACTGGAAACATGAGAGAAATTAGTTTTAAGATAATTTAGAATTAATGATGGAGCCTTAGTTGGAATTAGTTTCTAAGTTTTAGGGATAAAAATCTACCTTTTAGGGATGTTGAGAGATTTAGGGATTTGTTGAGATTTTAAAGGGATAGAAATCAATTTAGTACATTTTTAATTTGTATAAATTAGGAGGCCTCAAAGGCAAATGGGAGAGATAGACTTGAATAGTTGGAGAGTGAGAGTGATTGATAGTAGGTTTTGAACAGCCAAGGCTGTAAGCCTCTGGGAAAATTGTAAGGCCCACGACTGTTGAATATCTGGCCAAATAAGAGGTGTAAGTAATTTTGTCTGTTTCAGATTATATATTGGTTGATTGGATTTATATATATTGGTTGTTTCTTGTTAAATTCTGGAATTGGGAATTGAATTGTGCACACTTGATTTGGATGTAGTTACGGATTTAAAGGCAATCGAATGAATTGAATTGTGTGTGGGCTTCATAGTTGATTCGATTAACGGATGCAATTTTGTTAAATAACACAAATACAACGTTGATCAAATACTGAAGGCGTTGCGTGGGTATAAAAATTGTATGAATAGCTACTGTGTTGGGTCTACGGTTCATTGAATAAGGTCGATGTATAAGCTGTTAAAGTCGCATACGGGAGAAAGTGATTCGATATGTTTAAATCAATTCTGTATGAAACTGCCATACAGATTCGTTGACTGTAGAGGGGCGTGAATGATTATTTCTCCAAATACAGTTGAGTCTGATGTCCTCTGCGTGTAAAACTCTGTTTTGGCGGACTGGATTGTTATAAGAATTAATAACAGATCGATTGCATGCGTTTCAGTCTTTATATGGACAAATAAACGATTTCAGATTTTAGTGATTGATATAAGTTGAGTTGAATTAAATGGTTCGATTCATAGGAATCGACATCAGTTCTGAAATCGATGTTAGGTTCAGAAATCGCCTTAGTATGAAGGTTCAATCCAATTGAAATTTGCTATCAAAATTTGTTCCAGGTTTGGACGCAAATGAATTGTAATGATTTGTAAAAAGTGTGTGTTGTAGTTGACTTGGAACCTCAGTCTCTAAGGAAAACGCAGAGACATTAACTCTGGGGTTGTAAACAGAACCATTTTTGACAGATGCAAACTTATGTGCCACAGCAAAGCCCTGCTGACAGCGTTTTAATAAACAGGTATGTTTTATGACAATGGTCTTTTGAAATAGATAAATCTCATGGTTCGATTGTTGAGATCCAGAATCTGAAGGGCGCAGTCTAGAATGAGTAAGATATGATAGTGTTGCATAAGTTATAATGCATGAAAATGATTGCCAGACACAGTCTTAACAAATGGGCGCCTTGGTTTATGGAGATTGTTTGAAAATCCGTATTGTAAAACCATATATGCAGGTTGATGAAATGAAAACTTCGAGCTGTTTGTTGTTTGAGATTTAAACTAAATGTAATGTGTTTAAGGTTAGTGGGCAGACATATGAGAATTAAGCATCGGAGTTTAAAAGTAAGGGCGCACTCTTTAATTGAATCCAGCCATAATATTTTGAGATTGTTTATGGGAATGTCTAAATGTTTGATGAAGAGTTTCAAGATTTGAATTTGGGATTGAATGATATTTATTTGGTATGAAAGTGTTTAAATGAGGATTGGAAATGCAGATTGTAGTTTGAAATGATGTAAACACAGGTGAATGTTGGTGATTAAATGAATGAGGGAATTAAGACATGGGTATGGTTTAAGGAAGCATTCACAATTTTGATGCTTGAGACATATTTACTGTGTTTATGGTTTTATAACTTTAAATGTGAAAGATAGCTTCCGCAGCTGGGAAATGTATGAAATTGCCCTGTCTTGGAATGTTAATTAGGCAGTGAATGCAATGCATTATTAAATGCATAGAACAGATGAAGATTCTGGGGTTTGCAGGCTAGCCCTGCATCACACTCAATGGGAAATATTGATTCCAACCTGTAAGCTAGTTGAAACGGAGTAAAACCAGTTGCAGTCTTGACTGACATCCGGTATGCCTAAAGCGCAGGATACAGCATAATGTGCC
Organism: Pinus albicaulis; assembly: GCA_034641835.2. NCBI lineage: Eukaryota > Viridiplantae > Streptophyta > Pinopsida > Pinales > Pinaceae > Pinus > Pinus albicaulis. Next base: position 1,360,685,390 of record CM076570.1, read on the forward strand.
AATTAGATCTATCTTTATCAATTTTCTATTGAATAATGGTCTTCAAGGATTTGTTCACAGCTTCCACTTGCCCATTGGCCTGAAGATAATAAGGAGAGGAATGCTCTTGCCGGAAACCCAATTTGAGAGCTAACTCAGCCATCATGTTGTTCTAAAAATGACTGCCATGATTAGTGACAATCTCTTTAGGAATACCAAAACGAGCAATAACTTGATTGAAGAGAAAAAGAGCGGTTGTCTCACCGTCATTCCCAAAAGTAGGCATAGCCTCGACCCACTTTGTGAAGTATTCTACTGCTACAATAATGTACTTGTGACCTTTAGCCAAAGGTGGGTTCCAAGTAGTATAATCTATACCCCACTTTGTGAATGGACCACAGTGACAACTGGGAAGAGAAAAGCTGGATGAGCGCACATCTTTCAAGCATACACTTGACACGGATGACACCGTTTGACCGACTCAACACAATCTTTGAAAATCGAAGGCCAAAAGTATCCAACACACAAGATCTTTTGGGCTGTAACAAGCCCAGATAAATGACCACCACAAGCTCCACTATGGCAATCATTCAACACAACTTCAGCTTCTTCGAGAGTTAAGCAATGTCTTAGGATCGAATCGACCCCTCCACGGTATAAAGTATCACCAATGATCAAATCATTTTTAGCTAGGTGACGTAACTTACGACGCTCATCTTTCGAAAAAGTTGAAGGAAACTTCGCAGTCTGAAGATATACAATGAGATCCCCATACCAAGGATCCTCTGAAGAAATGAGAAAAATATGCTCATCCGGAAAGGATTCGTCATAAATTATATCCTCTCCACAGGGATACTCAGAAATTAATTCTGTGAAAACTAATGATTTCTCGAACTTGGCAGACACAAACTCAAGATCAAATTCCTGCAATATCACAATCCATCGATTGTATTTGCCCCCAATCACTCACCTACTGAGAAAAAAATGAAATGGATTGACTGCTGCCAAAACATAAGTTTTTCAAAGAAGAATATAATGTCTGAGCCACTGCACAGCATGGACAGCTGCTAAAGCCAGTTTTTCTATCGGAGAATACCGGAGTTCAGGTCCTACCAAACCTCAAATAATTTATTATATAACATGCTCAGCAAGAGCATCGTCCTCCTGAACCAGAACCATACCGATAGTAGATTCCGCTGTTGCAAGATACAAGAGGAAATACCTTTTATAATTAGGTGGACTCAGGATAGGAGTAGAGGTCAATGCCTTTTTCAAAGCATTGAATGAGCGTTGAGCAAAGTCATCCCACAAAAATGGATCTCCTTTCTTTAATAATCTCATGAATCCTCTTGTAATCTCGACATAATTGATGATAAATCTCCGTAGAAAATTAGCTTTTCCTTGTAGACTTTGAAGTTGACAAATGGATGATGGGGGAGGAAAATGAAGTATTGCCTCAACCTTGAAGGGATCTACCCGAATCCCTTGCGTAGACACAATAAATCCCAACAACCGACTGGATGTGACTATGAAAACGCACTTGTTTGGATTCAACTGGATTTTGTAAAAATGACATCGTTCAAATACTTGACGGATGTGAGAAGGATGATCAATTCTCTTGCAAGAACGAGCAACTAGATCATCCAAGTATGCCTCGATAATATGTTTGATGTCATGGAAGGCATATGACATGGCCCGCTGAAACGTGGCTCCAACATTTTTAAGGCCAAAAGGCATTTTTTTGTAAGAAAAGGTACCCCAAGGACAAATAAAGGCAGTCTTATGCTGATCTTCAGGACGAATAGTAATTTGATTGTATCTGGAAAAACCGTCCATGAAGGAGAAAATTGCATTGCCCACACACTCATCGATGATATAATCTATGAATGATGTGGGGTAATTGTCTTTTGGACATGCTTTATTAATATCTCTGAAATCAATGCAAACGTGAATTTTTCCTTGTTTTTTGTCCACCGGGACTGGATTTGAAACCCATTCAGTTAAAGGAACAGGGAAAATGAATCCCGCCTTGAGCAGCTTCTCTACCTCAGCTTTGATAGCTGCAGCCTTCCTAGGGTTGACCGGATGAAGCTTTTGCCTCATAGGCTTAGCATTCTCGTATAACTCGATCTCATTCTAGACAATAGATGGATCTATACCAGGCATTTCTTCATAAGACCAAGCGAACACATCCTTACACTCTTTAAATAGATCGGTGTAAATTTGAATCTCTTCAAGCAAACATTCAGCTCCAATGAAAACATTCTCGATAACGTTGGGATTCCTGGAGATGTTCACTGGGATAGTCGGAGAAATCACAGCCATGTTCCCTTCAGCAAATACATGTGCTGGGGCTAAAGGATTCAATACTGGGTGAATAGGACCAGAAAACTGAGGACTTGGAAAACTTGACTCAACTTCGTTCAAGTCGGGTAGAAAGTAAGACCGATGATGCAAATCATCCCACGGTCTATCTACACTAGTCATAGCTTCCAGGATAGCCTCTTCAGATGGAAGAGTGGTATCTAGGCAATCCTGGGCGAAAGAAGAACTAAGTGTGCAAGACGAAGCCACATCGCCATCCAGTTCCTCTGGTGAAAGAGAAACGGGAATGGATTTTGCAGAGTCAACAATGGATTTATAAGCAATCTCTGCTGCAGACATCAGAAATTCCATTCCACCCACTTGACCTTCCACTAATGTGGAAGTAGGGGAAGGTAAGGTCCAAGGATCCGAAAAATAATGAGTTCGAAAGAAATCTCTTCGAATAGGAGCCCTGGAGGATGAAATTGCATTTATATGAACAGAAGGAGGTGGAATATTGAAAGTATCCATCAAAGAGGAATACATTCCAACCCTGATATTCTCAACAGGCGGCTTGATATTATCCACCAAAGGGATAGTTGAGTCAGTAGATGCATTATGGTCTACAGGAGAACAATCCAGTTGGTCAACTGTGACATTCCTCCCTTTGTGAGGGAAATAAACAATATGAAACAAGAAGGACCCAATAGCATCCATCTCATAAATCCAGTTTTTCCCCAACAGAAGGTTGTAGTCCAAGCTCGCATCAACTATCTCAACCTCGATATTTATAGTTTTTCCCCCAACACAGATAGATAAAGCTAGGAAAATACCATGCGGCCTGTGAGAATGACCATTAAATGTAGTCAGAAGAGTGGTTGTGGAACAGCGGTAGGAGATCTGATTCCTTTCCAACATGCAAGAGACATCACACACGTGGAAGCGCCCTCATCAACGACTGTTCGAAATATAGTGAATCTTCAATACGACGATCTAATATGGAAAGCCATATGATGTGGGAGTCTCTTTTTAAACTTAGTCATATCAAATGTAATCATAAGAGATTTTTTCGGATCAACAGCCCCAATAGCAGTAAGAAGAACACTTCGCTGAGCCGGACAAGACTAGAGCACCTGAAGAGAAGACATAGCACAAGGACTCTGGGCCAGATCTTCTACAACAGAGTAGTTCTGAGCAGCCTTAGCATTTGGATTAATTTTCATTCGCTTTGTAGATGCTTTCGGCATCCGAGGTATGGGCTCAATAGTTGGCTTCGAAATATGAAGTGGTTCAGTAGTATCATAAGTACTCTTAGCTTTTGAAGACTCTATTGTACCATAATCACGAGATCGCGTAGTGATATCTGTGTGAGCGCTCATCATATATATGTTTGATGGGGTTTCCCCTTCCTGGGTGCCTCCAGAGGAAGACCCAGTACTTTGATTCGTGCCAACAACTAATTTTTGCCCTTGTGGAAAAGGGTTTGTTAACATAGCCTGGGAACTAGAAGATCCCTGTTGAGCTAACAAGCGCTGCGCATCCTGAATTTTAGGACAAAGGTGAGTAAGATGATCTCCAGTACATAACTTGCATGGAAATTTCATTTTATTTTTATCCTTTTGTCCTTCACCAACATGCTCGTTGGATTTATTTGCATCGCCCTTCCCATCTTTGCCCTTTTTTCTATTATTATTTCGTCCTTTCTTCTTCCCCTCGGATTGTTGATTTCCTTTGGGGTTTGAAGTCTAGACAGCATTTATTGACAAAGCTTGGGAAGAGGTGGGCACTGAAGGTATAGCATGACCGGAAGAAGCAGATTGTATGGACAACTGCTGCAATTGGTTAAGCAAGTTAGCTGCACTACTATCGATTGACCCAATAAGTCCATCACCATGAGGACTAGGTTTAGTTTTGGAAAAATCCAATTTGGAGTGAGGAGCATCAAGCAAGATTGTATTGAGCACCCTAGACTGAGAATAAATCAATTCTAATTGTTGGGACCTGAAAATAGCCTGTTCCTTGGAAAATACCCCTGACAAGGATACATCCTTCGAAATATCTAGCTGCAATAATTTCAAAAACCATTCTAGAAGGAATTCGTTCGGAACGTAGGCTTTAATAAGTCGCTTCCTTCTCCACCATTATTGAATATGATCAGAAATGTGAGTTGCCTTGTCCTGCTTAAAATTAGCCAAGAGTTCAGTCTCAGCATCATAACGAACAGGCAACTGAAAGTGATTTAGAAACATGGTAGCCAGATCTTAAAAACTGGAAAAACTACCCCCAGGTAACTCAATATACCACTTAGCTGCATTTCCCGTCAAGGTGCATTGAAATAATCTCAACCTAATTGAATCATCGATCAGGGAGTTTGATGAACACCAAAGATGAAAAGTGGTGATGTGATCTGCCAGATCCTCTCCATTCTTTCCTCCAAATTTTGGAATGTCTGAAGGTAGTTTAGTAGGGACCGGAGGTCACCCTGGAATATAGCGGATTGGATCATTAGTCAATTTCGACAAATCTGGAAAGTTTAACGTTGCCAGAAATGGTAAACGAGGAGGAGCCTGAGAATTCCATCCTTGATAGGATGAATTTCCCACATTCTGAAAATAATACCCTGGATTTGATGAGGCACCAAGTTGCCAAAAGGAGTTCGTATAAAAAAATGGGCCATAGGAAAAACCTTGTGACCCAGCATTCGAAGAAGGCCCCCCCCCCCCAACATAGATTTACTATAAACCGAACCAGTTCCCCCCACTGAAGTAGTAAATGAAGAAGAAACCCCCTGATAAGGGTTCCAAGCATTGGACAAGGGAGAAAAATCCTGATAAGCACTAGATTAAGAGACGGGAACATTCCCTTGGTGACCAGCGTGAAACTGATTCCCTACCCCTACTGTCATAAAGATAGGGTTCCACCCCATGAAAGTAGTAGAACTTTGACCTCCAGACCATCGATTAAAATTCTAAGTCTGGGAAGTAAAAGGAAAATATCCTAAGGAAGGATTCGAGTGAGGAATATGTCCACTTCCAAATGGACCCCTTGAAAATAATTCAATCCGCTATCCATAGAGGAGATGGGTACGGATGCAACTGCAGCAGTAGAAAAGGAAAACGAAGGAATTCCATTAACGGACATTCCAAGACAAAAGGGACCATATTGAGAAGCATGTGCTTGGGTATAACCGGAACCAAACACGGCAGCACTAGAAGCAATCGAAGATATAGCAATAGTGCCTCCTCCCTCACTTTAGGAGGAGTCTGAATACCTGCAGCACTCACAGCCGAAGTTGTGTTCCCAGTCGTGGCCATCGAAAGGTGATAATGTGATGGATAAGGACTCTCAGGTCTCTCAGACTCAGGTCTAATGTACTCAATGATAAACGGAGAATTAGAAGAAAGAGGAGACGGAAGTGATTCAGGAGATTGAGGTACTTCCTCTACTTCTACTTCTGGAAATAAAACTCTCGACGTGGGTGGAGTACTCCTCTCAGCACTGACACCAACACCAAGACCAGCTACAAAATCTTCAAGCCCTAACAGAGGATCTCTCTCCGCTGCGTCAGATAACACCGGTTGATAACCACCTTCTGAATTGCTCCTACGGCTTCTTGAAGAAGGTTCGGCACTCGCGGGAGACAACCCATGAAGTCGTCTCGATCGACGAACCGATCGGTCAGCCACTTTAAAAGATTGATTAGACTCAAAAAAGTATAAAGCTAAGCAAGCTAGGAGCAAAGAGCACTCACTACAAATTCCCTAAGATACATCCAAGAAAATAGCCTTCAAGTATTTCCGCTCCGGGTGATTAGGACTGAACACCAAAATATAGGAAAGCAAAAAATAGGACCTCCCAAAAGTAGTCTGGGGTAATTATGACCCAGATCCACTAGAAAAGGTAACAAAGGCAGTTACACTGACCTCCTAACAACATCCTTTGCTGGTGCAAGTACCCAAGCTTCCCAAGGGCACCCTCCAGAATTACTGTTGAAAGTGATACAAGGTCTGCCTCAGGTACCACGGGTATTCCCCCCCACAGTAACCTGTGTGATACCTAGGATGGGCAACTAAGGACACCAATCCATATCAGCAGCCGGGTAGAACAGTCTTAGGTCAAGATTCAGCAAATCAGAGAGGGGGTATCTCTCTTCTCTACCTTCACTTTCCCTCGCGCTTGACTCTCTGGAGGAGAGCTTTCCCGACCCACCTAATGGTGTTGGATTTCACTCATTAATAAACTTCTATGTTTCAAAATCTAAGCGGCCTTGGAGAGTTAACTCTCCACTCACCTAATCCAAGGCCCTACAACCTAGCTAGTTGATGTATGACACTTAAAACAAAAATTGCTAGTTGTTTTTAATTTATATCACTTATTTTAATTGGCTGTTATTTTATGTCAATGGCATATGGAAGTGAAACCAATGACATTTGTATGACGCAACAAGAAACCAATGAAAACCAAACTATATGCAAATGAACTAATTGCCTTTCGATGACGAGTGATTTCTACACAGGTTCTACGAGACTATATATTTCACTTTTCTTTTCAGATAACCAGACCTCACACACAAAAATTACGAAAAAGACTAAAATGATTATGTGCACCTAGTGCAAATTACTAATGGAATGTAAATTCTAAGATGCAATACCTAAGAAAGCAAACGGAAATCTCTAATGATACCAAGGTTCAATCAGTTTTTGGCAGTTTATCAATCTAACTCCAAATCATAAGCTCAAAAACGCCAAAAATCAGACTTAATATAAAAGAATGAAATCAAAAGAAGACCCCCTTCCAATCAATTCAAGAATAGAAGAATAAAGACTTCAACAAGGCTTTAAAAAGATGAAAAGAAACCAGAAACCAGAACAGAAGTAATGGGAAGCAAAAATGTTTTTTGGCTTTTGAATTTTATGAAGAAAAGAGACTTCAAAAAACTAAGAAACTATCAAATTACGGAGCCGAACCAACTTCGAATCTCAAGAAAAACTTCAACAAGATGCTCTAAGCCAACTGTGCTACTCTCATAGCAGGACTTGTATGAGCAAGAGGAAGGTAAGAAACTCAACAAATCAACTCAGTACAATAGCATAAACTTGCGGCAAACTCAGACTCCAAAGAATCAAAGAAGACTCTTCGAAAATTGCAACAAGACCTAGCCAATGAAATCGAGAAAACCAAACGCAAAAAAGAGGAAAAAATCAAGATGCAAAGCAACTCATAAAGTTAGGAAAGAGCAACTGAGCAAAAGCTCTCTGTCCTGAATAGTCAGAATAGCCAAGAATCTTCAGAAAAAGATCTTGGTGCTCAAGCTAGAATTGCAAGCACAATAAACGAAGATTTCACCAAATGATCCGGTCTTCAGAAAATCAAGAGAGAAATAAGTATAAAACCACTTTAAACACAGTCCAGAGACTTCAAAGATATCACAGGGACAATTCTCTATAGGCAAACAAGACCAAAAAATCTTAAAACCAAAAATTTCAAAATTGACCCAAACATACGCGCTTTAGTAGTTTTACAAATAGCGTGCATACGCGACTGTTGTAAAGGAAACTCGCACATACGCAGGTACCTTTACACAAAATAGCGTATATACGCGACTGTGTAGAAAAGAAACTGCGAATGGAAAGGTAAATAAGAAAAAATAAAAAAGGTCAAGCCTGATCAAGAGACCAGGTCTTCAGTCTAACTGGAAAAAGATTTACTGAACTAGAAAAAATGATTAAAATTGTTGGAAACCTCCAAGACAGATGAAAAAACTCAAAGGGAAATCACAAGAGTGTGATCCCCAGTGGAGTCGCCATTTCTGTTTCGGGAAATAACTCCCTAAAGGTTTTTGGGTCAGCAACCTTCACAGATCAGGGGCATACCATTCAAGAAGGACTCACTTAACCTATCTTTTATACTAAAAACTAGATTTAATCAATTGCAGAACTTACCCAAAATTCATGTGTTTGTTGTAGATCCCACAAGGTTCAAACCCCCAGCAACTCCTTGTGCTTAGTAACCTGGAAATCAAGAAAGAACGAGCACGAAACACTAGTTGTACAGCATATATTGTTCCTAAATGTCATTATAATCCATATATAATATTATATAAGCAATGCTAAATGTTTAACTAACAATATTTACACACATATAGACACGTGAATATTCGGGAACAAGATGGTTCTTCTTTATCATAAATGGCATGTATAAGAATATAAAGTGGAGAGATCACCTAAATCCTTCCACGGCCTTCGGGTGGACCGTCCTCTGGATCCGTCCAGCCCTCACCTCGCTAGGATTCTTCCAAGATGTATGCACACGAGATGTCACATAAGATGATGAACACCTTCAAGGAAACAAGGGTTTCCTGAATATACTTGGGAAGTGCAGGAGGCACGGGAACATCAGACTCGAAATAGAGATCCAACAGAGTATAATATCTATAATTTTTCTCTCTCTCTCTTAGGCCATACACATGAGGGGCTTTTATACTCCCTCAAAGTAGTTTCAGCAATTGGAAACAGTTGGGCCACAGGCTGGGGTGTTTGAATTATGGGAATAACCATCACTCTGCCATGAAAATAAGGAATTTATATATTTTTTAATGACTTAAATGGCATACGCGGAAAAGTATGAACGGACTTGCATATATACGCAGAAAAGTCTAGGCATAACTATGTATGGGAATTTTAACACTGTTTTTTATGAATTTGTTCAAGTCTAGAAGGAAAGGGTGCCTAGGGCCAAAGAGACAATCATTATTCACATGAGGGTGAAAAATGATGCTATAACAGCTGCTGAAAAATATAGGATGTCACCAATGGATCCATTGAGGAGAATGAGTACATCATCGATAAAAAGTAGATGAGTGTGCATCCTTCTGCAATTTTGATGCCCTGTAGGAGTCCCTGATGTTTTTCATCCATGATTAGTCACTCAATGCTTCCATGATGAGGAGGAAGAGAAGTGGGGATAGAGGGCACCCTGTCGGATTCCTCGTTCCAAGTGGAAGAAGGAGGATGCAGATCCATTGATGAGGACACTGAACGATACATTAGTGATGCAGCACATGATCCATTTAATGAAACTGTAGGGGAAACCTATATGGGTGAGTATCATGTGAATGTAGAGCGAGTTGGAGTGATCGAAAGCTTTAGCGAGGTCTAGTTTTAGTATGATGCTCTTGAGATTTTTGCATTTGATGGAGTGAAGGACTTCCTGGGCAGTGCCAATAACTTCATGAATCTGGCGGTGGTGGAGGAAAGCAAAAGGTTCCACCCCCATGTGAGCCAACTGATGGAAATTTTGGGCATGATTTCCATGTTCGTCCTCTAGTGACTAGATAGTATTAATAGCTTTTTGGCCATTTTCAAATTGGTGGAAGAATTTGGAATATTCGTCTCTAGATTTTAGCCAAGTAGCTATGCTCCAAAGGTGCCAGGTTTCCTCTTGTTCCTTGAGAATCCGGGATCTATTAGTAGCAAGCTTAATGAGCATAGTCCAAGTAGCTATCATGGTTAGGCTATCCATCAAGGCATATTCAATCTTGGCAATCTCTGATTCAATTCTGCTAAGTGTTTCCTCATCCTTTTTCCTCCTATCTTGGGCCCATGACTTGCTCAACTTCTTGACAGCTGACATCCTAGCAGTGAAGGTCACTGAAGGTGAGGATCTAGGGTTCGAGGGATGGGAGATCCAATAGTTGGTGACCAAATCAATGTACTCCAGGTGGGAGAGCTAGGTGGCATTGAACTTGAAAGGGATACAGGGCTTCCTGCGGTCAGGAGCAAGTTCCAAGTAGATGGGGGAGTGGTCAGATATTCCCCCAGAGCCAACCCATTATCGGTATAGAAGTCCAGAGCAGGTTAAGAATTCATGAATGAGAAATTGGTCCAATCTATGAGCAACAAAGGCCTCACCAACCCTGTGATTGCTCCAGGTGGGGTGTATCTGAGGCATGGGGATGTCAACCAGGTGATGAGTCTCAATGAGCTAAGCAATATCAGCAGCTAGGAGATCAGGTTGAGCAAGGGGGGCCAGAGATTCAGCAAGACCTAAGGAGAAATTGAAGTCACCTCCAAGAATGATATTGTGAACAGATAGAAGGGATAGATTGAGGAGCCATTTCCAAAAGGGAAGATGAGAGTTTCAGGGTCCATAGATGTTAATCAGACGATATTCGAGCCCAAGGTCGGAGAAGAAAACATTTGCTCCCAAGAATCCTTCCCCACCTCAATGGTTGAGCACCTTAATGGATCGGGGGTTTGTGCCAAGTACAATTCCTCCAGAGCAGCCACGAGCATCCATTTCCTGAAAGTTCCAACCCGGGTAGATGGATCGTAGGGCAGAAATCACATGTTCAGAAGAGTGAAGGGTTTCCTGGAGAAAGATGGTGTCTATCGGTGTGTCTGTCAATAATCTTCACAGGGCCAACCTTTTGGCGGGGCTGGCCAGCCCACGGAAGTTGAAGGAGATGAAAATCATGAGGTAACCTGGGACTGGGTCATCCATGCTTTAAGGACCCTCTCAAGAGTGTTTTGTATACCATCCACTACATCCAGCCCTGCATGAATAATTTCCTTGGATATGTTTGAATGTATGCCCCTGCCATTTTTAGTGCGAATATGATCCTGTTAGAGTCCTATCATTTAGTAGATTGGTAGACCAAATGCACAGGGTAACATCATACCAGTCTTTGGAGTCCTAGGACCTAGATTTCCTGGACTCAGAGAGGGCTCTCTTTATTTTATGCAAAGGATGTGAACTTTTTTGCTTTTAGGGTTTGATTTTAGGCTGGTTGTTAAGTGTAAGGCTTGTTGCTTGTTTTGGTTGGGTAATATGAAACAGGTAGAATAGGTGGAGTGAGAGATCATCAAATCATTGGGCTATGGAGTCTATGAAAGTCATGGATATATCAATAATGAGTCAGAGTGCATCACAGGGCAAATCTAGTGTGGTCAATGGATCTTTTAAGGTTATGTGTGAAGTTAAATGGAAATTAAGTTTGGGAAACAAGGTAGGGAAAAGGGAAGTTAAGAATCCTTTGTCAAATACCCATAAACAAGAAGGTCTATAACACCATTAACATTAGAAAGCAATCAATAGACAGGGAAAACTAGTAACTCTTTGTTTCAACTTAAGCAAATAAGCATTCTAGACAAACATTCCAATCAAATATAGAAGGTGATAAACTCATTTAACTTCTAGTGATTTCACCTTCAAGCTTTAGAAAACATTTAAGATAACAAAATAAATTTAATAAACAAAGAGGGAACTCCTAAACATTATTGATCAAGCTACAAAGAACTTTGAGTCAAACTGATAGGCATGGAAAAAGGGAAAGATCAGAACAAGACCTCCTTGGCTTATTAACCTAACAAGTAATACTTCAAAGAGAGATCCCAAGACAAAGTTTAGATAGCATCAAATAAGTAGGGCTTGCCATAAAACATATTTGGAAACTAGCATATTAATCCATTGATGAAATAAACAAGTTGATCTAGGAGGATCTTGTTCAGAACAGATCACCAGAGTTCCAGTTTGTCCAATGTCCAGTTCCGTCTCCAATCCGCCAGTTCTGTCAGTATCGTCCATGGTTCAGTGTCAGGTTCATGGCATGGTCATCATGTGATTCGAATTTGGGTTAAAATTGGTCAAAAAAAGGTGAAATACCTTACAATGTAAAGTTCTATGGTTAAAATCTAACCTAGATATAAAACCTTAATACCTAAGTCTAAAACCCTATACACATGATCTAAGTCCTAAACATAAAAACCTCATTCTAAAAATAAGTCCTAAAGATAAAGTATTATTCCTAGCGCAAAGGTTCCTAGGTACAAAACCTAAGGAAAATCATAAAAAACCCACTCTCGGACTTTGGAATAAAACAAAAGTTTAAATCTTTGCACAGGTAAATCGCGTGGCCTTTAAACCATGTCGGAGTTGCAAACTGCTAACATGTGAACAATCTATATAACCACAGCGGAGAATTTTAAAAGGTTATGAGATGTGGTTGACATCTGTTGACCGCCAAATGTTAAAACCCGCGACAGATATGCCATATGACATATGTTGCTGGAATCATCTGGGTTAAGACCAAGACCGTCGAAGGAAACAGTAACCGCCGGTGTTAAATCTCGTCCGCCCGCGCTGATCACATGTCGAATATCTCTTCTTCCACTCGGTTAGCAAGCCGCCAGACTAATGATTTTATCCTATGGTTTATATTTGCGTTTTAAAATTTATTTCAGCGCCCAAGGTCTATCACTTAATCCCTAGGTTTTAGCTAAATGAGGGGATTCGATACCATTCACATGATTTGCTCAACTAAGTGCCCATTTTGGCCATCCATAGTTTGAGAGAAATATTATTTAAGCCATGACAAATTAATTCAAAGGGATATAGAGTGTTTTTGAAGTTCAGTTTCAGCAGGACATAGGTAGATTTTTTTGCAGCATTGCTCAGCCATCGGGTGTCAGAATTGAGCACAGAGACAAGCGTCGGAAAGGCGAGAGAGATTACTTTCTGTTTATAGAGTTCATAAGTGCCTGCGAGCACAATCATTCTATTTAATCTCTTTGTAAATAAATTCCTTGAGATCAATCCTAATAAAAACAAACGCCCACTTGAAAGCGAACTCGGAGATGTAGTCTACCAGGGACGAACTCCGTAATCAACTGTTTGCATCTTCTTCTCTCTGTTTATTCCTTTTATTTAATCATTTATTTGCTACTAGTTTATGTCGTATTTCATTAAAGATTACTTCAGTTAACAATCAATATAAAGGACAAACTAATCAAACTGCCTAAGCACTTTATTCAATCACATTCAAATCACAAGCTTAGAGGGTCTAAGGAGCAATCAAAAATTCCTTAAAATGTCCTAGCAGAGGAGAACATCAAGGCAATAGAAGGTAGGAAGGACTAAGGTGCTTCAAACAACATTTCTTAGCCTATACTTTTCTGTTCTACTGCATATATAAGGATGAAACATAATGATAAAAAAGAAAACATGAACAAATTAGAGACACATCACCATTAACCAAGCTCAAGGATCCTGCAAGCAAGCTTCTCCATCATCAATCAAAGCAAGCCATTCACAAGATCCACAACACCTAATTCCTCTTCAACCTCAAAAAACCATGTATTGCCCTCAAAACTCATAAAATGCCAACATTTAAAATGAAGCCCTAATTCTCTATTTAACTCAACAAAGGAGGGAAAAAACCCTAGATAGGGTTAGGAAAATGTCAAAATCACTCATAAATGTCATAAAATTCCCAAGAGACCATGCAAGGCCCAAGGCAAAAAATATCCCATGGAATAAATGCCAAAATAACTTATAGCACCTAATTCTAGAGTGATTTGCCTCAAAAAACACTAAATATGGTTTTACAATAAAAGAGTGTGTTTTGTTGACTTTTGGCCAAAAACACACTACACAGTCCATTTGTGTAGCGCCACCTCAGGCAGAAAATAGGTGTTATTGCAACCAAGTTTTGCACCCCTTCCCGAGGTTGGATATTTCTCTGTGATGGCTCGTTGGAAATCCTAATGAGTCTAATTTCCAGATCTATCTTTTTTTTCTGATCCGGCCCTTGTAACCTGTCAAAAATTTCAAAATCCCAACACTGCTATGTGCGCAGCACCAATCCTGAAAAGGAGGCAGAATGGTGAAAAATTAGGTGTTTTTTTACCTTTTGGGGGTCAAAACTGCTCCAATTGCTCCGAAATTTGATGAGAAAAGTGTGCTAGCCATGAGAAGTCCAAAAATGTAGAGTTTTCCCTCTAAATATGCTCCAGGGAAAATCGTAGCACGAGTGGCGTTGCATTAATAGGCCTCCAAAATCACAAAAAACAAAAAGTTGCCCAAATTCCTTCAAAATTGGTGGAGGTCTTCTTCAAGGGGTTTTAGAGACCTGTTGAGAAGATGATACCAAAAATACAAGGTTTTCATGACTTTTTTCCTCCATTAGGGTTTGGATTTCAATGAGGGCTTTTTTCAGTTTGGCACAAGCAAGTTTGTTTTTCATTGCATAATGCTTGGTCATATTTTTCTGGAGAGCAAGGCCCATTTTTATCTTCTTAAAGTACTTTTGTTCATTCTTCTAATACTGAATGATACGTTGCGCCATTTCAAAATCTCTCTCCCACTCCCTAATTTTTGCATCTTTTCTTTGGAGCAGTAATATAGTGGCCATCTCTTCATCTTCATTATCATTGTCAAGGTCAATGAATTGTGGTTCTTGTTTAGTTTGCCTGCTTCCATTTCCTTTCTTACCCTTTTCCATATTTTCTTTGCCCTTGTCAAGTCTTTGAGCTGATGTAGGTGGCAAGGTCCCTTGCCTTTTGGAGGCAGCAAACACTTGCCTTGGCCCTCTTTGGTATGTGCATGCAAGAGGTGTGATGGTGATTTTGCTGGTCTCTTTGCCATGGTTGTGATCATAATTTAGACTATGAGCCTCTTCCCCTTTTTTACTGTCATCACGAATAGGGTTATCTTCTATGTTTTCTACATTGGCACTATTTTCATTGTCACTAAAGGGATGATTGTTGTCATGGCTGTCATGATAGTTGTCATGGCTGTCATGACAGTTGTCATGAATTTCATGACTATTTTCATCTTTGTTGTCTTGTCCCTCACTGTGTTCCTTATCATCTGCCTCTTTGTCACTATCTTTTACCTCCTCCTCACTGTGATCTGTCTCATTTTCCTCACTGTTGCCTTCAATTTCTGTGTTGTCCTTATTGTCTTCCTCTTTATCCTCTATCTCTTCATCCTCTGTTTTATTATTGATATCCCCTCCATCAATGCTCATTTCATTTTGACTGTCAACATCCTCATTTTCCTCACTATCCTCTTCCATATTGTCATTGTTTTTATCTTTATCATTTCCCTCTTCTTCATCATCATTTCCTTCTTCTTCTTCCTCATCAATTTTTGTCTCTGCATCCTATGTTTTATTGCTGATATCCCCTCCATCAATCCTCATTTCATTTTGACTGTCAACCTCCTCATTTTCCTCACTATCCTCTTCCATATTTTCATTGCTTTTATCTTTATCACTACCATGTTCATTGCCCTCTTCTTCATCATCATTTCCTTCTTCTTCCTCATCAATTTCTGTCTCTGCCTCACTGATTTCATCACCTTCATTGTCAGCACTCTGTTCATCATCTTCACTTCTTTCCTCACTTTGGGTAGACTCATTTGCACCATTACCCTCATTTTCATTACTTTTTCCATGATTACCACTCTAATCCTCTTCATTTGATGCATCAAGAGAAGGAGAAGAAGGGAGGTTGGTGGGGGCACTTGTGTAGATGAGGAGGGAAAGTTTGGTAGATGAGGAAAATGTGGGCTTGTGAAGACTTCGTGTGATATGAATACCTCCCAAGGTATACCCTATTGTTCCAACTGATGTAATACCACCATCTTGATCAAGGAATGGTGAAATACACTTTTCATTTGTTGGGAAGGACTCCTTCTCCGGACAACAGAAGACATTTTGTCTATACTTTTATAGAGGTAGTAGGGAAAGTTGAGCATCTTAACCCTTGTGAAATGCATGAGGAGTCTAAGATGGTAGGAATAAAGCCTAGAGTACCTCCCCTCATAGGTGAAGTACTTCATGATAACTTTCATCAAGGGTGAAAATCTTTGTTTGATGTGTGAGAAGGGAAAAACAGACTTGCAGCCTTATCTGTACCTAGTCTTGATAAATGGTTCATAATAATCCTTGTCCAATTTGGCAATTTTAAACCATTTTTCACCAACAGCAGGGATACCTGTAGCATTAGAGATGGTATCTACTGATAGTTCAAAATCCACCCCTGCAAGATTCACCTGTTTGTTGTGAAGGTTGAGGACAAACAACCTTGTAAGCTCTGGGTGGTGTTGTACTAGTTTGACCTTCTCACAAAATTGAAAACATCCCATATTTTGGAAACATGAGAGGATCATGGGAGATGAGGTGATAGCCATTGTGCTCTGGGGTTCAACTTTGTTCATTTTTCCTCCCTTGTGATTTGGCCTCATAGGCCCTTGACCTCTTTCACTGCTGCTACTATTTTCTGCTCCTGACGTGGTAATAGGAGATGTTGGTTGAAAAACTAGGGTTTGGAGGAGCAAGATGAAGATGGTGGTGAAGTTAACTTCTTGTGAATGAGTGATATGAAGGCTAGGTTTTAGGACTAGTTTCTTTGGAACTTAAGAGGGTTCACCTTGAATCATGAATTGTGACCATACTAATTCACCCTCCCTTAAATGACACTGAAATTGTTCAAGGAGGCTAAAAATAAAGGGGTAAAATGTATTTGAGACCTAGGGTTTGCACACCTAGGGTTTAATTACTTTTATAGCCACCAAATTATGAAAATTTCTTGTGGGTCAAGGAAGATAGGCCACCTACCAGCTTTTTGCTCCTTTGCAGGCCTTTGAATGCAACTTCGGAGGATGATTTTGAGCCTTGGGGCAAGAAATTTTGCTTGTTGGAGGCCCTCTGCATTAGCGCAATGCCCTGCCCGAGCAGTCAGGTCGGCCTATTAGCGCAGCGCTAGCCGTTCAGCAGGGTTGTTGGGTCCCCAAGCATGTCGGGCCTATATTCGCGCAGCACCCCAGATTTGCGCAGCGCCACCCCAAATTAGCGCAGCGCCATGTTAAACTGAAAGGGGAAAATTCTGTTTAGCACAGCGCCAGCCTGGATTAGCGTAGCGCCATGGATTTGTGCATCACCAGTAGCCTTTACCCAAAAATCGACCAAAAAACTATGTTTTTCTTCTGCAAGCCTTCTCTTCTCTTTGTAATGGAAAAATAAGATGGAAAAAGACTAAAAGGGCCTTTTATACCCTTTGAGAAATAAATCAAACTTATAAAATCCACTTTTGATATGTTTGCCTTTTTTCACTTTATAATTTTCACTGATATCCCTTTAGCCTTTTTTGCAGGTGATTTTGAACTTTGTCAAAGTGATTTTTTCTCCTTTGGTGAAAGTGTGCTAAAGAGATGAAGAGGTCCTTTTTTCATCTTTGAAGGTCTGGGCATTGTCCAAACTGTCTCTTCTTGCACTAATAAACTGAAACCATTGTTCTTACCCTTTTTGGCATTCCTGAGTGTAAGTGACCAAAAACATTTTTTTCTTACCTTTTACTGATATTTGACAGTGATGTACCTATTTTGACAAAGACTACAATTTAGGCTTGTTATGTCTCTTCTTGGCCACTTCTGATTTAATGCAAGTGCCATGACACAGTTTTTTGGTCTCCTTTGTCATCTTTGGATTTTGAAAATCTCATTCACTCACTAGCAAGCTCATGCTCAACTTGATTTTCCATTTTGACACTTAACCTGATGATTTCCTTCTTTTGACCTTTTTAGGGCAAGTGACAGTAACTGAAGGTTTGATTTCTCCCATACTGATACCCTTTGTATTCCTTCTCCCTATGGTGCAGTGAAGCACTGTTTCCTTAACAAACCCTAAAATCCACCTTGAATAGCCTTTGAAGGCTTTCTGCTGTCATGATGGAGGTCAATCACCTTTATTTTTCTTGCTTTGCCTACCTTCTCAAACTTTACGTTTTAGGGTTGTTAGAGACAAATAATTAGTGTTTTCTTCTAAGTTATCTATAGCCCTTTCAAGTTCATTCATTTCTGTTCATTTCACCTCACCTTTTCCCTTTTTCATTTATAATTTCTAAAAATCTTGAATGTGTGCTTGGTTGTGTTGTTGTGCCTTTTTCCTGGTGGTCTTTACACTAGTTTCTTGCTTGGCAACATTGTTTTGCCAATCAGTCCTAAAACCCTAATTCTCTTTGAACATATGCCTGCTGCCTCTCCTTTGCTTTGGCTATCCTTAGTGATGACTTAGCCTCTTACCTTACCTCTTTTTCTGTTGATGGCCATCTCAATCATTCCTGCAGAAATGTCTAAGATGGGTAGTTGTCTTTTGCAGAAGTTGTACTTTGACCAAGGAGGCCTTCCTTGAAGGATTTTTTGATCTCTTTGGACAATCATGTGTTGTCCTTCTTCTTATTTGATTGCAGCCTCTTGGCACAGGGAAAAACAAAGATTTAGAACACCAAAAAAATCCTATGACCTATGAAACCCTAGGTGACCTAGTGGGAGGCTCTTTGGACTTGGCCTTTGACTGAAAACTTGGCTTTAGGACCTCAAGTAAAAAAAATAGGGTTTTTGATATTTGATGTATTAAAGATCCAAAATCCAATGTACTTGATTTATCTAAAGATCCTACAAAGATAGTTTTGAGACCATCAATGCTTGATGTATCCGGGAAACACAAGAGTGAGTAGGTAGGTTGGTGATCCTAGGTGTCAAGTGGAGGAATTTAGGCAAGCCAAAACATAGTACTAAAGTCAAGGGTGACAAAATATAGACAAAATGAGTGGTATGAGCCCATGATGGGTCTTCTGGGAGTGGTGAGTTGAGCTTGACATGATAGGATAATGAAATAGTGAAAATTTATCCTAAGGATAATGAAGGTAGTGAGATTTCTAGAACTCACAATATTCATGAATTTTGTTTCTAGAAATCTAGGATAAACATTTAGTCGTCTACAAAGGCAAAAATTACTGATCAATAATAGTGGCTCCACTTGGGGAGGGCATCTCCTTTTTAGGAGGTGTCCAGAACTTCATATCTATGGTTTTATGGAGACCAATGTCTCATCTATTGGACAGATTTTTACTTCTCTTCTTTTTTTGATGCTTCTTTGAAGTTTGTAATCTCAACAATTTGACAACATGATTAGCTCAATTTCACCTCTACCTACCCAATCTACTTGCCTAACATTTTTTCTTCCTTGGGTGCACTTAAACTGGCAAACCCTTGTCAATTTTTATTTTTGAAAGCAAAAACAAACTATATACTTCTACTCTTATTACTTCCAAGAGTTCAGATTATGCTAAGGAACTCTTTTTATTCTCTACCTAGACTAACTGACTGTCAATATTAGGTTGTATGACAGACTTCCTTCTCTAAGCTATTGACATGAAATTGAAACCATGGTTTAAATCAGGATTATACAATCTGACTTACCATGAGTTGTGGCATAATAACAAGCTGCACACAAACATTATTTTTGTACAAACAAAACTAGAAAAACAAGGGTTGTGAATTATCATTTCGTATGCATCCACATTTCTCTCCTTGGTTCAGTTTTGAGCATGTGGAACCAGTATATTTCATTCCTAATCTATCCTTTTTGACAAGTCAAGTTTGAGTGATTTGACAAGCTCTCTTCCACTAACTTATCAACAATAAATTGAGAACATGTTCAGCCATGATTATGCTAGATGACTAAACAAGAATTTTTGGCATAAGTAGTGGCATTTAGGCTTGCACACTTTCAGTAGTACTATTTTTTTGGGTATGGGGCTATACCTCTTTTCAAATTTGCCCTCTTTTTCATTCTTTTTATGTTTTTGGGTTTTTTGTGATTTTCTCATGCAATATTTATGTACAATGAATGAAAAATTTTACACTCATGGTTTTTACAGCAATGGTACTTGAGAATATTGTCCTCAAAAGGATCTCCTAACATTCTTTGTCCATTCAGCTCTTGTAAACAGATATCATAGTTACCTCTATTTGAGGGCATGGTGTAAGGATTTTTCCAAAAAATTTCAAACAGACCATGCTTTCTTTGGTATTTCCTCTTTGAGTCTTGCTTCCGAAAATTGTTTCTGTCAAAGATATTTCTTAGGTGGAAAAGGTGTTCTTTATCAGCTTCAAAACAAATGATGATGTCATCAATGTATATCATAGTGAAGAAGTTGAAAATAGGGGCCATGGCTCTTTGGAAGGTATCTTCAGCACTCCTTAGCCCAGGAATCATTTGGTCAAACATGTAGTTGCTCCAAGGAACTTTGAAAATGGCATTATGTTGATTGATTGGAAGTGGTATCATCTGATGGTAACCTAAAACACTATCATGTAATGACATCTTGTTAGAAACTCCTACCCTTGGAATAGGATGATTTATCTTGGGAAAAGGGTATTTGTATTTCATGGAGGCTTTGCCCAGGTACCTAAAGTCTATACACAGTCTGCATCCTTTGGATTTCTTTGTTAGTGACACAATTTTCCCAAGGGTTTCATGGTCTTTCTTGGAAGGGGGCCTCTTTTGAATAATGTCTATGTCACAAGGCTTTAAGCTTTCATCCCTATATACAAAAGCATCCTAAAATTTCTTGCATAGCCTTATGTATTTCAGTTTTGTGTGTAATGACAGGGTTTTTGATAACTTAATCATTTTGGGTCTTCCTAGATTGCCTACATTATACTCCTTTATATCAGTTCCAGTAGATACTCCTTTAGGGCCCATAGCAACATTTGTGAGAGTCAACAATTTTTCTGAAGGGACAAAACTTTTTGATGATGAGGTGTCTATGTAAGGCAAAAACATAAGACTCTTTTGATCCAGATTCCCAAAGATTTCTGTTATGTAAGAGTTTTTCAAAACTCCTGGATTGGAAAAAGGGAAAAGTTCTATTTTTGAGGTTTGTTCTTCATTTGAGCAACCTGATTCATATTCTAAACTAATTTTTTCTTTTGAGATTTCATTTTCAGTTTGCAGAAAGTCAAGTTTAGTTTTATCTTCGTGTGGTTGTTCAGGGTTGCTATAGTTTTTATTGTTGATTTCTTCATGCAGAGACCGATGTGTCTGTTGTAGTGTGTCTAGATCTGTCTCAACTTTACGTATCTGCTCATTAATATCCTCTTCATTACAAAAGATGAAAGAATCAAGATCTGAATGAATGGAATAAAGAGGAGTGTTGTTAGGTCTCTCCTAACTATTAACCATATATTTCATGTGTGACTCTCGGTATAGTCTCCTTATCTGGTTAAAAACATGGATGGTAGCATAAGACATATCTAGTTGAAGGTTCCCTTGAAGTTTGGCTCCCCAAGATCTGGATAAAAGCATGTCATACTTAGGGGGATATCTACCATTACTATGTCCATGACAAGGCCTTTAGCATGCATTTGTGCCAAATTGACACAAATATCCTTGATTAGGCCCAAACACTTGACTCTACTCGAATCAAATGAGTACATGTCTTTGTAAGGTTAAGTTATTTCTAGGCCTAAACTCTCCATCACAACTTTAGGCATGAGGTTGTGTGAGGCATCGAAGTCTAGCATGGTATTGTGTAATATCTTGTCATGTATGTTTAGGCTGATATAGAAAGGAAGTACAACTCCTTCTTGATACTTTCCCTCGACTTCAGGTCCAAACAACAACTCAGGCTTGTCATCAGTTAAATTCAGAGTGTCAGTATCATTTCCTAAGTTCAATACCTTCAACACTTGGGACCTGTACACTTCTTGAGTTACCAGTTCAGTGAGAGGGATGGTTATCTTGATTTTGGAAATCTCTCCCTCAAAGCTGAAAGGTGGTTGTGTTTTGGGCATATTTACATCAGTTTTATCAGCCATGAAATTTTCTACATTTTTGATTTGTTGATTCTGATTTGGGCTTTAGACAATAAAAAAATTTCAGGGCCACTAGTAGATGTACTAGGGCAGCTTGGGTCACTATTTTGCTGGTTGATTTTTTCTTTGTTTGGATCAGTTTTCTTAACCATAGTGTTGACACTATCTGATATCTTCTTAGGAGTGTTTTCTGGAGCTTTCCTAACAGCAGTGTCTATTTGGTTTTTCTTGGAGGCTTCTTGGTTCTTTTTGCTCCTAAGGTCATATTGCATATGGACTTCCATGATGGCATTTTCAAATCCCAATTGATAGTCTTCAAACTCCTCATAGTTTGTTTCAGTTTGATCAAAGGAAAAAATACCTTGTTCTTCTTCAGTGAGAAAAACATCACCTTCATTGTCAGAACCTATCAAGTTTAAATGGCTTTCTTCAGGTTCTGCAATCTCTCTTTCCTCTTCATCTACATAATTATCTTGGAAGGGTGGCCTAATTTGTTGATCATTGTCTCTTGGCCTATTTTGGGGAGGTTCTCTTCTAAAGTTTGGATTTTTATTTCTGCTTTTGGAATTTTCTTGGTTTTCCCTAGGAGGCATTCTTTCATTTAGGCTTATCCTCTCCATCATTCTCTCCATGGTTCTAACTAGGTTGTCAATCTTGGAATCATGTGAAGAGGTTGAGGGCATGGTTTCATCCTTGTAGGTTACTCTCCTTTCTGATCTCAACCTAGCTCTCTTTTCAATCAGGTTGGGCTATACACTTATAGCTTCCTTTTGCATGTCTTCTAAAGTTAGGGGCTCTCTTTCTCTCAGCTGATAGGCCATGGTTGGGTCAAAGCCTTTCGGAAATTTAGCTAAGGCTAGGCCTATTGGGGGTTTCATGTTGGGTGGGAGTGCATTGTAAACACTGTTGAATCTAGTGTAGTAGTCTTGGACACTTTCCCCTGTATTTCTCTTAAGGTTGCTATATTCTAAGAGGATTTGGAGAGGGTTTTTCTTAATCTCCAACTTTTTTATGAAATTTTGGTAAAGGGTAGGGGGATCATTTATGTTGTTGGGAGTTAAGTTTTTAAACCATTTTTTAGCTTCCCCTCCTAGGCTTTGGGAAAACATCCTCATTTGCATGGTTTCATCTTCCAACTCCATATAGTCAAAGGCATCATTCATTTTGTCTACATGTTGATGGGCAGTGGTAGATTCTACTCCTATGAAATGAGGGATCTTGGACTGATAGTCATTTGGAAAAGGTACTAATGGTTGTGGTAAAACCAAGGGGGGCATACCAAGCTGCCATGATGGGAGCTAATGGTGGATTTATAAGAGGAAGGTTTGTGAGAGGAGGTGGAGGATGTAGTGGAGTGGTTTGCACAGTGCTGGTATGGATGGGTGTGGTGGAAGTACTTGGACCAATGAACTGATTATGAGCAGACTTGGGATGGAAAGAGCTAAAGTGATGGAGAAGTTGAAAGTCAGGAGGAGTGGAGGGAGAGGCTTCTCTACAAGAACTCTGTTGCAAATCTATGGGCTCAAGGTCAGTCTAGTCAATCTCACTATGTGACCTGGTTCTGAATAGGTTCTTTGTATGATGCAAGTCAAAATGAGGATCTTGAAAATTTTTAAGATGTTCAGGGACTAAGATTTGTCTATGAATGGTCCTAACAGTGGTTAAGCTTCCAGTTTTAGAAGTTTGCCACAAAATATTTTCTGGGTCATCAACTATGGTAGGAGGATTTGGGTCCAGATGAGATCTGGTACTGATCCTCTGTGAAGCCAGATTTAAAACTCAAATTTCAAAGAGGCTAAAAGTTTTAGGATTGTTTTCGGAAGGTTGGCCTCTCTTAGTGTTTGGTAAACTCACACAGTGTATAACTAGGCTTATAAACTTCTCAGGGTTGTTTTGATACAATCCCAGGGAGTCTAATGAGAACCAGTGAAGTAATAGGTCTACTGGAGGCTAATGGAGTCGCCAGGTGGATATTTTTTGTTGTTTTAAGGATGTATGTTTATGGTCCACCACCAATAACTGGAAAAAAAAAAAAACCAATCTAGGGATGTTTTGGGGTTTTTTGAGTTCCCTTTTGTAGCCCTAGGGTTTGTAAGAGTGTCCTACTACTTAGTCATCATTTTGCTACGATGGTGAAATAACCATATTCTACTCTTTGGCTGAAAGTTTGAGTTCTCTATGATTTGATAAGGTTTTCTGAAGTCCTAAGGGACACTTAGATTGTCACTGACTTAGAGATCCCATCATGATCACCATTATGTTAGTGATAGTGATGAGGTGGCTACAAATCACATGATACTATTTGACAAGGGCTTCTTAATTCTCTAAGGATGTATAAGCTTGTTATTTACTCAAAAATTACCACCGTGATCACCATTGTGTTAGTAATGGATATGAGGTGGCAATGAATCAATGGATACATAATGTTTCAGCTTGTGACCTACTCATAAAGTCCCATCGTGATAGACATTATGTTAGGGTCCCGTGATTTAGAATATTGGTAGACCAAATGCATAGGGTAACATTAGACCAATATTTGGAGTCCTAGGACCTAGCCTTCCTAGACTCAGAGAGGGCTCTCTCTATTGTATGCAAAGGATGTGAACTTTTTTGCTTTTAGGGTTTGATTTTAGGCTAGTTGTTAAGTGTAGGGTTTATTGTTTGTTTTGGTTGGGTAAGATGAAACAGGTAGAATAGGTGGAGTGAGAGATCATCAAATCATTGGGCTATGGAGTCTATGAAATTCATGGATATCTCAATAATGATTCAGAGTTAATCATAGGGCAAATCTAGTGTGGTCAATGGATCTTTTAAGGTTATGTGTGAAGTGAAATGGACATTAAGTTGGGGAAACAAGGTAGGGCAAAGGGCAGTTAAGAATCCTTTGTCAAATACCCATAAACAAGAAGGTCTAAAACACCATTAACATCAAGAAGCAATCAATAGACAGGGTAAACCAGTAACTCCTTGATTCAACTTAAGAAAATAAGAATTATAGACAAACATTCCAATGAAATATAGAAGGCGAGAAACTCATTTAACTTCTAGTGATTTTACCTTCAAGCTTTAGAAAACATTTATGATAACAAAATAAATTTAATCAACAAAGAGGGAACTCCTAAACATTATTGATAAAGCTACAAATAAATTTGAAACAAAATGATAGGCATGGGCAAAGGGAAAGATCAGAACAAGACCTCCTTGGCTTAACCTAACAAGTAATACTTCAAAGAGAGATCCCAAGACAAAGTTTAGATAGCATCAAATAAGCAGGGATTGCCATAAAACATATTTGGAAACTAGCATATTAATCCATTGATGAAATAAACAAGCTTAGAGGGTCTAAGGAGAAATTAAGAATTCCTTAAAATGTCCTAGCAGAGGAAAACATCAAGGCAATAGAAGGCAGGAAGGACTAAGGTGCTTCAAACAACATTTCTTAGCCTACAATATTTTGTTCTACTACATATAGAAGGATGAAACATAATGATAAACAATAAAACATGAAAAAATTAGAGACACATCACCATTAACCAAGCTCAGGGATCCTGCAAGCAAGCTTCTTCGTCATCAATCAAAGCAAGCGATTCACAAGCTCCACAACACCAAATTGCTCTTCAACCTCAAAAAACCATGTATTGCTCTAAAAAATCATCAAATGCCAACATTTACAATGAAGCCCTCATGCTCTATTTAACTCAGCAAAGGAGGGAAAAAACCCTAGATAGGGTTAGGAAAATGTCAAAATCAGTCATAAATGCCGAAGAGACCATGCAAGGCCCAAGGCACAAAATATCCCATGGAATAAATGCCAAAATAGCTTCTAGCACATAATTCTAGAGTGATTTGCCTCAAAAAACACTAAAATATGATTTTACAATAAATGAGTGTGTTTTTTTTTTACTTTTGGCCAAAAACACACTACATAGTCCATTTGCGCAATGCCACCCCAGGCAGAAAATAGGTACTTTTGCAACCAAGTTTTGGACCCCTTCCTGAGGTTGGATTTTTCTCTGTGATGGCTCGTCAGAAATCTTGATGAGTCTAATTTCCAGATATACCTTTATTTTTTTGATCCAGCCCCTGTAACCTGTCCAAAATTTCAAAATCCCAACACTGCTCTGTGCGCAGTGCCAAGCCTGAAAAGGAGGCAGAATGGTGAAAATGTAGGTGTTTTTTTACCTTTTGGGGGGCCAAAACTACTCCAATTGCTTTGAAATTTGGTGAGCATAGTGCACTAGCCATGAGAAATCCAAATATGTATAGTTTTCCCTCTGAAGATGCTCCAGGGAAAAGCATAGCGCCAGTGGCACTACGCTAATAGGCCTCCGAAATCAAAAAAAAACAAAAAGTTGCCCAAATTCCTTCAAAATTGGTGGAGGTCTTCGTCAAGGGGTTTTTCATGACCTTTTGCCCCCTTTAGGGTTTGGATTTCAATGAAGGCTTTTTTCAGTTTGGCACAAGAAAGTTTTTTTTTCATTGCATAATCCTTGGTCATCTTTTTCTGGAGAGCAAGGCCCCTTTTTATCTTCTTAAAGTACTTTTTTTCATTCTTGTAATACTTAATGATACATTGTGCCATTTCAAAATATTTCAAAATCTCTCTCCCACTCCCTAATTTGTGCATCTTTTCTTTGGAGCAGTAATCTAGTGGCCATCTCTTCATCTTCATTATCACTGTCAAGGTCAATGAATTGGGATTCTTGTTTAGTTTTCCTGCCTCTCTTACCTTTCTTACCCTTTTCCATCTTTTCTTTTCCCTTGTCAAGTCTTTGAGCTGATGTAGGTGGCAAGGTCCCTTGCCTTTTGGAGGCAGCAAACACTTGCCTTGGCCCTCTTCGGTATGTGCATGCAAGAGGTGCGATGGTGATTTTGTTGGCCTCTTTTCCATGGTTGTGATCATCATTTAGACTATGAGCCTCTTCCCCTTTTTTACTGTCATCATGACTAGGGTTATCTTCTTTGTTTTCTACATTGGCACTATTTTCATTGTCACTAAAGGGTTGATTGTTGTCATGACTGTCATGACAGTTGTCATGACTGTCATGACAGTTGTCATGACTGTCATGACAGTCGTCATGACTGTCATGACTATTTTCCTCTTTGTTTTCTTGTCCCTCATTGTCTTCCTTATCATCTTCCTTTTTGTCATTATCTTTTACCTCCTCCTCACTGTGATCTGTCTCTATTAGGGGAGTTTTGAGGTATAAAATGGGCCTCTTAAGGAAATTATAAAATAATAGTGTAAATACTAAATTAATATTATATTACATCATAAAATTTTAGAGCGAAAAAGGAATAAAATAATAAAACTACTTCTTCAACTCGTATTTTCAACTTATCTCCCTAAGTTTTTACTCAAATTTCGAGCGGAAACACTCGTTTGATGCATAATTTAATTCCTCATCCAAGGATTACCCATGTTGCATACTTTTGATGGACCCTTCTACATGAAAAATGAGAAATACATGAAAAACGTGATTGCAATCACATTTTTTCAAGTATTTCTCATTTTTCGTGTAGGAGGGTCCATCAGAAGTATGTAACATGGGTACTCCTTGGATGAGGATTTAAATCTTGCATCCAACAAGTACTCCTGCTCGAAATTTGAGTAAAAACTTAGGGAGATAAGTTGAAAATACGAGTTGAAAAAGTAGTTTTATTATTTTATTATTTTATCATTCTTTTTACTTATTTACTCCAAAAATAGTGAATCACCCCCGATGGTTGACATCATCATATTGACTTCTATTGGTTCTTATAAAGTTTATTTTGTTTGTACATTTTTCTTAGGAGGCCCATTTTAGACCTCAAAATTCCCCTAATGATTTACCTCACTGTTGCCCTCAATTTCTGTGTTGTCCTTATTGTCTTCCTCTTTATCCTCTATCTCTGCATCCTCTGTTTTATTGCTGATATCCCCTCCATCAATGCTCATTTCATTTTGACTGTCAACCTCCTCATTTTCCTCACTATCCTCTTCCATATTTTCACTATTTTTATCTTTATCACTACCATGTTCATTGCCCTCTTCTTCATCATCATTTCCTTCTTCTTCTTCCTCATCAATTTATGTCTCTGCATCCTTTGTTTTATTGTTGATATCCCCTCCATCAATGCTCATTTCATTTTGACTATCAACCTCATCATTTTCCTCACTATGCTTTTCCATATTGTCACTATTTTTATTTTTATCACTGCCATGTTCATTGTCCTCTTCTTCATCATCATTTCCTTCTTCCTCTTCCTCATCAATTTCTGTCTCTGCCTCACTGATTTCATCACCTTCATTGTCAGCACTCTATTCATCATCTTCACTTCTTTCCTCACTTTGGGCAAACTCACTTGCACCATTACCCTCATTGTCATTACTTTGTCCATTATTTCCACTCTCATCCTCTTCATTTGATGCATCAAGAGAAGGGGAAGAAGGGAGGTTTCCTTTAGGTGGGGGCACTTGTGTAGATGAGGAGGGCAAGTTTGGTAGATGAGGAAGATGTGGGCTTGTGAATACTTCATGTTCTATGAATACCTCCCAAGGTATACCCTGTTGTTCCACCTGATGTAATACCACCATCTTGATCAACGAATGGTGAAATACACTTTGCATTTTTTGGGAAGGACTCCTTCTCCGGATAACAGAAGACATTTTGTCTATACTTCTATAGAGGTAGTAGGGAAAGTTGAGCATATTAACCCTTGTGAAATGCATGAGGAGTCTAAGATGGTAGGAATAAAGACTGGAGTACCTCCCCTCACAGGTGAATTACTTCATGATAGCTTTCATCAAGGGTGAAAATCTCTATTTGATGTGTGAGAAGGGAAAAATAGACTTGCAGCCTTGTCTGTACCTAGTCTTGATAAATAGTTCATAATAATCCTTGTCCAATTTGGCCTATTTAAACCATTTTTCACCAACAGCAGGGATACATGTAGCATTAGTGATCGTATCTGCTGATAGTTCAAAATCCACCCCTGCAAGATTCACCTGTTTGTTGTGGAGGTTGAGGACAAACAACTTTGTAATCTCTGGGTGGTGTTGTACTAGTTTGACCTTCTCACAAAATTGAAAACATCACATATTCTGGAAACATGAGAGGATCATGGGACATGAGGTGATAGCCACTGTGCTTTGGGGTTCAACTCTATTCACTTTTCCTCCCTTGTGATTTGGCCTCATAGGCCCTTGACCTCTTTCACTACTGTTACTATTTTCTGCTCCTGACATGGTGATAGGAGATGTTGGTTGACAAACTAGGATTTGGAGGAGCAAGATGAAGATGGTGATGAATTCAACTTCTTGTGAATGAGTGATATGGAGGCTAGGTTTTAGGAATGATTACTTTGGAACTTAAGAGGGTTCACCTTGAATCATGAATTGTGACCTTTCTAATTCACCCTCCCTTAAATGACACTAAACTTGTTCAAGGAGGCTAAAAACAAAGGGGTAAAATGTATTTGAGACCTAGGTTTTTCACACCTAGGGTTTAATTACTTTTTTAGCCACTGAATTATGAAAATTACTTGTGGGTCAAGGAAGAGAGGCCACCTACCAGCTTTTTTCTCCTCTGCAGGACTTTGAATGCAACTTTGGAGGATGATTTTGAGCCTTGGGCCAAGAAATTTTACTTGTTGGAGGCCCTCTGCATTAGCGTAGCACCCTGCCCGAGCAGTCAGTTTGGCCTGTTAGTGCAACGTCGGGCGTTTAGTCGGGTCCCCAGGCATGTCAGGCCTGTATTCGCGCAGCGCCTCGGATTTGCGCAACACCACCCGAGATTAGCACAGCGTCGTGTTAAACTGAACGGGGAAAATATTGATTAGTGCAATGCCAGCCTAGATTAGCGCAACACCATAGATTTACATAGCGCCAGTAGCCTTTGTCCGAAAATCGACCAAAAAACTCTTTTTTTCTTCTACAAGCCTTCTCTTCTCTTTGTAATGGAAAAATAAGATGGAAAAAGACTAAGAGGGCCTTTCATACCCTTTGAGAAATAAATCAAACTTATAAAACCCAATTTTCTATGTTTGCCTTTTGTCACTTTATAATTTTCACTAATATCCCTTTAGCCTTTTTTGCAGGTGATTTTGAACTTTGTCAAAGTGATTTTTTCTCCTTTGGTGAAAGTGTGCTAAAGAGATGAAGAGGTCCTTTTTTCATCTTTGAAGGTCTGGGCACTATCCAAACTGTCTCTTCTTGCACTAATAAACTAAAACCATTATTCTTACCCTTTTGGCATTCCTGAGTGTAAGTGACCAAAAACATGTTTTTGTTACCTTTTACTGATATTTGACAGTGATGTACCTATTTTGAAAAAGACTACAATTTAAGCTTGTTGTGTCTCTTCTTGGCCACTTCTAATTTTATGCAGGTGACATGACACGGTTTTTTGGTCTCCTTTTTCATCTTTGGATTTTGACAATCTCAGTCACTCAACACCAAGATCATGCTCAGCTTGATTTTCCATTTTGACACTTAACTTGATGATTTCCTTCTTTTGACCTTTTGATGGCAAGTGACAGTAACTGAAGGTTTGATTTCTCACATACTAATACCCTTTGTATTCCTTCTCCCTATGGTGCAGTGAATCACTATTGCCTTGACAAACCCTAAAAGGCACCTTGAATAGCTTTTGAAGGCTTTCTGCTATCATGATGGAGGTCCACCTCCTTTATTTTGCTTCCTTTGCCTACCTTCTCAAACTTTAGGTTTTAGGGCTATTAGAGACAAATAATTAGTGTTTTCTTCTAAGTTCTCTATAGCCCTTTCATGTTCATTCATTCATGTTCAGTTCACCTCACCTTTTTCCCTTTTTCATTTATAATTTCTAAAAATCTTCAATGTGTACTTGGTTGTGTTGTTGTGCCTTTGTCCTGGTGGTCTTTGCACTAGTTTCTTGCTTGGAAACATTGTTTTTCCAATCAGTCCTCAAAACCCTGATTCTCTTTGAACATAGGCCTACTGCCTCTCCTTTATTGTGGTTTTCCTTAGTGATGACTTAGCCTGTTACCTTGCCTCTTTTTCTGCTGATGGCCATCTCAATAATTCCTGCAGAAATGTCTAAGATGGGCAGTTGTCTTTTGCAGAATTTGTACTTTGACCAAGGAGGCCTTCCTTGAAGGATTTTCTGATATCTTTGGACAATCATGTGTTGTCATTCTTCTTCTTTGATTGTAGCCTCTTGGCACAGGGAAAAACAAATATTTAGAACACCAAAACAATCCTATGACCTATGAAACCCTAGGTGACCTAGTGGGAGGCTCTTTGGACTTGGCCTTTGAATGAAAACTTAGCTTCGGGACCTCAAGTACAAAAAACAAGGTTTTTGATATTTTGATGTATTGAATATCCAAAATCCAATGTAATTTATTTATCTAAAGAGCCTACAGATATAGTTTTGAGACCATCAATGCTTGATGTATCTGGGAAACACAAGAGTGAGTAGGTAGGTTGGTGATCCTAGGTGTCAAGTGGAGGAATTTAGGCAAGCCAAAACATAGTACTAAGGCCAGGGGTGACAAAATATAGAAAAAATTAGTGGTATGAGCCCATGATGGGTCTTCTGGGAGTGGTGAGCTGAGCTTGACATGATAGGATAATGAAATAGTAAAAAAATTATCCTAAGGAAAATGAAGGTAGTGAGATTTCTATAACTCACAATATTCATGAATTTTGGTTCTAGAAATCTAGGATAAGAATTTAGTCATCTACAAAGGCAAAATTACTGATGACTAACAGGTCTGAAATCCCCAATCCTCCAGTTTCAGTGGAGGGAGGGTGTGTGTGGGATCGAAGAAGGTAGGTGTGGGGACCCTGAGAATCCAATGAGGATTCAAAGGGAGGCTTAGATGGGGGTGAACCAGGCATGGTGAGGGGGAGGTTAGAAATGGAGGGTTGGGGGAGGGAGGTGGGATAAGTAATAGATGGTGAGGGTCAGCCAGTAGATGAGGGGAAAGTATTGCAATGCGCAGATGATGAAACAGTTGTAGATGTGATAAAATGAAAGACAGGGGTAATGGAGTGAGAATTACCTAAAGAAATCCTGACCGTCGTTTCCTGAGCCCTAGTCATTCGAGGGGAAGGGGGACCTGGAAGAGCACAAACGGGCTTGGGCCCTTGAGAAGCTTTCTTGCCTTTGCGACGGTCGGCCGAAATGTTCAGAGGAGGAGGATCGGTCGGTGTCTCCTGTGCTTACGCTTGATCAAGTTTTCCAGCATCGTCTGAGCCTTTGAGAAGGGGGAAATTCTTGTAGAGGTGTCCAACCTCATGACATCTCAAACATCGATAAGGCACACATTCATAGTCCAGGGTTTGGATGCGCAGAAATTTCCTCCACCAAAGAGTGATAGCCTCTTCCAATCCTTCGCAGGTATCTAGGTGAACCAATATCCTGGCCATTGTCATAATGCACAAGGTTAAATATGATTTTTCATGATCCAGATACATACCCAAAGTATTGCCTATATTCCTCATGATATCCTCCAACCAGAAGTGGAGCGGGAGGCCCAACAACCTAACCCAAATCGGCCCAGCTCCAAGTTGTTCTCTCTCTGGATCAAAAAGAGGGCTCCATCATTTGAACATAATCGGAGCCTGTTCGATGTGCCATAGTTTTGAAAGCACCTAAGCAACCTATTATGGGCGAGGGAAATGAAGTGCAAACCATCCCTGAGGGAGAATGACCACCATTGGGAGCTCCTCCATGATAGGGCCCCAGATCTCGTTCATCCAAGTGTGCAATCAATTGAGACTGTATCATCGCCCTCAGACTCGATCCGCAATATCCATGACCTCCCATAAATGGAGCCCTTCACCAAGGTTGAGGTCGAAGCTCCTGTTTCCATTCTTTATGCACTTCATGCACCAATTTCCCCAATGAGCTTATTTTTTTCCCCTCTGGTTGATGTGTGGATCCGCCCCCAGGTCAGAGGCAACAAGGTTTGAATCATCCACATGGGTGACTATAGGAGGAGCGGAGAAACATCCAGAGGATGTGAGACTAGATCTTGGGAAAGTAGCATCAGAGGGGGAAGACGGAGGCGGTGCAGAGACTTCAAGAGGCTCAATATCAGGAGGGCCATGACGGAGCGAAATAGATGTACCTTGGAGGCATTTAGTGAGGAAATGTAGGGTAGCTGGTGTCGGGGGTATAAATGGAAATTTGGAAAGAGAGAACGGTGGGGAGTCGGAGAAGAGGGGAAGGTTGGTGCAAGGAGGGCCAAGAAAGGGATGGGTAGATGGAAGAGGGAAGTAGGGGCCATCAGAAGCCTCCCCAAGAATGTTAAGGGCCAGAGTGGTGCTAGGTGGCAGGGGTTAAGGAGGGGATCCCCAGATCTCAACCCCTTCGAGCGGGTCTGGCGAATAATCGACAATGTCTTCTTCCATAGCTGGCACAGTTTAGTCAAAATTGTCCATGATTGATGTCGTCTTGTCGTCTTCAGACCCGACAGGGGAATCAAAAGCAATTACAGTGTAGTGCGGGCAACCAGTAGGGAGATGCAGTCGCTCGATGGAGTAAACTATGTATAGAACCTAAGAACAGAAAATGCTAATTCACCAATTGTAAAGCTTGACAAGAAAAATAACTCGTAACATTACACTCAGTCCAATTCATTTCATTAGAGGTATGTTGGAACAACTTGAGAAAAGGATAAGTTTAATGCAATGAGGTTCTTCTAAGTAAACAACAACTTACAATATCACAGAGAAAATCTCATCCGTGGTTAGAAATTTGTTGGAACACATTAAGAAAAGATTATCTGCAACATAGTAAGGAACCCTACGCTAAATTAACTTATGACACTAAAATTAACCCATTCTGCAACTCAAAATGTTACTGTCAAGCCTCATTCAAGGGTTAGAGATCTCTTGGAATAGCTTTGGAAAAAGGTTGTTTGTAAAATTATGAGAAACTGCAGAACAGTCAAGACTTCAAAATGATATTACTAATTCTTGTCCATCTAATAATGATGTGTTAGCAGAGATTAAGAACAAGAGCAGTTTGTAAATAATGAAGGCATTTTAATTATAATTTAACAAGACTAAAATGCAATTAATAAAACTTGAAATACAATGAACAGAACTGAGCTACTATGCAATTAACCTCTGAAATACTACAACTGAACTAAAATGCAATTAACTCCTGAAATACTACAGCTCTATCTCATTCAGTGTTAGTGATATTTTGGAACAATTCATAAGAACAAGATTGGCTGCACTATTCGATGTAAGTGAACATAAGACATGAAGTTCAGAAAACTGAGTAAATTAGGAACGAAACAGAGCTAAAGTCACTTATCTAAACAATATGCACAGAGCCTTTCGAGCAGTAGGGGCCCTCTACCACCGAATTGGCACACGAATCTCCTCAAGATTGCTTCAGATCATGCATTAAAGTTGTACTTCTTTCATTAAAGGAAAACGCTTCAAAAACAGAGTATTACAGTCTTGGACAACTTAACAACAAAACATCAACTAACTAACTGTCTCTCGGTTCACCGAGTTATTATTATAAGAAAAATACATAAAT
This sequence comes from Pinus albicaulis, assembly GCA_034641835.2. Lineage (NCBI taxonomy): Eukaryota > Viridiplantae > Streptophyta > Pinopsida > Pinales > Pinaceae > Pinus > Pinus albicaulis. The sequence goes on from CM076570.1 coordinate 1,360,719,643, forward strand.
TTCGTGGAGAAGAAATAGGGATAGGTGTCTTTTCCAATTAAAATCAAATTAGAACTCCTGTTTGAGGCCTCGTACTTTGCTGAAGACATCTATAGAATCCTTGTCGTGATAGAATTCTACTTCTTAGTTTTGGTTTCCTCCACGTGCATAACCACTTGTAGATTTTTGCTCAGACTTTGTAGAGGGCAAGGAATGATGTAGATGAGGTCTGGAATTCAACCATATGTGTTTTTCCTTTAAGTGACACTTGTAACCTATGTGAACATAAGGATAGCTACGAAATATGCGACTAGCTACAGAATGGCTGCATTCTGTAGCCAAGTCTACTCAAAAATCACTACAATAACAAAACCATAAAAGTATAGCAAGTCAGTCATTATATGCATTTTTAAAGTGACTTTAATCAATCCTATTGATCTTTTAAGCCTATAACTGATAAAGGACAAAGGAAATGAAATGAAATTTGGTGAAAGAAAAGGACATCTTTGGGGTTCAACATACCCCCACTGCAAAGCTTTTGCATGTCCTCATGCAATCAATCCATGTATTCTGAAACTTTTTCTAGGACATCTAACTTCCTTTTTCTGCTTTGCTTGGTGTTCAATGGCATCCTAGGCTTCCTTATGACCAATTTGAACCTTAGGTTTTTAAGTGCCCTTCTCAACTTTTTATTTTTCTTCTTCAGCTTCTCACTAGCCTTGTATAATTTTTCCATTTGCAGAGAGAGTTGTGTTCATGTTACTTTTCAGCTTAACTTGTTCCCTTAAAATTTCATTTTCATTTTTTATGTGCCTATTAAGTACTTCCAGTTCATATTTATCACTTCTCAACATTTCAATGGAAGACTCTTGTGGGCTAGGAGTTCTTCCTCTGTTTTCTGAGGCTCTCTTTTCCAATGACTCAACATAATTATAGATTTGTTGTTGTGCTGGGTCTACCTCCGGAGTTCCTCTATCAAGATCCTCTTCGTACTGGTACTCAGGAGATCTATCAGTTGGTGTCTCTTCATCCTCAATATTTATGATTCCCGTTTGCTTAACACATTTTTTCTTCAATATGCCTCTAAGCCTATGGCTTCTTCTTAATTTAGATGGTCCCTCACCTCTCTCCTTGGCATACTTTCTTATTATCTTCTCCTTTTTAAGCTGTTTCTTAATTTCATCCAATTTCTCAGAGATAATCTCCTCATTGTCCTCTTGTATGGATTTACCAGTTTTAATTTCAACAAATTTGGAAATTTTCCCTCTCCTGCTTCTTCTTGCAAGTTTGCCTTCAGATGGAGTTTCCTTAGGTTCTTCAAAGTGATTCCTTAAGAGGAACTCATCCCAATTGTCTCCCACCTTTCTCAAATGATGCTCAATTAGGATTTTAACTAGGCCATGGTGATACAAGGTGGTTTCTAAGAATTGAACCCTTTTTTGTACATTAGAAGCCATCCTCTTTAGGCTATGGAGTAAGAAAAAAGGTAAATTGATTTCTTCATCTAAGAAATGCATCATAAGTCGAATATGATAAACATATAGGGTGCCAAACCTTCCTTCACAAGTTATAAACTTTTGTAGAATTAACAACATATTTCGCCACTTATTCTTTAAGGCCGAACTAGGAATGCCTTTCTTCAAAACTGAGATATCCATACCTAGTGTTTTGAGCATCTGCCTCTTGAGATTGCAACAAGATGAGGAGCTTAGTGGAAAGAAGTCACCTTCACTAAGTGGGCCCGCAGGCTATTTTTGGCGCAAAGTCTATTTTTAGACATATGGATCATGTTCTATGAGTTGCAGGATGCTATTTGTGGATGGTTGGTCGAGTCGGGAAAAATAGATGGACTTCTATTTTTAGACATACTGGGCGGAATCTATTTTTAGATTGCCAGTCTAAAAATAGATATGTCGAATATTATTAGCTCTTAATAATATTTGGACTCTAAACATTATCTTATCCTCTTGGAGCACTTCAGTTCGAGTCACGGATGTGGCACATGCAGCTGACAGAAGGAATTATGCTATTCTTAGGGTTTAGTGGAGCTATTGCATGGTTGACTTCAGTTAGAACTCATGTGACAGAGTTTGGTGGAGTTGATGAGACAGTTAATGGAGTTGTGTTCAGTTTAACTTAGTTGAGCTAGTTGTATCTAGTCTAACTGATTGATACAATTAGTGAGAGTGGTGTGAATTAATTATTAATTAATTCACTAATTATTAACTCATAAATCAACTAATGAATACATCAGTTAACTGCAATGCATGGACAGTTTCAGTGGAGACCAGTGGAGAGGTTAGGTGAAAGAGCAGTGTGACTATCAGTTGTGACTATACTGGTGCATGAGATGTGCACACACATTGATGGAGATGCCAATGAGGTTTCGCAGTACATACTGGTGGGATTCGAACCTGGATCTCATGCTTATCCATATTGGATTGCGCAGTAGAGGCGGGCTAACAGGTGGAGCAGATTGGAGGATGTGTTTTGTATGATCTGAGCTTGTGTAGTGTGTAACAATTGGAGATTGTACTGAGAGCTTGTGAGGATTTTGTACAATGATTGTTACATGATATCTATCATTATAATATATAGATAGTTGGGGGTTTTCAGCTTTAAGCTTTCCCATAAATACTGTGTTTATATGTGTGATTGTTTATGGTTTTAATGTGCACATGCGATTGTTTTTAATTCCGCAAATTGATGATTAATAGTAGAAGAGGTTATGTATTATGCATGAAGCTCAAATAGTGTGTGATAAGGATAATCTCGGTGAATAAGTTATCTATTATTCAAATTTCTACATGGTATTAGAGCAGTATTGATCATTGGAGCAACTGCAGAACATTGAAGCAGTTGAGTTTTGTGCTGGTGGAATTCGAATTTGCAGCAGTGTTTTCTTGGTGTCGAAGTTGAGATGTCTTTCAACAGATTGCGATTGGAGTATGCCCTTGAGGGAAGCTCGAATTATATTGCATGGAAGGACAGGATGGAGGCGATGTTAGATGACAATGGGTTGAAGGAGTTCATAGATGCTGAAGTCCCAAAGCCTACTTCTAGCGATGCTGCCGTAATTGAGGCTTGGCAAAAGAAGACAGCAAAGTGTCGAAGGATTCTATTGGAGGGTGTGAAGGATCACATAGTGTCCAGCCTGCATGGTAAGGCTTCTCCATTCCTAATGTGGAAAGCCTTGACAGATTTATTCCAAAGCAAGAACGACCAGAGGAAGTTGGTGCTCAAAGATAAACTCAGAAACATAAAGATGGAGAAAGGTGACAATATGCCCAAGTACCTCACGAAGTTCACCCAATGAAGGGATGAGCTAGGAAGTGTTGGGGTGACTGTAGATGATGAGGACTTGGTGAGCTTGGCTCTCCTTGGGCTTTCGAAGAGTTGGCATTCCTATCAGGACTCTGTCAATGGTCGGGAGAAATTGCCAGGATGGGAGCGACTTTGGTCGGATCTTGTGCAAGAGGAGATAAGGCGGAGTACCAGGGATGGATTGTCATCAAAGAACTCTGACGAAGAGAATTTGACTTTGGCTGCCAAAGCAAAGAAGGGGAAGAGCGAGAAAGCTTCTCATTCTGGTGCGAAAGGCAAGAAGCAGGACATGTCCAAGGTGAAGTGCTTTCACTGTCACCAACACGGACATTATGCCACAAATTGTCCGCAGAAGAAGAAAAATAAGCATGCTGCTGGATCTACAGCTGGAGAGGCCTTAGCCTTGCAGTTTGAGCTGGATTTTTAGCTGATCGCATGCTTGGTCTCAAGTGTGGCGGGATCAATGTGGTTTTTGGACAATGGTGCGTCTTTTCACATGACAGGAGATCGAGATTTGTTTACTGATCTGGATGAGAAAGATCTTGGAGTGCACATCGAGATGGGCGATGATGGTAGATATAGTGCGACCGGTATTGGTACCATTTCCTTTGAGAGGAAGTCTGGTAAACCCTTCAAATTGAAGGAAGCGATGCATGTTCCAGAATTGAAGAAGAATATTATCTCTATGGCGATGTTAGAAGACAAGGGATATGATGTTTTTTTTAGCGAGGGAAAGGCTTTCCTGCGCAGTAAGGAAACTGGTGAGACCTGGAGGATAGGGGTTCGAGTTAAGAACCTTATCAATTTTAGGTAGATGGTAGACGTAATGGCGGGCAAGGCGAAGGAGTGGTGGAGGTTGGGATGATGGCGAGCTGTGGCACCGGAGATTGGGCCACCTTCACCATGAAGCTTTGAAGATACTGCAGCAGATTTCTACTGGGCTTCCTAAGGGCACTCTTGCGCAGTCAGATCAGTGCAAGGGGTGTACCTTGGAAAAATTTGTGAAAGCCACCTTTCATGAGAAGGATAGTCGCGCCACGATGATCCTTGAGAGAATTCACACAGACGTGTGTGGACCTTTCTCAGTAGCTTCGATAGCAAAGCACAGGTACTATGTGATCTTTGTTGATGATTTTTCTCGGAAGTGCTGGATCTTCTTCATGCAGAAGAAGAGCGAGACATACTCAAAGTTCTGTGATTGTTTATGGTTTTAATGTGCACATGCGATTGTTTTTAATTCCGCAAATTGATGATAAATAGTAGAAGAGGTTATGTATTATGCATGAACCTCAAACAGTGTGTGATCAGGATAATCTCAGTGAATAAGTTATCTATTATTCAAATTTCTACACTGCCTCCATGCCTCATTGTGAAATTCCTTTTTTTTGAACCATCGTTCACCTTGCCTTGGTAATTTTGTTGCTTCTGCAATGAAGGATTCTGTGATAGTGAACTTGACATCACCTATTTCAACTTCTGATCCGTTGAATGATCGGGCAAATGTCTTGGTCACCTCCTTATGAAAACCATTGAACTTTTCCAAAAACTGTAACCACCCAACTTGTTGTAGCATCTCTCTAATCTGTGGGTAACCCTCTAGGTACTTGGTTCCGACTGGTTCAGACCTTACAATGAGACCCATGGCTTCTTTTCTCAATCTTCAATTTACTGCTCCATTACTGCTCTTCTATTCGCGGTAAAAATGGTTGTAGAGAGTTGTTTTTACCCCAAAGATGACTTCTCTGTTTCTGCAGACCAGAATTGGCTAGGAATTGGCTACGGAAAAATGACATGAAGTGGTTATGGAATGAGTGAAATACGGTGAGGTTGAATTTACATGGATGAATGAGTTTGAGAGCTGTCATGGAGTGAAATATCGCGGAAAAATCTCGTGAGAATTTCAAAATCATCACTAAATACTTCGGGTTAGTGACGTGACCTAATAGGTCACTTCAAGTGCTAACTGTTAAGTTTTAATAAATGATGATTTGATATGGCGGAATGGAAGGGATTTGTCCAAGGATTTTATGATAGGCTTAATAGGCTTGATCAATATGAATAATCAAAATAACTTTATGAAACATACATGACTTAACAAAACTATAACTTTCATAATCTGTTATCATAATAATTTCACAACTTTGCCTTAGCCTTTCTTTTGATTTTTGTGGTTTTTTTTCAATATGCTTTGTCTTCCTTTGAAAATCATTGATCCTTTAGTCTTCATAATCCATTTTATTTTGCTTGTTGACATAGGTGTGCAGGATCAATTTTCTGTTGAACAAGTGGTTGATGGATAGTTGCCTGTAGGATATCTGGCTGCAGAATGTCTGGCTGCAGAATATCAAGCTGCAGAATATTCCTATGAAAGCTTTGAGACATGGAATGAAATAATTTGAAACATGGATGGAATGCTGTATGAAATAAAATGGATCATGAAATATGGTGGAATGAAGCATGAGTGAAGTGAAATGTGATGGAATGAAATGGATCATAAATGTGAAGTGGAATGAAATATGAAAAGTGGCCTGCAACTTATAATTTGTAATACTCAATTGCAGAAAGAGATCAATTTTGAAAATCTGAAATGAAAATGAAATGGACCATGAAATGGAGTGAATGAAGTATGGGTAAATGGAGTGAATGAAATATGAATGAATGGAGTGAATGAAATATGAATGAAGTGAGATATGTAAAGTGGGCCTGCATTTATGATTGTATGATAGCTGCTTGCAGGAAAAGAGAAAATTTGAAAAGCTAAAGTGTCAGAAGAATTGTGATTTTCACTTTATCTTTTATGTATAAACATGCTAATCAATGATTAGTTTTCATGTTTATACTTTATTTTTATTTTTATTTATTTTTTATTTTTTTTTCATTATGCATTTGATTTCAGAAAATACAATTAAGTTGATGAAGAAGAAATATTCTTCTTCATTAACTTCACATCACTGTTCTCTTGGAATCTCTTGACAAATTCTTCTCTTGAAAGTGGCTTATGATACAGTTTCAATCTATGACCATTTACAAGAAAAGTGACCACTTCTTCATCTATTGTCCTAATTTTAATTGCTCCATTGTCAAAAAATTTCACAATTTCATATGGCCCAAGCCAATGTGTTTGGAATTTACCTTGAAAATCTTTGAACTTTGAATCAAACAAGAGGGCCCAGTCACCTTCTTGGAATTTCTTTTCCTTAATGTACTTATCATGCCATTTAGTCCTTTGTTGTTGGACTATATTTGTTCTTTGGACTGCATCCTGTCTGATCTCATCCAATTCATTAATCTTCTCCAATCTATGCTTTTGTGCTTCTGTTAGATCAATTCCTAGCTGGATTGCCATTTTAAAAGTTTGAATCTGAAACTCTATGGGAAACAAGACTTGTTTTTCATAAACAAGTTCATAAGGAGTATGACCTGTTGTGCTTCTCCATGTAGTTCTATAGGCCCACAAGGCTTCAGGAAGCCTGTCTGCCCAATATCTTCTATGTAAATGAACAGTCTTTGTTAGGATCCCTTCAATGACCTTATTAGTAGATTCCACTTGACCATTTTCTTGTGGATGATAGGGAGTATATTTTTTGTGTCTGATTTTGTACCTCTCCACCATTTTCTCCACTAGCTTTGATTTAAATTGAGCTCCTTGATCTGTAACAATTTCTCTTGGGACACCAAAACGAGTAAAAATATCCTCAAAAAGAAAATTAACTACAGATGCTTCAGTAGCAGAAAGTAATGGCTTGGCCTCTACCCATTTGGTAACATAATCAGTGCAAACTAATATATATTTCTTTTGTCTTGATGGAGGACTAATAAGTCCTACAAAATCTAAAGCCTATTTCTCAAAACCTGAGGCTGTAATGGCATCTCACCTGAAGGAGAAGGTTTCCCTACCCTTTGGCAACTGTCACACCTTTTGACATACTCTTTAGCATCTTTAAAAAGAGATGGCCAATAGTATCCTAAATGAAAGACCTTATAAGATGTCCTTTAATCAGCAAAGTGTCTGCCACAAGGTTCATCATGATATGCCTTGAGAATCTTAGGCATCTCATCTTCTCGAACACATCTCCTAATGATAAAGTCTGGACCTGTTTTGTATAACTCATTAGCAACACATGAATATTTTGCACTATCATAAATTATCTTTCTTTTGTCTCTTGCATTCATTATTGAAGGAAATTTCCCTGAAACTAAATAATTAGCAATGTCAGCAAACCAAGGAGTTTGAGTAGAAATTGCAAAAAGATATTCATCAGGGAATTGATCTTCAACTGGAGTATTGTCTTTAATGTTTTGGAGTCTAGATAAGAAATCAGCTACTGTATTTTGTTTCCCAGGCCTATCTAGAATGGTAATGTTGAATTCCTGTAAAAGCAATAACCATCTTATGACTCTGCCATTAGTAATTGATTTTTTCATTAGATATTTAATTGCAGAGTGATCTGTGTGAACAAAAGTTTCATAGCCTGTTATATAGTGTCTAAATTTATTTATGGCATGAACAACCGCTAAGAACTATTTTTCAGTTACAGTATAATTTAACTCTGAAGGAGTCAAATTTTTACTTGTATAGTAGATGGCATAAGGAATCAGGTCTTTTTGTCCCAATATTGCTCCTAAAGTTGTATCTAAGGCATCTGTTGAAATATGAAAAGGTAATTTCCAGTTAGGTCCCCTTAAAATAGGTGCTTCGGAGATTTTTGTTTTCAGGGTCTCAAAGGCTAACTGGCAATCAGGATTCCACTTGAATTCACAGTCCTTGGTAAGTAATTTGAAAAGTGGAGATGCTATCTTGGTGAAGTTTTCTATAAACCTTCGATAATATCCTGTAAATCCTAGAAAACTCCTAACATATTTTTGACAACTTGAAACAGATAAGTTAGAGATGACTTCAACTTTTGACTCATCAACTCTAATCCCATCCCCTGAAATATGATGCCCCAAAACAATTCCTTCAGTAAACATCATAAAACACTTCTCATGACTTAGTGAAAGATTTGCTTCTTTACATCTCTTTAAAAAAAATTCCAAATTTGCTAAGGCTTCTTCAAATTTGTTTCCATAGACTGTGAAATCATCCATATATACCTCTACACAATCATGTATTAGATTTGAAAATATTCCTAGTACTGCCCTTTGAAATGTTGCAGGTGCATTGCATAGTCCAAATGAAAATACTCGGTAAGCATAGGTACCCCAAGGACAGGTAAATGTGGTCTTGTCTTGATCTTCAAGTGCTACTTGAATTTGGTTATAACCACTAAACCCATTTAAAAATGAGAAGTACTTTTTGCCAGCTAATGTATCTAACACCTGATCTATGAAAGGTAGGGGAAAATGATCTTTAAGAGTAGCTTTGTTTAATTCCCAGTAGTCAATACATACCCTCCATTTACCATTTTTCTTTGGCACAATTACCAAAGGAGAAACCCACTGACTATCTGAGATGGGATAGATAAAGTTGACATTTAACAATTTCTTCAATTCTTCTTTAACAATCTCCCTAAGATTTGAATTCATCCATCTCTGAGGCTATCTGATTGGTTTACAATTTTCCTCTATATAGATGTGATGAGTGCAAGTCTTAGGGCTTATCCCTTTCATATCAGTGTACTCCCAACCATATGCAGAAGAATGTCTCTGTAATATCTTGACTAGCTCTTCTTGTTGAGATTTCTCTAGGTTCTTGTTTATGTTTAAAGTTTTACCTGGAAATATCTCAATTGTAGAGCTGCCAAATTTATCCATGGAATAGAGAGACATCTGTCTTGATGATAAAAACTCAATGTTGGATTCTTCTTGAAATTGTTCATGTTTGTATTCCAAAGAGGATTCAAAATTTTCTAAGGTATTCAGAATCTGGCTATCTTCACTAATTTCTGAAATTGTGAAGAGAGGTTGTAAGTCTTCTTCATCCTCAATCCATTGAGTATCATCTAATTCTGTAATTGTCTTTGCTGGAGGATACAAGGTAAATTTCTTAGTTGAAATACCATCATAAATGTACATATCACCAGATCTACAACTAATGAAAGCATCAGCTGTAGCTAACCAAGGTCTTCCTAATATAATAGGGTGCCCTCCTAGATTATTCTTAGGAGTTAGGATCATAAAATCCACATGATACTCCTAAGAATCTAGGGACACTGGAATGTCTTCTATTACCCCATCTGGTTTGATCACAGATCTGTCTGCTAATTGTAATAATGTGGGTGTAAAAAGAAGATTAGGAAGCTTTAGTTTATCCATGATTTGTCTACTCATGATATTGATTGCTGCTCCTAAATCAATAAGTGTGTTTTGGATCTCGGTTCCATTGATGTGTATCTTAACAACTAGATTTCCTGGGTCTAGATACTTTGGAATGGAAATCTTACCCATCATGATATCTGCTATTTTTCTTGCCAGTTGAATTTTATTTATCTCTTTGATTCTTTTTCCTGTTTTTTTCATGCTCAACTCCTTTATCGTTTTTTCTAGAATTGGAATTTCCTTTATAACTTGTAATAATGGCATCTTAATACAAACATTTCTCATCTCATCTAGGAAATCATAATTAGGCACCATAATTTGTTTTTCTACACCCCTATCAATTTGTAATCTTTCTGGAAAGGGAGGTGTAGAGATAGATGTTGATGGATGCTCTAATATAGGAGTTGAAGTTATTGGTTCTTTTTGTTTTGATTTTTCAATATTTGGGTCTTGAAAAGGTATGCTCTCTTCAAGACTTTTATTTACCCATAGAAAATCTTCCTCAGAGTTGTTTTGTTCTTGTATGATTACAGAAGGTTTCTTCTTTTCAAGTATTCTTCCAGACCTAAGTTGAACATCATTAAGGTCTAAAGAAGTAATCAAATAGGTTGGAAATTGTTGGCCTTCTATCATGTATGTGTTCTGAGGATTTTTATTGTTGGGGTTTGGTATGGGTTGGGCAGGTAACTGATTTGTTTTCTAAGGAAATGGTAATGGAAGTGGTGGATTTTGATGTTGTGGATTTTGAGAATTTTGTTGAGGATTTTGTTGAGGAGGGAAATGTGGATATGGTGGATAGGATGGTGGATATTGATAGTACTGAGAGTATCTTCCATAGGGATTTTGTACTCCTTGTGCCCAAGTTTGAGATTGATTTTGGAATTGGGGCCAAGGTTGCTGCCAAGAATTCCAATTTGGTGGGGGTTGATTATACAGCTGATCATGGAATCCTTGTGTTTGAGGTCCTTGCCAAGGCCTTCTAGAGACAAAATTGAGAGATTCTGTGGAATTTGTAAGGGTTTCTTCTTGAAATACAGCTTTAAGACCAGGAAGTGAAGGACAACTCTTGGTCTCATGTTTTTCTGAACAAATTACACAAGTCTCTACTACTTTTGCATCCAAAGGGCACTCTCTCAGGGCATGCTTCTTTCTACATTTGGGACAAAAGATTGCTAAGGCATCAGATTTAGTTTTTTGCTTGTTTTGTAACTTAAGGGTGTCTATTTTCTCACTAAGACTCCCTAGAATTTCAGATTTGAATTCATCAAGCATATGTCCTATTTCTACCCTACTTACTGTCCCAGAAGTAGACTTACTTACCCTTGCAAGAGCAGGGTCTCTTAGTCTTTTTACAGTTTTAGATTTCCCTCTTGAAAGGTTGATACATAATTTAGCTATTTTAGGTAATGTGAGCTGAGATATATCCCCTTTTCCCATCATATTAAGGATATCTAGCCATTCATCCCTAATTGTCTTCAACAAGAGAGCTTTCAAGGTATCTTGATCTAAATTTTCCATTTTTGCTCTCTTGATGTTATAGTTAAACCTTTCCAACAAATCTTCCAGATTTTCATCTTCTCTTTGTAGCATTTTAAACACTTCCTCCTTATGGTTAAATGGCATACAATAATCCAAATACCTCTCTAGAAATGCATGTTTCATGTCTTCCCATGTCCTAATAGAACTATTTATCAAACTCATAAACCATTTTAATGCTGCTCCTTTCAATGTTGAAGGGAATAGTTTAAGTTTTTGGGCATCTTGTAAGTAATCATAGGTTCTACATAGGACTTAAAATTCAAATAGGAAGGTTTCAGGATCTTCACTTTTGAGTCCATAAAATTTTGGAAGGACAGAGGGTGAAATATTTTTCATAGTTGCATTGGTTTCTTCATCTACTATAGGAAACCCAAAAGAGCTTCCCATTTCCCTTCTACCTCTTCCTCTGCCTCCTTTTTCACCTCTACCTCCTTCTCCTCTACCTCTACCCCTACCCCCTCCAAATAGTGTATGTTCTCCATTAAAGACTCCTCCTCCCCCTTCTTCTGCCATGGTTGATTCTCCTGTGGAAGTGGAAAATTTTATATCTCTAGCAGGGGTTCTTGAATCTTCTTCTAGGACAGGTTCAGTGAAGTGGAAGGTCTTTCTAATGGAATATTTGATCTTAAGTCTTCTGGAAGTCTATTATCAGTAGAGTATGGAATGTGGGTTTGAGTTGGAGGTGTGCTACCTCTTGGTTTTGGTGAAACAAGTGGTGTTCTAGGAATCAAGCTTCTGCTTCTTATGAATCTACCCCTTGAGTCTCTTTCTCTACGCATATCATTGTTTTTGGGAGGTAAGAAACAAGGCTACCTAGTTACACTTCCCCAGCAACGGCGCCAAAATGTCTCCTCAACTTAGTGTTCCTAAGTTGATGTCATAAACTGTCAACTAGGGCTAGTAAACTTTTGAAGTGAAGTGCACTATATGTGCCTAGGTATCTTCTTCCAAATTCGTTGTGTTTAGTGTTTTTCTAGTGTTTTTGGTTTTGTGTTTTTATGCTAAGAGGAAAAGAACTAAGTTGTTGGCAAAGAGAAGTTATTGGTCACACTAAAACAGAGCAAAATCTACTTTAAACTATGTATGGCACCTAAGAACAGAAAATGCTAATTCACCAATTGTAAAGCTTGACAAGAAAAATAACTCGTAACATTACATTCAGTCCAATTCATTTCATTCGAGGTATGTTGGAACAACTTGAGAAAAGGATAAGTTTAATGCAATGAGGTTCTTCTGAGTAAACAACAACTTACAATATCACAGAGAAAATCTCATCCATGGTTAGAAATTTGTTGGAACACATTAAGAAAAGATTATCTGCAACATAGTAAGGAAACCTACGCTAAATTAACTTATGACACTAAAATTAACCCATTCTGCAACTCAAAATGTTACTGTCAAGCCTCATTCAAGGGTTAGAGATCTCTTGAAATAGCTTTGGAAAAAGGTTGTTTGTAAAATTGTGAGAAACTGCAGAACAGTCAAGACTTCAAAATGATATTACTAATTCTTGTCCATATAATAATGATGTGTTAGCAGAGATTAAGAACAAGAGCAGTTTGTAAATAATGAAGGCCTTTTAAGTCTAATTTAACAAGACTAAAATGCAATTAATAAAACTTGAAATACAATGAACAGAACTGAGCTACTATGCAATTAACCTCTGAAATACTACAACTGAACTAAAATGAAATTAACTTCTGAAATACTACAGCTCTATCTCATTCAGTGTTAGTGATATTTTGGAACAATTCATAAGAACAAGATTGGCTGCACTATTCGATGTAAGTGAACATAAAACATGAAGTTCAGAAAACTACCTAAATTAGGAATGAAACAGAGCTAAAGTCACTTATCTAAACAATATGCACAGAGCCTTTCGGGCAGTAGGGGCCCTCTACCACCGGATTGGCACACGAATCTCCTCAAGATTGCTTCAGATCATGCATTAAAGTTGTACTTCTTTCATTAAAGGAAAACGCTTCAAAAACAGAGTATTACAGTCTTGGACAACTTAACAACAAAACATCAACTAACTAACTGTCTCTCGGTTCACCGAGTTATTATTATAAGAAAAATACATAACTGTCGTGGAGAAGAAATAGGGATAGGTGTATTTTCCAATTAAAATCAAATTAGAACTCCTATTTGAGGCCTCGTACTTTGCTAAAGACATCTGTAGAATCCTTGTCCTGATAGAAGTCTACTTCTTAGTTTTGGTTTCCTCCACGTGCATAACCACTTGTAGATTTTTTCTCAGAGTTCGTAGAGGGCAAGGAATGATGTAGATGAGGTCTGGAATTCAACCATATGCGTTTTTCCTTTAAGTGACACCTATAACCTGTGTGAACATAAGGATAGTTGTGGAATATGCGACTAGCTACATAATGGCTGCATTCTGTAGCTAAGTCTAGTCAAAAATCACTACAACAACAAAACCATAAAAGTATAGCAAGTCAGTCATTATATGCATTTTTAAAGTGACTTTAATCAATCCTATTGATCTTTTAAGCCAATAACTGATAAAGGAAAAAGGAAATGAAATGAAATTTGGTGAAAGAAAAGGACATCTTTGGGGCTCAACAAGGAGCTCCATCCTCCCCATTGGAACCTTATTCCTCACTAGAAGGGTATTCTAATAAGGTGAGTTTACATTTTATGTTGATAAGATTTCTTTTTAATGAAAAAATCACAAACACAATGTTCTTTCACTTATTTATCCTTAAAATAATGTTTAAAAATTATAGTATAGATCTTTTAAAAGGATAATTTTTCACTTCATATTCATAGGAGTTCTTAGTATCTAATTTCCCTGCGAGCGTCACCTATCACAAGGGGAAAATCAATAGCCACATCAATGACCATATCATGTGTCAAGTCTTCCACCATGCAATCTTCTTCTTGGCACTCTTAGAAGACTGAATCCTCCTCTGTGTGCTCTATGACATGAGCCTTCTGTTGAAGCCCTCCCTAGCTAGTTTTCTGGTCATAAAATTGTTTTCTATAGTGCTTCTTCATATGGCCTATTTATAATTTCCATCCATAATAAAAGCATAGAAATAACCCCTTTCTAGCGAGCTTGAAACGTAATGATAATTACGTGCGTCATTATCATGCACATTTACTTACCTATTCTTAATTGAATGCCTTTCAGCATTGCTTCTAAGGAAGGTAGGTTGGATCTCCAGCCAAACATGCTCCCATGATGGGCCTCAATTCTTTGACTCTTTATATCTTGTAGTTCTTTTAGCAGCTCTGGGGTTACTCAACCTATGAATCCTCGAAAGTGGGTAGGCAAATATTCAATATCAGAAGCTTCCATTTTTCCATGGTTGGCTTCATGGTGTTCGGAACCTTTAAACAGGTCCAACATAATAGAGAAAAGAAGCTATTCAATGGTCGAGAAGGTAACTTATCCATCATCTCTAGAGAGGATGCAATGGAAAATAAATTGATAAATGCAACTATAATATTGCTAAAGTCGATCTGAAACTTCAGTATCCCATGTAGTTTCGTGTCCATTAGTGATCTGGTTCATGAACTTTACAATTCTATCCTTAGAGAAGAAATCAAAAAGTCTGTTTTTAAAGAAGTCACATCCATATGCATATACTTGTTCTAGTGTCAACGTTTATTGTTTGTGGATTGTTGTTTTTGAAGCTCGTTTCCCTTTTTGAATTGTATGAAGCCTTAATTTAAAAGCAGTGATGATATGTCTATTTCATTATCGTTGTTACTTGAAAAAATAACAAGAGCAGATATGACTATATGTCACTTTTGAAATATAGAGGTAGTATATTGCATTTTTGCAATCTTAAATAATTTTTTCAAATTGTAATTTTCTTATTGATGGTTGTTTTCAAAACTGGTATTCCCTAGATTCTTTCTTGAATTTGTTTTTGTTTTATTATAATTTTGATGAAAATTTATTATAATTTTGATGGATTTTAAGATATAGTAAGACTAGCATTTCTGTAAGGTGATATTGGTAATAAAAATATTTATAATTACATAAATAACATAATTAGGTTGGTTCATATAAATCTATACATCTATCATAACTAAAAGATAAATTTTATATTTTTGTTCTACTTGATAATATTATAGGGACTCCTGGTGTTTAAATTGGTTGGAATACTCTCCTAGTTATTCCACTTGAATCATAATATCAGTATAACCAAAAGTAAGAACAATGTTTACTGTCTGTGGATGGTTGTTTTTAAAGCTCATTTCCCTTTTTGAATTGTATGAATCCTTTATTTGTCTGTTGATGGTTGCTTAGTGTCATTTTTTTTACTATCCTGTAGTTTTATGGCAATATTACCTGCCTTGTGGGAAGTTTGTGGGATATCTCTGACAAGAGATATCAGCACAGAAAACCCCTACTACTCTGAAAATTTACTGATCATGATATGCTTGTGTCTTGGTTGTGACTATTATGTGCTTGATATCAGTGGCAGGTTGCAAAGTAGAATTTATATCAGTGGTTGGATTTATTTCTATAACAGTGAAGTGGACATCATGGTTTTTTGGCAGCAACAATTATTCCATTCTCAATGACTTTTTGTGCAATAGAGATTATGTTTTTATGGACCAATAGATATATATATATATATATATATATATATATATATATATATATATATATATATATAAAGTGGTAAAATACAAAATTTTATGAGATATTTCAGTGGACAAATTTTTATATATCTTTTAAAGTTGTAAACTACGGAAGCTTACGAAATATCTCATCATTTTATTACCAAATTACTTCATTGTGTTAAAATAGAGATATATATTTTAGGGAGAATATCTAACCCGAATAACATTATAAAAAGGTTACAAATTACATAACAAAATTTGAATAAAGAGTTTTGGCTTGATGTTAACTCTTTAAAGTAATTTATCAAACCAGAAAAGATTCTTATTATTATTAACTTTGGTTGTCATCTTCCTGTATTTTGAGTGGAAGTCCCCTCTATTGAAAGGCTCTTGGTCTTGCTATAGAAGTTGTTTTGGAAAGAGAAGTGAAGGAGATTTAAAATTAGTTTTTAAGATTTGAGACAAAAAATTAATAAATATACAATATTATCTAAAATGGTATTCTAATAAGGTGAGTTTACATTTTGTGTTGATAAGATTTTTTTTAATGAAAAAGTCACAAACACAATGATCTTTCACTTATTTATCCTTAACAATAATATTTAAAAATTGTAGTATATATCTTTTAAAAGGATAATTTTTCACTTCATCTTCATAGGAGTTATTATTATCTAATTTACCTGTGAGCATCACCTATCACAAGGGGCACATCAATAGCCACATCAACGACCATATCATGTGTCACATCTTCCACCATGCAATCTTCTCGTTGGCACTCTTAGAAGACTGACTCCTCCTTTGTGTGCTCTATGACATGAGCCTTCTGTTGAGGCCCTACCTGGTTGGTTTTATAGTCAGCAAATTGTCTTCTACATTGCTTATTCATATGGTCTATTTATAATTTCCATCCATAATAAAAGCACAGAAATCCCCCCTTTTTAGCGAGCTTGAAATGTAATGATAATTACGTTCGTCATTATCATGCACATTTACTTACCTATCCTTGATTGAATGCCTTTCAACATTGTTGCTAAGGAAGGTAGGTTGGATCTCCAGCCAGACATGCATGCATGATGGGCCTCAGTTCTCTGACTCTTTATATCCTGTAGGCCTTTTAGCAGCTCTGGGGTTACTCAACATCTGAATCCTCGAAAGTGGGTGGGCGAATATTCATATTAGAAGCTTCCGTTTTTTCCATGGTTAGCTTCATGGTGTTCAGAACCTTTAGAAAATTCTAATATAACAGAGATAAAAATCTATTCAATGGCCAAGAGGATAACTTATCCATCATCGCTAGAGAGGACACAATGGAAAAAAAATTGATTAATGTGACTATAATATTGCTAAATCTGGTCTAAGAGATCTTAAAGAGTGGATGAACATAAATGGAGTCCTAACTCTGTTTGACCTGGGTTATGAACTTTTCAATTTTGTCCTTAGATAAGAAATCAAAAAAATTGTTTCTAAAGAAGTCACATCCAGATGCAATATATACTTGTTCTAGTGTCATAGGAGGCAGTATTCCAATATAGTAGAAGTTTGCTTTGTTTTGTTCCTAGAGCCCAACCAAGTTAAAATATTGATTCGTTGTGTTTAAGTAGTTGTTCATTCAGATTCCTACTTCATATAATTAATTACACAATTTTGTATCATAACAAAATGTTGAGATCAGGTCGAATACATAATCCCCCTATCATTGGGGATATCAATTGGATTTTAAGATATAGTAAGACTAGAATTTTTGTAAGTTGATATTGGTAATAAAAATAGTTATAATTACATAAATAGCATAATTAGGTTGGTTCATATAAATCTCTACATCTCTCATAACTAAAAGATAAATTTTATATTGTTGTTCTACTTGCTAAGCTTATAGGGACTCCTAGTGTTTACACCAGTTGGACTACTCTCCTAGTTGTTTCACTTTAATCACAATAACAGTATAGCCAAAAGTAAGAACAATGTTTACTGTTTGTGGATGGTTGTTTTAAATTTCATTCCCCTTTTTTAATTGTATGAAGCCTTAATTTAAAATCAGTGATGATATGGCTATTGCATTATTGTTGTTACAAGAGCATATACGACTATATGTCACTTTTGAACTCTAGAGGCAGTATATGTTGCTTGTGCAATCTTAAAGAGTTTTTTCATATTGTAATTATCTTATGGATGGTTTTTTCAAAACTAATATTCCTTGGATTCTTTCTTGCATTTTTTTTTTGTTTTATTATAAGTTTGACGAAAATTTATCTTGGTAAACCAAGGAAGGCCTGTTTTTGAATTCGCAAATCCTATGAAAATTGTACGTGAATACAAACTGTATCAACACTATTCCTAAATTCAATCTATAACTTCAGTATCCCATGTAGTTTCATGTCCATTAGTGATCTGGTTCATGAACTTTACAATTCTATCCTTAGAGAAGAAATCAAAATGTTTGTTTTTAAAGAAGTCACATCCAGATGCATATACTTGTTCTAGTGTCAGTTTTTATTATCTGTGGATTGTTATTTTTAAAGCTCATTTCCATTTTTGAATTGTATGAAGCCTTAATTTAAAAGCAGTGATGATATGTCTATTTCATTATCGTTGTTACTTGAAAAAATAACAATAGTAGATACGACTATATGTCACTTTTGAAATCTAGAGGCAGTATATGTCACTTTTGCAATCTTAAATATTTTTTTCAGATTGTATTGTTTTATTGATGGTTTTTTTCAAAATTGATATTCCCTAGATTCTTTCTTGCATTTGTTTTTTTATTATTATAATTTTGATGAGAATTTATCTTGGCAAACCAAGGAAGGCATGTTTTTGAATTCGTAAATCGTATGAAAACTGTACCTGAATAGAAACCATATGAACATTATTCCTAAAGTCAATCTGTAACTTCAGTATCTTATGTAGTTTCATGTCCATTAGCGATTTGGGTCATAAACTTTAGAATTTTGTCCGTAGAGCATAAATCAAAAACTTTATTTTTAAAGAAGTCACATCCAGATGCATATACTTGTTCTAGTGTCATTGTTTACTGTCTGATGAATAACCATTCAATGAATATTTGAATGACAATATGTACATTCTCTTGATGATAGAAACTAACCTTGATGAATGATAGGACAATGAACTTGATATGACAGTGAAAACTCTAATCTAGATGATAGTGATAACAATATGTCTATAGTATTCTTGTGATAGTGATTTTGAGACTTGTGTATACTTTTTTGTTGTTGGATTGGTCCTAGGTGGCCTAATTTGAATAATGTCTCATGATATATGTCACTTTTGAAATATTAAGGAGTTTTTTCAAATTCTAATTGTATTATGGATGGTTTTTTTCAAAATTGATATTCCCTTTCAAATAGTTAGAATATTTAATTTAAGAAAAAACCAATGGTGGTATGGCTATTCTCATCTAGGATAGACCAGCACTAAAATGTGTGACTTCTACAATTTTAAGGACTCTTAAAGCAATCTCTCGAAGAGTAAATGGTAATTTTCCAACTTCTTTGTTTAGTAATATATGTCCTTGAGTTTCCAAGTCTTGAATAATTTTTTGAACCATAATCTGCTTAAAGAAATATCTTGAAGAGTACATGGTACTTATCCAACTTATTTATTTAGTAACATCATCTTCCATGTCGTCTCTTTGATCTAGTGAGCTCCAATGTTTTAAAGGAGGTTGATTGGATTTTCATTAGGGATTCCCAATAGCCCCTGCCCTTTTTAATAGCAATGATGATTTCAAAGTCACATATGTCATGCTAGTCTCTTTTTCCTTTCTCTGAGGCAGCAAGGATGCTTTCAAAATCACATCTGTCATGCTAGTCTCTTGCCCCATGTACATGTGATTTCTCTCATAAAATTTAAGGCATTTGCAATAAATTTTCATTTAATATTTTATTGAATTTGTTTTTTTCAGGGATTCAAAATCCCACTAGACATGGTTGAAAAATGGACATTATGCATAGATGTTTCTTGTTATCCCAATCCAGGGATGTTTCTTGTTATCCCAATCCAGGGAAAGAAGTGATTACATATGTGCTATGCAATATTGCGAATAACAAAGTCCTTCAAAGGAAAATGAATATACCTGGAAGAACAACAAACAATGAAACATGTTATATTGCATTGATAGAAGGCTTGGGAACAACTAGGGAGGATGGTTAAATTGGAATTGTAGTTTTCACCAATTCTAAACTTGTGTGCAACTAGATGAAAGACATGTACCAAGTTAAGAAGGAGAGGCTAAAACAACTACATGGAAAAGCAAACAATAATGTTAGACAATTTCAATCATTTGATATAATACATTGCGCAAATGTTAATAAAATGTCTGGTGATCTATTATATGGGGCAATGCCAATTCAAGATTCATCTGTCAAAGATGAATTAGTGAGACGCTCTACTTCAAAATTTATTGATGGACATTGTAGAATATCTTTGAGATGTGTGTTTTTTTTACTTATAAATGTGTCATTATTTATGACCATGCATTTTTTTTCAATTATATACCATTGCGCTCCCACCATTTAAGCATAAATTGGTGAACTTCATGTTTTAGAAAATTTTGTATTTAATTTTCAAAATGTGCAAGACTTCAACAAATTTTTGTTTAAATAGTCAAGTGATTTTTACACATCACTTTGTTCTTTGAAAGTTTTGTGTTTTACATAATTTGTGTTCAAGCTGCGCTCCATCATTTCTGTAAATTACATCATGTTTTGAATTCTTTTAAAAAAAATTTAAACGGTAATTTTAAAAATAATTTTAAATGCATGAGGTAAATTTTTAAACATCATGTATCTATGTATTTGTAGATAGATCCATATCTATAATGGATGATCATTTTCCACATGATTATTCGAGGCTTTAAACGTCATGTGTATCTATGTATATGTAGATATCCATATATATATCATGGAGGATGATCATTTTCTACATGATTCTTTGAGGCGAATATCAATAGAGTTCCATGCCTCTACGAGAGAGGGGGATCATGGATTGGGGGATGTCTATCGCGTTCATGGTGTTTATTTTAAATTTGAAAGTTTTTAAATGACATTTGAATATATAATATTATCCCCATACATACATGTATACATATGGAATTGATTTTTTATCAATTTTGTGAGTTAAATTAATTTTTAATAAATTTCATTTTTTAAGGAGTTCAGAGGAAAAGAGTATCTACTCAATCAATGGAGCATGGCCATGGTTCATGCAATCGTGGTATGGTTCACACAATATATTCAATCATATATATGTATATTTTAATTGATTAGAAATTCATATTTTTTTATGAAGTTTCCATCTCCTCGCGTGAGGGTGGTGGTGGTGGTACACATTCCCCTAGTGGCCAATCAATAGGTGGTGGCCAATCGCATGAGTGTGGTGGTACACATTCCCTTTGTGGCCAATAAATTGGTGGTCATGTTGGTTCTCAACCAATTTGTGGTGGACAATCAATGGGTGTTCATGTTGATTCTCAACCATATCCAGGTGGGCATGATGTTGCTCGACCATCTCGAGGTGGCCATCAATCTGAATATTATACTCATTCAATTATTAATTTGTTAAATTATTTATATAATTTTTTTTATGGTTAAAGAGGAAATTTGTAAAAATTTGTTCAGATGTTTTTTTATTTGTACATAATTTTATATATTGATGCAAAGGGTGAAAATGTTGCTCAAAAAATATGTAGGCTAGATCGCGTAATTAAAGAATAAGGTTGTAAACCAACCATGACTTATCCTTTTGAAATTATGATTATTTACCTTGGGAAACAAACATCCAGCAATGCATATTACAAAGGTGCGAACATATTTATTCAAAATTGAAGAAATATCTTGTGTCTTTGAAACTCCCTGTAGAGAGTCGAGAAAGCTTACAAATAGCTACACACTCTTTAAGCACACTTGTAGATGTTTACAAAAAGCTTGCGCCAACCACTGATACTTTTGTAGAAGTGATCAGGAAAAGAAAGGAAACAGTAATGGGTCCAGATACATGGGACGACGTTAAAAACAAAGTTACAAAAGAAATGACAAAATCTATGTTTTATTTCAAAGAGGGGCCGAAAAGAAATATGTTAAAGGTGTAATATTTCAAGCACCCTAATATAGCCTGCCATTTGTATGATAGGCACCTTGCAGCATATGGAATACTACCATGGAATGAATAGGTTCATGTTTATTTTGCAAAATTCTTTTATGCAGAATTCTTTTTGGGAATGAAACCCAATTATAATGACCTTCCTTTTTGAATTTTTTGGTCTTAGGAAAGGTCGATTATGTGACTGTAGGGGTGCTAAGCGTGATGCTGAGTTGCCTCGCCTTGAGCCACCATTTTTAAGCCAACCTCCTCGTGTGGAAACCTTTCGGTCAGAGATGGATTCCACTTCTCAAATTAGTCAAGAAGCAAAGGATGTCATCACAGACAATGTTCAGACTAGACTTGGTGGAATCGACATTGATCTGAATCGACAAAGAGCACGAGATAATGCACGTGTTAATTTTTTGTATAGTACAGATGATGAGATAGACAACATGAGTATTTAATAGCTTAGAAAATATTCAAAGCATTGTCGCAATGGTTGGCAAGACTTAATTCTTTATGAGGAAGAGGGCATGGTATCGGTATGTTTAATGGTTAGGGTGAATATTTTAATGTAATTTGTAATTTACAAATACATGTTTATTTTTATGTGTTATTATAACAAAAATGTATCATATGTTCACCATTTGCAATTAACACGCTTGTTGAACACAAATTTTGATAATATCATGGTCTAAGGTTTAGGTTCTGGCAATCAAGATGATATTTTGGGAAATGCTAGTTTTTTTTAAGAGTTCATGATGTTGATGTACAATTATTATTCTATTATTATATTATTATCATGATGACATATTTTTTTTTTAAATAATTATGTACACATGTATATAATTAAATGTTAACATATTTTGATTTCGTCTGATGTTTTTGCAATTGAGCCACCCTCTTCTTCCATGTTAGGAGATGTGCCAAATAATCCATCGTCACAAGTATTCAATTTTTCACTTATGTTTCAAGTTATAAATTGAAGTGAAAGTTTCATTAAAATATGAGATCTAGATCTTGAGTTATTTTATAGTTTTAAAACTTTTGAATTTTAGGTTTGTGGAGATGATTTCCCTTCTCCAAGGACTTTAGCGATAGAGTGTATGATGGAGATAGGAACATCCAAATAATTTGAAGAATAATTTGTCTAACAATTTTTTTAATATTATTGCATTAGTTTATGCATTTTCAAATGAAATATATATATATATATATATATATATATATATATATATATATATATATATATATATATATATATATACTTGTACATATATATTGTACAGTTTATCATGGAGGATGCATTGATGCAGGGCCAACACCAGACAATGGAGGGGGGACTACATGAGGTATTGCATGAAATTTTCATTTTTTTTTTCATTTAGTTTTTTTTTGTTGAAGTTATACATTCTGATTCAATTTTAAAACATTAAATTTTAATTTTAATACTTGTAATATAAATTTCTTAAACATGTGTATATATATGTATATACAATTAGGGCCAACACGGGACAATGGAAGGAGAACTACATGAGGTATTGCATGATTTTTTTATCATTTTTTTTTATTTATGAAGTTCTACATTCTCATTCAATTTTAAAACATTAAATTTTAATTTTAATATATGTACATAAATTTCTTATACATGTGTATATATGCAATTACACGTTTTGTAGGTTCCCCATTCTTCAGATGGTAGCACAAGGAGGCTGCTGGAAATTACATTGCAGCCAAATTCTCTATTTAATTTACGCACACAACAGGCTGCTTGAAATTACATTGCAGCCAAATTCTCTATTTAATTTACGCACACAACATTTAATTAGTCTAGTCTTTTTATAACTTAAACATGCGTCATATTTACTTTTCTATATAACTAGATACTTTTACTTTTCTATATAACTAGATACTTGTAACACTTGATACATTGTTATATTTACTTTTATTGAATGATATAAATTTTGGACATATTTTACATTTTGGATAGTTGAACTACATTTACTTTTATTAAATGATTTTAAATTTTGGATAGTTATTACATTTGGCATGTGATCACATGTTGTTATATAATGTTAACTTAGATGATTTTAGATTATGTTTTGTTTTTAAAACTTTTTGTTTTGTCACTTGTTATTTAAAATGAATCTAGATTGAAGTTGCAAATTACAAAACACATGTGGTACATGTTATGTATTTGAACATGTGTGAATGTTATATAATTAGGTGTAAATGTCTATTAAAAGTGATATTTAGGTACATTTTGCATGATCATGTGTCATTTAAAAAAATCATAGATGGTTTTACATATTTAAGTTCATGAATATATGTAACAATTATTGAAGTACATTTGCATTTAGTTGTTACATTTTGCATACATTATGACATATGGTTATAATGTTAACTTAGATTCAATCTTAGATTAAATGTTTTGTTTTTAAAGCTCAATTTGTTTTGTAATTTGTTATTTAAAATGAATCTAGATTGAAATTGCAAATTACAAAACACGTGGTACATGATATATGAATTTGAACATGCATGAATGTTATATAATTAGGACATGTCTATTAAAAGTGATATTTAGGTACATTTTGCGCATGATCATGTGTATTTTAAAACAATCATAGATGGTTTTACATATTTAAGTTCATGAATATGTAATAATGATTGAAGTACATTTGCATTTAGTTACATTACATTTTGCATACATGATGACATGTTGTTATAATGTTAACTTAGATTCAATCTTAGATTAAATGTTTTGTTTTTAAAGCTCAAGTTGTTTTGTCATTTGTTATTTAAAATGAATCTAAATTGAAATTGAGAATTACATAACACATGTGGTACATGTTAAATGCATTTGAACATGTATGAATGTTATATAATTAGGATATGTCTATTAAAAGTGATATTTAGGTGTACATTTTGCACATGATCATGTATCATTTAAAACAATCATATATGGTTTTACATATCTAAGTTCATGAATATGTAACAATGATTGAAGTACATTTGCATTTAGTTGTTACATTTTGCATACATTATCACATGTTCTTATAATGTTAACTTAGATTCAATCTTAGAATAAAAATGTTTTGTTTTTAAATTTCAAGTTGTTTTGTCATTTGTTATTTAAAATGAATCTAAATTGAAAATGCAAATTACAAAACACACATGCAGTACATGTTAAATGAATTTGAACATGTATGAATGTTATATAATTAGGACATACCTCTATTTAAAGTGATATTTAAGTTCATGAATATGTAAAAATTATTGAAGTACATTTGCATTTAGTTGTTACATTTTGCATACGTGATGACATGTTGTTATAATGTTAACTTAGATTCAATCTTAGATTTTAAATGTTTTGTTTTTAAAGATCAAGTTTTTTTGTTACTTGTTATTTAAAATGAGTCTAGATTGAAATTGCAAATTACAAAATACATGTGGTACATGTTATGCATATGAACAATGTGTGAATATTATATAATTATGTGTACATATGTCTATTAAAGGTGATAGTTAACTTTTAATATAAATTTGTAAATGAACATGTGCATAAACATATAAGTTATAAAACATGACCATGTACAATTTGCATTGTGTGAGTGTGGTTTGATGCTTTTATATTTTAAATACATATATATTTAAGTTCATGAATGTGTAGCAATGAAAGCAAATTTTCATTTAATTCATACATTTTTCATTTGAAATCATTCTTATAATGTTAATATACAATACATATAGATTTACATCTAAAAACAATCATAAAATTCTCGGTGCACATAGATGTGTCAAACAATCATAAAATTTTAAAATTGCATTAAAAAATATGGTATTCAACATTTTTCATTAATGTAAATAGAAAGGCTACTATGAATGTGAGTTGATAGTAAACTTTAATATCATAAAACTAGAAATTACAAAACATGGTACACATTTTGCATTCAAGAATGAATATTTTAATTTGCTTTAGATGTCTAAAACAAGATCATAGCTTAAAATTTGCATTATATCAAATATGCTAGATACATACATTTTGCAATAATGACATAAAATTAACTAGCCCGTACCAAAGAATGTACATGTATAAATTACTTGCTGTGTTCATGTGAAAAAAAAATGTACATGTGAAAATAATTTTACATAACATAAAATATACATATAATAATGTAAAACTTAAGAATGCAAAAAAAAGACTAACAATTTGTACTTGTTCTGTAAGTTCTCAAAGATGAATCCAAGCAGAAGAAATTGTTGGGCAATTCAATCAAAATAATTCTAATGGAATGCCATCCTCAATTATTCGTTCATGATTAGCTTTTGACATTTTCCATTTCTTAACTTTCAATTTTTTCTTTGGTTGAACTTCTATCAACTTTATGTGCGCTGCACACACAAAGTGACTATATTGACAACTTATGAAATCAGGTTCATAGTCTTGAGAGTAAACATTATTTTGAATATGATGAGTTTGTTGAAAAAATAACCTTTCAGTATAATAGACCCTCTGTCATATATAAAAATTTTATCATCATAATTTTCCAATAATTTCATCTTTTGACTAGTGTAACGCATCAAATAATACTCGAAATTTTCTATGTTGTTAGTAGGTGCAACTACAGGAAAAACATCTCCTGCACAATAAAACAAGTACATAAATTTAGATCATAATTAACATAAAAAAATTAACTTTAAAATTAACATGTGTACTTGATTTTATTATCTATTTCTATATCTCTATCATTTGAAATCAATTTAAATGTTACCTTCTCTATCATAAACTCGATCGCCTTCAGATGATAATATAGTCTCCTCTGATTGCATCTCTTCAAAATTTGCAATAGACATTTTCCCCTTTGTATTTAGTTTTGTATGTTGCCAATATTTTACATACATTTTGTTTTCACAAACATCATTGGATTCTATGTCGTTTATGCAAACATGACAAAAACATGAATATTTTTTTTTTTTTTTTTCAACCATGGTGAATCGGTAACTCTTTAGACTAATCTAAGGGAGGTCCCAGGATCAATCCTCATGGCTGCCTTATAACACTAAGAGTATATCCAACAGCCTGCAAGTCAGACATACCGGAATCTTATGATTTAGCAAGAGTCGAGACTCCACAAACACATTTTCTTTTATCAAATGCAAACACATTTTGGTACTCATATGTTTTAATTGAATGCAATTTTCGAGTCCCTTTTATTGTTTTAACGTCATTTCCAATCGATCTATCTACATCATGGACCCCAATATGCTAAAAAAATCTATATGGAAAATTTAAACAAGAATATGAATATGTTATTTAAAATACAATCAAAGATAATCATTGTAATAAATAATGTTTAAAATTAGAAAATTAATGAAAATTATATCATACATATAAGTTAATTTGTATATATGTACATTTAACTTCATACTTCCCCTGACCGGTTAGTCTCATGGCTTAGTGTACCACAATTCTCCATTTTTTTTCAACTTTTGACTTGATTTTAGTTAAAAATTTAAGTGAAATTTTGATTTTGGTTGTTTAAAATTATTATTTAATTTTATATATAAATTTAACTCTATAAAAAAATTTCTATGAGATATTCAAATTTTAGAATATTCACAACTTAAACTTATAATTCTAACAAATTTTTATCGAATTCTAAATAATTTTTTTTTAAATTACTAAAAAAACCTTTCCAAATTTATTTATTATAAATACATGACAGCTTAATTTATCCAACTTGTCCTCATGCAATTCTAGTGAAGCACCCTAGAATATGGTGATCAGAAAACCAACGAACATAATAGCACGACCACATTAATAACACCCCCTCTTATTCGAATTACTAGAAATTAATTCAATATAGATGTAGTCGGCCGTAACAAAACCCTAAAATTCACATGGCTAAGAACCGTTATAGCAAACCTCGAGGAGTGCCAGCGACCACATAGTTCCAAATTCCCAATGGCCTCGCGTAATAAAAGGCAGGCGTCTGGTGATGAGGACGACAATGTGCAAGTTTTAAAGGTTACGCATTAAAATACGGCTTTCCATACCAGGGCATGCATTTGACGTGCGGCAACTTTTCTTTAAAAAAATAATTTTATATGAAAAAATATATTTCATTTTACACGTATTATTGCAAAAAATCAATAATACTAGAGTTGCAAAACTGCATTTTATATGAAAAAATATATTTCATTTTACACGTATTATTGCAAAAAAATCAATAATACTAAAGTTTATAAAAAATAAATAATCAATCAATCAATTTTCTAAGTAATTAATGTGTGTGTGTATTTTATTTCCTTGAAAAGACAAAGCACATAAAGGATGTCCTTAGTAAGCTGGAAACAAATTGCTAGCTCAAAGAAATTGGGAGGATAGTAACTCAAAAATATTTATATTTTTGCAAAAGTGCTACTTACCAAAAGTCTTTTGAGGAGTATGTTTGATGTAAGCTTATGGGAACTTTGATGCCACATAAATATTGAAAGAATCAAAAAGTCGAAGAATGGATTCTATGTGAGGCAAAGTCATAGTTGGGAGAGTCAAATATTTGAAACGCGTTGGTGTTAGTGCTTGAAATAATTAAAAAATGTCTTATTTGACAGATAAGAGACGGAAGAAAAATAGACTTAAGCAAGGATTGGTGGATAGGAGGTGATGGTCTCAAAAGAATCTCTTTGAATCTGGCAATAATGTTAAAGTACATGGACATTTCTTTATTTTCTAAAGTGATTGATCCCAAAGCGAGTGAGATGTCCTTGAGACCATCGAAATCAACTAATGCTTTGGGCCTCTTAGGGAATCTAGCATGGGAACAGAAATAATTTTTCTTTTCACTTGTATAAAATGACATTAGGTTGAGCACGGACCTTGAAAAATTCATGTGGAAAATGAAAAAAGAATACGGGGTGGTGATAGCGAAAATAGATTATGAAGTAATGGTGACATAAGAAGTAAAATCAGACCTCATTAAATTGTATAAAGTTATTTGGAAGTAGTATTTTCCTTTAAATATATGCCTCTTTCTATGGTTTGTGCTAAATATCAGGATCCTTATGCAAGATAATTTCCAAAGCCGATGTTGGGATGGGCCTACAAGATGTCCTCTCTCCTGTGATAATCAAGAGTTGGTGATGCACTTATTTGTGGTTGACATTTTTTCATGGGCATTATGGAGAAAAATTTGGTTTGAGAAGTCATATCGAGGGAGACAGACGGGTAGGTTGTTAGGGGAATGTCTCACAATGTGGGAAAAATCCTCAGCCTTGGAGCATCTTTTCGGCCTTCCAGGATTGGTCCTTTGGCATATATGGTTACACTAGAATAGAACCATGTATGATAATTAGATCTCAAATATTCAAGGTGCGGTGCACAAAACAAAAACATTAATGAAGGAACCTAACATATAAGGTTTAAAGAAAAATAAAATTTCAGTTGGACCTTGGATAGATACTTCAAAGGGTTGGGCCTTCTTTGATGGAGCCAAAAGTCATGTTAGGGTTGCATGTGGAGCGAGAGCTACATTTCACCTGAACAACAATCAACTTTCCTTCTTAGCCTCAAGTTGGGGCCTGGAACTAAAATAATTGGGCTTTGACTCATCCTTGACTTTACAATTTTTAGGTAGGTGAAATTCTTACAAATATTTGGGGATTCTTGAGTGGTTATTGAGTGGTTCTATGGGATGGAAACATTACAAAATTTGGCCCTAAATCCTTGGCAACAAAGTATTAGTCAATAACATGAATTTTTTTAGGAGCTAGAGGTATCACTTATCTGCATGAACCACAATGCAAATAGTTGTCATCCTTAGGGTGATTCTACCAACATTTTTAGAATAGATTGGTAGAATGCCATAACTTTGGACAGACATGCTTAAGAGGTTATAATTTTGTATGCAATTATTTTTATGAATAAAATAATAATGATAATAATTTTTTTTATAAAAACGATATTATTTAAGAAAATCAACCAATTGGTTAAGCAATGAAAATTTTATATGAAATTTTTATTTTAGATAATTTCATTATTTAATTAGTAAAACATCAATAATATTAACCTTTATAGAAATACATCTCTTTCTAAAAAATAATCAATTAATTTAATAAAAAAATAAACCATTTAAACAAGATATTGCAAAGTCATCCAGTAACTTTGAAAAATTTAATAAGCTTAACTTCATAATTTTATATGTTTTTTTCTTTAAAAAATAAATAAATAAATTTATTGTGGAATAAAGCATATTAAGTTGAGCAAATCATAATTAAATTGATAAATATAGTGGTTTATGATAATACTATTATTATCCAATTTTAAGGCATACATACTCTACCCCCTCTCGTTTTGAACCTATGACCTCTTAGGAGAAAACACATGATATTAACCATTAAACTCACTCAAATAAATCGGCATATAAAACTATTTTAAACACATAATTTTAACCATTAAACTCACTCAAATAAATTGGCATATAAAGCTATTTTAAACCATAAAATTGGGCATAGCTATTTGACTGCTAAGTCTACTAAGGCATACATACTCTACCCCCCTCTGGTTTTGAACCTATGACCTCTTAGTAAAAAACACGTGCTCTTAACGATTAAACTCACTCAAATAAATTGGCATGTAAAGCTATTTTAAACCATAAAATTCGGCTTTATAGAACTGGTTGGGTTGTGAAACTCACAAACAACAATTCAAATATTCCAAATTTTCATCATTTGATTTCATGTCAATTAGCGGGTTTTTTCAAACACACTCAAAAAATTATTAGCAATTGCATGTTTTACACTTGTCACTATAAAGAAGTTGAAGTTTTCTTATTTTCATAATAGTTTCAACTGTTGTCAAGTCTCAGTAGCAAAACTGGTTGAGGATGGGCCTCATCAGCAAGTCGGGTATGATCCCTAGGTGACAGCTTAGATGCCCCTGGATGAGGGCTCCTCAAGCCACATGTCAAACTTAAAATATGACGGACAAATTTACAAACCAAAAAAAATTCATGTTAATGTAAATCAATTTTCATTATTATTTAACCTAACCAAGAGTAAAAAAAAAAAATGTCGAGGTTATTTTTCCTATTTTAATTTCATTGGTTGTATATGACATGTTAAAACTATCATAACAATTTTTTGAAGTATATGACATGTTAAAACTACGATAACAATTTTTTGAAACAAATTCTAACTTTTATAATAATCAATATTTCTGAAGATATAATATTGTTAGATCTAATCTCGGATCCGGATGACGTGATGAACGGGCCATCCCAAGGCATGCAATGACTCAACAGCTGAGGGATCGGCGGCGCCATGACAGGCAGGTCGTACCACGTCACAACAGGTTACAGTTAATGGTGTTAATGCTGCTGATGACAGCCATATATGACCTCCATCGAAGAGGCACAACCATAAATCCTCCATAGAGCTTTCACCCTCGCATTTTCCCCCCTGCTCTCCAGTGCGGCTCTTTCGCTACTCCCCTCCCCGCCTTGGCATGCTCTCTGCACCTCAACTGAGACTCTTGCTTCGCTTGCACTGCCATAGTGCCAAGATAGCGATAGAAGCCTCGCAGAGGTAGCATCCGCGGTGCCCTCCCTGCCAGGCTAACTAGAGGCTTAGCTGATAGACACTTCCACTCTAAAGAAGAGCCCTCCTCTACCCCCTTTCGCTCAGTTCGTTTCCATGACTTATGATGGCTCCTCCGCCTTCGTAACTCTTTTTGATCCACCCACAGCCCCCCTCATCCCCTTCGTTGAGTCCTTCACGACGCCCCTGCCCAGAATCAAGTGGAAATACCGCAAATCCACCATCCCCTGCTCCTTAACGCCTCCGCTCAAGAAGTTGGAACTCCTACCTATTAAGGCCTCCTTTGTGCATATTCCCAACCTCTGGCATTACACTGCAGGTGGCTGGATCATGCGCAATGAGAGGGGAGAGCTACAAAAGGCCCCTCACGTCTTCACGTAGGAGGAAGAGGAAATAGCTCATATTTATGGGTGTCCAGTGACGGAGGAAGAGCCGGTGGAACCTGAAGAAGACCAGCATGGGGAAGCATGCAAGGACTGAAGGTTTTTGCACCACATTTCACTTCTAGACATACCTGATATTTGCAGTTTTTTTCAGTTTTACTTAGTGTATTAGCGAATATATATGCTTCAAACTTTTCTAGACAATCCAAGGGCTAGTTTCCCAGTCATGGGTAGCCCCTCCTTTTGATATTTTGGACATAATTGAGAGCATGAATTGGATAAATTCCTCATCTCAGTCCATGGAATGTAAAATATTTTGTTAATCAATAGAATTTAGAATAGCTTACAAAAAAAAAAATATTGTTAGATCTAATACTTTTGTGATCCATAATTTAGATAAATGTCAACCAAATCATTATGATGTGATTAATCCGAAAGACATTTATCTAAGATATGATAATTTTCGATATGATATTTCTTTTATAATAAAACGCTTCAACATAAGTTTACTTTTAAGAGACTATATATGTGAATATAGTACATCTCTATAAACATGAATGAGCCTAAAAGTTAAGCACATATTCATAACATTATCTACTACCCAACGACATCCTAGTATTATGGGTTGTGGAAGGTGGTGATGACATCTTAATGCGATCATTAAAAAAGTTTCTGGAATTGAAAACTAATGTCGCCATCCACCATATATATATATATATATATATATATATATATATATATATATATATATATATATATAATATGGTGAATGCATCCGTTCAAACGATAGTGTGAACCCTCCACACACCATGAAAAATTATGATGGGTTTGATAATGAGCATAAGTCCCTTATAGAGGTTGATAAGGAATACAAAACACTTACACATCAAAAGTATAAGTGATTCAAGTGTTACTACATGCTATGCATAGTTAGGAATTTTTTAACGTTAATATTCTCTAATTAAGTTTACCTGTATGCCTCCTATATCATGATAAACAAGGGGATTTGTGAAGCAATGAGTCCCTACAAATGTCAATTGAAGAAAATAAAATCCACAATTGAAGATAATAAAAGTGAAGTGGGAAATGTGAATGTCTCCATAATGTAAAATTCAAAACTAATACAAGGTTTAGAATGTTCATTTTAAGTATGAAGAAGTGTTAATTCTAATTCCATGGCAAAAGTGAAGTTCGGATGTAAGCGCAAGATTGCCAAAAAATGTAACAAAATTGTGTACGCTAGTAATTCTTGCAAGAGTAAAGCTAAGATATTTTAAGATTAATATTTTATTTGAATATTTTTTAGTACATGTCTGGAGTTTATTCCCTTTGGGATTTCTGTAGTATAAGCCTCCTTTCATATAGTTTGATAGTGTAAATTTATGATTTACGATTTCTGTATTTGACAATATTGAATGTGTATTACACTAGAATTTAAGTTTGCACACACATGGAAACACCTATTGTATGTTGTTCAAAACAACCTAATGTATCTTGTTCAAGATGTTAGCAGTTGTAGACAGAGCATTTACTGCAATAACACCTTACATTATATGATCATAATTGGGCTCCGCATGCATCAGGGCTAAAGTTGCTCTTGTCAATGCCCCTACCATGGGGCATTTTTCCACTTCGTTCAAATAAGAAAAAAATACCCTTTTGGTTTTTAGGTCTTAGATATTTTGAATAAGTAAATAAGAGCTTACAAATTCTCTCTAAATGAGGAAAACATCAAACCTTCGTACAATCTCCTAATAT
The DNA here is from genome assembly GCA_034641835.2 of Pinus albicaulis. Taxonomy (NCBI): domain Eukaryota; kingdom Viridiplantae; phylum Streptophyta; class Pinopsida; order Pinales; family Pinaceae; genus Pinus; species Pinus albicaulis. The sequence goes on from CM076570.1 coordinate 1,360,753,182, forward strand.
GTGTTAGTGATAATGAAATCTACATGATTCATTGCAATTATATTTGTAGTAAACTAACAAACAAATTCCAATACATGTTTGAACCTAGGTATTTGGTCTTCTCCAAAGCATGGTTATGTTGCATTGAGATGAAAAAGAAGATATATATATTTATATTCAAAGTTTTAATAAAAACGTCTTTTCCAGTGGTTGATATACAAAAGCACAATGTCAAGTGAAAAGTACCTAAGTGACTCCTTATTTATTTTCAATCACTAAATTTCCATCACTGTAATTTCCAATAATTATATCAGGGTGACCATTGAGTTCTATTGTTACTTCATTTGGTACTTCCTACAACAACATGCTAGAAACCCCAAGTTAAATGGGGCAATGAAGGGGAATATCTTTCCATTATGTTACCAAAATTTTAACTGTTATACTGATAAAATTTTCAAAAGAAAATGAGATTATATCATAGAAATTGTTGATGAGATTACATTACACAAAGTGTTCAACAACAATTTAATAAACTCTAATCCTTCCAACTAAGAAACTCAATGCCTAATCATAATATTTCCAATTCATAAATATTAGCCAGAATCCTAACACTTTAAATATGCAAAAGATGGTTAGTTCTTTATAAAACAAAATTAGCATAATCAACATAAAATAAAAAAATTGAAACCCAACTAAAAACTCCATTTCATTTAGAATTTTGTAGCGGAATCATCGGGATGTCTCTTATGTGAAGAAGATAAATACAAGATGTAATATAAAAAAATTCCAAGCTACAATGGGAATACATTGTTAGTAGTTGTATAGGAATTTGCAACGGGAAGGGAGCATGTAACTTTCTCATAAAAAGTAGCTTTACAAATAAAAATGTCCCATAGTTTGATGATATTAACTATGAGAAATTAGCGAGACAAAGCTTTGGATATAGTGATGTTTTAGCTCTACAAAAATCATCTAGATAAAACCATGGGGACATTTCCATCTCCTATGGGGCTTGGAGAATACTGTGTCGTCAAGACAATTTTATATTGTATACAAAACACAAGAGGAACAAAGCTAAGGTTGTGGCTAAGGAATCATCAGGTAGCCACTTCTTGCAATAGCTAGTAAATATCTAGTGTAAGCTACCTTGTAGTTGTGATCTCTGTCAAAATTAGTTTCATATGATCTACTGGGGACATGAAACCACCAAATATATTTTTGTTTGGTAAAATGTTTTCTACACTGATAAGCTTTCACATCAACATGTTTACTAAATTAATTTTGTTTACTTTTTCAATTGAGTTACAACATTGTAAACCTTGAATTGCACTATTGTGCATACAAACTTGAGCAAGACAAATTTTCATTTCAATATTTGTTAATTCGTCAACTTTTCCCTTTGAAATTATTTCCAAATAGGACCACACATCAAATCAAGAAACCCAATGGTGCAAAATATTGTTTTTTGTTCTGAAAGGTACCAGAGTATCTCTGAATGTCGTGTTCCAATAATTTTTTCAATTCTTTGATTGCATATGGTACAATGGGCCTCAGGAATTAACCGAATCACTTTGTAACAAAAACAATTCAAATAAGAAACATAAAAATATTAAGTTTCAAAAAACTGAAATAAAAGCAAATATATGAACTTAAATACAAACACACAAAGAGGAAAAAGTACCTCAAATATGAGTGTGGTGATGTACTTAAAATTATAATAATAGTCTTACATAATGCCACCAAAAGCAATTCATCTATTCAAAGCTAACATTTATATTTTGTAATGAATATTAACTACAGTATAAATAATAAATAATGTAGATAGCAGAGAAGCACCAATACAAAATAACTAATGTATGTAACAGAGAAGCACCAATACAAAAGAACTAATGTAGATAATAAAGCAACACTTTACAACAATAATCTGAGATGTAATTTACAATATTTGTTTTATTCTCAACTGCATTTCATTATCGAAGGCACAAACTTGCACATATATACACAAATTGTGCTCAAATAAGAATATGAAAATAAACTTATATTATCTACTTGCTTGCAATTATATAGTATCAAATTTCTTTTTTTAATTTGCAAATTGCTTTTTTACTTTATAGATTTGGTTTTGTTTAAATTTTATTATAATTTGCAAATTGTGCAAATTGTTCATTTTTGCTTATGAAATACAAACATTACAAACAAGTTATTACATGAAAGAAAAATTACAAACAAATCATGGTGGGATTCATCATGGTTCGAAATAAAATAAAATTTGCAATTTAATATAGAATAAACACTCCGTGACGCAGAGAAATTCTCGTGATAATCGAATAATTTTACTTTTGACTCGAAGAGGTGTGAAGTATAGGATAATAATAATGATTTATGATATCAAATTATTTACAAATGAATTATAACAAGGCCGTATGGTTAGAGTTTTCTATTATTTAGTTTAATTATTGAATTTTATGGACATAAATATAAATATGTTATAAATATGATAAAGCTTTAACACCATAGAAATAAGTGCCAAAATCAATATTATATATATATAGAGTATAACAGAAATTTGCATTCAAGAAAACTTGACATATAAGTTTCTTGTTAATGGCTACAATAACTAACCTTTCAGATTGACATAAAGTTAAACTAAAGTGTAACAGGAAACTGAAAACTAAGCAGAGATAAGTGTGAATGACTAGAATAATTAATTTTTCATATTAACAAAAACTGAAAATAAAACATAACAAAAACAAAGAATCGCCAACAAGGTTTCAAAACATTTTTTGCAATTTAAAGAGTAAATATATTATTGTATGGGAATTCTTCTCTTTGACATAAGTGTTTTGAATTATATTTTATTAACAAAAACTGAAAATAAAACATAACAAAAACAAAGAATCGCCAACAAGGTTTCAAAACATTTTTTGCAATTTAAAGAGTAAATATATTATTGTATGGGAATTCTTCTCTTTGACATAAGTGTTTTGAATTATATTTTATTTTTATAAATGAAGATAGTAATGTTCATTCTTTTTAAAATTTATGATAATCTCTAGTATTGTATATGAACTCTGGTCACTCCTGCATACTGAAAAAATAATATATAGTGTTTATTATTGTTATATAGATAGAAAATTGAACAATTCTATTCTATGACTAAAAATTAAAGGCTAAAGAATGAAGATGATACATGTAAAGAGAAGACAAACTTGCTAGTCGAAGCTTTGATTCATTTTTCTTTGCTTGCTGTTGTTGTTGTCAGCATCTAGGATTGCATTGTCACCATTTAGAATGAAAACACCATGAATTTGTAGATTTCGTAACATATAAATTGTTCTTGTTTCTTTGGCAGATATTCTTGGTAAGACATTTCAACTAATGCAGGCAATAGTTGCTTTAGACTAATTTGTTTCTAAGGAAACATCGTGAGGTGTGGTTATCAAGAGTTCCTATAATGCAATTAATGAAATGTAGAAAGAGAAAAAGGTTTTTTTGTTTGTAAATATTGACATATCTTGATGACATTGGGCAATTACAAAGTGCAAAAACACGGTCAAATGATGTGGAGTATGCATTTCCAACAACAAATGTTCCTTGCACCTATTAGAAAAGAAGACTAGTCAACATATTTGTAATTAAGAATAAGTAATTGTGCAATGAAAAAAATATACAAATTATTGGGTTTGTACTTACCTTGATGTATCAATTGACTAGTTTTTTTAGATCTTATTCTATGTCAATGTTCAAATTTGCGATGAATGTGGTATGTGTTGTACGGAATGTTTTTTCCTTGAGATCTTTTATTTTTGTCATGTTTTTTAAGAGCGTGATCAACATATCTCCATTTTGCAACTTTTGTTCCATTTCATTATAGACATGTGAAAAGTTCTCAAATAGTTGTAGTTGTGACATAAAATTTAAAAAAAAAAAAAAATGTAATTGTTGATATTGCATATAGAACATTAAAGAGAAATGCATAAGTCTAATTGGTGATGGTGCAAGGGTAAGCATGTTACCATGCCTTATCATATTCAGAGCGTCTATCTCTAATTTTCAATGTATATTACATTTAATCTTTTTGAGTTGTGGTTATAAGTGTTGCAATTGTTCTTATTGGGAATGTTTTTATGCTTTTTCTGAATTGTTTTATTGTTTTACATTGGGAAAAATTTTATATTTTTTAAAAACTGTATCAATGTTTTCTACAATGTTTATGTTTTCTAACAACAAAATGCGATCATGTTCACCATGGTCATAGTTCGTTTTTGGTACAATCTGAAAATTTGTGACTACAATTCCTTTTCCTAGCATGATCTTTTAATTATGTTTTTCAATGCGCTCACTTGCAGTAACTCCATATAATAGTGATGAGCTACTTGTATTCATGTGCAAGTCCTGCAAGATGTTATGTCAGACATGTATATTAAATTCAAATTGAAATTCGTTTAAATAAAATAAAATAATAATCTATATGCTTTCAAATATTTATCATTTACCTTTCCTCAGTTCTTCCTTTGCGATTTTGCAATGATTCACGAGTGGAATTTTGGTGAAACAACTTTGCATGGCTTCTCAATTTGAATGTTCTCAGCCACTGACATGTTGTTCGGATTGGATAATCTCTGCAAGCACTTTGATTTAACTTTGAAACTCAAATTATTATGGTTGTTGGAAATTTTTGAATGAGTTTTGTATTCTTCATTTTTTTTCAGAGGAAAAAACCACTGGTTTATATAGAGCACCAACACAAAGTCGTAATATTTTTCCTGATTTACATAACTGCTTTTTTAGTCCATATACAGTAAACTACAAAAATCCTCCGTCATAGGAGACAGTTACATAATAAAAACTAGTATCGGTCTATAAAACGATTAGATCTCAAATAACATCCTCAGTCAATCATCAGAAACTTTTGTTGTATCCATCACTCTGTATAGAGTAATACAGAGGTACAAAATTTATCAATCTAGTGCCTATTGAAGACAATCTACATCAAAACAGAAGAAAAAGTGTGAAGAGCCCGTCGGTTATTGTTTTGTTTGTCATCTTCCACCTTTGTGAGCCCTGTCACCAGCAAAATAGACATATTTTAGAAGAAATAGACCCTACCATTTGCACCATTGTCGGACACATCATACATCTCATAGTGCATTTCCCCAAATCTCCCATTCAAACCCTGTTTAGAATGGGAGAAAGATACATTAGAAAATGTTCGACGCAGGACATTGATTCTATCCACCCAAAGTGCAAGGTGGCATGGATTTAATCATGTGCCTTTATTCAGATGTTTTATGAGGACATGAGAATCACCATATACCCAAAGTTGGTCCAAATATAGGTGATGGGAGAACCACTAGGGCCAACATCTATGCCCTCATATTAGTTCCACTACCACCAAACCAATGAATTTTATAGTGGTATGTGGGCGAGAGGATCAACCACGCACCACATCCGAGTGTTGAGATGCTCCGTCAAAGAAACCGATAGGGAAGTGAAGCTCAAAAGGAATAAGTGTCTTAGACAAATTAGATGGAGGTTTATGTTTTACCTTCTAAGCACTCCATCAATATATCACTTGAGTACAAACCTGGTCGGGAGTACTTGGCATATCCTCAAAGATCCACATGTTCCTGCTACACCAAAATACATCAGTGTAGAATAATGGGGACAATCTGGAGATGTTTACCTCTTTGAGACCACCACTTGTAACATTGTTCAGCATAGTCAAATGTAGGAGGCTCAAGATGAAAAAACTTACTCAGTGAGAGATGTACATCCTTGGAAAAGGGGCAGGTATAAAAAAGGTGTGTAGTGTCTTATGTTGCCTTCATACACAGTCTACAAACCCCTAGCCCAATTTTTCCGCTTCTCTAGAGATTTTTCCAAGTAAGGACCTTGTCCTTCCATACCATCCAGAATAGAATGATCATTTTTGTTTGAGCATTGGTGTGCCAAATTTCCCGGAACCAACATCTCATCTCAAGACCCACCTCAGAAAACATCATTTCTCTAAAAGTGTCTCGGATGAAAATCTGTCGTCTTTCCATTTTACCAGCCCACATGACCCGATCTCCTTTTTTAGACCTCATTAAGCCCAGGTTCTGGATCCTTTCACAATAGAGTGACCACTCTTGTTTTAAGGGATCTGTGAGCACCAAATCCCCAGCCGAGTACAAACGTAGAATCTCCTCCTCCCACTCCAAAATAATTTGACTTATTGAAAACAAACCTTTTCACCGTAAAAAGGATATCAATGCCTCATTGAAGTTTTTTTGTTGCGATAAACCCCTCAAATCTGGGTGTCCAATGAGAATATGGCCTCCATTACTGAACTTCCATCTGAGGTTCGCCTTAAAGTATGGCCAGATTTTAATAAAGCCCATCCAGATAGGGGAGCCTCTCAGAACTTCCATGCTACCTACAGAAAAGAGGTCCTCCAAAGATCTATTATTTAAATATTTAAAATTCATTATATCATGTCATATCCCTGGAGTATGAAGACATCTCCACTGGGATTTCATAAGGAGAGCTCTGCCAAATTTATCCAGGTCAATCACCCCCCAACCCCCACATTCTTTTGGTCTAGCAATCAGATTCCACCAGGCCAAATGGTATGACCCTTTACCCAACCCACCGCTCCAGATAAAGTTTTCCATAATATTGTGTATGCTATCAAGGATTTTCTTTGGAATGTAGTAAAGGTGAACCTAGTAAACCATAAATTGCTGAAGAACCGCCTGAGATAATACCAGTCTCCCGCCATTGGACATCCACTTACAGGACCAATATTTAATTCAACTTTGATAATGATCTAGCAGCCAAAGCCAATCATTTGAGAGGTATCTCGCTAGTTTCAGGCGGAAGCCCAGGTAATGGAGACCACCATCGATTGAGGAAATTCTAAAATTAAACATGTTTCCGATATAGTCAACTATCTCACGGTCCCCCTCATATTGGAAGATGCATGACTTTTCACCATTTTCCTCCATCCCCGAGGTAGCACCAAAAGACCAGAAAATATCATGTAAATCATCCAGCAAATTTTAATCAAAATCCCGAAGACAAGGACATCATCGACAAATATATTGTGGGATATTTCCCTGTAAGCGGAGATCTTAATGCCCCGAAAGCTACCCAATTCCACAGCTCTGGAGATTTTCAAACTCAGAGCGTCCATCATCAGGATGAAGAGCAGGGGGGAGAGGGCATAGCCTTAACGAAGACCTCTATCAGGTTTTAAAAAAATTGATGCAGTGCCATTTATGATGATAGCCATATATGTGGAACTTATACAGCCCATAATCCAATCTATTGTATCGTTTCCCAATCTGATCTTAAACAAAATAAGATTAAGAAAGGCCCAATCCACCTTGTTGTTGGCCTTTTTTAAATCCACCTTCATCACCCTTGTTTCCAATTTTTGTGATTTAATTGAATGCGGGATCTCTTGGGTGACCACGACAACGTCATGAATACTTTTTTTTAGTAAGAAGCTCAATTTTTCGGGAGATATGTATCAGGAAAGAACCACCTTCATCCGATCGATGATTATTTTAGAGATGATCTTGTATAAAGTGTTACAAAGAGAAATTGGCCTAAATTCCTCAAAAAACTGAAGGCTCATTTTTTTGGAATAAGGGCCAGGAAGGTCGAACTAGCGGATCCCTGAATTCGGCTACTCAATCTAGCTTCTTCGACCATATCTGTAATATCTTAAAGGAATATATCAGAGAAGTGTAGGAAACAATCCGAGGTCCAGTCGTCTGGCCCTAGGCTTTTATCTACCGGAAAGGATTTAAGTGTTTACTCTACCTCCTCCAGTCTGGCACAGTGCTGGATTTTTTCATTATCAGCATCCCCAAAAATTCGGGGGAAAACCTCCACAGCCCGCATTCGATCACCATGATCAATATCCTATCTAACCCTGTAGATCTCCTCAAAATATTTCACAACCTATTTTTGTATATTCTCAGTGGTATGATAAAGAACTCCATTAACCTCCACTTTCCATATAACGTTTACATTCTTTCGACCATTTGCAAATGAATGAAAAAAGTTTGTATTGCGATCACCCACCTTGAGCCATGTGGCGTGGCTTTCAAGTCTCCACGTTTTTTCCTGGATCAACAAAATCTTCCTCTTTTCCCCTTCCAGATGTTTGAGGTAAGTCCATGTGTCGAGTGAATGATTGCCCTCCTTGATGTATTGTAGTATCTTAGTGGTCTCCTCAGTGATACGATGCAGATCTAACTTATGTTTTTCCTTCTGCTTTTTCTCCCATTCCCTGACCCGACACTTCGGCCCTCGAAGATAATTTCAAAGAAATGTCATTGCCGACATCACTGGACCTCTCTTATGTTTTCCAAAATAATCCTGCACAAGACTGTTAAAAGAGTCATCCTCAAGCTAGACTCTGTTGAATTTAAATGGAAAGCCCCCCATCTTTTTCTCAAAATTCCACTCCAAATATATTGGTTGGTGGTCCGATATTATGACATTTTCAACTCTAGTCGTAACCTTTCCCATCTGTGATAATAAGTTGGCCTATACAAGCACTTGATCAAGTCGTTTCCCGATGAGATCCACCCCCTTCCAGCCATTTATCCAGGTCGAGCCTTCCTTCTCCGAAGAAATGTCTACGAGGTTGGATTTACCAATCAAAATCTGCATGAAGTTTTCCAAGGGATCACATCTACCTCTTATACCCCAAGTTTCACCTGCACAAAGTGTGCAGTTGAAATCACCTGCTATAATCAAATTGTCCAGCGACAACAGACCCGTATTCTCCATTCTCTGCCAGAAAGAAGACCAGTCATGATTTGGAGAATACAAATTAATCATATGAATCTTATGAATGAAACCCCTAAAAAATCCTCTCAGGATAATACCACCAAAAAAGATAAATGCCTGCATAGAACTCTTCGAGGGTCCCAGAGAACAACCTGCCCACTTGATCGACCCACAGTGTTATTAGCAACTAGATGCCATGTTGGGAACATGGCATGACAAAAAGATCGAGTACTATCAGTAGAATGTAAAGTTTCTTGAAGGAAAATTATAACAAGATTCAAAGATGTGAAAAAATCCATGAGTGAGGCAATCTTGTCATGTCCCCCCAATCCCTAGATAATCAATGAGCTTAAAATTATTGCAGGTCCTCACAATTTGGGGCCAGCGCTCTAAGGACCCGATCGAGGGAAAGGGTGACGGGGATGTCCCTGAAATTTCCGGCTGGAAAATTCATTTCATGGGTAGACATAGAGAAAGATTTCTTCTTGCTTCAGGGTCTGCCCTTACCTTTACATATGGTCACATTTGACTTAGAATCGGGACTAATACCCAGAGGAGGAGATAGTGGTCGGCCTGTATCAGTCATCAAAGGTACCAATTTAAGATCCAAGTTATGGAGAAGAAGCTCCAAATCACTCCCTATGGAGTTGTGAGGCAACAACAAGGCGTCTGGTTCCGGATCAGAAGGAGGTAATGGATCAGGAGACAAAGGGTCAACGTTACAAGGGGATAATGGATAGATGGCAAACAAAAATGCATTAGAGGCCACAGGATTGAGTGTAGCAGAAATAGGGGGGCTACGACAATCTTTCAAAGAGCCCGATCCCATAAGATCCAGCAAACCCACAATGTTTTCCCCACTAAGCTTCTGTAATACATCTTCAATCAATCGTGGCCCAGCCGACCCAATAGGCTCAACTGATCCATCATCCAAAATACCCAATTCACAAAATGGGAGGGGGAAAGAAGAGTCAGACTTACCCGAAGTCCAATATGGGTCATCAAGGAGAGGTTTCTAAGGATGGGTAGCAACAAAAACGGGTCCTTTCTCGATATGAGCACGACCAATTTGATGGAAATCCGCCTTATATCGGTTACAGTGTCACATCAAATGCCCCGTATTATGGAATATATGGCATCTAAACGGGGTATGCCAATAATCGAGAGTCTGGTAATGAACCACACCCTCCCATTCCAAACCAACCTATGCAGGCAGTCCCCCCAAGAAAGAGACCTCGATTAGTAGCCAAGCTACTCTTTTGTCATACACGCCTGTAAATTTAGGATCTACAAAATGGCAGGTCCCAATGTTGTCTCCAATCACCGTGAGAACGTGTGATGTTCAATATTCCAATGGAAAACTAGGAATTTTGACCTAGACCATGTGGTTTATCGGAGCATTTTTAACAGGATGGAAACCGACGTGCCACTGGTGAAGAGATAGAAAACATCAATCGTTTACCCAAGCCCACCTAAACACCTCACAAATGTCTTCATCCTTCATGAAATGTAAGCAATACCAACCATTTTGAAGTTTACTCACCCTTGGCATGTAAACCAAGAGCTTCTCCCAAGCCTCCATTAACCGGGGGAAAATCTCAGTCTTGTTAAACTTTTCAAAATGCCCACTGCCCACCAGAGCATGATCAATCAAACTCTCAGCGCGTTCCCACATAACATCCCGACAAAAACTCAGGAGTCTGCACTTAGAAGCTGGTTTGAAAGGCTTTGTCGAAGAATTGTAATGTCTTGCACTCTTTTCACGTTGATTGCGATGAGAGAGTGTTCCACTCGGCTTGTTCAACTGAGCAGAAGATAGGTGGGCTGAAGCCTCCTGATTTAGAATTTGGGGAGAAGTTTTACTGCCAAGGAAATTAACTTTGCTATCCTCCGCAACCTCTATCACGCGTATGAGAGCCACCTCGAAATCATCGTCGTCGAAATCCCCAAGGATAGCATTAAGGTCCACCATGTGGGAGATCACCGAAGTAAACCATCAGAAGGAGACCATTTTCTTTATGCTCTTTCGTCATATTTCCTACTGGACATCTTGTCTTCTTCACCATGTGGGAGATCACCGAAGTAAACCGTTAGAAGGAGATAGGTAGGTGAAGAGGACAGGATGTCCAGTGGGAAATATGATGAAAGAGCATAAAGAAAACGTCAATAATATTGCGGCTGTCGAGAAACAACTAATACGCAAATATCACCAGATATCCACCACCCAGTCACAGATACTTCAGGACGAATAAGTATGAGGAAGACGATACTTTAACAAGACCGCTTATAGGAGGCATTAAGGAAGACAGTACTATGTACAAAAGAACCACTGTCTGTTGGCTTTGTCGAAAGGTTGAAGTACTAGCCTGGAGAAATTTTTAAAAATTTCCAATCCCAGATCCAAACCCGACCGATCGGAAAATACAAAGATAAATAGACAATGGAGGCCACTCGAGAAAGCATCCCAATCCCCCACCCAATGCCAACCAGAGGTCACTAACAATGCCGCCCATAACCAAAACTATCAAGACCCCAAAGCACAACAACAACAAGAATAAAAAATGTCCTATGTTCCACCACCAGTCACAACATGAACATGCACTTACAGCAGCAGTGCCTGCATAAATAGACAATACCCATGTTCCACCATCGATGACAAAGCTGAAACTTTTGTATTCTTCATTAGATTGCAAGTCATAACTTCACTTCGGGGTCTCCTCAAGGACGATGAGAATTTTCCTCACGAGGTCCAAGTTCTATTGTTGTTTCACGCGTAGTTAACAACCCTGGCCATGTTTTTCTAAAATCGCAACACATATACTAAAACAATCAAACCCAAATTTTAATCTTAGACGAAGTGACCCAAACGCTAAACAAAAATCTTCCTTTTTTGAAACTTGAACTCTCTAGTCGAAATTCCCAAGAGATGAGATTTATGATTGATGGTGGTGCTTATTAATAGTCGTCAATGACTCCCACTACTAATGACCCATTCGCTCTAACCCCAAAAAATTACAAGGAAAAGGATCTGCCAATCTAGTGCATTGTAGATGAAAGTGACCCAATAACCTGGTTTTTGTAAATGAACAAGGAACTGTAAATGAAGGCACAAGGTAGAAGCAAACAAGGCACTATAAAATAAGGAGATTATGCATATAAGAGCAACAACGGTGGAATTCAAATGATGGGATATCGTGAACCGATTCACCTCGACACGTTTCAAATCTGGCGAAATCAGTTCAATTAATTGATTAAATCGTTTCATTTTATTTTATAACGTCGGCTAATCACAACCATCCATTCCTCTCTTATACAAAGCATATTCCTTTAAAACCTATTTGTGTCCATTGATTTAAATAAAATTTAAAAATCCAACTAACCTTCATCCACCCTGAGTTGAAATAAGGACGTCGGGGGCGAAATATATATGATTTATACAATAAACAGAGAGAGGTTAAGGTTATTTTTCCTACGTAATTCTAGTTGTTGTATATGACATGTTTAAGGTTATTTAAACAAATTCTAACTTTGTTGTTTTAATAATCAATCTTTGTCAAGATAAAATATTTTCAAATATTATATTATTTATATGAAAATGTTTCAACATAGATTTACTTTTAGGAGATTATAGATGTAAATCTAGTACATCTCTATAAATTTGAGTGAGCTTAAAAGTTAACAACATATGTGTAACACTATCGACTAACCAATGGCCCCCTTGTATTAATGGGTTGTGGAAGGTGGTGTTGATGTCTTAAATACAATTTTTAAAGCTTGTAGTAAAAATTACGTTGTAAAAAAGTTTTTGGAATTGAAAACTCGGGCCGCCATCATGTCTAATTAGGTGAGATCTTTCTAATAATATAAATTTTCTCTCGATCCGAGTCCCAAGTCAAAAATTATGGTAAAAGGATATTTGACCTATTATTATTGGCCACGTTGAAAATATCACAGTCTTAATGTGTTTGAAAATCAAACAATACACGTACATATGTTTTATAACTCATTAGAGAAAATAATTATAAATAAAAGAATCAAACGTTTGGAGCACAGCATCGACGCCTTGTCTTTATCAAAGCACCAATGTTTTAAAAATATAATATGCACCAACTCGGACAATCTACGATACCATGCACCAGGGCATTGAATGCAAACAACATTGATGTCTGAAAAGTATATTGCACTAGTGCATATCTCTTCAATAAGCGCCTCGGGTTATACTTTTCAAGAACAACACCGCAGTAAGAAAAAAAAACTTGCAAACTGGTGTTGTTAATTTGAAAATAAAAAGATCGATATGTTATTAATATAAATGTGTCGATGTCGTTAATTTGAATAAAACACCAGGCAGATATAATATTTAGGAGCATTGGGATGTTGGTTATATGAAAGTATCAGTGTTTAAACAATTACAATACATTGGGATGTACAATCTATTATACCATGCATCAGGGTGTTAAATGTAAACAACACTGGTGCTTGAAAAGTATAATGCACCGGATCATGCAAAAATATGGTCGTATCAGTGCTTTTACATAATATAATGCACTAGTGTTGATTTATGTTGCAGACACACTAGTATTTTGTATGGGATAGTATTTTTTATTATTATAAATATCGTCGCTGAAAAACTTGTATTCGGAGCAGTGCAGATTCATATACAATATCCCAGTATTTATTTTCTCTTTTTTAGAAACAATGACCTGTAAAAGTGCAACTATTGTGATTTTTTAAATCTGTTATTAATTGAAAAATCGACAATATATATTATAACAATATTCATATAAATTAAATTTTGATTAATGCATTTACATATGATGTTTGGATTAATTTGTTATATAATTAGATTTCATATCTCTTCATTATAATATTTAATCATTCATATATTTAATTAGTGGTGTAACATTTCACAGCGACATTGGACAACACAATATAATAAATTAAAATGTATTTTATTATATATAAATAAGAGGTTCTTTGTCATACAAAATGGGATAGTTATTGGTAACCCCTTATCTTTCAATTAAGACGATATGTCCATTACGTTAAAAAAAATGTTTGATTTTCACAAACAATTATTTCAAAAAATACAACAACTTGCATTGATATCCAAATAGATCATCATTCTTCATTGAAATTGTTGTCAGTGCTCCAGCTACTTCCACGACTTGGGTTATTTGGATGAATGCCTTGTTGATTGCATCGATTGTTTTCATCTTCTTCATGATCCATATGCAAACATAAAAATAAAGTGTAATGAGTGTATCTACATTGGTGAGAACGATGAAAATTGAAATAAAATGTAAATCAAATAACATTGTACCATAGCAAGAAGTGAGTTGTAAATTGTACACATTGTTTCAAAACCTAATCTCATGCCTTGTTGCAACAATTCTTTTGTTGGTGTAGTTCCATTATTGTTGGTGTAATTCCATTATTTGCTTCTTGCATGTTTTATACCCCATAATAAATCATAGATTTAATATAAAGGATTTTTTCATTCTATTAATTATAAACTCAAAAAATTAAAACATCATAGACACTTACAAATTCCACAATTAATTTATGATATGCTAATATATACTCACAACTCATATTTAACCCAGTGTCAATCAATTCTTCTGATGACTCTTCGTTGTATGATAGCACCTATTTGAAGACATTAAAGGATGGTTGTTGTAAAACAACTTAAAATATACAAAAATGAAACATTGAGTTGTTATAAGGAAATATTAGCAATTACTCACAAAATTTGATATCAACCATTTTCTTCCTTGTCGTCGTGTTTAATGTGTTGAATGAGTTCCATTTTGTTTTCTTTTCTGCAAGAAAATACTTGAAAATTAATATTTAATGCTAAATTATTTTTTTATATATACCTAGTAGAAAAAATTAATGATTACATACATTTGAAGCACGTTGTTCTTGAAATGGCTCCTCTTGTGATACAATTCTGTCCATTTCCTTGACCATCTCCTTGTACATTTTTTTGTACATTCCTACTGGCATGTTTCGGATATCAACTCATTGATCCTTTGAGATTTTCATAATCTTCCTGAAAAAAAAGTAATAAAATATTTTTATATTGATATATGAAAACCAAATATAACCAAATTGATATCAATAAATGAATGCTTTGTAGTAATATATACATGTAATTCTAGAAAATCATTTTACTTATGAATATTACCTTTTGAATGATTCTTTTTTGTTGTTGTATTTTTTTTCCATTGCAAGTTTGACAAGTCTCATTGACCATTGCTCTGGAAATTCTTCCTATAGCGTAGATATAACTTGGTTTTTGGAATCATTGGATTGATTTTTGTATTGTAAGTGGAAAATAAGTCTATGTGTTCGTTCCTCTATATCCCTCATAGTTTTGTAAACATTTTCCCCTCTTTCATTAACCTCCAACACGACTCCAAGTGAGCTAACGACCAATTCATCGTCATTTACATGTTCTATAATTTTGTTTTCTTAGAATAACATTCATATTTTCCTTCACTGTATAAAATTAAACATAGGTGAATTAATAGATTTTTTGAAACATGTTATCTAATATTCTTAAGTATATTATTAATGAAAGTTCAAAAAAAAACTCATATTGAATAGTGTTTTTTTATATTTCACTTGATGCATCCTTCTGCAACTTTTCTATTAGGTCTTTATTCTCTTTTGCACTTAGATTAGAAATAATCTTATCAAGCTTCCTCATTTTGTGGCTATGCATGAGACACCTTGACCAATACGTATTACTTAAACTTAAATATAGTTCAAGCATATTAATTTTGTAAAGAATGTACAAAGAACTTTCCTTTTCTGCTTTTTCGGTTAGTATTTTCGTTGCTTGACAACTTCTCATATATTTTTTTATCAATATGCAACATGTACCATTCAATACAAATGCCATTAAATATATTTTATAAATAAAACACATAATTTTCAGTCAAAAAAGAGGTATGGTAACCGGTGTGGTTATTTCAATAAATGTTGTACTGTCTTTAGTCTCATAAACACACCACGACGTTTAATTGTTTAGCACCGACAAGGAAAAATAATTTTTTTAATAACTTTAAATTATGATGGTGTGATATGTAACAATAAAAACACCTTCATCACAGTAAAAAAATGAAAACGTAAAAAATTAAATACAAGTTTGTTGAGCTTAACAACATTATTTGGCATGGGTGCAACCATGTGTTATATTACACACGGTGCACTAGTAAACATATGCCATTTTTTAAAAAGACAAACACGCTCGACAAGGTTTGGTGAGATATGTAATGATAAAAGCACCATCATCATAGTAAAAAATGAAAACATAAAAATTTAAATAAAGGATTTTTGGAATTAACAGTGCTATTTGGCATAGGCACACTAGTGTGTTAGATTACATAAGGCACATCAATAAACAAACATCATTTTTAAAAAAACTGACAAGGCCGACAGGGTTTGGATCTAATTCAATAAGTGGTCCCCCTACTTTACATGTTAAATGTTCTATATATAATAAGTACACAAACCCATTAAATCTAAAATGCCTAAAATTAAAATCCATAATTGTGAAGTGGTAGAGGGAGTTAAACCCTAAGGTGAAATTTTGCAGTCACATAAGCAAGAAGAAGTAAGGGTTTAAGGTAAGTATTGAACTTTTTTTTTTTTTTCTAAATTTTAATTAAATCTAAGTAGGAACAGAAATCATAACATTTTTTACTAGTAAAATAAATAGTAAAATTTTTATCATGCACGGTTTTTTATTATTCTCTAAATTTTGAATAAATCTAACATAAATTCTAAAAAAAATTAACAGTAAAATTTAAATTTTTACTATGCAAGGTTTTGAGTGAATCGCCATATCTTTCAAATTCTAATCTTTCCGTAGTTCCAAAATATTTTATTGTTCCACAGTGCTCCTAGTATGTCTCTCTTGCAAATCTCTCTTTTAATCAGATCTAACAGAAATTGTAAAAAGAAAATTAGTAAAATCAACATTTAAAATTAAAATTTGTACTATTTCAGGATTTGAGTGAATCACTATACCTTTCAACTTCTGATCTTCAGAATAGTTCCGCTATTCCAAATTATTTTGTTGCTCTAAAGTGCTCCCGGCATGTCTCTCTTGCAAATCGCTTCCTTGAAATTTTGGGAAAAATAATGAAATAGTGAATAACTTCTTACTATTTAAAAGACTTTATGAAATTATATTTTGAAAAATCAATTACTGCTCATTTCTTGATTTGAAAAAAACAAACTCGCGCTTTTTGTTTTCACTTTTTCCGGACATCGATGTGTTTCATAGTAAAAATCACTAGTGTGTTTATGAGTAACGCACACCAATTAGGATAACTTATCCATGCGCTAAATTTTTCTAGAGCACCGACATGATAGAATTTCTTTTTTATATTCGAAATCCTAGAAATAGTTGATTTTATTAGTTTAAAGCATCGATGCAGTGGATATACAAGAGCATCGATATGATAGAATTCATTTTTTTATTTTAAAATCTCGGAAACCAGTGTGGTTATTATTTTAATGCATCAATGTTGTTATTATTGAAAAGCATCGACACGATTATTTAAACACATCGGTGTGGTTGTTTTTACAAGAGCACCGATATGATAGAATTCCTTTTTTTATTTTTGAAATCTTAGAAACCAGTGCAATTATTATTTTAATGCATCAGTGTTGTTATTATTTAAACGCATCGATGTAGTTATTGTAAGAAGAGCAATGATATGTTTTAAAAGTTATTTTAAAAAAAAAAAAATCACATAAAATGGCATATTCATCTCAAATTATCTTTTAGGATGTAACTACATGAGTTAGAGTAGTTTATAGTATACATTTTCCGCTTAAATTCATCTTATTCTTGAAAAATGGTTTGAAAACTATATTGAACTGCATATTGTGGATATATGGTTCTCGAAATTAATTTTAGGTATGTATAAAAAAATTTATTGTTGATTTTGTTCAAATGCAGGATTAAAATCTCATAATATCAAATGGTCAATTATTAAAATTCTAGTTCATTCCATATTTCTCAAAGTTATTCACGGAGTTCTCCCTTTCCATCTTGAGTAAGTTCATATTTTATTTATATTTTGATTATCTAATTGAAATTATTTATTTTTTATCCATGTCAATTTGAATAAAAGTGTATCCAAATTTGTAAGATCCTGATTCAAAATCGAGTTTAGATGTAGAAAATATTCCACCATTTCAAAAACATTAGAAGCTCTTATCAGGAGTAGCATACCACAAGAAGATGAAAATGAACAGTTGCTTCACCCTATTAATTGTAACATGGCATCTTCTAGCCGCAATCTTGAGTCAATGGTGGTAATAATTGTTTAGTATAATGTAATTTCAACATGAAACCAATTGCATTGTGCTTATTAATATTAGTGTATGTATTGATGTTCAATATTTTTTTAAATTAGGATTTTAGTGATGATGAGCGACCCATCTACCATCTTTCAGTGCACCCTGCTACAATGTCAAATAGAGAGAAGGTTGCATTAAGAGAAATACTTAGAGAGGAAGCATACAAATAATGGTTGAATCAACCACCTATTCACTTCCCACTACGTCCAAATTCACCAACTAGGAATGACTACAACAATAGTAGTTCTTCATCACAAGTTGGCAATGGAGGTAATCAAATAAAGGTTGGTATGGATGATTACTTATGAGATATGATTGCCATGGAGGCAATGTAGTTAGATGCATTCGAGAATAATGAGCTAGGGGATGATTCTCATATCAGTGATACATTATTCAAAAGCCTGAAATATGCTTCCACTACCCCTCTCTTTGGACCTACCAGCTAATCAAATTCTACCTAGTTGGGAACAACGATGTTACTATACAACTTGAAAGAAAATTTTTTCATGTTGAATTCTTGTTTCTTGGAAATATTGAGGTAATTTACCATGATCAATCAAGTCCCTTATATTTTGAGAAATATTTTCACACAATCAACATTAAAAATGGTCGATTTTATGAACATTAATATTGACGGTGTACAGTTATATTTCCCACTAACTGCAAGTTATTCAAAGATATGGTTCTTCCGAGTGATAATATCTTGTGAGGTAGTTGTGAAGGGGAATAGTAGTTGTTGAAAATGTTGGGTATTGAGTATGTATCATATCATGCAATTATGAATAATTGTAGTCTATATAGAGGATAATATGCAAACAAAGAGATATGTATGAAATGTGGGCATAATAGGTACCATAAATAAATAAATATAAGGGTAAATCACATGGTCCTCCTCATAAGATATTGAGGCACATGCCTATAATCCCAAGGATTCAAAGGCTCTTTCGTTGCAAAGAATTAGTTATTGTTTAATGGAAAATTCTCTTATGCAGACAGAATTGAACTCCCTATATCTAGCAACTTGATCTAGAAACAACAAAGACAAAAGCCTTATGCTTTCCTTATACAAATTAGAACATGGAGGAAAGACCTACCTAGATTCCAACACAAGCCCTCCTCTTCTCTTCTCTTGTAAGCTCCAACTCCAACTCCAAATGCTATAAGTGGAACCTGCAAAACAACTACAACAAGCAGGAGAACTACAATATACAAATAACATAGACTAATATCTCTAATCAATGAGTCAAGAAGGCATTGAAATACATATGCATCAAATAGACATAAGTATAGGAAAACAAAGATTTTTTGTATTAATAAATGTAGGAGAATATTACAACCCTTTTACAGATCTTGACCATGTAGATATCTCCCACCTAACTTGTCCTTCCTTAGCCACAAGGCAAGCCTTCAATCACAACTCAAGGATGGGAATGGATCCTTAGGTAAAAAGTAGTATCATCAAGGCATAGCTAAGAGTCTCCAAAATCCAACCCAAACTGCATGGGAGGTAATGAATTTATAGGTTAAATAGGGTAGTTTGGGCTTTGCCAATCTAGGACTTAGATCCACATATGAGGGAATATAAGATCCAGGGATAAGAGAT
This sequence comes from Pinus albicaulis, assembly GCA_034641835.2. Classification (NCBI taxonomy): domain Eukaryota; kingdom Viridiplantae; phylum Streptophyta; class Pinopsida; order Pinales; family Pinaceae; genus Pinus; species Pinus albicaulis. The sequence goes on from CM076570.1 coordinate 1,360,772,938, forward strand.
AAGAACTCTAGGATGGGAATTCAAGATCTCAATTAATAGTAAATCGTTAAAACTACTTTGGAAGCTTCTGGAAAAATAAGATTCAAAATTATATTTTATTTTTCCTGAGATTCTAGAACCATCGCACCTGAAATGAAGGCAACATGCATTGATCAGTACAATTTCTCAGTTATGCAACATGCAACCGTGTAGGTTCCTAGAAGAGAAAGTGTGATGGGTCCAAAAACTATGTTTTTTAGTTGATAAACCCATAAAACTTGGACTCTTTGGAGAGATAATTCTCAAGGATTTGCAAAGGGATTATTGCAAGGTGTTAAGGATGTTGATTGATTCAGTTTTTAGGCCATTTTAGTGAATTCGAAAAAATGACCTATAACAACTATGCTACAGGGATGACATGCCTCACACAGAAGAGAGTTAGGATTTATGTGCATCCAAATAGATTCAATAGTAATGAATCATATGGAGGATACAAGGCCCGAAAAATTCAAGGATAAAGTACGAAGTCTACAACTTAGGATAGTCATGGATGGCATCAACCCATATTCCCTCCAAAATGCCAACTATTCTATTTGGCCTGCAGTAATGATTAATAGCGATACCCCCCATGGTTCTCCATAAAGAATAATCATCTTATGTTGGCTCTCATAGTCCCTGGTAGAAGACAAGTGAAGAATATGGTTGTCTACTTACAACCCTTGGTAGATGAATTGAAGGAATTATGGGAAGGGATACATGTATATGATGTATCAAGACCCATCACAATAGAGAGGATTTTTACGTTGTATGGAATATGTGCTTACACCATTCATGATTATCCAGGCTTAAGAGTTTGCTCTAGTAAATTAATTCATGTTTATTGATTTGTTTATATACATAACAATATTGTTAATTTCCATATTAATTTAATTTGTTCCAATTTTTCTAATCTTCATGATCGCTAACGTGTCGTGTTTACAACAATCTGGCAGGTCTTGTAACAAAGGGGGATCATGGATGTAAATGTTGTGGACCTTCGTTGAAGGCTAGGTGGTCCAACCACCTACGAATGTCAGTGTATGAATGCTCCAGGGTATTCCTCCCAGAAGAATACCCTTATAGAAAAGCAAGATTTTCTTTCAATGGTAAACAACATAGTTACCGATCAAATAGGTAACTGAACTAGTACCTAATTTTTTGAGGTAGCAAGAAAAACACCCAATTTTGAAAAGTGGTGATGCAGAATCACTTTTTTTTTAGCATGTTTTTGGCACTTTTATTTTTATTTTATTTTTTATTTTTTTTTATATGATACTTTTTATGTCGATTTTGAATAGTGGTGGTGTATCATCACCAACTTTTTTTAGAGGATTGATTTTGACACTATACATTTTCAAATGTCTTCTTCTTCCCTGAGATGTTTATTTTTAAACACATTTATGTACTTGTGTTTTAAAAAGAAAAAAATATTTTTTTTTAAATAAAAATTTGTAATGAAATCTTCATTTTTTCACATAGATAAAAAAATGAAAACAGGGTCAATATTATAAAGTTTATATTTTCTACATGTTTATGTATTGTTAATTAATATTCAAGTGCACATCAAACAATTGTTGCTAAAAAACCAATATTTTGAACCATATGACAAAAAAATACAAATTTTCAATATAAATAGAATGCAAAAAATACACTTTTAGAGACTTTTTGTTAAAAAAAACATGTCAAATAAATTAATTTTTTTGGGAAAATATTAACAAAAATACTTAATAAAATAACATTTTTATTGAATTTTATGTCAAAAAATAATAGTAATCACATGTTTTTTGCAAAAAATAAGGATTCTTCGCATAAAATATCAAAGTCTAAACATTGCAAGTAAAACTGATTAATAGATCTCAAAACTTAGCTTTATTTGCAAGCATAACTTAAAGATCATCAACAATATCAACTAATCCATGTTCAACATCTTCTAGAACATCATTGATGTCTTCTTTCGCAACATTTTCTGCTTCATTTTGGTCATTGTAATCTTCTAATGGATCTTTCATGTCTGCAAATCTTCCAAAGTGTCCCTTTCCAATCATTCCATATAATGGTGATTGAGGTTCCTTTGCTTTTTTTGCCACACGTGATTCATTAAAATCCCCTTTCTCAAACCAACTTCTTGCTTTGCATCAGGAAGAAATTCAAGAGCGTTAATTATTGTTGAATAAATTTACATTGCACTGGGTCTTTCTCAGTGGCAATGCAATTTCTTCCTTTTGGTAGGAAACATGCTAGTGTTGTACCTAATCATCAAGCACAAAAGAAATAAATAAGAAAATTAGTATAAATACATAAAAAGTAAAAAATAAAATATTTAAATTCAAATTTATATAATAAAACTTACAATGAACCTTAAAAAAAATCCAAAACCCAATCTCCTTCATTTGAACATAGATCTATAAGATAGTTAATCAATGCTTGCGGTTTTTGATAAATGTTAACTATATCTCCTTTTGCATCTTTATCCTCATATGTTAGTTTTGTTACAACTGCATCATGAACCAATACTTGACTATGACTCTTCCCATCTACTCGATTCATAACAATACGCTTATAGCTATCCTCTTTTGTCCAACATTCAACATGGATGAACTCACAATCATTTATAATAGGCTGATCTTCGGAATAAGCAATATTTGACTTCTGCCTGTAACATAACATAGTAAAATTTCAATTAAATTGTACATAAATAAAAAAATTTAACTGTAATCAAACATACAATTTCAAAGTCTTACCATGTAAGTTGCATCCTTGAGTTTGTTTTTCCCTTGAAGCTTGTTAATAACATTGCAAATTGTGTGTCTGAATGAAATGTCACAAATCGCCAAAGTGGTGATGTTGTCACTTCTTGAAAAATCGTAACCACTTTACTAAAAGCTTGATAATTATATGGTTCGCTATCATATTCAAAGTCTGGGAAATTGTAACTATGAGGAATATCTGCAATAACTAGGGCATATTCTCTTTTAGGTATTAGTGATGCAATGTCTTCACAGTCACCTTGTATTATTTGATAATGGATACTGTCGAGCCCATTCCAAATGTAATGATTAAGAGTAGGATCAAGTTCAACATTCATAAGACACTTCTTTCTAATCTTTTCCAACTTAATTTTTTCAATAAAGCTTTTAAAAGTATCTGGTACTCCATTTCCATCCTTCTTCGACATCTTTAATGACATAAAAATATATATGTATAAGTAATAAAATAAAAATAGTTTAAATATGAATAAAATGAATGTATAAATCAACATACCTTATTGAAGACATTATAAAAATCTTTAAGTGTTGTGGTAGAAATTGCTTCTGGGTAGTGGCACACAACATCATCCCAACTATCTTCATTCAACATTTTAACCATATGTTCTTGTATTTTCATAAAAAACTTCTAACTGAATAAATAAAGTTATAACTGTTAATATAGTGACATGTATAACAATTTCTATGAACAACATTATGTTTTATTTAAAAGAAAATTATAATGAAAGGAAAATAAGAAATAATTCAAGAAACTTACTTTTGAGATTCTGCACACATTTCATCCATTGATAATTCACCTGACTTCACACGAGCTAGTACTGATTTGACTAGTTTCCCATCCTTCACACCTTGCATTGTTCTCCAAGGTGTGATAGTCATATCCTCTTGAAGTTGCTTCATTTCAAGACCTGTCTTACTGTTAGTACATATTATGGGTTTACTCTTTTTATCCTTTTGATTTTTTATGGAAATATTCTCCCACCACTCAAAAATTTCATAAATCAAATCCCATATCTCCCTAGTTCTAAATGCCAATTGAAAAATGTTATCCATGCTTCTGAATATTTTTGAATGTATTTTTCCATCTTTTGCTTTGATTTTTCATCAATTTGATAACCTGTGTCCATTAAACATTCCTTCCGAAATGTCAAACTAACTTGTGTCTTATCCCCACCACATTTTTCTATGAATTCATTATGAATAAATCTGACCCTTTGGATAAAAGTCATTTTCATTATGTACTCATTATCTGCATTATGATCCCAAAACCAATAACTTTGATTAATTTTCTGTTAAGCCAACGTAAATGATGCATTTCACTGTTTGAAAAAGATATTTATTGGGATATTCCTCAATCAACTGTCTTTTAGCCTCTACCGAATGATTCCCTCCAATTACATAATATTTATAATCAAAACATTTTGTCTTGTCAAATGCCTGTTTGTTGGGAACCTGGCGTGGATCAACAAGAACCACATAATCCACCACATGCGCATATGGATTGAACCTGAACAATTTTTTCAGATTATGTACATGTAGGTGATGGGCCTTTCTAATTTTATATTGAGATTGTCCTTCATCTGGGCTATAAAATTGGCTGACATCAAGCTCAAATGTTTGGCCACCAAGAATTAATTTATTCTTCCTCAACTCATATCGAATGACATTTTGTTTTGTTTTAATAATGCCATCCTCTAACTCAACACCTGGTGTTATGATTTCTCTGCTTCCGTTAGAGCTTTCAGTTTGTTCTTCACTGTTGCTTATGACTTTTACAGGTTGACCAATATTTGATTTCCTCTTCTTATTGGTTAACATATCAGTTTTTTTATAAACAAGCTCTTCATCATCAGGTAAAAAAGAGACATCTTTGGCCATTTTTCTTTTTGGTGTCTGATTTGTTTTCTCCTTTTGCACAATAGTTCTAATCTCCTCCTCACTAATTCTATCATAATTTTCAGTTTCATGTTCCACATCTTCAAAAGCAACATGTTTAGGTTTACTAGATTGACCCAGCTTAGTGACTCTTGGTCGATTCCCTCTCTGTACTATTGCAATGTCACGAGCTATTGATTTTTGCTTCAATCTCCTTTCCTCTGCTTTGTCTGTGTGCAAAGTGTTGATCACAGTCATAACATTTGGCTCCATAAAATAAATACCTTCAAACATGTTTGAAAGACTCGGAACAAAATCCTATGAAACAAAATAAAACATGTCAATGATCAATAATTTATAAACAATTGGATGATCCTTACAATAATGCATAGTGGAAATATAAATAAGCACACTTACAATGTTATTTGCAATGTTGCTTGAGATTTCTTCAGAAAACTTTGTAGATATTTCATTTGTGTCATACTTGACCTTTGATAGACGATATCTAACCTTCTCATGTTTATTAGGCATCCTTGCAAGAACATAAATAGTGTTTGTATTTGGGACCATACATATGTCTCGTACTCTGCCCATCACTTCATATGGTTCATTTAAGTCAATCATACCAAAAACCAGATAGATATGTATATCAGCCTCCATTTCATTGTCTTCAAGATACCATGAGAAATCAGTTTTATTTATTTCCTTGGCATTCTTCCAATCATAAATAAGCTTTAATGAACCTAGTGGGCCACTTGCTTGATTTTTATTAATGTGTGCAACAATATCCTTATTGCGTCCAGCAATATCCATAGTGCGTCCAACTGGAACTTTATATTTGGGAGTTGTATCAATAGTGCGTCCAACTACAACTTTAGATTTTGGAGTTGTTGCTCTAAGTGCAAAACATTCACAGAAATATTTTTTGATGTCATTTTCTTGATAAAAAGAAAGAAATATATATATATGGATTTCTTCGACTTTTTTTGGCCTCTAAGGCCCTCAGGTCCCTTTAGTCTCGCATGTGACCTTTTCCCTCTTCTACAGGGGTGGGTAGTTTTTGCCATAGGTTTTGGGTTTTACATGTATCTTTCCTCCCTTATTATTTTCACCTTCCTTTCCTGCTACATCCCTCTGACATCTTATGCGTGTCCTTCCCCGTTTGGTTTGTTGGATTGCTAACTTCACAATCAGCAATGAAGAATTCAATCTTATTTACAGCCCGGAGGTCGGGAGCATTCTCCCAGGTCAATTCGACTTCATGCGCAGGGCATCCTCGGCTCATTGTACATCCCAAGGCACTCAGACTGATAATCTTCTTTCGCACTCCTCTCCTTCGCATGATGACGGCTCTGTACCTTCTAACGGTGATTGTACCTCGCACCTCACTGAATATCCTCTGGTTTTCAGACGCAAAATCAAGCAAGCCAAAAATCATGTTCGTTCTAAGCCAGGTTCTGTTAATCTCATTGTGGGCAAGGATATTGCCATTTCTAAGAATCCTGACTACCTGGATAACGCTCTGGTGGGATGTTTTTGCAGGCGTATGGCATCTTTTGAAGCTACTCAATCCTGGATAAAGAATCATTAGAGCCCGTTGTTAGGCTACTCCCCATCTTTTCACCACCTATCGCGCAGATGGCTCCTATTCAGACTTACCTCTGCAGATGACAAATTGAAACTAATGAATCAAGTTTGGAATTGGGGTCCGGCAGGCCTAGTGCTTTAGCACTGGGACGTTCATTTCAATGCCGATAATGCTCCCCAACATCTGCAGCGAATGTCGGTTATCTTGCCTGGCCTCCCTTAGTTCTTCTAGCAACGACCACTGCTTGAAGCTATCAGAAACAAGATGGGTTATTTCATTGCCCTTGAAGATGATTGGGATACAAATTTAGATCGTAGGTGTGCAAAAATTCAAGTCAAATAGGATGTACGTGAAGGTTTATACGAAGGAATTATCCTTGAATTGCATGGCAGCTCATGGTTTCAGAAACTCGAATATTAGAAATTGTCGTTCCGATGTTTTTTATGTAGGCAAGTTGGCCACCTTGCCGCTCAGTGCCCTCGTCCTGACCTCTCGCACCCCAGGTATAAGAAAATTTGGAAGAAAGTAAATGACGATGTCTCAAACTCTCATAATTCTGCAAAAGACACCATTTTGGAAGTCCTGGAGGTTTTAGAGGAACAGGTCTGAAAGGTTCCTAATGCTGTCGTTTCTTCTGAAAAAACTTCCTTTTTAGAAGTCTCAGAGCCTCAATTGGACTCGCCTAAGCAGGAACCAGCTGTCGACGCTCCCGCTCTCATAGGTATGCCCTCTTGTTCCACCTCTCCTCTTTCCTAGGGGATTATTCCTGTTTTTACTGATAATGAAGTCGGGCTCTCCTCCCCCTCTATTTCCCCTATGCCTGACCCTACTCCCTCTGTTCAGATATATCCTCCTCCCCTTCCTCCTTCTCCCCCTCGAAATTCTTCTCCTCCTAATTCTCGTGCTCTCCCATCTTCACTCCCTTCTCCTTCCTATGTTTCTAAGTTGTGCTCTCGCTCATCCCTTCGTATTATCTCCATTGTAAAAGGTGGCCTGGGCTCTGACCCGACACCTAAAATTATTCTTGGATGCAAATATCACTTGTCTAAAGCTCAATCTCAAGCCTTCGTGGATATTAATGCGGGACGTCAAAAAACCATTCAACAAGCCCTTGGAGCTAGGAAATACCCATTAAAGGGTCTACCATGATCCTTCTTTCTATGAATTTGCGGGGTATTGGGGGTGCCCCTTCAAAGTTAGCCCACAAACGGTTAATTCAAACCATATCTCCCGACGCTTTTATCTTATAAGAAACAAAATCATCGGGTTATTATGTTGTGGATTTTTCTTTCAAGCTGGCTAAAATACTGGTCCTTTGCTTTCAGTGACCATGTGGGACAGGCTGGAGGTTTGGTGACAGCTTGCTGCCCCTCCATCTCAGTCCTATCCTCATATTGCCACCAGGCTTATATTTTTTTGTCTTGCGTTGACCAAAAGTATGAATCTCCCTTTTCTTTATTTAACATTTATGGTCCTTGTTCTGATAAAAAGGAATTTCTGGTCCTCCCTGCTCTCCTTTGTACCTGCTCTTTCCTGGCCTCTCATTTTGGGAGGAGATCTTAATTTCACCCTCTCTCATCAAGAAGTTTTGGGAGAGAATGCTACAGTTGATCCTTTGGCTCCTTTCCTTCTATCCCTATTGGATTCCCATAAGCTGGTGGATGTTAAGCCCCTTAAACTCTCCCCTACTTGGCAGAATAAGCAAAAAAGGATTTGATGCTATTGCAAAAAGACTGGACATATTTCTCATTTCTGATGATATTTTTGATGGACAGTTGAGAATTCAGTCCTGGATCGAAACTGGTGGTTTGTCCAATCATCTCCCTATCATTCTCTCCATTAATGCTCCTAAATTTAAACCTCCCTCTCCTTTCAAATTCATTCCAGCTTGGCTTTTAGAAGAGGAGTATAAGTCTTTAATCATGAATTCTTGGACGCATCTTTCCGCTGAAATTCCCATCCCTTTTATGAAACAATGGGCCTCAAACATGGCCAATATAAAAAAGGTGTCGAAGAATTGGTTTCATAAATTTCGATCCAGTCAACTTGAACTTCTAAAACATATTGAAACTGAACTTGCCAATCTTTACTCTCACCACAATGGGTGTCTCTCTTCTTTAGATCTTGATACTTAAAATCTTTCAAAAATAAGCATCATGATCTGCTTTTAAAAGAGGAACATGTATGGCATTTAAAAATTCGTGCAATTTGGATACAAGATGGTGACGACAATACAAATTTCTTTCATCGATATGCATCTCATAGAGGAAATCTTAACACTATTTGAGAGATTAACAATTCAAGCAATATGAAAGTAAGCTCCTTCAAAGAAAAATCAAGTGTTGGCGTTCATCATTTTAAAAACGCTTTCTCGGCTCCTAAAGGATGTCCAATTCAGGAAATCTTACAAGTCCTCAATCTGTTCCCCATTTCGGAAGATATGAATGCAAATCTTACAAAAGAAGTTGATGAAAAATAACTCAAGAATACCCTTCGATCTTTCTGTTAACCACCTATAAAATTTGTTATATCAAAAGGTGGCTAAAACTTTTTGGAGCCTTCAAGGAACAATTTTTATTGCAAAAAATGTTATCTCTTGAAGACTCATGAAGACATCATGCCCTCTGTCCAAATATTCACTGTTGTTTCCATTTTAAACTCTGAAATTTTGCTAATTTCATGAGGATAAGACTGCTGCAAAATCCATTTTTCCCCTCCCTCCACTCTAAAACTAACCTTCATTTTTACCCCTTTCATTCCCATGGAATTCTTCTATTTTCCATTTGTTTCCCCTTTTCCTTCATAAAATCCTCTTTACAGAGTTTAAAACTCCTTTTTAAACTCTGTTGAAACCCCCAAATACATAAGAAAACTCTAAAAAAATCATAAAAATACACTTTTTGTATTACAGGCTTAAGCCCCTCTGGGCTAAGTCCTAACCACTTCCCCACCATATGCCTTGGCGCTAGAACCAAGTACTAAGTCCTTTCGGCACTTATCGCATCAAAAAAATCATAGCACGCAAGTCAATTTCTTATGTTAAAGCCTCCGATGTGATTAAGCCCTCTGTTTATAACCCCCGTTCTCCGCTTTACTCCATATAACTTGCGCCCAGGACCAAGAGTTAAAGGTCCCGAGGCACCAATCACATCGCAAAAATATAAATGGGTAGATTGAAAGACCAAGCCTGACCTTCCGATTGCGATTGGCCCTTATACATATAAAGCCCTGGACCTATCGCACCCATATAACCCATGGCCCCGCAAACGGGCGCCAAGCCTTTTTATATATAAATAACCCTCCCCAACCCACCAAAACCTTTATATTTCATTCATTTTTGGTTTTCATATATTTTAAAGGGTTTTTCGCCGGTTCCATATTTGAGGTAATCTCCGCCGTTGATCTAAAGCCGATCAACAATCAGCGCAACGTCGCATTGCAAGTTTTATCGGGTTTATTTTGTTTCCCCTCCGATTGATCGCCCCTCTGATTCACTCCGAACTATCGATTTGATCCTCAGATCGACGGCCAGTGCTCAATCTCATCGGTGCCATACAAGTTCTTCCCCCCGTTGATCGCATGCCCCCGATTGTATCTGGACCGTCCACGTGTCCAGATCGGACGGTCCAGATCAATCCTTCCGACTTTGGTTATATTTTATGTAGCCCCGCTCATGATGTTTTTCGGCCAAATCATAGCCGTTGATCTCTGCAAATCAACAACCCTCATTAACCCTTTCTCTACTTGCATCTTAATTCGTTCATACCCCAGATCAAATCCTAACCGTTGATCTATTCCATCTAACGGTTCATATTAAACCCGACAGGCCTGCCTCCTGTGGGTCCTGCCTTTTTCAAATATTTGATCTCGGCCGTCCATCTTAGATCCAATGGCTCGGATTGAAGCCACCCTTCCCGCTTTTGCTCGCGCATCTCTCCAATATCGCGCTCGTTTCCTCACCGTTATATCTGAGGTCCCAGATCTAACGGCCCATATTATATATCGCGTAACTTTCAACACGAAGGTTAATTTCCCAAAGGCCATGTGATATAAGTTGTTTTTTAAGGACACGTGTCGGGCAGGAACGCATATCGCGTTCAAAAAGGAAAAACCACCTCCCCGCCCTTTCGCTGCACGAAACCCGTGGTTTTCTCCTCTGAAACCACTTTCCCTCTTTTCCATTATGTGTTATCGCGTGTGCTCCTTGCCATTGATCTTTGCAGATCAACGGCTCAGATCTAATCTGGCCTTTCACCATCGCCCTCCGCCTCTACCAAGGGTTTTTAACGCGTGATCTCCACCGTTAATCTCGTGGGCCGATCTCATCCGACGGCCCATGATCATCCTGAACCCCCAACTCCACTTTTAACCATATTTCCTCCGAAACAAAGGTTTTGACCCCATTTTTGCGCATTTCTTCTATTTTCCAAACAATGTGACTCTTTCACACTGTTAAACCACAACCAATCCCGACCGTTGATTTCTGTGCAATCAACGGCTCTGACTTAATTGACACCATTGTTCTTTCCGAACAGTCTCATTTTGATCTCCACATCAGATCTTCACCATTGGATGATGGCATCCAACGGCCACACTCCTCCCCTCAACCTCCAAAGAAGTTTTTATCCCAATGATGCAGGATTTCCTAATTTTTGTGGGTTTTGCAGGTTTTAAATGGTTTTTCCATTATATTAAAGGAAAACTAAAGGCCGAGGATGACGATCCCTGCGCCTTTTGTTCACAAAAGAGAAGCCATCTTCAGGGTTCAAACTCCATGTCTCGTCGATGCTTCATGGGCATTGATGCCATATGGACCCTTTGCAGAACCTGCACATCAACAAGACACAATGAATTAAATCAAAACAAAAGAGTATCAATGTTGAAGACTTAAGCACAGCAGAAACAGAGGATTGAAGACCGTTTTCGCAGTTTTGGAGGATTACGGCTAAGATCGAAAATCAAAAGCCTAATCCTCTGAATTAAAACATAATTAAAGACAAATCAAAGATTTATCAGTCAGAAAGAGCCTCCACCGCCACATCAGAGGCAAATTGACTCCTCTCAGCTACCCAATGCCACATGTAGCCTCAAAGCATTCAACAGAGGCCGAATTATGATCAGAAAAGAAGATATTTTCCTCAGCGCAACTGAATAGTTAATTCTGCCAAAGGAACTTAATGCAAAAATATCAGCAGAGTTACTACAACATGACACAGAACCTTAAAAGTCAACAAAAGCTCCCACCGAGCTTAAATATTTAATGTAAAACAATTAATACAGGCAAACATCTGTAAACTTATCCATCAAGCCCCTCAAAGGCTGAGAAGCATTAATCTGTATTAATTGGACCCAAAAGATCTTTTATCAGATCCCACCTCCTCATTCCTTCTATAAATACTTCTGTAGAAGATGAGAAAATGTTGGTTGCTGAACTTTGAAATATACTTGAGCTTGAGACTTCTACTTGTAAATAGTGTTCACGGGCTCTTGAAGCTCTGCTTGTGATAGAATAGTTAGGTTGAGGAGTGAAGATGATTGTTGAGCTGAAACATTGGACTTAAAGCTGTAATTGGTTTGAAGCATCAATACAAGATGATTTATGGGATCCTATTCTATGTCTACGGTGATGTTATTTCTTATTGTAAATCATTATTTTATTTATGTTTTCATTTTTTTCCATCTTCTCCGATAAAGAACAACAAGCATAGAGTTAGGATTTACTGTATATCAGTACCCTTTTCTGACTGATAAGCTTTATCTTAATGTTTTCTTCCAAAGTGTGTTGTTTAGGAATGATTTAATTCAGTTTAAGCAGTTAGGAATGTTGGCGTTCTCTCGTCCTACTGTCTTAGCTAATTGTTATTCTTGAATGTTATTTTCGGTTTATGTTAAGTAGAGATGAACTAAGGAAGTTATGGTGAGCCCTGTCCTAGTTTTATCCCAAAAGACTATCTGAAAGTTTCCCTAAGAATGTGTTGAAAGCTGGCTAGTTTCAAAGTACTTACCAAATCGTAGACCATTCTTTGTTATCTTATGTGTCTGTCTTGAAAGTTACCAAGTAAAGCAGAGCTAGGAGAGGTTTTGTGGTGAGCCCTACTCGCTAGTTTCTTCTCCAACAGTTGCTTTTGAAGTTTCCCTTTGTTTTTTAAATGTTTTTCTATTGAAAGTACATAAAAATCTGGCTAGTTTCAAAGTACTTACCAGATCTTAGGCTGCTCTTTGTTCTTCATTTGTTTAATTCCCTTTCTTGCTGTATCATTTCATTCCATAAAATCAAATTCAAAAGAGATCCTTAGACATAGATGACTTGCCCCATGGACCACTCTCACGCCTTGTTGTTTCAATTAAATCCTATTATGACTCCATAGCCCAGTGGACTAAAACCAGCATTACATCCATCTTTTTAGCCGAAGCTTGTTATGATTGCTTGCAACTTCATACCTTTGAAACTTTTTCCTTTTAGAACTTTCCACTCAAATAATAATCATGCTCAACCATCCAAAAACAAAACAAAACCCTCGGACTTCATAACTAGTCTAATATCATTACCCAAAAACCTTAAAGCTAAATCCATCTTTGCACTTATTGGAGAGATCCCTCTCCGGATTCAGGAGGGCTAGATCCTAGAATCCCAAAGTGGTTGAAACGGTGTTTCTCCCTGCGGTCGAACTTTGCCAATCTTGTTGATTATAGGGAGCTAACACTTTCAAAAAAGATAAAAGCCCTAGATTGGATGGTATGACAATAGAATTCTAATTGGGTTTTTATGATCTTCTGATAGATGATCTGCTGAAAGTTGTAAGAGAGTCCCAGCCTTCTAGAAAGGTCCTAAGCTCTTTAAACTCTACCTTTATTACGCTCATCCCCAAGAAATAAAATCCCTCAAATTTTAGAGATTTTTTTCCTATCTCTTGCTGCAATTTGATATATAAAATCATCTCAAAAATCATTTCTCAACACTTAAAGCCCAACCTCAACATTATTATCTTGGAGGAACGGTTTGGTTTTCTACATAATCGTCAAATCCATGATGTTGTGTCTCTAGCTCAAGAAGTATTACACTCTGTTCATCTTAATAAAAAGGAATCCTTTGCGCTCAAACTGGACTTATCAAAAGCTTATGATAGGGTTAATTGGACTTTCCTATGACTCCTATTAACTCAGATTGGGATGGTTGTGGAATTCGTTAACTAGATCATGCGATGTATTCAATCAGCATCCTTTTTTGTTTTGATAAATGGTGGTCCATCAGATTTTTTCCATTCCTCGAGAGGGCTTCGTCAAGGATGCTCTATGTCCCCTTTTCTGTTTCTCTTAATTGTTGAAGCTTTAAGTCTCTTGTAAAACAAGCCTGTGATTCTGCTCATTCAAAGGTATTCACATAGCTAAATATGAATTCTTGACTCATATCCTTTTTGTCGATGATATTCTCCTTTTTGGTAATGCTTCAAAATAAAATGCCTCCTCCATTTCCAAGATTCTGGACCTATATCAAAAGGCCACGGGGATGCTGATCAACTTTGAAAAGTCTTGTATTATCCATAACATCTCCTCGAATCCTCTATTATCTGATCTTGGATCCTTTTTACCCTTTCCTCTTTCTAATTGGTTAGATGGTTTTAAGTATTTGGGTTTCTCCCTCAAGCCCAATTCATATGGCTTCAAGGATTGGTTGTGGCTCTACCAAAAAATTGAAAATTGCATAAAGTTGTGGACCAATAGATGCTTGTCCAGAGGAGGTCGCTTGGTACTCCTTAAATCTGTCCTCCAAAGCATCCCGGTTAACTGGGCCTCCATTGCAGCCATCCCAAAGGGTATCCTATATAAAATCAGAAAACTATGTTTCCCCTTTTTACGAACTACTTATCAAAAGGATGAAGGGATCCCCTTATCAAAATGGACATCTTTAGCTCTGCCCAAGGAACTTGGCGGATGGGGAATAAAAAATCTACCTATCTTTTGTCAAGCTTTAGCTGCTAAATCTTTATGGCGACTTTCGGAGAATCCTGGAACACTATGGAGCTCGATACTATGTGCTAAATATCTGTCAAGCATCTCTGTCACATATCGGTTTCGCCAACATCCCAAATCACATAAAAATGGCTCTATTTGCTGGAAGGCTTTTGTTCAATCATTCCCTTTGATAGGTGATTGGTCTGCGTGGAACATTGGTAAAGGAGATCAAGTCTGGATCAGTTTGGACCCTTGGGTTGGGGTAGGAAATTCTTTTAAGCTTTCGGAAAGGCTTCGCAATATTTTAAATTCAAAATCCACACCAGTGCAAATGCAGCCTCCTCCTATCCTCAGACATGGGGGTCCTCAGGGTGGAAATCTCCGTCTTCTCTTCAGCTCAATGAGGAGGATTCTTTGGAATGGTCCTCTTATGTTCACCAATAAATTGACCATAAAATTGAAAATAAACAAATAAAATTAACTATAGATTTTTTTCATTTAAAAACAAAATATTAAAAATCATATTTAGATATATGTATATATATCTATATAATATTTTTCGAATACATTTTATAAAATAATAAAAATTTGTTTTAAATTGCATAAAACAATTTTTAAAAAATAAAAATTAATTTCAAACTTAAGCTTATGTTTAAAATTTAATATATATATGAGGTTAAAATTAACTTTTTTAAGCCAAAAAGAAATTTAAAAAAAAAAAAAAAAAAATTAATGTTAATTTTTTGTTTTAATTTTAATGGTTTTGTTTTTATTAAATATACACTTACTAAATTAAATTTTAAATTGTTTAATATAATGAATATAATTAAAGCATATATTTTAAAATTTAAATTTAAATTAAAACTTTTAATGTTTTATTATATTTTAAAATTTCATTTTATAATTTTAAAAGTTTATTTTGAAATGTTTATATATATATATACTATTTTAAAATTTTTAAATACAAAATAAATTTTAAATTTTAAAATTATTATTTAGTTTACGATCATAACTATATATAAATTAATTAATTAATTAATTAAAAATTTAAATTAAAAATTTTAATTATATCAATATTAAAAATATATATTTAAAACAATTTTAAAACTTATATATAAAATATTATAAAAAATTTTAAAAATTTTAAAAATATATATTAAATATTTATTTATATTTAAAACAAATTAAAAAAAAAAATTAAAGCTTTTGAAATTTTATTTTATATTTAAAATAAAAAATAGAAAATAAAAAATTTGTTTTCACGCTCGTTGGGGGCTGGAGGTCGGGAAGTCGATTCCCAAGAATCAACCTCCGTGCAGCCGACGGCCAGATGCCGGCTGGGCAGCCTTCCATGGCGCCGCCCAACCGAGGGTCGGACGCTGACCAGGCAGCGCTGAGGAGGGTTGCCTAGTTCTCGACCTCCGCCCAGCCGAGGGTCAGAGGCCGACTAGGCAGCCCTTCTCGACACCCCTCGGCTGGCCCCCGGCTGGGCGAAGGTCGATTCTCAGAGTCAACCTCCGCCCAGGCAGGGGCTAGAGGCCAGCCAAGCGGCGCCCTGGAGGGTTGCCCAACTAGCCTCCGACCCCGGGGAAGCAGCCAAATTTTATTATTATTTTTTTAAACAAAACATAAATAAATTATTTTTTTAAAAACAGAAATGTTATAATAAAAAATATATATCTATATTTTTTAATATATAAAATAATATTATTGCATTTAAAAAAAAAAAAAAAAAAAAAAAAGAGGAGGAAGGAAAAAAAAAAAAGATATTAAAATATATGTTTTTTAATATAAACAAAAAAAAAAAAAATATATATATATATATATATATATATATATATATATATATATATATATAATTTTTTTATTTTGTTTTTATTTTTTAAAACTAAATGAATTATAATAAATAAAAACAATTGTGGAATTTATATATATATATATATATATATATATATATATATATATATATATATATATATATATATATATATTACAATTTAACATTTAAAAAAAAATGGAAAAATGTGTTTTAAAATATAAACAAAATAAATTAAAAATAAATAAATAATGAAACCACCAATATATTTATAATTAAAAAAACAAACAGATTTAATATAAACTAAAACTATATATTCTCCTTTAAATAAAGAAACATAAAATATCTAATAATATTTCTAAAAAAAAAATTATGTTTTAAAAATAAAGATAAAAAATATATATCTCTTTTCAATTTTTCTAGTTGCATTTTTAGAAAAAATAAAAACCATAAAAAAAATTTGTTTTTTAACACAAAAACCATAGAAATTTTTTTTCCCCAAAATCGTCTTTAAATGGACAAAATAGAAGGAAAACTAACCTTTGAAATGCGAAAACTCATGTTACCAATGCGAACACAATGCCTCCACAAAATTACACAACGCCTCCACAAAGTTACCAATGCCAACGCAACACCTGTAGAAAACTACTCCAACAAAAACCATAAAACTTGATGTGATGTGATGAATAGAAACAATGATTCTTATTATATAGTGAATATTGTGTGTTTGATTTACTATTTAACGAATATGGAATTAAAATTTAAAATTTAAAATATTTACATGTATTTAATTATAGTTAATATTATAGTTAAAATAATTAATATTTGCATGTAGTTAATATAGTCAATATTTTAGTTAATATTTACATGTACTCGATGTTAAATCATTCAAATTCAATCTAGGATTAAAATTAAAAATTAAAAATATGTACATGTAGTTAATTATAGTTAAAATACTTAATATATGCATGTAGTTATTATAGTTAATATTCACATGTAGTCAATGTTAAATCATTCAAATAAGAAAATTATTTTAGTTTGGAAGGCATGTATGAAAGGAATATTTTGTGGATATTTTAAATAAAAAAATATGGTGAAATATTTCAAGACCAACAATTTATTAAGAAATTTTGAAATATATTTTAGACAAATATAATGTAGGTTTAAAATTTAAAATTTAAAATATTTACATGTAGTTAATTATAGTTAAAATAGTTAATATTTGCATGTAGTTATTATAGTTACTATTATAGTGAATATTTACATGTAGTCAATGTTAAATCATTAAAATAACAACATTATTTTAGTTTGGAAGGTATGCATGATAGAAATATTTTGTGGATATTTTGAATAGAAATATCAGTAAAATATTTCAACACAAACAGTTTATTAAAATGTTTTTAAATACATTTTAAACGGAAAATTTTGTACGAAATATTTGAAACGAAAATTTTGGAGGGAAAATTTTTTGCGAAAAATTTTGGGAAGAAATTTGGAGGGAAATTTTCAATCTTTAAGCTATATATTGTAATTGGGAGAGACATTTGTATCATTCAACATGTTGTTGAAAGCCATGGGTTCTTCTGATAGTGAAGTTTTTCTTTCTTCAACATCAATGTCTTCGTCACGTAACAACTCTATTCAAATTGATGAGTATAACAGGAGTTCGTTCACCATGAATAGAGAGTCAAAAATTTGACTTGGTCGTAATCTTAAAGATGATGAGAACATAATTGATGAGGCGCAGCAAAAAGAATTTTTTGTAAATCAAGAGTCAGTTATTCCACTTACTCTTGGAATGATAAATATTTTATTTACTTGTTCATTTTTACAAATTGTTTAAGTTATATAATTTATCCATAATTTCATGGTTCAAGTATGTTGAAAACTTAAGATTTAAAAACTTGAAATTTACAACTCGTCATTAATGTATTTAAGCTCTACGAAATTTTATATTTAATGTTATGGTTGAAAACAATTACAATTTTAAGGTTGTTTAGAGTCAAGATATTTTATCTTTAACAACATGGATGAAAATTGTTCGAAATGATAAGGCCTTCAGACATGGTTTTGTTTATCTTTAACATCATGTATCAAAAATTTTAGAATTTTACGATTTTTCAATGTCCTAATATGTTGTCTTTAATTCTATTGTTACAATGTGTCAAAAGTGTGACACGATGTTTTTTTTGGTATTCCAGCATCAACTCGTTTTGTTTTGAAGGTGTTTTTTCAATCATTTTTTCAAGAAATAATTTCGTTCTTAGCATAATTTTATAGAATGTTGAAATTTGACCTTGAGAAAAAACCAAATGCATTCTTGAATACACACTTTTTATTTTTGGGGTGTTTTTTCATGTTTTTTGAGTCTTTTTGGGCTAGAGTTCCCATTTTGACGTAATAGTTCTTGTTTGATCGATAACTATGTTAAACTAGAGAGAACCCAAAGGCCTGAATTAATTACACTAGTTTGATGGCTTAGAGCATATGAGAGAGAGAAGGAGAAGAAATTTATAGAAATGTTTGATTCAAATAGGGAGCCTATATTCGATGATCCAGAATTCTTCGACACCTATGTTGAAAAATTTCCCATTGGGAATAAAAGGAAATATGTCTATGAGCTCTCATATTGGGAGCATCTTAAGATTTCCCACTTACTAGATCCCATGCATATATTTAAAAATGTTTCATCTTATTTATGGAGGCACATACCATCGAAAGAAAATGACACATTGGTTGTTAGGAGAGATCTTATTTCTTCAAAAACTAAAAAAAAAAGATTGGCCAAGACAAGAAAGTAGAGGAGAGGTTAGTCCCTCTTGGTATTTAAAATAAGGTGATGTCCCATTGATTTGAAATAAATATGATATTTATTTGGTACAGGAAGTTATAATGGGTGTGAGGGTGCCTTCTTTATATGGGTCTTCACTATGGCGTCGCTTCACTGTGGAAGATCATTTGTCATGTTTGAAATCACATGACCATTTGAAACTTCTAAGAGTACATATGTCAAAAACATGATTTTATTATTTGTTATTATTTTTATTCAATGGGATAAAATATTATTATTTTTTGTAAGTGTTTACTTTGCAGTGTCATCATCCTCTGCTCGTATGTGGGTGTGTGAACCATGATTTCCCCCAAGATTTATGACATGCCATATCTAAATAAACTACATTTGTATGTTGGATCACATCAAAAGAGATTCATATGGATAGCATTCCACAGTGGCATCAAGAGATTATAGAGATTGGTTGCATGTTTGAAAAGGAATTGCTGACGAGTTTCATGGACTTGTAGGTTCATCTTTTAATTCATCTAGTAGACGAGGTTGAATTAGTTGGGGTGGTTTTTTGTCATTGGATGTTGTTATTAGAGAGGTATATGAAGAAATTGAAAGGTTTTGTTTGGCAAAGGAAAAAACCTAAGGGATCTATGGTAGAGGGGCACATATCGTATGAGTCTTTCTATTATGCTAGTGATTACATCAAGTAGATCGAGAACTCATCAGGTTTGGTGATTTGGGACAACGAAAGGGATGAAGACAAAAGAGAAGGGGAGCTTCTCCAAATAAATGGAAAAAGGCGCATGATAAAGAGTAAGTGACTTATCATTTGTCGAATTTCTACACAGTAATTATTCACATTGAATTTCATATTAATGTGTGTTTTGATCTTATATGTACTATATATTTTGGTTTGATTTCATCAATGAATTCAGAAATTAAAGCCATCAACAAATTCATTTTTTACAATTTAGAAGTGACACAACCATGGGTCACATTGTACGAATAGAAGAGGAGGAAATGGGACAACAATAGGAAATAATTCAGACAGTTGAATGGTAGAAGTGTCTCTTATCGTGATCATTTAAAAGAAAATATGCCAATGACATGCCCTAATAATTAGGTTGTTGATCAAGTCAAAGAGAAATATGGTGCATTTGGTCGTTACTCGCATGCTGAAGAAGATGCACTAAACATAGGGATTGGGTGCAACAACTCGGTAATAATATCTTTATGTACATTTTTAACTTCATAATGCACCTTTTAATTGTAACATCTATACTTTATATTTTAATTATGTTCGAGTTATTAAACACATGACACTATGATTTTTTCACTTTTTTATAGGTGCATTTATTCCCATCTAAGTGGGCATATGGACATCATTTTTACACTAAGGATGTCGATGATGGATGCACAACACAATATAAAAAACCTAATACAGGGGGAGTTAGCTTGCGTTAGAAAGATACAAGAGATCATTGAAGTGGACTTTTGCTTGTTCTAATTTGTTATTTTTAGGTGCAAGTGGTGGGACACCTTTGATCGAAATAATGTAAAGGAAGGTCATGATAATGGGTTGATATCTATAAACTCTAGAAAGATGTGGCATGAAGTTAGGAGCTTGATGTTTTCCCCAAACACTGAAATTAGGTTTTCTTTTACCCAGATGTGTTGGATAGGGATTGGTGATTCATATTAAGTCATGACCCTCAATAAAAACATATTTTTGAGAACAACAGTGTTATCATGCCAAGCCAGGAAGATAATCAAGGTGATGACAACATAGTGATATGTACTTGTGTTATTTCATCATTTATACTATTGTTGTATATTTTTATTTTCTTTATTCGCTAATTATATTTATTTTTATTTGGCTTGTTAGCATTTTATATATTTGGTAAGATTCACAAACATTTTTACACATTTTTTTCCAGTGGAAAAATTTTTACACTTAAAACTAAGTATTTCCAATTGTGTAATTTATAATTTAAAAATTAAAATTTTAACATATTTGTTTAATTTTTTTAAATCTAATTTACAATAAACTTATTCTATAGGATTTGGATAAACATGAGGATGATCAAAAGATTGTAATTCTAACCATGAGTTATCAATTTTGTACTCTTTTGTTGTACTTTTGTGACCCCAAACATATATTTCTAATGTAAAGAAAATTCTACTTTAGATAATATAAAAGTCCATTTTTAAACCTAAAGGTGAGCACTCCATAAGAATGCTTATTTATAACTATATTTTTTTAAGATATAAATCTAAATATACTCATTATCTCCTTTCTCAAATGACATTGTGAGTATCAATCTAAAATAACTCACAAAGTGATACAAAATGGAGAAGGAAAATCATATCCGTGTTAGATATGTGTAAAAGGTCTAGTACAACCATCGTCAAAGTTTTTTGTAACAAACCCGGGCCAAAAGTTCATGTAATAAAATTTAATAAATGAAAAAATAAGACCACAGTTAAGGAACACTTATTCCAAGCTAAATTTTGGACAAATATATCCTAGTGGGCATCACTAGATGTGTTTATGGCTAAGGGGAAATTGGAAAAGGCAATGGCTAATGCATTAAAATGGAAAAAAGGTATTTTTGGCACATTTATCTATAAAAAGAAAGGAAATTAGGAGAAAAGAAAGGTGAAAGGTTAGAGGTTTCATTTGAGGAGGAAATTGAAGGAAAATAATGGAAAATTGAAGAAATTAGAGGCATGAATGATAAAAATACCTCAGAGCATCAGCTGGTAGCCTTTTGTCAGTTCATTTTCAGAATTACAATCAGGAGGGAGAAAAGCACCGAGAGGAGAAGGAGATCAAGAAAGCAAATAAAAACAAAATCAAGTAAAGGAAGGACAAGGAAAGGAAAGGAAAGTAAATATCAAGCACAAAAAAGCATGATCAAGCAGCTTCAGCAGGAATACTTGCAGGTAACATAGTGTGTGTATTATTTCATAGTTAGTTTTGACAGGCATGGAATTATACATGTTGGTATTTGGTTCGTTTGTTGTCGCTGGCATGGTTTTCCTGGGTTTTGAGAGTGGTTTTCAGCCTTGACTTGCCTTTTTCCAGATAGTCATGGTGTGATGGGATTGTTCTCCATTTCAAGCTTTGGAATTTCCATATGGTTTCATAATTCAGGGTGGAGGTGGAGGTGGTCTCAGGAACATTCCCAAAGGCCTAGGAATTGCTTGACCAGTTTTGGCGAGATACACAATAAAACCTTAGGGTGGTGTCTCAATAAGGGCCTAATGATCTCGTTTGGATTGCGATAAATCCTAGAGAGAAGGAGACAGAAAATTCCCCAAGGATAGTGATGAGATACAGAGGCATTCCAAGCTCAGTTCAGTTTAGTGATCTCGGTGTCGGTTTAGGTGATATAACGGTATGGTGAGGGTGGAGGTGGTTTAACCTCTGGATTTCTTTCTTTTTTTTGTATTATTTTATCCATGGGATTCCACATTCATGCTTGGAATATGGCACGAGGGTGACTAGTTGAAAGAAAGATTTGGTTCTGCCATGTCTATGGTCAGGTGGTACATGGAAGTCCCGAACCTGGTTGCTTCTTGCCTATGTTTAATGAAAGCTAAGTTCTCTTGGTTTTGCACTTGTTGTTATGTGGCTTTAATGGTTGTTATCTTATGGTTATGTATATTGTTATATGTTGGCTATAAGCATGGTTATGTGACTGGTTATAGTCATGGTTCATTTCATGTTTTTACTTGTAACTAAAAGGATAATGGATGCTAAGAAAACTAAAGAGAGAGGGTTGTGATCCTTCTTGTTAAGTCTCATATGAATTTCTGGTCCCTTATGCTCAGTCTTGTATTCATGACCTATAGGTTGCATTGTTGCCAAGTGTTTGATAGAATGCCAGTCTCGATTGGGGATGCTCAGGCCTAGTCTTGGTGTTAGTTTTTGGTTAATAAGCATTGTCCTTGCGTAATTTATGAATCCTGGAAGTTGCAGAGATTTATGGACATAGGCCTAGCCCTAGAATCTAGCCTTAAAATTCTTAGTCATTGGCATAGCACTAGTAGAAAAAGGCTCCAGTCGCACGCATGGAAGCATCATGGGAGCGATTGGGACCCACAGTCGCACTGATTCCTTGGCATGGGAGCGATTGGGGGTGAAACTCGTGGTAAAGTCAAATGGGCTCAAGGGATGGACACCTGCAGAGGTAGGGATGCTCCAAGAGGGTCCTAAGGCAAATGAGGAAAGTCAATAAGGCTTTTTTTTCTGACTCCATTTACTTAAGGTTACCTAGGAGGTTGAATCTTGTCATAGTGTCCCATCAGCTCATGTTTACCTCGGGTAAGCTGATGAAAGTGGGTAGGTGTGAGGGGAGGTGTGTTACGTTTTTCAATATAGTAAAATAACCTCCCTTATTTTCACTATACAACATATCTCCATACATATAAATGCATTTTAAAACATGGTGTACAATATCTATGATAATAAGGATTCAAAGTGACAATCCTTCTCAAATAGGAAAATGAGAAGAATATAACCAAAATTAGAAAATAGGGAATTTGGAAACAACATTGAAGATTTATTCTAGATTTAGATATTTATTGGTTTATTAATCATTTCACATGTTTTTTATCTTCAAGTTTATATCAAAATCAATATAAATCATGTAGTAATAAGTCTATGAGGACTTTAAAAATAAAATAATTGTGTATTAATATGTAAGATTAAATTCGTTACATGGGAGGTAAACTCATGCTTACTATATTTAAATTCCCATTCTTGCAACATTATGTAAACTAAAAGGAGGTCTTATATGCATGTGTTAAATGTTGATTACATCTTTTAATGGACCATAAGAGAAAAAAATGGGCTTACATGGATGCATGAGAAGTTTTATTTTTTTCTTCATGGATAATGGAAGAGTTTTGAATTTTCTTTTCAATGGTAATTATTAAAAAAAAAAAAAAAAAAAATTAAATTAAATTAATAAATATTTTATGGCTAAGAATTAAATGATAAATAATGCGATGGTGATTAAGAGACATTTGTTTGACTTTCTAATAAGCTTGGTGATGCATTTTTCTTTCCTATTTAGATTATGTAATATAAATATCTATTTTTGTGTATTTATAAGTAAATTATTTAAAGTGAAAATGTCTTTATCATTGTAAACATGATGTATTAGCTAGGAGAAATGTGAAAACATGAATTTAGAGACTGTGGTGATAAGTATGTGGAAACAATAATATTTGTTGAGTTCTTCATTAAGAAATAATCAAATATATTATGTTCAAAAAGTTAAATCTAATTAAGTATGATTTTTGTGTTATTTAACTCAAATTTATTATTAAAAAAAGATAAATTTAAACCACAATAGCAAATAGAGAACCCAAATAGCACCAAAATGTTATATCTTTATAACTAGAAAAAGTTGACTTGCCTCTTTAAGGGAGAACTTCCAATAGAGCAAATTCCCAAGTGTAAGTAACTTCACAAGCCTTATTTTACATTTATTGATCCTCATCTTTAGAGAGAGAAAATTCTAACTTAAATTGGTAAGAGTTGCTATAAATATTAAATTTAAATTTCTTGAAACTCCCATAACTTTGGTGATAAATTAAAATTTATTAGAATATAATTTGTTAAGTTATATTAAATCTAAATTAATTATAATAAAAAAATTTATTTAAGGTTTTTTTTTTTTAATTTAACAATAGATTGAATTTTATAAACCAGTTTAGATCCATCTTAACAACGAATCTACCAAGGGTTGAGAGGAATTGAATCTCATTATATGAAAATATATTTTTAGAATGCAAAACTTGAAAAAAGATGTTCATGTCAAAAGATTTAATCTCTGTTAATGCTTCATAAATTTGTGATTAATATGGATCTATTGTGATTTTCTATCTCTATATATGGACCATGTGTAATTTTATTGTTTAAATTATATTTTTGAATAATTTTTTATCATTAATATTTTATATTAAAAATTGAATGAGTTGCACATTTTTGTCTTCTTAAGAACTAACTAAATTATTTTACCTTTAATTACATTTTCCTTGTGAGTGTTGAAATATTATACCAATTAGCTTAGAATTAATATGAATGAACTATTTAAGTAATAGAAAAATATTTATGGTAATTTTATAATAATAGTTTCAACCATACTAGACTTTGTAATTTATAAAAATGTCTTTGCATTTTTTTTAAGTCGTTTTGCTTGTAATTTCGTATATAAAATTTTGATATAACTTTACCAATACACAAACTATAATAAATCTTATTACATAAAAATAAACATCATGATGATAACCAAAATACACATTCAAATTTGCTAAAATCACCTAATTATATACACCTCTAGCACATATAAATGTCATTAACTAGCACACAAATCTAATAATGTAATAGGGCATCATCATCGTGATCACATCTGACAAAATGCACGCATTATAATCTAACATCGTCACCACACACATCCTCAAATATACATCTCATGCCAAATAATTGCTATCACATACACATCTATCTACGAGCACAATAAATGAACATATATAACATGATCTAACAATATACACAACAACACCAACATATAAATTAAGTACATGAACAAAAAAATGCACCACACGCACATACACACACACACAAAATGTCAAATAATTTCAAGAAGTCAAATAACTGCTATAAAATCTCTGATACAACAAACGTAGTAGTGGCAGCTTGGTTTGTAACAGAAGACGATGGATGGTCAACTGCCTCAACAATCGAACTATGAGGCAGAGGAGAAGGTGGTTGGTCTACTCTCTCAAGAGAAACATGATGATACATGAGTAGGTGATCATGAGGTGAATGACGAAGAGGTGGAGTACTACCAGAAGGATCACCAGCACCATGATCATGATCCAATGTGGTAATACGTCTGGATGAAGACTATGTGTCTAATGCATGGCCATCCTGAGTAGGTGGAGACGTACTACCAGAAGGATCACCACCGTCATCATCATAATCATATGGGGTAGCACTAGGTGAAGACTCATGTATACCTGCTACATGCCCATCCCTACTCCTTTGTGGCCAGTAGCATGGTAGCTCTTACAATATGATGCATAAGACTTATCATGTCATGTAGATAGTCCCTTTAGAGCTCCAGGAGGCTAGGATCCACCATGATGTCTTGAGTTTCCACAAGGTGGATTCCCTCCTCAAACAAAAATCTAGAGATTTGGTTGAAGTACTCCATCTTGAATCTAACACCAACCCTACGCGCCCACATGCCCTTGTCCATCTGCATCTGAGGATTTGCGTCACCCTTCGTGGCCTCTGCCATCTCCATATCTCCCTCTGGTGGGGGAGGAACCATGTCACCAACAAAATTGCCCATGTCTACAAAATATATAATACACAACAATAATTAGACAAATTCCTTAAACAATTTAATAAAACAAGTTAAAGAACGCGCTATAATAAATTATATTCTAATTAATTAAGACTATAAAATGAAACTATATTAATTTAAACAAAATAATAATATTACCTCTATTATTTGTAGGATCATCTGATGTGAAGGGGATATAGGGAGATTGTTGCTAGTCCATTCCCATGTATGGACATGACACCAAGACAAACATGTCATCATCCTAACATGCTAGTAGCCCTAGTGCCTTGGTGGAAATCTTGGCCAGATACTCTCGCGGGCCCCTCTTGGGCATCATCTTGCTCCACATGTACATCCACATCTTAGTCGTCAGCCTAGGAGGGTGATGGTAAAAAGTAGGCCTCGTCTCTGGAAACCTATAAAAAACTAAACAAAAAATCTCTAATGCAAAAGGGAAGTTCGCCCTCCCATATATCATAACATGACATCTATCTAAAGCCGTAAAAAATGTTGCAAAAATATTTCAGAACATCTGATACATCATGGCCTCTACACCAAAGAATTTGCATTAAAAAAAAGAGGGAAACTAATGCATTTCCCATCACTAGTATAGTGTGAAATGGTACTCATTGACAGTGAAAGTCACCTAACCTCCTATGCACCAAAAGAAGCGATTTGTAGTTGTCCACCAGACACCTGAAAATCTGTTGGACGCACTACATGATCGCCAACATATCTTTGAGAGTATACAAGATGACTCTTTGTTGCAACACCATGGGGGAAATTAGGTATCTGGGGAAAATCCTCCCCTCTCCTGGATAGGCCTGTGATAAAATATATGTCCTTCTCAGTGGACCCATACCACATGTCAAGATCGACACAAAATGCCTGTTGATGGAAATCCCATCGACAGAACAACTGTGCCAACAACCCAGAGTGTGCCTTCAAGGGTGTAGCCTCCTCATAGTACTTAAGGAGTCCTACATTCCTCAAGAGAACTTGGGTCATTGCAGTAATAGGACGCGAGTATAAATCTCTCTCCCTCTCTCGTGCCTCCCACGGTCGAACCACATTGTATTGGTTTGACATTTGCTCCAGATGTTGTTGCTCCTCCCTCTATTGATGTCTTTGTTGCATGATTGACATATAAAATACATTAGCCTCATACATAATTAAAAAATAATAAATAAATAAATAAATAAATTTAAAAATTTAAATTAAATGAAAAATGTATTTATAAATATGGATATATAACTTTCAATTGAAAAAAAAAAAAATTCATCCTTGGTCCACAAAAAAAAAATAGTAATGCACTGGACATAGTGCACCACAGAATAGGAAAGCACCGACTGCGGTGTGTACATCTACATGACACACAGCTTTTGGTTCACATACATACAAACACATTGGTTATTTTTATTTTCAATGCAGTGTGTCAAGACAACATTTTGCATCGGTGTGTATGTTTAACATTTTCAAATTGAAATTGAACATTTAGGTTATTGAACACACCAAGCTATATTTTTTTATTATTATGAATGTGGTGTGTTTGGTAAATATAAACTCACCGGGAAGTAACTTTTACCAGACACACCACCGTAAAAATTATAACTTTTCTCGGTGCATATCAATTTACCAAACACACCGATAAAATGATGGTGCGTTAAATTCTCACACTGATTTGCGATGCACCCTATAAATTTACAAGGTGCATCATTCTTAGTGTGAGCCAAACATGTCGAACGCATCGTGCAGAAGAAAAAAAAAAAGAGTATATTTTTACCTAATTTTCAATTCTACTCTACCAAAATATTAAATTACAGAGAAACATAGAAATTACCTAGACATTTGCTTGTCGGGGAGACATGGTTGCCAAATAAACGAAGAAAACAAATTTCACCATTGTTTGAGAAAATTTGAAATCCACACACTGAGCACTGGAGGAAAGGATGAAGAGCAAAGGAAGCACTGACGACAGGGCACTTGACAAAGGGAAGAGTAGCACTAGTGCTTGAGAACTCTACAACGCTGCATATGGTAAAAATAAATTTTACGGCCGATAGTTTTTTTTATTTAACCTTGTTCTGATGCACTTTGGTAACAACATTGGTGCATATTATTTCCTAAGCGCACCACATTATTTTTTTAAATTAAAATCCCTATTGCGGTGCCCCTTGGTAATTACGCACTGGGGCGTTTAAATACATGAATAACATTGAAGCTTCTTTTGAATATAACACCAAAATGGTGAAAATAAAATTTATGACCGACATTTTTTAAATTTAACCTTTGTTTAGTGCTATCGAGTAGTATAAACACTAGTGCACCTTATATAGGTAGCACATTGTTGCTTTTATTTGTATAAAAAATAACCCTACAACAGTGCACCACTCTCTGTTAAGCACCAGGGATTTCAGTTCAGTTAACGACACTGGTGTGTATAATAGAATAAGTGCAACATTATTTTTAAGTTAAAACTCTAAAACAATGTGTTATATTGTTTATGCACTGGGGCACTTGTGTATTGATTTGGCATCGGGGAGTCGTCAGAGTTAGCACCAGACTAGGCAAAATGAATTTTACGATTGACATTTTTTTTAAAAAAAATTAACCCTTTTCTAGTGCTATTGAGTAGTATACACACCGGTTCGCATTATGTACTTACCACATTGTTATGTTTTTATTTTTATAAAAATAATGTTGCCACAATGCACCATTTGTTATTAAGCATCGATGTGTATAGGTATAGTAACGCATCGATGCGTTAATGTATTAGAGACGCACCATTAAAAAACATCCGCTAAAAAATCCACCCACCCAACTTCACTAGTGACCTCCGCTACAAACATATTTTTGGGTTATTTTCATAGGGTCTTCAATAAAAACCTCTGCTAAAGGGTCTTTTCCTTGTAGTGTAGAGCCAAATTTCTTGCATTATGGGGGGTACTCTTTTGTATGAGATGGTTGGCCATACAAGAGATTAATGTCTATGGGGACTCTAAGGTTATTATAAACTGGGCTAACAAGAAGAATTCATTTAAGTCACCTGCTTTATTGAGATGTATGAACAAGACTAAGAAGTTGATTAAGGATTTTAATAGGATTTCCTTTGGGCAAATTTTCAGAGAGAAAAATCAAGCGGCAGACAACTTATCCAAAGAAGGGTGCATAATAGAAATGGGCTTGATCGTTTTCTTTGTCTATGAAAATGGAGTATTTCAACGTACAAGGTCATTTCGAATTTGAAAGATTGGTGATGATAAATTTCACTTTTTTGTATCTATTTTGTGATTAGACTATTATATAACAGAGTCACTATGTAGACATAAAAATCATTGAAGCATATATCAATTTTATGAATATTTTGTAATGCCTTATATCATATTATAGAAGCACGAAATTGAGGTGAAAACATAACAATAAATGGAAAAATAAAAATGATTGAAAGCATTTTTTTTTTATATTGTGAAGAACGGAATGAAAATCCATAGATATGTAATTTTCTTTATTAATGAAAGAAAAATCCATTAAATTAATTTTTTCTTATTGTAATTTTTTTAGTACAATGTTGTTGTTGCATATGAAAAAAAAAAAAATCATACATATCAACTCACGTTACACCCAACAATACTTATTTCCACCTATATAAAAGGTGTACCTATACTTATTTTTCACCCCTTAAAATACCAACTAAAGAAACATTATGTATTTGATTGTTGTTGCATTTGAACCCAAAAAATCAATAAAACAAGAAGTGCTGTGGGGCAGTAAGTCTCTGCCGCCAACCAGATCTGTTGCATAGCAATGGTCAACAACTAGATCTGTTGCATAGAAATGGTCAACAGCCTGCAACAAGTCCTTGCCAACAACCTGCAGCAAGTCCTTGCGACCATCCAGATCTGTTGCATAACAATGGTCAACAACCAGATCTGTTGCATAGCAATGGTCAATAGCTAGTTATGCTTTGCATGCTTTCAGGGGCCTGATTATAAATGAATTCTAATTTTCCCACTTCAAGGAAGGCTTCCCATTACACAGGTTGCAAACTAAGACAACACCACAGGTTGCAAACAATCCAATTATTTGGGCAAGCATAGATTTCTTTTTTTGTTCCCATTTTTGCACACGCACAACCTCTTTTGGCTTAAAATCTAGGTTATCAGGATAAAAATCCACCATATTTTTTTTAAAATACAAGATGTCAGGATTTGGATATAGGAAGGAAATGCCATGTAAAAAAATCTAATAAGAAAAATTATAAAAATAGAGGCAATAAAAAAACCATTCACGGATCACATCAATAAAACTACAAGTAAGTTATAACAAAAAAAAAGTTCGAAATTATATTTATAATCACAAGCATCTGCAAAAGTTTTTCACTGGGTGCTTCTTTTCCTTTTGAATAGGATCTTGTGTTGAATGTGTTTTTTTGAACAAAAACTGATTTCAAAAGTAAAGAAATGCCAAAATTGGCAGCATTTTGATGTAGTGGAGGGTGGTTGAGCTCGAATCATCTGGATTGCAAGCAGTGTGATAGAAGGAATTTGAAGATAGGAAGATAATAGTCACATGCATTCGTTAAACACGACACCTAATAAATATTGCAAAGATTCGATTACTTCAAAAAGGGAATGCAAACATTTTCATGCTTGATTATATGGTTTCCACACATATTTACATTATGTGGTCCTTTTTACCATTGCTAATGTGCAAGAATATATGGTTGTACCTGAGAAAGAATAATATATTTTGCATAGTCCTCCCTATATAGCAAGAAATGATATGTATATGTATTTCATTACTACTACCATGGAAAGTACTAGAGATTATAAATTATGAGATAGGTTTTAAATTACATGCTCTCTAGTAGAGCTAATGAAATCTAATTAAGTAACTTACACAACTCTAGAATTTAGCAACCCTCGACAAGTTGTTTCAAGGGCTTCCGATAAATCATAATGATAAAGACTTGCACCTATAGAACGCTCAAGCATATGGTTATTAAAAACACAAGTATTGTAACCATTTAATATTAAGAGCATCATATTTCAAATAAAATAGCAAAAATAGTAATTACAAATGAAATTGTTTTCAATTTGTCTTCTTAAGAGATAGGTCCTATAGCAGGCCCTTGCACTACACCGTATAGCAAGAATATCAATTACAAATGAAATTGTTTTCAATTTTTCTTCCTAAGAGCTAGAAGGTTAGTGTAGATTCTTACCAGCCATAGAAATAGATTTTGACTTAGGCAAGCCTAATCCGTGCTTCTAGTAATCTAATTGTGGACAAGAGGAAACTGTAGAAAATAAGCTTATAGGAAAAAATAATAACAACTTATATTAAGAAATAAAGGGTAGCTTCGAGGGACAACAACAATGTAGAAATAGAGGGTATCTTCGAGGGATAACATCAATGTCGATGACCAAGAAGAAACTAAGATCCCGAAAATGAGCGTGAAATATTTTGAAGGCTACAACATAGAAATGGATAACTTAACTAGAAGTAAGGCTATGTTCAGGTGGCCAGAAAATAGTTTTAATGAGAATTAATAATTTCCTAAATCATAAAAGGTTCAATAATCATTTAATAAAAAGTAATTGAAAGTGATATATGTAGTCACAGATGTTAAGATGAACTTGCATGGACTTACACATTTCATTTATGAATGCTACTTATCTCATTTCCCCCAAGGTGCTACCAAGTTTCGTTTTAATGCAAGGTCAATGAGCTCTCTTGGATAACTAACTTCACTTGTCGTAGTTTCCAGTTTGTGTTCACACTCACACATTCTGTGAACTGGTTCCTGATTCTCTACAATAAATGACAGCATTGGCTTTAATGAAGCGAAGTGCAGTTTTACCAATTGATCATTTCCATAATGATAAAGAGATAACATTGTTCAGGCTGATCAATGTGGTGTGTATCACTTGCATGCAACATCATCATAAGTATCATTGGTTGCATTTTTGGGAATGAGTTTAATCAACCCCTGATTAATGGATTTAGAGAGTCTACCAGAAGTGAATACCTCGGCTGCCAAATGACAAAAGTCATCACCAATCATGTCCCACATGACCTTGTCGAATTCACAAGAAACGTGAAGTTGTCGCCTAACCTAATAAGGGAGAGGAATGAGCGAATCCAACAGGATAGGAAGGACAATATAGGAGTTGGATCAAATCACTGAACCTATGCTTCTGGTGTTTAAACGTCTGCTAATGTGTGGATCGAGAAATGAAACTTAGCAAAGTATATTGGGTGCTTTCTCCAAAAATCAATCTGAAAAAAGAAGAAACAGATAGGGGTAGGGGGTTTTCTCGCTATCTCTTACTATTTGATAGAAATCTCTTTCCATTTCAACTTTGTTTTCTATATTTACATATTATACAATATTATGCATGCTGTTCAATCATTGATAAGAACTACAGTAGAACCAACTTATCTTCACAAGGTTCCATGCCCGGCAGCAGGCCCAAAGCCAATTCATATGCCCCCTCACACATTAATGAAAAGTGACTTGAAATCGAATAATAGGGGCCACCTGTTCAACCCAATAGCTAGTTCTTTGTTTGCTAGAGCCCTACAAGAACGAAGAAGGAGAGGGCAGTATCGCAGGAGGATTGGGTAAAGCTAAGGTGTTTCTTTCTCACTACTAAATAAGTATTTGTTTGCTGATCACTCTAGCCATTCCATCCATATGGTTTGGTTGATGGTTTGCACATTGAAATTGGACCATTTGTTTGAGGAGGTTATCCCAAACTACATCGCATAGCATCACCTGCATCATATCCCACCCATAACCGCATACTCGGCAACGACAACCACAACCATAGGCTTCAAGGGTTGGGATCGAGATAACCGTGAGGCATAACGGGGATATGCTTGTATATAATTCAATTTGAAAAACATTCCCTTGGGGATAGAAAAGAGGGAAATCTTTCTAGGGTTAGCAATTACCTAGAAAGCAATCAATTTTATGTTGGATCCAAAATGAAGAGTCATACTCATACTCGTATTCAGACTCATTCAATTCATATTCTGGAAAACTACTAATGGAACCTACGTCAAGAGAGGAGAAGAGATCACCAGGAATCAGATAGAAAAATAACCCTCCCTGCTTCTGCATGGGCTAATGAAATCCCCTTCTTCCTGCCATTCATTTTGATTGGGCAAGCTTATTCGATGAGAAGAATGTTCGTTCGATTTCACCTAGTCCCTTTGGTTGTTCTCCAGTTGAGCTAGTGGTCGATTGATGGCTTTGTTGTTATATACACATTTAGCTTTGTTTGTTTGGTCGTTTAGGACCTTGGAGGGATGGGTTGCAGTGCAACTCTGATCGCCATAGACATGGCCAAGGATTTGCTCAAAGTTCGTGGGAATTCATTGGCAGTAATAGTGCAGCCAGAGAATGTGCAACCAGAGAATGTTATATGAGATCTGCAACTTCCTTCGACCACAATCACTAAGAGAGTGTTATATGATATCTGCATATTCCTTCAACCGTGCTTATCATGGCGGTGTAGAGGGCACCGACACTTGCATGGCGAAGGTGGCACCAACACTTGCATGTTGATGTAGGTGGCAGTTCAGCAAAATGTCGATGCAGGTGGCATTTCAACACAGAATTGGGTTGTGGATGGTTATTTTGACACGACAAAGACAACACACAGTGGTACACAGCAAGGACGACACAATATAATTGACACCTTAAATCACCTTACTTTGCTAGCATTTAGTATCCATTAACTAATGCTAGCATTAGTTTGCGATGTGAAATCTAAATAAAAAATTTGAGATAATATCTATAGTTATAGATTTACTGCCTCGGGAAGAGGCCAATAAGACAACAAACATTTCTATTGGGCTCCTTGAATAAAATAGCAAAAAAATTAGGTATTTATGGCAAGGAGTTCATGTTTTTCTAGCCCACACTAATGCTAAGTGGACTATTTCAATTGCCATAGTCCCAGGCCTGACAATTGGGCCTAATAAAAACTCATACATAGCAATTCACATTCCACCTAAAAGATACTTATTTCCACCCATATAAAGGGCACAACAATACTTATTTCCACCCATATAAAATACCAACTTAAAAAAAATTATATATTTGATTGTTCTTTACTGGTTCTTTATAAGTGTTTTTTTATTATAAATTGTTTTGAAAAACATGTGTTAAAAATTTCAAAATATTAATTAAAGAAAATAAACACTATAATTATAATTAAAGTATTCTTCAAAACTACTTCAATTTTTTCACAATATTTTTTAAGAAACATGGCCTAATGTCTTTAAGGTAAGGATTGCATTACACACAAACTTCTTTCAACATGGGGTCCACCACATTTACATGTACTCGATTTCATATTTTCATTAGAAATCTATGTTCACATGGTTAAGGATAATAACCACTTGTGCAAAGATTAGTTAAAAAATAATAAAAAATAAAAAATAAAAAATCTTTATCACTTTTCATATGTTTTAGCGAAAATTCACGTTTATTTTTTTTATCTATGTTTACATTATTAAGGATAATAACCACCTATACAAAGATGAGTTACGAAAGACAAAAATTGTTCGAAAGCCCTTTTCATATCTTCTAGTGTGAAAATTCATTGTTATTTTTGTTTATTATTTCTAGAAGCATGTTTTAAGGCTTTCAAGGTTTAAGGTTGCATTTGCATAGTATATAATGTCATTTAGTTATGTAATAATTTTTAGGACCGTTGTATTTATTTTTAAGTGGAAAGGTATTTTCTTAATAGAGTTGGTTGGGCAAACACTGTTCAACTCAACCAATCTACTAAATCCATTCTTGTCGTTGCCTTTTACCAAAATTTAACACCTGGTTTGTCTTGCATAAAAGGTTTCTCGTGTCTTTCATTTACTTTACATTTGAGTCTCGTTTAAACCATCTCATGACACCATGTTTGGGAACTGTGATTTTAATAGTCATCATCTTGTCATTTTCATATCTCTTCTTACGCTATCGCTCTAGTTTTCCGTTTCTCGATCCACTAATAGTCATCATCTTGTCATTTTCATACCTCTTCTTACACTTTCGCTCCAATCTTTCGTTACTCGATCCACTAAGTTAGGCTAACCATCGCGCCATCGCCCTTCATACCATAGCTACCAAATTCAACGGAATCGGCCGAAAAATATGAAAATTCGTTGGTTTGATTCGATACAGTGATTAATACACCATTTTTGATACGGTATGACAATACTAGGTTAACCAAATGTTGTTTGTTAAAATCGGATTTTTTTGGGGACCAAAAGTGATTGTTGAGCAACACCTCTGCACTGATGTTATTTGTTAAAAACATTGCCAAATAGTAAAACTCATTTACCATTCAATTTTTTTTTGGGAGCAAAAGCAATTGCTGAACACCTATCCACTCATGATGTTCATTAAAAACATTGACAAAACGTAAAACTCATTTCCTAACACCTATCCAATCCATTGTTAAAGGGTGAACATTAATTATCTATTAGTGAGTATTTATTGGGGACGTTATTAGCCGATTTATTTTTAATGATTTCTCAAAAAAAATGTTAGTTTACTGATTTATGTTAAATAAATTTGGATAATATAATTACATAATTTTAATACTTTTAAATAAATTTAATAGTATCTAGGTTTATAAGAATTTATTTAAGATTTAATAAATCTTCAAGCACTCAAAAACTATTTGAACTTTACTTTTGATATAAAGAAGAGTTTTGTTTTCAATCAAAAATATATAACTTTTAAAATTTGGAAAATAATAAATTTGAATAGATATAAGATGTATATTATCAAAATTATCCTGTATTACAATTTAAAGAGTTAGATTTTTTCCCATCGAATTTTAATTTAGTAACTATGTCTAATTTGGTAACTATGCTTTATACAATTTACTTGTACTAAAACTAATAAAAATATATTATTTATAACATCATATGTTATAAAAATCATAAAGAAATGAGAACTAAATTGAAAAAGAAAATGGACAACAATGCCAACCCTATTTTTCCATAATCAGAATTCCTTTAGCAGCTTTACCTCTAGGTGATATTTGACTTTTTTATAGCTGACCTAGGACTCACAATGCTATTTCCTATTACGGGAGAAATAAATCTTTGGTTCTCTGCCTAGCCAAGACCAGGATTTTGAATTTTATTTTATGAAAGCATGGATTTTAAATATTTTACTTTGTGAAGTAATATATTTTGAATTTCAGTTGTTTTTTATTTTACTTACGATAGTATTTGGAATAAATTTTAACAGCGTATTTGAAATTTAAGTTTTATCATAATTTTACCATGAAGGAAATTTTATTAAACCAACATGTAAAACTAGCAGTTGCCCCAGAAGGTGCAAAGAGAGGCTGATAGGAGTATTGTCTTGAAGTATTAACTTGAAGTAATTGTAGTTTTTGACATGAAGCAAGTCAAGGATAATTTAATTTGTTATTTAGTCAATGAAAAAAAAAAACCATTTAAAAGTAAAGTTCAAAAACCTGGAAAAATAACCAATCTCTGGAGTTCGAGAAAACTTTGTGATTAGCTTTATCATTAGTGCAGTGATCTTTTGCCATAGATTATTAGTGCAATCCTACAGTGGTTTTGAATGTCAGAAAATGAGAGTTTCATAGCTTCCTTAATCAGAGCCTATGCTTTTGTGCTAAGATCTCTGAGCACATGGCTAAAATATAGCCAACCAAAGGAGAGCATTACCTCCTATATTTCATGAAGAAGTCAATGTAAGAACACATTTTCACATTATTTTTCTTGTTTTCCCAGTGGATACCATTACTTGCAGTTTTTTTATATTTTTGAGGGAGGCTACTGCGAGATATGTTGTGGAGATTGCACTGCTCCAATGTTCCATAGAAATTGATGACACTTTTTCCATACCTAACAATTCCCGTTTGTTTTGCAATGGGTTTTCATTGAAGACATCTAATTTTTATTTAAATTTACAGCAACTACTGTAACTTCGACTGCCAACAACTTCTACAATTTTGGCCCTAGCAACTTCTGCAATTTCGGTCTTCTAGAATCTTTGCAACTATTTAAGATGTGTGTTACATGCATGTAATAAGTTATAACCCTCATTTGGAACCTCAACTTAGCCATGAAGCATGGAGAAATGGGCTACTAGCAGCTTCAAATAGAATTCAAATCTGAGCAGAAGGGAAGGGGCTTTTTAACATTGAATTTACTGAAAGCAGATTTCACAATCCCTGCTTGGTGGCCCTGGGTATTTTTAGAACTGTGGACTATTTAAGGTATTCACTAGTGCTTTCAGCTAACAACCTTAATCCCCTTAATATTCTTGAAGGGACAAGGTTACCATGACTACCAGTTGAGATTAAAAATTAGCAGATGGCAAAGTCATAAATTTGAAGTCACTTAATGAAATGCCATAAGGTTCTTTAAGAGATCCAATAGTTGTTAAGCAAGATTATTCTAATTAAACATTGAAATATTAGTACGAAGACATCCTACCTACCTACCAAATTCCCCAGAAATTAAAAAAAAAAAATAACCCTTTGGGGGAGGGAACAAAACTCATTTGTAAGTCTTATGTGTTTTGCAAGAAGATCCTAGGGCTTGCTTTCATTCAACTTTCTAATTCATACTCAACATATACAGGACATGAAATGATGGAAATCATTGGCCTCTATCCTTTAACTCTATCAGCTTCTTAATTCAATCCATCAAAGATAATAGATAACTATCTAGAATGTATGATACCTCAAAATAATGTTTTCTTCTTTCCATTTCTAGGTTGAGCCCTGCAAAATTGCATATTCACACAGATAGTTGTGCGTAAATGAATCTTCTGCCTTGAATACAAGGCCAATTTGAAAGACAGACCCAAAGTCTGCACATAATCTCATATGTCTGTGTAGCTTCATATCCTCAGTCCTGTACCCAGCAATATGTTACACGTCTCAAATCTTTGTCCCCTTCAAGGCATCTCAGTAGGAAGCACCCCTCTGAATACTCAATATTTCCATATCAATATTCCTACCAACCTATTTTATTTGCTAAGGTTTTGGGTTATTCTACCTTAGGGCTTTTGAAGTTTAGAACAAAAATTTGGATAGATATGATAAATGTTATAAAAGGTGAGCTTAAAAAAAGAAAAATTATACTAATATCTTGGAATTTTTATTAGCCTTAGCATTTCATCGTTATGCTATTGTGCCTTATCACCTTATCCAATAGTATTATGTTATCAAGTGAATTCATTCATGAAACCAGTGATTATCTCAGAGAATTCATGGAACCAGTGGGTTGGGATGCCCTTAAAAAATGAAGGGAAGCATCTGTTGGCTTTCCCTACAAGGTTTTCTTGGGAGGGAAAAAAATGCTCAATGCGATAAATAACATTTAAGAAAAGAGTACCAAACATTAGACAATATTTACAAAGAGAGAGATGTAGATCCATGTTAAGAAGGACCTTTTAAGCATTGAGAGGTATCGCAGATGAAATCAAGACAAATCACATAAAACATGACAACATTCTTGTTGTTCTGTAAAGATTCATTGACAACTGCGAAATAGCAAAGGTCGCCTGCAAACCCTTCTAGATTCAATACTGGTTCTAAATCCACAGATTGAGAAACTATCAGTCATGAGGAGTCTAGATAAGTGAGATAAAACATGAGATTTGCAAGTCAAGCTCTTTAGCTATCTGCAAGATTGGTTCATTGCAACATGGCACAGTAGACCATTGGTATTGGAGCAACATTGTGAAGAATGGACTCACACAAATATCATGTGGTGACCATTCTGTAAAGACTCATTCACAACAGCACCTTTTGGGCATGATAGGGATGTCTTTTTTCCTAGTTGATATAGTCTCATATTTTACTCAAACAATAAACAATGATAAAAAAAATATTGCAAGCCCACAGACGAGAACATGCTATAGATAACACATATTTGCAGATGTTGAATTCTAAATTTTGCATGTAGATAATAATGAACCCTATGGAATTATAGAACTGGTATTCAGTCTTGTATGACTATAATTTTTTTTGCTAGTGCTATTTTTGAATAACTTATTACAATGTCAATTACCAAATGAAGAGGACTGGTATATGAATATGTGGTCAAGGCAATAAAGCAGAGAGGAAATATGTTGACAGATATAGAGTTTTCAAGATAGAATAGAACATAATAGCATAAGTAAAATGTGAAAACCTTAAAATGGAATAGATTACGATTTATATTCACATAGATATACAAATTTCAAGGTGAAGAGATATATACATGTGTACAAGAAAAGTTTGTGATGTCATGTAAATGCAAATGAAAGTAAATATCTAATCATAAATACATGATGATGCACGGCATCGGCAACACCTATAGTGACTCCAC
This sequence comes from Pinus albicaulis, assembly GCA_034641835.2. Classification (NCBI taxonomy): domain Eukaryota; kingdom Viridiplantae; phylum Streptophyta; class Pinopsida; order Pinales; family Pinaceae; genus Pinus; species Pinus albicaulis. Next base: position 1,360,812,488 of record CM076570.1, read on the forward strand.
GTTCAGAAAGGAGTTCTTGCCATTCAGCTCGCATTTTTCGTTGTGTATCTCTTTCATTTATGTGGATTGTTTTCCTTAGAATTCTTTGGATCTTCTATAATAGTACAATAGTTCCACGCAAATGGTAAAGAGGCAATGACTGGGGTGAAAGGAATCTGAGTTGTATATCATGTAAAGTAAGTTCATGATGTTCAATCTCCTGGCAGCATTCATAGAGCATGTTTAAATATTTTGAATCCATATCTGTTGGGCATGAAAAAAGGAAAATAGTTATTGTTAGTGTTAATGGATGATAAAAGTGAACTAATTATAGAGTTTAAAAATACCTAAAGTAATCATAAAATTCTTTTGAACATTAGGAACATAACGAGTACTAGAACAAACGTAAAAATAAGTAATTGTATATTCAATTTGGATAAGGTGAAGGTTTGTTTACCTCTTGGTGAAGATGCAATGAAGAGTGTATTGTTGGATAGATTGTACTCGTCTATATAGATTTCGATGTGAGCAATGACTCTTCTTGCTCTCTGCGTTGTAGATGTGGATTTTCTTTCATGCGTGAAATGCGTGAAAATGGAAATGTTGGATGGATTCAAAGGTCTGATAGAGATCTAACTCTTGAAATGGCGGTGAATGCTAGACCTTGGCGTTCTTTGGGGTCGATGTCAACTGTTGCTTTATCTAATGTCATTCCCTGTGACTTGTGTATTGTTAAAGCCTATGCCATCCGAAGTGGTATCTGTCGACATGTACCCCTTGTGATAGGGGAAATGGGCACATATGTGGGGCGTGAAATGTCCCATGGTGTTCCTTTGTATTGTTTGAAATTGACGACCACGAAGGATGGCAATTCTGGAGGCTTTGAGTCAGGTGCATAGCATATTGAAATGACTGTGCCAAGTGCGCCATTTACAAGCCCTGCATGTACCCATAAATTGCAAGTCAGCATAACTTTTTGTCCATTGCATAACAGAATCGTTCTGTCTAGTTGTTCTTCTTCAGATGTAGTGAATGTTTGTTCCACATGTTTCTCCGCTGAGCACATAGCTACTGGTTTGTGTAATTTTTTCAACATTGATTTGTTATGCAAGGAAAATGAACTGTTTGTTGCATATAAATGCATGGAGTCCTCAAATGTTTTTTTATCTTCATACATAATAGAGGAATTTGTTCTCGACATTAGCAACTTCCAATCTTCGATTGTAGATGTTCCATCCCTAAGATTTGTGAGAACGTTGCGGAAGGCAATTTGGGAAGGGTCAACACCTTGCTGGCGAAAAATAGTTGTGAGCATAATGAATGTATCAAAGCTGTGCCAAAGTGCAGTACCACGTGATGTGCCAACATATAGAGGAATGTCTTTTACAGGTGGCAACTGGCCTAAATCCCCAACAAGAATAATGGATCGATTACCAAATGGTGTATTTCGATGGAGGGGAAATGCCTATCGTAAGTGATCATCAATACACGAAAGCATTTTCGGCCCGATAAAACTCATTTCATCAATGAGTATGTACTGAATATGGCAGAGTTGTTCTTGGAGGTGGAGGAGTGGTTGTCCTTCAAGAGGATGCATTGTTTGGATAGGGATGTGAAGGGAAGAATGAATTGTAAGTGCATTTATGTTGAAAGTTGCAACACTGGTAGGTGCAAGTACCAACAATGGGCTTATATTTGGTGAGGAGATTTCGATGAATGCACGTTGTAGAGATTTTATTAAAGCAGATTTTCCCGTTCCGACTGTCCCTTGTATAATGGTTCTGGTTGGGGGTTTTGGAAGAGGGTTTTTGAAATGAGAAATAATATGTGTGTTCAAGCTTTTTGTTGGGTAGGAGATAATATGTGATTTACGGGAAGGTTTGAAGAGGGATGATGTTGATTTTGACTATTTGAGCGATTATATTCAATGAAATTGATGGCAGTTTCTTACAAGTGGAGAGGTAGGGAAGTATGAGACCAATTATGGTTGAGGTCAAAGTCACGATTGCCAATGATTTCAATGGCATCAATTTCAATGTTCTCGCCTGGGTGAAGGTGAGAGACGATTTCCCATTCATTCATTTGGACGGGGTCAAGGGGGATGTCAGGAGGGTTAGATACAGGAGTAGATTCATCTTCGGATTGTGGAGATTATGGGTTTTCATTTTCACAATGAACATGCCATGTTGTATATGTTCCTTTTTTGTGTTCCCAATGTGCAATGATTTCCTCATTGCTAGATCCAATGTCATTGGGGAGGGTACGGAAGGGGAAATACAATGTTAATTTAGCCCAGTAGAAGTTGGTGTAGCTTGGATCAGTAGGGGAAGGGATTGTGGTGTATCGTGGCAAGATATGGACAACCATGGGAGGAGAAATCTGTTTCCATTGGTTTTTTTACGACGAGGAGAAAATGACCAAGAACGTGCAGCTTCAATGAGGGGTAATGGCTCTAATAAAGAAGGCCTATTCATGTATGTGATAATAAATGGTGGTGTTGAGGGTGGATTTTCAGAACCATCTAGAACACGTCTGAATACAGTTCTATTAACATTTAGAGAAGAAAATGTACGACTACAAAATGTGAGAGGCAATTTTTGCAACATATGGCATATTTCCTGCGCTCCAATGTCTCTTTCTTCTATGCTTTCTGTAAGGAGTTTTCAGACAATAGTGATAGTAGGTGCTTCTGGAGCGACGTTGTTCAAGAGGCAAAATAACATTTGGCTATAGCTTTCTGAATTTGTTTCTGCTTTGGCTGCATATTTAGAAATATAAGCTAACACGGCATGGCGTGAAAGTACTAGCTGACAATCAACATTTGCTCTCCAAATGGAAAGTAGATTGGCATTATGAATGTTCAATCTATCATTGTTACGTGCAAGCTTGTAGATTTTCTGACCTTTGTTGTCCATTAGGAGTGAAGATGTGGGATTTAACTCCCATGGTACTCCGTATTGACATGTGAGAACTTTGTTTTTTTTGCGAAGACAAGAAGTTGCATGGCACTTTGTATGGCGCTGGACACAGTTGACAAGCTCTTCATAGTCGTCTGTCAGCGTTGATGCAAAAATTGATGGTGTGTTGAGAAGACATGGGTCCTGCTCTGCTGATTGGTGGAGTAAAGTTGAGCAATGTTGGAGTTGTCGCGGGTTCCAAGTAGTTACATAATGGTCAAAATATTTTTGAGCATTGAGAACTTCTATCTCATTGTTCCAATTGAGGGAATCCATGTTTGGCGCATCTTTCAACCAAAGGAATCCATGTATGTGTGCAAATCCTCGATGCTGCCATTCGTATCTACATGGAATATCGAAAAATAATATTGATTTAATTCTACGGAAGTTTAATATTTTGTTTAAAAAGGAATGGTAATCAAAAGTACCTGCACCAATAGTCGATTGCATGGAGGCCTTTTTGTAAAACTTCCTCGAGGAAAATTGTAAATCTGCAATGCATGTATTGGGATGTTAAATGTGGATTGTTAATAATATTTTGAATTCTCCACCTGTAATGAGTATTTGAATTGGAGGGTACCTCGGTAGGCATAATATTGTGCAGGTCAGGCCATTTGGTATCAGCAGCACTTAGAGTGAAGAAAAACGTTGGGCTCCCAAGTTGTGTGATCATGTCAGTTAGCTCATTACGACGCTTGTTCCAAAAAGAGCGTGTACCTCGTAGGGATGAGCCAAAGTGCATTACCTTTTCTAGAATTTTTGAATTTGGAAAGTCATGAAGACATTGCTGCAAATCTGATACAGTTGTTGGCAAATTGTTTTCAATGTTTTTTTTTAACAAAAAAATTGGCATTTGATTAGCTACGGTGATGCATTAGCATGTTATATATGTAGTAACGGAATCTTGGATGCCGGCTGAAGCAATTATCATGCTAGCATAATAGGTGACAGGCATATTCGTGTAGCTCGACTTTTGTAATTCTTGGTTGTGCGATCATGGCAATGCCTGTTGCGAAAAGTGTGGGAAATGCCATTGAAAAGAGGCCCTCAGTAGTGTATTCATTCATAGGCGATAGAGATATTGTAGGCCAATCAATTGAATTTGTTGATTTTGGATTGGTGGAGTGCAAGTAAGCATGAATGCGATCAAGTTCACTACAGGAGTTTGGAAAAACTGGAACAAATGAAGAAGGTTGGATATCTAATGCAGGTAGAATGACATCAAGATCACGAGTAGAATCGATTATGTTTTCCTGGGGTATAAATGAGGACGTGGTTACATTATGAAGAAGATTAAAAATATCAGTAGGTTGATCTGGTAGAGCAGAAATTGCAGATGGGTTGAGTTCAACATCTTTGTAGTAGGGATCATGAGTGAGTTTGTATTCTAGTGTTGCTGGAACACATGATTTACAAACGATGAATTCATAAGATGTTTCAGAAGGGTTTTGCCTTCTAACAATGAGGACATCTAATTCAGAAACAAGGCGAGGTAGATATTTGGCAATTGTAGTAATGTCTTGAGGGAAGCTGATTGTATGGCCGCTATATTTGTATTGACCACCACGAGCATGTGTTACTTGCAGAATGGGATTTACACGTGCGATCAACATTTCTTCAATTTGTGTTAAATTCTGAAGGACATATGGTTGTTCGCCAAGGTCCATGTTGTTGACATGAGTGAAACGGTTTGAATATTTTGATGTTGCACATTGAGAGCAAGAGAGGGTACCATGTGAACGTTTTGTTTTCTTGCCTAGATATGATTCTTTGCATAGTGTGCAAACATGCAATGGAGAAAGGTTATCTATTCTTTCTCTAAAGCGACGGTGTTCTTCATTTGGGGGGGGGGGTTATATAGGTTTTGATAAATATTGGGTGAAATGGCATGCATATTTGGGACAACACTTGAAGAGGGAAGTTGTGTAATGGAAGAGGGAGTCTTTTTTTCGTTTTTTATAAAGAAGTCGTTGTCGCGCATTTATTGCTTCTTTATTTTGAGCATAAAGAAGGCGACGTCGTGCTTTTTTCTTTGCATCTTCATTGTTTGATGACATATCTAACAAAGTACAAATAATTCTATGTTAGGGATGAGGTGTGAGAATTACAAATTACAAATTGAGTTATGAATGCATATGAAATGTATGACATTGTGTTGAAAGCTCAAATTTCTAAATAACTATTAATAAGCGCTACAAAGAGTTTCAAATGACTTTGAAATAGATGTTGGTAAAAACCTTTTTTGTAGTGCCAAACATAGGTATCTATATTATTGAAATGTGAAAGGGTAAATATACATATTTATAGTTATTCAAAAATGGTATTGTAAAAGTAACTATGCACTACAACAACATGGTTGTATTTTACAATGGTATGGAGAAAGGAACTATACAGGGATGTTCTTTTCTATCTAGAGAAATAAAAAGTTATACATATAAGAACAGAGGTCAAAGGCGACGAGCAACGGAGCGCTGTGAAATGGTAAGTGCGGCAATGTCTTTTAGGATCTCCGTGCATGCAGCATCATATTGAATTTCTTCTGAACTTAGCAGAATAGATTGCAAATGTTCAACACCATTGTAGTATTCTTTTTTTATGGAAAGTGACAGCAAGAAGTGTCGGCCTGATATACGACTACATATTTTCTGAAGATCAGCTGGTTCAATAGAAAGGAGGAACAAGTCTTTAGCTGTGATGCCCATGAGCTCATTTCCCGCATCATTGAAGACAGTGACATTTTGAAGTTGTCCAGTGTGGTCATGTAATTCGATTTTAAGTTTGTAACGGTAGTCGCATTCTGGAAATTCACCATTGCACTTTGTACAATGCCAAAGATTGTTAGAATGGTGGCTTACTTTTTTCATGCATTGTTTCCCATTGTAATCCAATGGACAAGCAAGGAAATAGAAATCGTCCATGCGTAGACTAGTTATTGTGGCACAAACCGAAACCCATACTACTTTCTCGGAGATTTCCATGCTAGATATTTCCTGAATTGTCTTTTGTGGTAAAGCTCGCTTGGAAGACATAGTATAATTTCTGCTCAATGAAGGAGACGAAGAGCTGTAACCTGTATCGCGGAACCAAGTTTGGAGTTGTTGAGTTTCTTCAATGTTTGGATTTATGAGAAGAGTGGTAGTGGAAATTGTCCCAATAGTGATTCCATTAAATTTAGTTACCCGGCCTCCTTTGACACAAAGGATTGGTGGGTTGTCAGAAGAGTGAAGTTCAGCGAGGTCCTTTCTTATAGAGACACATTGATCTCCCCATATTGTTAAATCAATGCTGAAACCTAACTTGTCCTTTAATGTCAGTGTTTTTTTTAATATTTCAGTTCCATCTCTTCTTCTTATTGTAGAAGCAGGGGAGGTGGAGCTAACGACACCAAGAACATCGACAAGCGTATTTGGGTTTGTGGATTTGATTTCAACAATAGTTCTAAAATGAAAGCTTTGGTAAGGAAAGCTTGGATCATCTTCTGAACATGGTATCACAGTTGATGCAACAAATAAGTAAATCTCCCATTTGTTGTTTAAATGGTTGTAGTTTGGGTTTGTTTGCTTAATTGTTCCATTGGAGACAATATATAGTTTCCCAACTTCAATGAGATTGTAAAGGGATTCAGCTAAATCATCGAATGCAGAAAGGTGGATTTCATCTTTGTCACGACCAATGAGGTCAAAGCCGAAAACTTTTCCTGACCCACGTGCAGTGTTGTAGTTCTTCAAGGGTGTCTTTGATAATACTCTACCTTGAATTGACCAATACTTCCAGTACGGATTGAGTGATTTAAATGATACAAGTGATGTTATAGATGTACTTGTTGGAGTTGAAGTATTTGGAAGAATATTTTGGGCTGATGAAGAGCTTGAATGAGATTCACTTGCCTTTGCATGTAATAGCGCTGACGAGTCCTTAACCAAAGGTCTGCTACGGCGTACAACTTCAAATTCTAGGATTCGAATGGATCTGAAATGGATAAAAATTATGTAAAATTAAAATGAATGTTAAAATCTTTTTTATTCGGGAATAATGCAAAGAGAATAAAGGGAAAAGTTCAAAACAAAGCCTCATCTTACGAAGAGTTTTGGGACACTGTGCAAGTTGATTTTGCAAGTGAAATGATTGAACCGATCTGAATGTCTTCAGATGCAACTTGTGCGCCATAAGCAAATGGTAGCAAAGTCTTGTGTTGATATGTCCCGTCAGAGAGAGTGATGTGATAGTGGGAAGAGCTGGTTTTTGATGAATAGACAGATCCGATGTTGACTATTTGCAGTAGAGGTTGAATCTCAGTTGAACCATCTAGCAATTTGGGGATGGCATTCTTGGTCAAAATCGGCTCCATCACAGTAGCAAAGTGCAAATTTTTAATTTCCAATGGTAATACCTGCAATTTATTTTAATGCATTGGAAGAGATATTAATGCATTAAATAAATTGTAAGTAAAGCATAAATTAGCATTTATATAATCGTTATCTAATAGATTAGTCCATAACGAACACTTAGATTTGTAATTGCATGCAATAATAAAGAGGAGGGCACAATAAATCCATGTGTCCTTAGAAATCCATGTTCTGCACGTGGGAAACGTGGTACTAAAACAGATGACTCCCTTAGATATGATCACTAAATTTGCGATTTTCTGGAGCATTTGTTCGAGCAAGCAGAGTTACAAATATTTCTTGGAATAAAATACAAAGGAATTTGCAATTGAGAATAGAAAACCGGAAATTTACGCTCATAATTTAGGCTCTAAGACATACCTACAAACATTACAAAGCCATGATACAGATATGAAAAAATTCAAAAAAATCACTGAACTGTTTTGTCAATTGGTTTGATGACAAACATATAGACATATATTTTATGTTAAGTTTCATGAAATTCTGCAACTGTTTGAATGAACAATCTAAAAGTAATGGCAACTCCAAATTGAAACTAAAACTTTAACCCAGATTTAAAAAAATATTGGCTGAAATAAAAAATAGAAAATTTGAACCAATAATTTACTTGTGATCAATATTTCAATTAACCAATGCTTAATAATTGTGAATAACGTAAGGAACCCAGAAGTCAATCCATAAAGCTGCCGTGACAAGGATGGGATTTGACAGCTGGGCTTGCCCCGTCAAATACGATTAGTAAGTTTGAAAATTGTCAGCAATCTTCAATAGAATGGTCAAAACAGTTACATCAAAATCTTTAAAGCAAGGCCTAGCAAGCTAGGTGGGAATATTCCAAGGTAACTTGTGCATGGGATTCAGGACAAATAGATGTTATGTTACCATGAAATAGATGTAATGCGAGGCTTTAGGCACTGAAAATCCTATAATAATTGTTCCAAGTCATCTCCTACGAATCTCAATTGACTAAAAAGGGGACCAGGGAAATCTTAAAGTCACAAACATGAACCATCATAAACACATCCACACTACAGAGCCAATACAGTGCCCCACAGCCAATATAATTTGTGGAGGGAATTTGCTGAAAAATAATCATGGTTGATCCTGGTTTTGTCTCTGGCCTTATTGGTGTGGGATTACAGATGACAATCCACCAAATACTTGGGCACATTAACATTGCCCTCCACTGCAGGATAGTGTTGGCTGCTTTGAAAGATAAAATAATAAGAATTGAACCTATTATCCAGCACATCCACCATTGCCAACTAACAATGAACCAGCACAAAGATGAGGCTTCAGCTGTTAACAAATGGCTTCAAGAGTTGCATGTGCTTCTCAAAGAAGCATCAGAAATTGTGCATCAGTGTACAATACTTAGATGTGATCTTGTTTCTTGATATAAAACCACCAAGAAGATCAACAATCTGATTGCAAATATAGACAAATATCTAAGATTATTTCCTTTGGTTCACATGGTCCAACGTCAAGAGCAAACTCGGAAGATCTTGGAGCGACAAAGGCAGATAAATGAAAGTACCAAAGCTTTGGCTTCTTAGAGACAAGTATGAAGAGCTGTTTTGTCAAGTGGCTTAAGTACACTCTTGAATGCCTCTGACTATGTAATTATGTTTATTCTAATAAAATCAGACATTTTCTACTTTGGAAAAAGGAAAAAATATTGTTTTCATTCTTGGATAGTAGAAAAAGCTGTTAAAGTTTACAGGGCTCTTCCTTGTTTTGTCATATAGGGGGTGTGGTTATCTTGAAACAAAATGGTTTTTCAAGGCTTAGAATTGAATCCTGCTGAGGTTGCCCATAAAATAAAAAGTGATAGTAATGGAAATTGGACCTTTTCTAAAGAAAAACCAGCAATAGTTCTAAAAGAACCTGAAATTGACGATGAACAGACCTTGGGATTCTTTCATGGTGCCTGTCAGGGACCTGAAATTGACCATGAAGAGGCCTGGGGATGCTTTCATGGTGCCTGTCAGGGAGGTCCAGGTTTATGTGGAGCTGGTACTAATTTATACCTAAATCAACAGCATCACTTTAAGCTAAAATTAGCAATGCGTCCAGGTACAAACAATAGAGCTGAACTCTCTGCTGAGTAGCTTCTATTAAAGGTAGCAGCAGACAAGGGAGGAAAGAAATTGCAAGTGTTTGGTAACTCAAAATTGATGGTAGATTAGGCCACTCTGACATGAAGAATCGATAATCTGCTAATTGAACCACTTATGAGACAGTTCCTACAGGTATAGGAGAATTATCAAACACTTGTTTTTCTCATATCTATATAGAGTTCAATTTTATTGCCGATCAACTTTTAAAGAAAACTTTCTTGTGCAAGAAGGAACCCTCAGTGAGCAGGGATTCAGAGAAGGCAATCAACTTGCTGCTGTTGAAAATGTGTTGTTCTAATATTGTCTTTCTTCAGTGTATTACTTTTCCTTTTTGGGAAATATGATGTTAATGAAGCAAGCGCTATAGCCTTTGGGCTGTCTGAAGACAGAATGTTTCATGAATGTTAAAAATATTAGAACACTCTCTCTAAGAACACATATATTAAAACCCTCTGTTATGTATATATAGACAGAAAGAGAAAATTCAAAGCATACATATTAGAACTCTGTTATATAGATTGAGAGAAATGGGTTGTTCCACATATATATGTGTCCGTTTTGAAGCCAAGTTTCAGTAGATTTCACTAATGTGCATGATGGGATTACACAGGTTGTTCTGTTACACTAAACAATAGATAACCTAGCTTCTATAATTCAGTAATGTTTATGATTAGTTCTCACGGGTTATTCTGTTAAACCAAACTCTATGAAAGCATATCTCCTACCCGTCCAGGATATCTACTGATATTTAGGTTGACAGAAAAATCAGTAGGAACACACTCTGAGTATCAATCAAGAACCCATTTTGAATATCAATGAAATTTACTGCTTAAAATAAAACTAAGAGACCCATCAACGAATTTTCCTGAAACTATGTAACAAACTTTAGAACCCATAATAAGAAGATATGAGATTCACTGTGATATGATATTAGCATGTGGGTTTAGGCCCCAGTGGCTTCTAGGAAACAGGGAACATGCCGGATGCAGAGGTTTATCGACCCATGCCTGTTAACTGCGGCTAAATGTAAACCCTGGATGCACTAGCAAGAAGAGATCGATAAAACCCTGCTTCCAGTTTCACTGCAGAGTTACTAACGAGGAAACTTTAAATTAAAATGAACTTAAGTGTTAAGATGGTTAGGTTACCCCACACAGAAGCGGCTTGAAGGCTTAGAATGTGGTTAAGCAGAAGCATGTGCTGTCCAGCTGCAGGTGGCAGGAAAATTGGAATCCGGAAGTGAAGAAGAAACTGGAAGGAGACAAAAACTGTAGCCATTATTTGTGAAGCTGTTTAGGGGAATAGTAATGAGAGGATTACCCACTCCTTCCATTACCGACGATCTGGATTTCTGAGAGCATGGCAGGTGGAATTTTGCAGTTAGTTACAACAACAAGGACCGCCAAATTCGCGGGAATAATGCTCGCTGCCTCTGTTCAACCTATTCAGGGTTGCAAATAGTGTATGGGGAAGCAATTTACTCCATGAAGGGAGTGCACAGAATTATGCTTGGTAGGTTGAGCCACTTTCCTATTTGCGAGACCACGGTGGCACGTGGCGGTGAACCTTCAGCGAAATAGAAATTTACAACGTAATTATTCATCTGTTGACCCTTGTTGAAGAGGTAAATCCCCTCTACGGACAGAGGTGATCCCTACTAGCCCAGAACGGGTCTAGCAACAATCATCAAATGCTACAGCGCAAGTTCCTAATTGCGAATAAACAGACCAACGATGGAGGCCTACCTGGAGTCCAACGCTATGATTCGTAGAAGAGACGGTGTTCCCGTTCCTTAGCCTTGGCAGATCACAATCCCCACGATCTCCGTGAATGGACACCTGCACATGCAAGAAACAATACGAATACAAGCATAAAATCCAGAATACGCAACTATATATCAGTCAGAAAGGATATAACTCATCATCATCATAATCAAAAGACAGAGTGGAACCATAACCAGTAGTCATTCATTAATAAACAATCGAAAGAGAGTACAACCAATGTTCTGACGCTGAGGTCTCCTTCGGAGGGGTCTCCAGTAGAACACGTCTCGCAAAGCTTGCCAAGGATGGGACAAGCCTCTCTTAGAGTCTCTCGACGATAGTCTCCTTGCTTGAGTTTGGCCTTAAGGGAAGAATGAGGGCTCTTGCAGCATAAGGCTCTTGGGAATTTGGGAACTTGGAGATTCAAGACTTGGGCACTTCAAGACTAGCTTGCAATGGAAATGGGCAAGCTTTTATAGATGGAGGAAGGGGAGTTGGGATCCCTATAATCGTGGGATTGGCTCTATCTTCAAGGAAGCTTCCATGAGAGGTGGCAAACCACTTCCCCTACATGGAATTCCCGGAGCCAAACCTCCCAACTCAAGATAGATAACAGTTTCTAAGTCTGTTGAAACGAAACTTCCGCCATTTTATTTAAAAAACACTCCTTAAATTGGCTAGTGCGACTGCGACTCTGGGACATAGTGCCAGTTGGCGCGGCCTATTTGAAGTATTTCCCTGATTGGCGCAAGTGATGAACTGCACGCCCGTGCCAATGCAAAAAGGGGTGTTTTTATGGTTTTTTTGCAAGGAGATGTCTTCAGGGCAATTGAAGCTCATGTTCAGGGGAATGCAGTGAAGGTGGTTTCAAGGCATAACACTGCTCACAGGTCACAGAATGAGCCCTCCAATGTGCGGGACGGGGAATGGTAGGGACGGTGACAAATTAACGTGTTTAACAACCCATTTATGAATTCAACGTCATTTCCGCGAGGGTTAGAGATTTATGCATCATGACGGTCAGAGATTTATGAAGATATTAACAAACTTCATATTCAAAGGAATAGCTCTGAACAAGGCAACATGTGTCCTCTACAGAATGAATATGTTGACAGCAACAGGTGTCTTCTGCAAAATGAATATGTTGACAGCAACAGGTGTCCTCTGCAGAATGAATATGTTGACGAAAAAAAAATTGATCTCTTTTAAAAGAGAAGGCCTATCGGCCTAAAAATTTACATTTTGTGTTTAAAAATGTGTCTGTTGTACTCTTTATGATTGTCTTAATTTCTTAAATTTCGTCAACACTCTTCGTGGTTGTTTTATTTTCTAGGGTTTTGATAAATACGATCATGATTGTGTACTTAGGACTACCTTGGTATGTTGACTAGAATCAATGTGGTTGCATCAAATTCCATTAGCGTTATTTCAAAAGTTGAAGAAGTGAAGTAATCAACGAGGGATCAATTTAGTATAAAATTTAAAAATTGTTTTATTCCTTAAATTAGTGATTAATGATTTAATCAATGAGATATAACATAGTTTATTACTTTCGAAGATGTTAAAGAGTGGTTTTCCTCAAAAGTTTGTCGTTTAATAATCAACACCAATCCATAGGTGTTGGAGCGGGCTTTGGTTGGCTTGTCATCTCGGAATTAAGGATGCTCATGTATTTGGTGACTCAAAGATTATCATTGAGGGTTTTTAAGGTATTGGAGTCATTTTTATTCAGGGTGCAAGTGGTTGGTGTGACAGGGTGAGATACTTGTTTTCAAAGTTCGCATCTCTATCTTCGAACCACATTTACAAGAAGTTAAATACTAGGGTTGATACTTTGTCTAAAAAAGGTCTTGGTTATGTGCTTGGGAGCATGCATATTTCACATTTTAGAGGTGGCAGTTGCTGTAGATCTTATGAGAAATTGATTCCCTGATGGTATATCTGCATTTTGTTTTCTTCATCAAGTGAACGTTATTTTCTCCTTCTCTGATCTTTATTTTTTCTTTTCATCACTAGCAAGTGAGGTTCTCCTTATAAATCTTTTAGGCGAGCATGACTGGCCTATTATGTATTGTGTCATACTTCTCATGTCTGTCTAAGACATCAAGTGAGAACAATTTTTTGTTTTGTGATAGGCTCTGGACCTGGGCATGCCTATTTCTTTCTGCAAGCGAGTGTGTGTTCTCTTAGTGGTCTGTTTTGATGACCTTTTTTGATGTCGGATGTTGAACAACAGTTCTATGTTATTTGCTGCGTTTACATGTTTAGTCGTAGGGGAAGCTGGCCTACCATCTACTGTTTTTTGCACATCATTGATGTGTTTGTAATTGCAAGTAGCTTACATTATGAATTATGTTGTGGTCACTCCACACAAACCTTTTTGGTTTGGTGTTTGGTGGGACATTCTCGAGCATTATGTACTGTATATATATATATAACAACATTTTTTTCTCTGAGAAAAAAACACCAATCCATAGGTATGTTCCTTGAATTTATGTTGTTTCACGGGTCGTGAATCGTGTAACCAGATTTTGCTTCCAAGTTAACAGAGGATTTGCAATTTAACTATGAGGCATTATAGCCTTTGCACGCAACGTGCAATTTTTTGAAAGCTTCAGTTTTGGCCACAACTAGAGCCTCTGCTGCTCTCTTTGCAGCGGCCTTGGCTTCCACCACGAAATCCCCATACAAAAGCAAAGATTTCCCAAATAGCAAAGGATTATTCTTTTTCGAACTAGAATTACCCAACAGTCTTTTCTCCCCATTTGAAACATAAAGTTATATAATTTGTGTATTATATACCTAGTGTATAGCAAATACATGTAAAGTCAAATTTGACACATAAAGTTATATAACTTGTGTATTATATACTTAGTATATAGCAAATACATGTAAAGTCAAATGAAGATGGCCATCACTGCCCCCAAAAAAAAAAGTAGTCTCAAGGAATATTAAACATTTTATGGCATAAAGTATTTGTTAATTTTTTATAATATTTTTAGAACTTGGATAATTAGAGTTTTATTTTTATTTTTAATAAAAAAATAAACAAATTTAATAATATTAATTTTAATTTATTTTTTTGGTTGTGTGAATTAGGTAGACTAAATATTATATTATATAAAAAAATATGATTACAAGTTATGTATGTATGATTGGTTTGCCACCAGCTTAGATTTAGCTTAACTTCGAATAGCAAACTATTGGCTTGTTCATATAGAAAATTAAGCCTCAAGTCAAGATCACATCCATTGACACGACCCTTTTTTATTACAAGGTCTTGAATGGTTCCTATCCTAGGTCTAGAGGTCATAAAGTTTTTCCCCTTTAGTGTGGCATTGTGCACCCCATAAGGTGACATTGATGATGTACCCTGACATGTAGCATAAGAGGATAGTTTCCTTCCACATTCTAGACTCCTCCTTTCCACTCATGTAACAATCTAATCAATGTGTATATATTCTAACCAAATCACCATTTGATTTTTTGAGTTTCTTTTATTGATTAAAAATTCATATCCATAAAAAAGATAATAATTATCTATATGAAAAGTAATTAAAAAAAAATTCTTTTTCTCAATTGCTCTTCAAAAATTTGGAATAACTATTTTATTTAAAACTCATTTTCTACATCCTACAACCACCTTTACAAAATTTAGTTAAATAAGACAAAATTTGTGCTATAAAATTTAGTTAAATAAAACCAGTTATAAAATTTTAGTTTATTATTCTCTATATTCTCTACATCGTCCAACAACCTCTACAAAATTCAGTGAAATAAGACAAAATTTGTGCTATAAAATTTAGTTAAATAAAAATAGTTATAAAGTTTTAGTTTATTATTATTGTGTTGGAACCACTTATAAGATTGTAGTTTATTATTAATGTGCTAGGATGTTCTTCACATGTTTCATTGAAGATCTATTATTATTTTAGTTTATTTTTTCAAGAAATACGTTTTAAGGTTATCATAAAGTTATATTTGCATCTCTTATCATGTTTTTTTTTTTTTTCGACTTATATAATAAGTTTGAGGAGTTTGTTTATGTTTTACCAAATAATTTTGATTAATTTTGATTTTTTAAATAGAAATTTATAAAGTTTAAGTGTAATATTTAATTATATGGAACATCTTATGTTTATTTTAAATTTTATTTTTATGTGTGGTGTATTGACATCAAAGATTGTTGGTAGTACATTCACATAAATTATTTGAATAGATCCATCTCAAAGGATCATTTCCAATGGACTCATTAGCAAAACCTAACTCCAAAAGCATCAAGAAGAATTGACCCCATAACCTCCCATTATCAAAAAGCTTTAAGTACAAACACTTGACCAATTAAACAAACTCTTCATACTAAAATCTAGGCTTTTATTATATAAGATGAGATATAATATTTATATTTTCTACTAGGCATTAATATGTATATCTTAATAAACTAAATAATCAAAACTAAGGACATTTATGTTTTAAAAATTAAATAATCAAATTTCAAACAAATATTTTATTTTTAAATTAAAAAATTAAATAAAATAAAATTTATTTTTATTTTAAAAATAAATCATTACTTTCCAATAAATCACAATTTAAAAAGTAGTAGTCATTAAGTGCTACTTTTTAAAGTTTTTGGGCTAAATATTAATTTGTGTTGTTTAAATTGATTTTTTATTGTATATATGGATTCAACCCTTCATAGACGCTTGAGGTACTTTGAAGAGTTCACTTCTCAAATTTATGATTTCAATGAAATCATAAACCCTTGGAGTACTTTAATTGTGAAGAGTTCACTTTTCAATCTTGTAATTTCAATGAAATCTTGCATGATTTTAAACAAATTAGATTATCGAAAACTAAACTAGAAAACTTTCCAAAAACTCACTTAATTAAAAAAATTATTATAACCATATAAAATTAAATTAAGAAAACCAAACAAATGCGCAATCATGGGCAGTTATATCACATAAACCAACACCCGTTTAATTTGAAAAATTCAAAACTCTAACCTCTTTGCGGTCGTGCAAGTAGGTTCGCAGAGCCAATTATGAAAACAAGAACCTCACCCAACACTTTTGATATATAATGTTCTAAAATAAAGGTCAAGGTTGAAATCTCCATACTTCTATGCATACACCATCATACATGAATGAAGGGCTTTTCTTGAGCCCATTGAACCCTCTAATTCCCATTATCAATCCCAGCGGCCATGCTCGTTTCTTCGAAGCCTCTGATCAAGAGTCTGTATTACTGTTTTGCAATGTTCGCGCTATCACTTATCATTCTCACTTTAGCTGGGTATCTGCAATTACCCTCTTCATATTCGTCAGGACTCACAAGATCATCAGACACAACCTTGCACACTTCATTCACAGAAGAGCCATTTACAGAAGTACTCACTGCCTTCAGAAAATGGGATGCCCGAGTGGGTTGCAAGCAGTTCAGAGAAAAGTACCGAGAACCACCAACAAATAATTCAAGTCTGCAAGATCCGGATGGGATTGCCTGCAATTCATTGAACCTGAATCATGCCTCTATTCTGGTTAAGGGGTGGACTTGGATTCCGGACAGTTTGAATAACTTGTATTCTTGCAGATGTGGGTTGTCTTGTCTATGGACCAAATCTGAAGTTCTTGTGGATGAACCAGATGCAGTTCTCTTTGAGACGACTGCTCCCCCATTCAAGGTATGAAAGAAATCTGAAGTTGTTACAATTAGTATTCTTATTTTAATTTTCGTTTTTCCAGTTTTACCCATTGAATACCACAAGAAATTACAAATGCGTTTGATGACTACATTATGCTTGTTGAAAAATTCGATGTCTTCCTAGGCCAAATTGGCCCCAGGGACCAATGGGGCATTCATTGATTGGTGAGGTTAATTGTATGTTAAGCCATCCACCTGGTCTTGTTCTCCCTGTGTGTCTGCCTCACCCTCATTGCATGAATTTCAGAGGGATGAGGTCGGCGTAAATCCTGGGCAATACCTTAGACCTGATGCCTCAGCCGAAAGATCTCTACTCTTTGCAGCGCAGCTCCTTAGGGCATGCTTCTTGAAGAACTTCGCAAAAAACCAAAAAAAAAAGGGTCTATAAATTAAACATACCTTTAAGGTCATAGCTGGTTTGGCCAGACCCAAACCTTTGAAACTGGCTGAACTGCTCTGAATTAAACATCTTGGAAAAATGCTAGGGAAAAAGAATCTGTATAATTTAGAAATTAGACACTTAAAATTAAAATTCCACTTAATGCTAAATTATACTTAAAACCGTCGCCTCGGGAAAGAGATGAGATCTCTTCAACAACAAATAATTTTGGATGGGCGCTCTAAGGCCCGCATAGCCCAGGAGGGGCAGATCCTAGAGGGAGTTAGAGCAGAGAAGGAAGTGGGAGGAAATTTTATGGAAACAAAAATTTAGAGCTCAATGGCTTAAGGAGGGGGAGTGAAATATGAGATTCCTCCATCGAACTATGATGCATCACCGCCACCACAATCACATCTTCTCTCTAAACAACCCTGATGTTTGGCAGCTAGTGCAGCATGATGAAATCTCAGAAGCCCTGATCGACCACTTTTGGAAGTGGAAGGAAGGGAGGCTATCTCAAAAATACAACAACATATTCCGCGCTTAATCACTGATGAGCAAAATGAAGCCCTCATGCGAGAAGTCTCTCTTGCTGAAGTTGAAGAGGTGGTTCGAGCTCTCCCGTTCAACAAAGCCCCCGGTCTTGATGGCTTTACCTCAGAGTTCTTTAAATTTGGATGGAAATTTCTTGGCAGGGAGATCTTGGAGCTTGTCGAATCCTCCCGACGATCCCAATGGCTATGGTCAGGGTTGAATGCAACTTTCCTTGCGCTCATCCCAAAAAAGGGAGTTGCACTGGATCCCAATGGGTTTAGGCCAATAACTTTATGCAATGTAATTTACAAGATTCTCTTAGGAATCCTAGTGCGAAGGCTTAAACCTCTACTCCAAGCTATCGTAGGCTCGGAATAGATAGTTTTTGTGGAAGGTCGGCAAATCATGGATGGAATTTTGGCTGCGCATGAGATGGTGCACTCTTTAGCATCCTCTCGAATGCCAGGTATGATCATCAAACTGGATCTTTCTAAAGCTTTATGATCATTTGAATTGGGATTTTTCGCTGTCAACTCTAGCTGCCTTTGGTTTCTCACCAGCATGGATTGGGTGGATAAAATCCTTGATATCAACTCCGTTCTACTTCATTCTTGTGAATGGCGCCCCGTCTCTCTCCTTTAGGGGATCAATATATCTCAGATAGGGTGATCCCATCTCTCCTTTCTTATTCATTGTAGTGGCAGAAGGGTTGGGTAGGCTCATCAAGGCAGCGATGGACTCCTGGGCCCTCTCGAGCATCCGCATCTCTCAAGAATTCCCTCCGGTAACCCATCAATAGTTTGTGGACGATAACATGCTATTTGGGAAGCCAACATTGAAAGAGGCTAAGTAGCCGGGGAAAATTTTGGATACCTTCCAAATGGCCTCAGGCACCTTGATAAATGGCGAGAAATCAAACATCTTCTTCTTCAACACTCACCCAAGAGTGCAAGCTCACCTTGCCAAAATGGTGGGTTCAGAATTGATAAACTTCCCAGCACCTATCTCAGTGCCCCCCTAGTGCCTAACTCTCTCAAGACCTCCATCTGGAAGGAAGTTCTCACCCGCATAGACAAGAAAATGTTGAGTTGGACCTTTTGGGCTTTGAACTCAGCTGGAAGATTGGTGTTGTTAAAGGCTGTCCCCGTTATACCAACTTTTGGCTCTCCTAGTCCCTAGTAGCATCTATAAAGAAATGACATCTCGATTTTGCCGATTTCTATGGTCAGGGACCCAGATTGGCTGTAAATGGGCCCTGGTGGCCTGGCAGAAATTATGTAAACCGAAGATCCATGGAGGCCTTGGGCTCAAAGATCTTGAGGTCTTATCCTTAGCCCTTAGCACAAAGGTGTGGTGGCAATGGATCCAAGGCGGGCAGGAGCTATGGAAGAAGATTTGGGCAACCAAATACAGAGTTGAGGGTTGGAAAAATCCCCTCCACCATCACCTTGACTTCCCATCGAGCTCTTCGATTTGGAACAGAGCTAAGGCCCAGCAGGCCTTTATTCGGCAACATGGCTTTTGGGAAGTTCGCAATGGGAGAAGAGCAAAATTCTGGACCGACTGTTGGATGCAATACCCTAGATTAGTTCAAGACCCGGAGTTTTCAAGCCTCCAGGCATTCACCTCCCAGATTGGAGTAGATTATGTTCAAGACTTTTGGAGCTATGTAGGGCTCAAAGTGGAGAAAGTGGAAATCCCCCGAAAACTGGCCTCCCTATGACCCCCCTTTGAATTGGGAGGCCCTACACATAAATCTCCACTAGCGACCAATTTTTAATAATGGGGAACTTGATAGATTACGATGGGGATACCAACAATGAGGCATGTTTACCCTTAAAAAGGCGTACTCATTGAAATCTTCAGCAGGAGACTTAGAGCCATATCCTTTTTGGAAAAGGATTTGGTACTCTCGCCTTTGGCCTAAAGTCTCTTTCTTCTTATGGTTGATCGGACAAGGTAAGCTTCTCACGTGGGATAAAATTTGAAAGAAGGGTTTTTCGACCTGTCCTGCTATGCTTTACGCTGCATGGAGGAGGAAACCACTGATCATCTCCTGAAGTTCTGCCCGAAGATATTGAAGCGGACAAAGTTCCTTCTCAAGTTAAAATACTCCAGAACACTTGGAATACAAAGATATCCATGAGGATACAAATATTATATTATAAAAGATATGAGATAGATGATTGAATGTTACAAATGAGTCTCGCTTATATACCTACGCAGGTGCCTCTTCACGAAAGGTCATGTCTTATCAGACATGGCCTTTCAACCTAATTACTAATTAACTAGTTAATCACTATTTACATTATTTTATTCATTACATTGCCTTCCCCTCAAAAAGCTTTGTCCTCAAAGCTTGTCGACAAAAGGCCTCGATTTCTTTTCCTGCTACGAACATCTTCTCGTCTCGGGGCAGTCATCCTTGTCGATACAAGTTGATATGATCCTCTAAGTGACAAACAAAATTGTCGCACTGAGAATGCATCAGACCATCCGAAATCAATTTTTTGTGGAACCTTACGATGACTGGCAACTTGTGATGATTCGTTCGTATTCGTTGGAATATAAGCTTGTTTATGTTTTAAATACATAGCTTGGTTGAGTTGTCTGCTCCAATGATTTGGATGTCGATAAGGAACTATTTTGGTTTGACCTCTTTGATTTTCGCCTGACGAGGATGTTATGGAGATGGTTACAAAATCTTCACGTAGAATGTTCCTCGTTCGTCCGGCATCTAAGTTTGTTTCTTCTGCAACTTGCTTGTCGTCTTCTTCAGTTGAGACATCTACTGGATCAACGTTCGATTTTTCTTCAACTTGAACTTCTATATTTGAAGATTTCGATGCTTCATTTTCAACAAGTTGTTGCACCTTGTTTTCCAACGAATTCTTGTCTTTCTTCAGCTTCTTAATTTGCGTTAGTAATTTATCGTTGTAGTCCTTGAGGCGAGCAACTTCTTCATTCTTGTTAGTTGTGATTTTATCAATTTCCTTCTGCATATTTTGTATTACCTTTTTACCTTCTCGGAAAATAACTTTCGAAATTTCTTGTACTTCTTCAGGCGTCACGGAATTTGGCTTCAAGTTAACGTCCTGCAGCATTATTTTCTTCTTTTTGTAGGAGAATGTCAAAAACTTCTTTTTCGTATTAAGGATGAATAACCCTAGGGATTCCATCCAGAGCGAACCCAAAACTATATCACTATTGTTGCAAAATAAGGTTTTAACGGTGAATTGTGAGACAAGGGAATACTCCCCAATACTTAGGTGTAAATTCTCTATGTTGTATTGTTTGTCATTTGCGTTAAATGAATTTGCTTCGGTTATATTTGATTCAGGGATCACTAATTGGTTAGCACATTCGGTACTAACATAATTATTCTTTCGAGTAAAATCGGTAGATATGAGAACCTCTTTTCCCGCAAGTGACCCTTTGATTTCAATTAGCGCATCGACGCACATACAATAATTTTTAGGAAATCTTCTCTCTTTTAATTCTGTTTTGGATGCCATTTTGTCAGATAACTTCAGGGTTTTTAAGGGTGACCCTCCTAATATTTATAATAAAATATTATTATTTCCCTTTAATAAACGCTCAAGCTTAATTAATCTTTCCAATATCCTTTACTATTATTCCTTCAATCTTTGGCAATGAATCCTTCACTAATATTCTCTTTTAAAAGAGGCTCAAATTCTTTTCACACACACACACACACACATATATATATATATATATATTCCCTTTTAGATAAAATCTTTAGAATATAATGATTTATTAGTATTTTAAGAAATCCTTAATAATATTTTTCCTCCGATTTTTTTGAAAATTACTTCCTTGATTTCGTTTTATGAAATCTTCTATAATTACTAAGAAGATATATATATAATTAACAATTGATTTTTTTTTAACTCTTTTTATTTGTTGAAAGGTTACAGCCCTAGTGAAACGTGACTATTCACATATATTCACCTATAAAATATATGTCCACTTATGTGTATTTGACTTGGTTAATGCTCTCTACGTAAAAGTAAACTTACCATTCACACAGAGATTTTGTATTCCTTTTGTTCTTATTTTACCTTTCAAATACCATGGGCAATCACCATGGGCTTCTAAAACCACGAGCTTGTAAACCACTTAAAGAATATCAAAATAACTTTATCTACTATTCCTTCTTTCTTTTTCCTTTTTATTTTTAAATTGTCTTGGTATGTATGTATATGTACTTATTTATATATATCTCTTTTTTTTTGTTTTTTTTGTTTTTAACTTTTATATATATATATATATATTGCTTTTGCTTCTTTTTTTTTCAAAATTTTCCCCTTTTTCTTTTCTTCAAATTTTTAATTCTGGCCAAAGGCCTATAGGTGAAATTTCTTTAAATTTTTAATTTTGGCCAAAGGCCTACAGGTGAAAATGGAGAAACTCCAAGACTGGTAACGAAATGCTTTGACGACAACAATGTTGACGAATTTTTGATGGCCAAAGGCTTGGACCGAGGAGTGTAGCTCTGTGCAGCGATAAGCGGCCAGAAGATCGAACTGCTTTGATACCAAATGAAGCGAACAAAGTTCCTTCTCAAGTTAAAATACTCTAGAACACTTGGAATACAAAGATATCCACGAGGATACAAATATTATATTATAAAAAATATGAGATAGATGATTGAATGTTACAAATGAGTCTTGCTTATATACCTACGCAAGTGCCTCTTCACGAAAGGTCATGTCTTATTAGACATGGCCTTTCAACTTAATTACTAATTAACTAATTAATCACTATTTACATTATTTTATTCATTACAGATATTGGAAGTCTGGAGATATCACTCAGAGGTCTTCAGAATCACTGACAAATCTGCAAACAGTCTTCGGGAGTCCCTAGACACGTGGAGTGGACCCTGCTCAGGAATCCAATTGTTAATCGTGCATGGTGCCTGTCACAAGGATTTGTCCTATGGAACATCTGGAAAGGTAGGAACAAGGCAGTCTTCCACTCAAAAGAGTTTTTCCCAGTCAACATTTGGCATGCTGTTCTCCACAATCTAAAGGAAACTGCGTTGATTTCTCCACGGTCGAAGGAGGACTAGAAGGCAGAAGGGCGGGAGCGTGCTATTTTGTTAGCGCTTGACATCCCGAGGGAGCCCTCTTCAGGCACCACTCGTCGGCCTGTGCCTCAACGTGTCTCCTCATATGCATTCACCTATCCACCCCAGGTAAACTTAATTTTGATGAGGCTTCAAAGGGGAACCCTGGCCCAACAAGCCCCGGGGGAATCCTTCAGAATGACAGAGGGTAGGCACTCAGTTTCTATGCTGCATCCTATAGCAACACCACCAACAACGTGGTTGAATACCTTGCTTTCGAGAGAGGTTTGCAGGCAACAAAAAATATGGGCATCGAGAAGCTGCAGGTATCTGGAGACTCTCAAATCGCTATATCCATGCTCCAACGTCTTATCAACGGTTCTCCTCTGTCAAAGGTCATAAGAGCTGACGTTTGGAGCTAATTGGGGAATGCATTCTTTTCGGACTCACCTCTTTTGATTACGTGATAACTGAGCATGTCGACCGTGAAGGAAATAAAGCTGCAGATGAACTAGTGAATTGGGGTTGTGAGATTCAGGGCCAGAAAATTGCCCAAGACTGGGCCCCCTCCACCCCAAAACAATTTTCTGGTTGACCTGCGAAGAATTGTGGAGGAGGTCGATTCTTCCCCGATGGGGGTGAGGTCTCTGCACCACGTGGAAGGCGTCTCGGGTGAGTAAATACAAGTGGAGCGAGGGTGAGGGATGGTTCTCTCGGTCCCTTCACCATAACGCATGCAGCGGGAGAGGTACTGGCTTAACTTTGGCAATTTGTGTGAAACATAGCCCCGCGTTGGAGTTCGGGGGGGCGTGAAAGGTTAAGGCGAGGGAAGACGAGGGAGCCTGGCATCCGACTCCTCACTTTGGTTTGGTGCTGGTCCTTGCGGTGGCCTCTAGGGAGGAAGCGTAACCGTCACAGGTTGGTTTACGACATGTGTGGCTTGTGTGTGCTTGTCGTGGGCATTTGTTGGTGCGGTGTTTAAAACCGGTCCCTACTGCTTAGTTTCTTTGTTATTGTCTACATCTGGAAGGATGGGATGCTGAAGGGAAGTGAGCTCACCTGTTTCCATTCTTCTTGGCTTTTGGTGAGCCTATTTTTTCGAGCTAGAAGAGGAAGCTGGAATCTGCAGTCTAGGAAACTTCGTGGGTGGTGGCGAAAAACTAGTTTTTTTCCCTAATTTCGTGACCTTCGGCTTGGGCGTGGTGGTGTTTGGTGGCTTGGTGTGTGGTCTCTGTGCAGGGAATTTGGAGGTTGGTCATTGCCCTGGGGGAAGTTAAGCTCAGGTGTTGACTACTTTGTCTTTGTTTGTTGTTTGATTGCCTGCGTTGGTTTGGAGGGTGGTGGTATTTGGTTTTCCTGGTGGTGGTGGGCTTTCTTTGGTAGTGGGAGGTGGTTTTGTGCTTCTCCGTTGTTGTGGGTGGCGACATTAGGCTCCTTTGCTGGTGGTGGTTGTTTTCTCTAGTGGGGTGTGTGCTCTCTGGGCTTTGCACGTGGCGGGGCTCCTCCTTGGCGAATTATGAAGCCATCGACGCGACATGGGCGTTCTCCCTCTCCTATTATCCTTGGCCCTGCGGGGGTGGTAGACTTGGCAATAATCATGGCGGTTCCCCGCCGGGTTGGCAAGATTGCAGGGTGTGTGGGTGCGCATGGAGGCTGTGGAGGAGGTAAGCGAGGGGCTAGCAGGGGTGGGGGTCCGAGGGTTCATAAGCAGAGTTGCTGGGGCGGAGGAGCTTGTGGTGGCAAGGGGAATCGCGGGTCTGGTCGCTTTGAGGTAAACGAGGGGCAGGGTATCCAACATTGCTGCTTGGAGAACTGTCGTGCACTTATCAACAATGTGATGGAAAGAGTGGACACAACTAAGGGAGTCCACTGTGAGGAGCATGCAGAGCAGATGTCAACATTGGATTGAATGCACTATTTTCAGTGCCAAGTCTGGGAGAGACTGGTAATGGTTTGGCGAGGCCAAAATCAACTCACTGAGAAAGTAGAAAAGCTGGAGACTTGTCTAGCGCACTTTGAAGGGCATGTTCAGTGTGACTTCCGTCTTCCACCGCCTCTAGAAACAACCTCGAACAACCCTACATCCATCACGTCGGATGACTAGTATGATATTTGGTGTTTTTAATGTTTTATTTGTGTTTTGGTGCCTGTGGCCCAATTGTTTATGGACATTATTTCTCTTTTGTATTTTTGTCATCTGGTAAAAATTTTGGTCAACAAACCTGGTCGAGGTGAGACCACCTGTTTGGTAAGCGACTATATGTACTTCTTTTTTCCTATATGAATAGAACATTGACTTACAAAAAAAAAAATTATACTTAAAACCATATTCATAAAAATTAAAATTAAGTATATTATTTATAAATTCATATAATCACATGAAAATACATACACATTAAGATATTTACAATTATAGAATTGATATTATATTTAAAATTATACTATTTTTTATTTATTTATTTATTTTTAATTTTTATTTTAATTTTTTTGAATAAGACTAATTATATTAAAAGCATATGGTACAAATGGAGTTACAAGCAAGAGAAACTAGAAAGCGGGGAAGTCGGTAATTACTAATGAACAGTCAACCTCGGTCCCATATCGTAGCAAGAGAGAACAGGGTTACTTGGGAGCGGGAGCGCCAACGCGGAGCGGGAGCGCCATTTTTAGAAGCTTCTGGTCCGGAGCATTTCCGGGAGCGTTTATATATATATATATATATTTTTTTTTTTAAATATTTTGATGCATATATGTCAACAAAAACATGTAGAATGATGAATTAGACATAAAAAAACATAAAAACATAGATTGAATCATATAACATCAATCATCTAGAAGTTATAATCTTCATCAACCATGCCCACAAGTTGGAAGCATACAACATATTGACTCTTGAGTCTTGTGAATCATC
This sequence comes from Pinus albicaulis, assembly GCA_034641835.2. Lineage (NCBI taxonomy): Eukaryota > Viridiplantae > Streptophyta > Pinopsida > Pinales > Pinaceae > Pinus > Pinus albicaulis. Next base: position 1,360,838,332 of record CM076570.1, read on the forward strand.
AATCTGAAGGTTTCAAGCTTTCAAAATTCAATATATAACATTTATCATCATTGATTTCAAATTTCAATATCTAACATTTATCATCATTGATTCATTGATTTCAAAATTCAATATACATTTATCATCATTGATTCATTGATTTCAAAATTCAATATATAACATTTATCAACATTGATTCATTGATTTCAAAATTCAATATATAACATTTATCATCATTGATATTATATAACATTTATCATCATTGATTCATTGATCACCATATAACTTTCATGAAGCATCATATTCATAATTCATAATTTGTAAACAGTAAACTTATAAATGCCAACTTCAAAGTTTCACCTTTCAAATTCAAACTTCAAACTTAAATTGTCATTAAATATATGAAAGAGTCAAGTTTCAACTGTTCAACTGTCAACAAATAGAAAAGACTAGTAAACAACAAATCTATTTTATCTACTGGCTGGCCCCTTGCCACGCCCACGAGAAATGTCTAATTTGTGTGAGCCACAAGGAAATGTTGGTCTTCTAGTACTCTCAGGAGTACCATGACCATGACTAGAAGGTGGAGGCTAGATCTGCAAAGGAACAATAGTGTGATATCGAGAACTGGCACTGGCACTGGCACCCGCACTGCTACCAGTAGATGTTGGGACTGGCCCTGTGTGTGGTGGTGGTGCTGATGCTTCATCATCATCCCTAAAAAGTTCTGCTTCCAATTATTCCAGATGTAACGTGTCGTCCTCCAAATTATCATCCTTTGGGTTGTTGTCCCAGACTCTGTATGATTGATCTTATTTGCCCGATCACAGTAATGGCTCAACAACCTCAAGTTGTAATGCACATAAACCGAGCTTTCAGCTCGATTTTCATTCAGCCTGTTTCTTCTCACATTGTGTATGAAGCTGTAGGTACTCCAACACCTCTCTGCAGAAGAAGTGTTCACAGCCTGTGAGAGAACTTTTTTAGCCAACTTTGGCAAAAGTCCCATGCCGCCATATGCTTCCCACCATGTGAGAGCATCAAATCTGTCCCTGTCTTCCATTGCATGAAGTTAGCAGTGCAACTGAAGTATTTGCCTAATTCAAGGCGCAATCTAGCACACTCCTCCCTGTCGGGTACCAACTTGTCTAATGCCTTCATGTACCCCTCTTGTACCTTTAGATCTGTGTGAGGTTTCATCCTAACCCCACCTCCAGGTGCAGGTTGGCCCAACCAAGATGGAGAGTAATATTTTGGCGTAAGGATATATGCCAAAGCATGTAGTGGAACATTGAGTTTATTCCATTGTGCACACACAGAGTCATGAATCATAGCATACAAGTTGGGATCATTATCCTTAACAATATACAAGTTGGGATCATTATCCTTAACAATATCTTTTATTTTCCCCAACATGCTGTCCATCTACTCATAAAGCTCCCCAATCACTGGTTTATTAGTATCTGCAAACCGAATCATGTGATAAATGGGCTTGGTAAAATTCAAAATTTCCCTCACACGTGCCCAAAACAGAGGGTCAAGGGCGGTCTCCTCCACATGTTCGAAACCTTGCTTGTCAACTATTGTCGCTGCCCTGTCCTTTAATAGCTGCTAGTGTGGGCTTGATACCATTGCAGCCAATGACTCTCTTACCTTCAAAAGGCGCCTGAAGGTGAGGTAATAGCTAGCAAATCTAGTCTTTGCCATCTTCAACAACTCCAATTTGGAGTGAGTACATAAAAGCCATGGTTATTGCTATGATTTGTAATAAATTTTATCATTTTTTAACCTCTCTTGTACAAATCACCAAGCCATTTGAATTGAGGTTGTTTGTTTTTGATGATATCATGCATCAAAAGGTTCATTGTGTGAACCAAACACCCAGACCAAAAAATGTTGGGGTATTTATCCTCAATAATTGCTCCTGCTGCCTTATAGTTAGCAGCGTTATCAGTGATGACCTGTATGACATTGTATGGCCCAGTCTTTTCAATTATATCAAGTAATGGTTCTGCAATGTTAATGCCGGTTTTGAATTTGTCTAAATAATCATATGCTGCCAGGAAGATTGCACCACTAACCGACACAGCCAAAACACTTATCAATGGCTTTCCTTTTACATTGGTCCATCCATCAGAGACAATGGACAGCCCATGCTCATTCAATGAACTTGTCATTCTAGCCAAAGAATGGTTTATTTTAGCTTTTTCATGATCAAAACCCACGATTCTAGCCTTGTCATACCCAGGGCTTTTGTATCCTTTGGGGGCATCATTAATGGCAGAAACCATTTCATGCCAATAAGGTGAGCGAAGAACATTGAATGGCACCCCACATGCATATAGAAACCGGTAAACTTTTGAATCCACATCATTCCTACACCCTTCGTCTAGGAAATCATATATGGTTCTACGCCTTAATCTAGGTGTGCCACTGCCTCCAAAACCACTGGCATGGGTGGAAGTTGAACCTGTTTGTCCATGACGTGTTGGGCCTGAATAAGAATCAATGAAACCCCTAGATATTTTAGATGATCTCTGTAGGGCAGCCTCCTCTTCCTTCCTATATTTCTCTCTCTGTGTTGCTGGCACACTAGTACAAATTTTGATTCCAATATTTTTATCTCCATCCCCTGGCATTTTCCCACAAAGGTGCCTTCTCGCACGGGTGTATGAACCATGGTATTGTTTATTGCAATGGGGGCAAATAAATTTAGTGGTTCCACCACCTTTCCCTCCTCCCTGTTTCTGAACATATTTCCACAAAGGTGTCCGAGTTTGGTCTTGTCTAGTTGGGGAATCTGTGTCCTCATGTTCTCCACTCCCCACTTCCTCCTCAACATAATCCTCCTCCTCTTTAGGATTTTCTTCAAATCCACCGTAACCCTCCTCTTCATCCTCCTCTTCTCTGATTTGCCTCTTTCTTCTACTACTCTCCAACACCATTATCACAAAGAAAGGAACCAACATGAGGAAAATCCCTAGCCATATAGCCATGATGGAAACAAGTTTCAAGTTTCAAGTTTCTAACCTGCAAAACAATTGGAAAAATGCCAAATGGGAATAGGAAATGCAACATAGGAAAAAAACAATTCATTTTTTAAGTTTTAAACCCAATAAATTGCAACATTCAAGAAAAAATCAAGTTTTCATTTTTAAACAACCTACAAATTCATCCTAGAAAATACAAAATTGGATTAGAAGGCCTACCTCTTTCTTGCAATCCTCCTGTTGCCTTGCAACTTGCTCCTTGCTCTCCTTGTCACTTCTACAGCTCAGCTCTCCAGTTCTCTCCTCTAGCTCTTCTTGCTCTCTCTCACTCACTCAACAAACAATAAAAACAAAATGAACCCCCCCCCCCCAATAAACAAAACGAATTTTTCTTTGAAAAAAGTTTCCGCCCGGCGGGAAGCATTTTTTGTTCCGGGGAGCGTTCGGGAGTGAACGCTCCCTAACCGCTTCCGACGTTTAAAAAACACTCCTGAAGCGTTTTTTAAGCGCAGGAAGCGGTTAGGGAGCGTTTGCTCCCTAGCGCTTCCAGAAACACTCTCGAAAAAGCAGGGAGCGTTTTAACAGGTTCGGAAACGCGCTCCCGCAAACGCTACCCTCAGAAAGCATTTTCGGGAGCGCGTTTCCGAACGTTTCCAAAACGCTCCCGCATGGAGTGCGTTTCGGAAACGGGAACGAGGGGGGGGTGAAGCTTCCCCGCAACCTTGAGAGAGAACATAGGAACCATGAGAGACAAACACAAGAGATTACTCAGAATGGGTAGAGTCCTCATTACGACATTTATTTCCTTTTTTTTTTGAAACTTTGACCCAGCGACCATGGGGCGGGTGGGCTAAAACCACTTGAAGATTGTTGATGATCAAGGGAGGAGTCCCCTTGTTTGATTCGGAGGAGGTGGACTCATAAGTTCGTTTCTGAGAATTCGAGGAAGCATTGGGCCCTCCAGGGTCTACCAAGTTTGTATCCTTCTCTTGCATCACTACCTCCTCATCAACTTCAATCTCCTCCTTATCTGAGCTGAAGGAATCAGACTCATCCATGGAGGGTGGATCACATGGTTTCCAACTTTTAGATTTCGGTTTTTTAAGTTCATTCTTCTTTTGGGCAAGAAAAACGGTACAGGAGTTCTGAAGATGCCCTGTTTGATGGCAGTGACGACATCGGAACACAATGTTCTCATAATCCAAGGTCTGAGTCCAAAGGAAATCCCCCACTTTGAGAATGATTTGATCGGGCAGACCTTTGCTTAAGTCAATCTCAGCACAAATTTTGCCATATGTGTATATGCCTTTCTCTCCCATGGAGGTTTCCGTAGCCAGAAAGCGACCTAGAGAGTTTTCGATACTTTGGAATACATAGGAGTGTCAAAGATGAGTGGGTAGATTTGGAAGCCTGACCCAAATGGGACGTTTGGTGATGATTGCCGTGGAGGGGTCGAAGTCTGGGAACTAGGGGGTGAGGAATAGCCCTGCTTTTCCCCAGAACCATGGACCACTAGTTAGGGCTTTTTGATCGTCCTTGTCAAGAGCAAACACAACTATGAAGAAGCCCTTTGAGCAGAAGAAAACCCTGCAGTTATCGGTCCAAGTGGAATAAATCCATTGGTATAGATCTGTTGTGCGAGGCCATAATCCATTGAATTGACCATGGTTATTTGGGAGCAGGAGTGCCATTTTCAAAATATCCCGGTCTGGAGCATTTTGGGGAGCGTTTTTTTTTAAATATATATATTTTTTATATTTTTTTATATTTTGATGCATTTATGTCAACAAAAGCATGTAGAATGATGAATTAGACATGAAAAACATAAAAACATAGATTGATCATTGAACCATATAACATCAATCTTCTAGAAGTTACAATCTTCATCAACCACGCCCACAAGTTGGAAACATACAACATATTGACTCTTGAGTCTCATGAATCATCAATCTTAAGGTTTCAAGCTTTCAAAATTCAATATATAACATTTATCATCATTGATATTTAACATTTATCATCATTGATTTGTTGATTTCAAATTTCCATATATAACATTTATCATCATTGATATATATCATTTATCATCATTGATTCACTGATCACCATAGTTGTACTTGTAAGCTAAGTGTAACCAATAACCATTACAACAAAGAATATTTAACATGAAATGAAATGTTATAAAATGAAACGAAATGAACTTTCATAAAGCATCATATTCATAATTCATAATGACTTATAAACTTATAAATGCCAACTTCAAAGTTTCACCTTTCAAATTCAAACTTCAAACTTAAATTGTCATATATTGTTTACAAAAATTATCATAATAAATATGAAAGAGTCAAGTTTCAACTGTTCGACAGTTATAAAAGTTAAAAACTACTAGAAAATATAAAAGACTAGTAAACTGTAAATCTATTTTATCTATTCGCTGGCCCCTTGCCACACCCATGAGAAATGTCTAGTTTGTGAGAACCATGAGGCAATGGTGGTCTTCTAGTACTCTCAGGAGTACCACGACCATAACTAGAAGGCGGAGGGCAACGTGAGGATGTAGGTGGAGGTTGAATATGCAAAGGAACAATAGCTTGAAATCGAACATTGGCACTGGCACTGGCACTGCTACTAGATGGTGGGACTGGCCCCGGGTGTGGCAGTGGCATGGCTACTGTTGCTTCATCATCATCCCTGAAAAGTTTTGTTTCCAATTCTTCCATATGTACAGTGTCGTCCTCCAAATTATCGTCCTTTGGGTTGTTGTCCCAAACTTTATATAATTGATCCTCATCAACCCGATCACAATAATGACTCAACAACCTCAAGTTGTAATGCACATAAACCAAGCTTTCTGCTCAGTTTTCATTCAGGCTGTTTCTTTTCACATTATGTATGAAGCTGTAGGTGCTCCAACATCTCTCTTCAGAAGAAGTATTTACAACTTGTGAGAGAGCTTTTTTTGCCAACTTTGGCAAAAGTCCCATGCCGCCATATGCTTCCCACCATGTGAGAGCATCAAATCTGTCTCTGTCTTCCATTGCATGGAAAGAACCAAAGTTACCAGTGCAACTGAAGTATCTGCCTAATTCAAGGCGCAATCTAGCACACTCCTCCCTATCAGGGACCAACTTGTCTAATGCTTTCATGTATCCCTCTTGTACCTTTGGATCTGTGTGAGATTTGATCCTAACCCCACCTCCAGGTGCAGGTTGGCCCAACCAAGATGGAGAGTAGTATTTTGGCATAAGGATATATGCCAAGGCATGTAGTGGAACATTAAGTTTATTCCACCGTGCACACACACAGTCGTGAATCATTGCATACAAGTTGGGATCATTTTCCTTAACATCTTTTATTTGCCCCAACATACTATCCATCTGCTCATACACCTCCCCAATCACTGGTTTATCTGTATTTGAAAAAGAAATCATGTGATAAATGGGCTTGGTGAAATTCAAAATTTCCCTCACACGTGCCCAAAACAAAGGATCAAGGGCGGTCTCCTCCACATGTTCAAAACCTTGCCTGTCAATTATTGTTGCTGCCCTGTCCTTTAATACCTGCTAGTGTGGACTTGATACCATGGCTGCCAATGACTCTCTTACCTTCAAAAGGCGCCTGAAGGGGAGGTAATAGCTAGCAAATCTAGTCTTTGCTATCTTCAACAACTCCAATTTTGAGTGAGTACGGAAAAGCCCATGGGTATTGCTATGATTTGTAATAAATTTTATCATTTTTTTACTTGTCTTGTACAAATCACCAAGCCATTTGTATTGAGGTTGTTTGTTTTTAATGATATCATGCATCAAAAGGTTCATTGTGTGGACCAAACACCCAGACCAAAATATGTTGGGGTATTTATCCTCAATAATTGCTCCCGCTGCCTTACAATTAGCAGCATTATCAGTGATGACTTAGATGACATTGTATGGCCCAATACTTTCAATTGTTTCAAGTAATGGTTCTGCAATGTTAATGCTGGTCTTGAATTTGTCTGAATAATCATATGCTGAAAGGAATATTGCACCACTAACATACACAACTAGAACACTTATCAATGGCTTTCCTTTTACATTGGTCCATCCATCAGATACAATGGACACCCCATGCTCATTCCAAGAATTTGTCATTCTAACCAAAGAATTGCTTATTTTAGCTTTTTCATGATCAAGTCCCACGGTTCTGGCCTTGTCATACCTAGGGCTCCTATATCCTTTGGGGGCATCATTAATGGCAGAAACCATTTCATGCCAATAAGGTGAGCGAAGAACATTGAATGGTACCCCACATACTTAGAGAAACCGGAAAATTTTAGAATCCACATCATTCTTACACCCTTCGTCAAGGAAATCAGATATGGTTCACGCCTTAAGGAGATGTTTGGTCTAGGTGTGCCTCCATATCCATTGCCATGGGTGGAAGTTGATGGACTTCTTTGTCCATGATGTGATGGACTTGATGGTGCATAAGAATCAATGAAACCCCTAGATCTTTTAGATCTATGTAGGACAACCTCTTTTAGAGCTTTTTTGAATAAGACTAATTCTATTAAAAGCATATGGTACAAATGGAGTTACAAGCAAGAGAAACTAGAAAGCGGGGAAGCTGGTAATGAACAGTCAACCTCGGTCCCATATTGTAGCAAGAGAGAACATAGGAACCATGAGAGACAAACACAAGAGATTACCCAGAATGAGTAGAGTCCTCAATACGACATTTCTTTCCTTATTTTTTTAAACTTTGACCCAACCACCATGGGGTGGGTGGGCTGAAACCACTTGAAGATTGTTGATGATCAAGGGAGGAGTCTCCTTGTCTGATTCAGAGGAGGCAGACTCATGAGTTCGTTTCTGAGAATTCGAGGAAGCATTGGGCCCTCCAGGGTCTGCCAAGTTTGTATCCTTCTCTTGCATCGCTACCTCCTCATCAGCTTCAATCTCCTCCTCATCCGAGCTGAAGGAATCAGACTCATCCATGGAGGGTGGATCACATGGTTTCCAGCTTTTAGATTTCGGTTTTTTAAGTCCTTTCTTCTTTTGGGCAAGAAAACTTGTACAAGAGTTCTGAAGATGCCCTATTTGATGGCAGTGACGACATCGGAACGCAGTGTTCTCATAATCCAAGGTCTGAGGAAATCCCCGACGTTGAGAATGATTTGATTGGGCAGGGCTTTGCTTAAGTCAATTTCAGCACAAATTCTGCCATATGTGTATATGCCTTTCTCTCCCCTGGAGGTATCCGTAGCCAGAAAGTGACCTAGAGAGTTTTTGATACTTTGGAATACATAGGAGTGCCAAAGATGAGTGGGTAGATTTGGAAGCCTGAACCAAATGGGAAGTTTGGTGATGACTGCCATGGACGGGTCGAAGTCTGGGAACCAGGGGGTGAGGAATAGCCCTGCTTTTCCCCAGAACCATGGACCACCAGTTAGGGCTTTTTTGATAGTCCTTGTCAAGAGCAAACACAACAATGAAGAAGCCCTTTGAGCAGAAGAAAACCCTGCAGTTATCGGTCCAAGTGGAATAAATCCATTGGTATAAATCTGCTGTGCGAGGCCATAATCCATTGAATCGACCATGGTTACTTGGGAGCGGGAGCGCCATTTTCAAAAACTCCCAGTCCGGAGTGTTTTTTTTTTTTTTTAATATATATATATTTTTATATTTTGATGCATATATGTCAACAAAAGCATGTAGAATGATGAATTAGATATAAAAAACATAAAAACATAGATTGATCATTGAACCATATAACATCAATCATCTAGAAGTTAAAATCTTCATCAACCATGCCCACAAGTTGGAAACATACAACATATTGACTCTTGAGTCTCATGAATCATCAATCTTAAGGTTTCAAGCTTTCAAAATTCAATATATAACATTTATCATCATTGATTCATTGATTTCAAAATTCAATATATAACATTTATCATCATTGATTCATTGATCACCATAGTTGTACTTGTAAGCTAAGTGTAACCAATAACCATTACAACAAAGAATATTTAACATGAAATGAAATGTTATAAAATGAAACGAAATGAACTTTCATGAAGCATCATATTCATAATTCATATTGACTTATAAACTTATAAATGCCAACTTCAAAGTTTCACCTTTCAAATTCAAACTTCAAACTTAAATTGTCATATATTGTTTACAAAAATTATCATAATAATATGAAAGAGTCAAGTTTCAACTGTTCAACAGCTATAAAAGTCAAAAACTACTAGAAAATAGAAAAGACTAGTAAACAACAAATCTAGTTTATCTATTGGTTGGCCCCTTGCCACGCCCACGAGAAATGTCTAATTTGTGAGAACCACGAGGCAATGGTGGTCTTCTAGTACTCTAAGGAGTACCACGACCATAACTAGAAGGCGAAGGGCAATGTGAGGATGTAGGTGGACGCTGAATCTGCAAAGGAACAATAGTTGGAAATCAAGCACTGGCACTGGCACCCGCACTGCTACTGGATGATGGGACTGGCCCTGTGTGTGGCGGTGGCATGGCTGCAGTTGCTTCATCATCATCCCTCAAAATTTCTACTTCCAATTCTTCCATATGTACGGTGCTGTCCTCCAAATTATCGTCCTCTGGGTTGTTGTCCCAAACTTTATATGATTGATCCTCATATGGTCGATCACAGTAATGACTCAACAACTTCAAGTTGTAATGCACATAAACCAAGCTTTCTGCTCGGTTTTCATTCAACCTGTTTCTTCTCACATTATGTATGAAGCTGTAGGTGCTCCAACACCTCTCTTGAGAAGAAGTATTTACAACTTGTGAGAGAACTTTTTTTGCCAACTTTGGCAAAAGTCCCATGCCACCATATGCTCCCCACCATGTGAGAGCATCAAATCTGTCTCTGTCTTCCATTGCATGGAAAGAACCAAAGTTACCAGTGCAATTGAAGTATCTGCCTAATTCAAGGCGCAATCTAGCACACTCCTCCCTGTCGGGGACCAATTTGTCTAATGCGTTCATGTATCCCTCTTGTAACTCTAGGTCTATGTGAGGTTTGATCCTAACCCCACCTCTAGGTGCAGGTTGGCTCAACCAAGATGGAGAGTAGTATTTTGGCATAAGGATATATGCCAAGGCATGTAGTGGAACATTAAGTTTATTCCACTGTGCACACACACAGTCGTGAATCATTGCATACAAGTTGGGATCATTTTCCTTAACAACATCTTTTATTTGCTCCAACATGCTATCCATCTGCTCATACACCTCCCCAATCACTAATTATCTGTATTTGAAAAACGAATCATGTGATAAATGGGCTTGGTGAAATTCAAAATTTCCCTCACACGTGCCCAAAACAAAGGATCAAGGGCAGTCTCCCCCACATGTTCAAAACATTGCCTGTCAACTATTGTTGCTGCCTTGTCCTTTAATACCTGCCAGTGTCGACTTGATACCATGGCTGCCAATGACTCTCTTACCTTCAAAAGGTGCCTGAAGGTGAGGTAATAGCTAGCAAATCTAGTCTTTGCTATCCTCAACAACTCCAATTTTGAGTGAGTACGAAAAAGCTCATGGGTATTGCTATGATTTGTAATAAATTTTATCATTTTTTTACCTCTCTTGTACAAATCACCAAGCCATTTGTATTGAGGTTGTTTGTTTTTAATGATATCATGCATCAAAAGGTTCATTGTGTGAACCAAACACCTAGACCAAAATATGTTGGGGTATTTATCCTCAATAATTGCTCCCGCTGCCTTACAGTTAGCAACATTATCAGTGATGACTTGGATGACATTGTATGGCCCAATACTTTCAATTGTTTCAAGTAATGGTTCTGCAATGTTAATGCCGGTCTTGAATTTGTCTGAATAATCATATGCTGAAAGGAATATTGCACCACTAACGGACACAACCAAAACACTTATCAATGGCTTTCCTATTACATTGGTCCATCCATCAGATACAATGGACACCCCATGTTCATTCGAGGAATTTGTTATTCTAACCAAAGAATTACTTATTTTAGCTTTTTTATGATCAAGTCCCACGGTTTTGGAGTTGTCATACCTAGGGTTCCTGTATGCTTTGGGGGCATCATTAATGGCAGAAACCATCTCATGCCAATAAGGTGAGTGAAAAACATTGAATGGCACCCTACATGCATAGAGAAACCGGAAATTTTTTGAATCCATATCATTCCTACACCCTTTGTCAAGGAAATCGGATATGGTTCTATGCCTTAAGGAGATGTTTGGTTCAGGTTTGCCTCCATATCCACTGCCATGGGTGGAAGTTGATGGACTTCTTTGTCCATGATGTGATGGACCTGATGGTGCATAAGAATCAATGAAACCCCTAGATCTTTTAGATCTATGTAGGGCAGCCTCCTCCATTGTCCTATGTTTTGATTCGTTGTTGTTAGTTGCTTGTGTTGGTTCACTGTTGATCTTGTGATATGGGAAGAATGTATTGTATATACTCAAGGTTGATGTCTTTGTAATAAGAGAAAAAACATGAGCGAAATGTTAAAATGCAAAAGTGGTAAGGGATGTAAAGCAAGAAAAAGCCAAGTTATAGTTTGAGTTCTTACCCTTCTTATATCGCCAATCGTCCTCGAGAGTATCCATCCATATCATGTCTATCAAAGTAAAATAAATCTATATGAACATCCTGGCCCCTATAAAGTGATAAATTTCTCATCACAAAAAGGGGTTATCTCATTATTATATAACAATCAATGAAGTCCTTTAAACAAATTATCTAAAGAAAAGAGAAAGGTAAATATGGGGTCTTGGAAAAACAAAGGTGAGGATGTAACTTAGGCAAGCTAAGCGCTTCCTTTACAAAGGTGCCCATGGACAATGCTTTGATATAACCTAGTATAAGACTATGTCTCCATTCATGAAGCACGTCGTAATCCATAAAACCCATCACATGCACCTATCTTCTGAAAGGGTTGGCCTCATAATTGTTCATCCTCTTGGTGTTGGAAGCATCCAGTAGGACCATGTAATAACCCTCCCATACCTAAGCATGATAACTTATGTACAAATCATAAGCTAGGAAGACATTTGAAGATGATGCTTTTGTGAAGTACTTTGATGCCTTTCGGATAAATCACGTTATTATGAATTGGTCGACGTTTTGAATCATCTAATGTGGTTCATCCTCAGGACAAGGTGAAAAAAACATAATCGATCATCAAAATAAATAGTAAGGATGCATCATATCCTGGATTTAGCCGTTAAGAACTAGCTGTTATTTAGTTAGTTAATTAGTTATAAAAAATTATTAATAATTAATAAAAAGGTTAAGGATAATTATAATATATATATATATATATATATATATATATATATATATATATATATATATATATATATATATATATATATATATTTTAATTATTAATTATTAAAATGATTTTAATAAACAATTAAACTATTTAAAATATTTTAGTAAATATAAATATTCTAAAAAATATATAAATATATAAATATTATAATTATTCTAATAAAGAATTAAATTTTTTTCTAAAAAATATAAGAGGGAATTATAAATTAAAATGATATAAATAAGGGGGCAAGGTTAAGACCAAGAAGAAAAAAAAATACGGGACGAAGCTAGGAAAATAAATAACAAAGATGGGAAAAAATGAAAAAGGAAGGAGGAAGAATTCAACAGGGAACAGGGGAATTTTTTTTTAAAGGAACAGGAGGAAGAAGGGAGAAAAAAGCAACATAGACCTAAGGAAACAAAGGACACAACAGGGGGAAGAATCATATCGAGAGAGCTGGGGTCCAACTCTTATGCAATTTCCAGCCATCATCCCTGTTGAGATTCTTAGTATGCCTTTCAATCTCAATAGCTTCCCGGAGCTTCCTATGGTGGAAGTGGTCGACCTTAGCAATGACCTTGGAGTCCTCAATGCAGACATGGTGACAAGATTTTTCCGCATGCTCAGCAAGAGCTGATGTGCGGGACTGATTGTGTCTAATGTCTGCAACATGCTCTTGGATCTGTTGGTTAATGGATCTCCCTGTTTCTCCAATATAGGGAATACCACAAGAATAAGGAATCATGTGGACACCTTTCATGTCCTTAGGAGCAACAGGGTCATTTACAGATCCGAGAAAATTTCTAATAGTACGAAGAGGTTTGAACAACGAGGAGACATTATTCCTTCTAAGGACATGGACAATTTTTTTCCGTTGTCCCCTGGATAAATGGGAGATGAACCTTGGAAATAGGATCCACTAGAGAGGATTTTTCCTTTAACCCTTTGTATGCTTTTTGAAAGGCTTTAAGGCCTTGTGACCTACTGTAACCATTCATTTCAAAGACATCAAGGAGATGGGATTTCTCCAATTCCAGGTGGTTGTCGTTAGAGATTCTAAGAGCACGGGTAGCAAGAGTGCAAAGAACACCAAATTTATGAGCAGGAAAATGATGGGAACTAGCATGGAGATACTGTGCCATGTGAGTTTTCTTGCGAAACACTTGGTGGGAAATAGAACCATCATCATTTCTAGAGAGAAGGATGTCTAAGAAGGGGAGGCATTCGTCCACTTCAACGTCCATTGTGAATTTAATGGAATCAGACTGGGAGTTTAGGTGGCTTAGAAACAAATCCAATTTTTCCCTCGTTCCCTGTTGAATTCTTCCTCCTACCTTTTTCATTTTTTCTGCTGTATTTGTTATTTATTTTCCTAGCTTTGTCTCGTATTTTCTTTTATTTATTTATTTTTCCTTCTTCGTCTTAACGTTGCCCCCTTATTTATATTATTTTAATTTATAATTCCCTCTTCTTATATTTTTAAAAAATATTTTTAATTTTTTATTAGAATAATTAGAATATTTATATATACTAAAATATTTTAAATAGTTTAATTGTTTATTAAAATAATTTTAATAATTAATAATTAAATTTTTCTTATTATAATTATCCTTAACCTTTTTATTAATTATTAGTAATTTTTAATAACTAATTAACTAACTAAATAACAACTAGTTTTTAATGACTAGTTTAATTATTAATAATTATTAATAACTAATTAACTAACTAATTAATTAATTAAGTAACAACTAGTTTTTAACGGCTAAATCCGGGGTATGATGCATCCTTACTATTTATTCTGATGATTGGTTAAGTTTTTTTCACTTGGTCCTGAGGATGAACCACATTAGATGGTTTGAAACATCGACCAATTCATAATAATTTGATTTATCCGAAAGACATTTATCTACTTTATGGATCACAAAAGTCTTAGATATAATACTTTGATGCCTTTAACATTAAATATGGCCCGCTCTCATAATCTTATGGTTCTTTCACCCATGATGTTGATCTCACTTGATTTTGTGAATATGTGTTACATATTTGCTCCTAGTTACAATTGCCATTCCTTGAGGGATTGTATAATGCTTCTCCAACACTTTAGAGAGGATGTCCAACCCCTTTTGATTATTGCACAGAGAACTTTGATAGATGATGTTGCACAGTTATTGAGGAGCATTGACCTTGCGATGATTTAGCACAATTGATGACTCCCTCACCCACCTCCAAGGCCTTGGATGCTATCCTTCAGAGCTAGGACGTTGCCTTGAGAGCATATTTATCCTAGAGATGAGAAGACAACGCGAGGCTGGAATTCCACCTACTTTATGGACGTTGTCCTACTTTTGAGGATATTTGATGATGATGATGACATTGGACTCCTTTGGAAGGGATGGTTCATTGTTCACCATGATGGTATCATGCCCTAACATTATGATGTCCTCTCCTTGATGCTTGGAGGGGTGTTGTGGGCACCTTTATGGATGACTTTGGGTTGAGAAGGCCTTACTTGATGATTAGGCATCCATTTGATGAGGATACATGACTTTTGGGATGAGACACACCACTTGTATTGCACCTTTCATGGAGAGGCATATCTTTTGGAGGATGCTGTCACCCTTGGAGGATGTTATGCTCACAAGCATGGGCTATTTTGAGGCATAATTCCATGTTATAATATTTTGGATATTTTGGGGTTGGGTTAGTGAATTAGTCACTTGTATAGTGGATTACTTGTGTTTCAGGGCTTCTTAAAGTCAAATTAGAGGAAATTGACCTACTTAGGCTTGTATAAATAGGAGGTCGATTCATGTCATTCATTCATTGTCACACTTGGAGATCAACTCGCATAAGTAAATTGTTTCTTCCCTTTCGTACGCTATGGAAAACTAGTGTAGTGAATTTGTCTTGGAAGCTTTTTCATGGATAGTTCTATCTCTTGGATGATAATTGGTGATTCTTTGATGATCTGTGCTATGTTAGCGTAAGTTATCTTCTTCCATCTTGTTCTTGTTGATGAATTAGGGTTTAACGAAGGTTTTGTTGATGTTATATGGCTCTAAAATCTCCTTGCGCTAGATTTTCATCAATTTTCTCTTGATGTGACCTAGATTTAGCTCCATCCTTTTCAATTTCCAAAGAAGATAAAAGGACGCTAGGGTTAAAGATTTAAGGAACATAGGTTTTTCTCCCTTAATTTCTTTGAATCCATGTCCATCTCTTTTTCTTTCAAGATTTTTACTTTTGGACTCCATTAGCCCTAGATTGAGAAAGACACTAGTCTTGTCTTTTGTGCCAATCCTTCAAAAACCTTAAAATTTTTCTTATTTTATGTTTTATAGGGTAAATTAGGGTTTAGCTACAACAAAATCAATAATACCACATTATTTTTCCTTGGATATTATTGTCCTAGGGTTAAGGCTTGTGTGCATTTATTTGGAAAATTAAAAAAAGTTCATTTCACATGTATTTTCAGCCATAAATCAGGGTTGACATCTTGATCCGAACTTATACAGGAACACAACAAAATACAAATATAAACATAAAAACAAAGATGCAACAGAAATAAAATTTCATTTCATTAATATCAAAGAACTAAAAATGCTTACATCTATGTTGCAGGAAATGCTGCCCAGAGGGCAGCTTCCCCTTTGAAACGAAACAAAAATGTTGAAATGAGTACAACACCGCCTGGAAACGCGTTTCCAGCCGTACTGGGTCGTTTTGCGTGGAGGAAATGTGGCCTAGTACGGCCGGAAACACGTTTCCAGGTTGTACGGGTGCGTTTCCATCGTTTAATATTATTTTAATACGTTTTTTTTGCTGTTTTGTTTCTTTTTTTATTATTTTTATTAGGCATGTAATGTATCTTTTGGATGCTTCTAGATGACTCTCTCAACTTATAAAAAGACTCTCGCCTCATTCCATCATCACACAAATTGACCAAGTTGTTTCACGGTGAAGGGCGATTTTCTATGTTGCACAGGGACCCGTCCCCGCCATAATTTCATGCCGTTCCGGTGTTCCGAGGACTTTGGAACTCGTCGGAAACGTTCCGGATTTGCTGGGGACTTGGGGACTTCAAGGCCGTCCCCTAGCTGTCCCTCGAAAATTCAGGGACTTTTTGGGAATTTCCGAAACGTCCCTCGATAAATCGGGGACTTCTGGACGTCCCCAATAAAATTTCAAATCATAAGTTAAAAAAATATTAAAATATTTCATTTTTATAAAAAAAATAAATTAAAACAAATTTTAATAAAATTCAAAATTTTAAATTAAAAAAATGTAAATTCCTAAATTACATTTACTCTAATCTAAAGGCTAACGCATATACCTATCAAACTTAAAACATTTACAGTTTACCGTTTTACCATTTTGCAACTACACTAGTGACTATATTATTTTTAAATTTTAATTTTTGTCATTTTGGTTCTTGGACTATAGTCTATGACTATAATTTATAAATTTATAATCCATGGTTTTCTACTTCTAGACTCTTAATTTGAGATTTATATTTAAATTTTAATGAATTGTTCATGTTTACATCTTTATTAAATTTTAGTACCATTTACTTTTACACTTTAGCTGCTATTTAAATTTTGAAATGATTCATCATGCATCAATGATTATAGAATGATTATGTAGATATTAGACAGTAGTAGATTGTAGGTTCTAAATTATATGAAACTAATAGTACTTAAGTTATGCAATGATGACGAAATTTGTTTTTGTGATGCACAATTCTTAATGACGATTAGATACTATTAGATTATTAGTATTAGTCTTTAGATTTATCATTTAGTATTTTATTTATTTTGATTCATGTTTAATTTATTTTAATTTTAATTTTTTAATAGATAATAAATATAATAAAGAGTTGCCGCACTTGCTGTCCCCAACCCGCCGTCCCCTGAAGCCGTCCCCTGAAAATTTGGGGGTGCGCTCTAGCCGTTTCGGAAACTTGTCGCCCCGTCCCCCCGTCCCCACAGCGAGTGCAACATAGGCGATTTTAGCAAGGAGAAAAGAGGAAGAGAGTAGTGCTTCAGCTAGGGTGTTTTCACTAGTGAGCAAAGTAGATTTCAACAACAAGGAGAAAGAAATTTCAAAAGCAGATTTGGAGTGCGAAGTTTCCAACTACGACATTCTTGGTTTTTGGCTCAACTACAGCCATATTTCTCGTCTTTTATGGCATTTTGGGGTAGCTTCAGCTACACAAAATTAATTTGGGTAAGAAGCATTCATTTTCTTAGTTTTTTCCTATTGTTTCTTCTATTTTTTGAGGGTTTATGCTACCAAAATTATGAAAAACGTTTTTTCTTTACAAATTTGTTTTTTTAATATTTTTTTGCAGCAGTGGCTTCCAACCAAGGTGCAAGTTCAAGCCCCAAGTCCAACCCAAGGGCTGAATATTATTCTCTTTGGAAGCATGTTCAGAAGCTTCAAAAATGTGGAGGTATTGGCTCATGGGAATGGCGATGTAATCTTTGCAGTAATTCGTACAAGGGCTCCTACCCAAGAGTGAAGGCACATGTTTTGCATGGAGTAGGACAAGGGATTATAGGTTGCTAAAAAACAACATACCCATTGGTGAGGAGGGGATATCAAAGAGAGCAAGATCAGGCCGATGGAATTAAAAGAAGGCATGAAGAGCTTAGTCAAGCTACTCCTTAAGCTCCAACAAACATTGAGCCAAGGATTGTAGTTGAAGCAAGGAAGAGGAGAGCCACTCAACAACAAGAACAACCACCATCCGGAGGGGCATACGCTATAGTTAAAGATAGCAGAATTGCTCAATTGGTGAATGTGCAAACAAGAGAAGAAGTTGATTCCAGAGTGGCTAGGTGCATCTATGCATGTGGTATCCCATTTAATGTTGTTCACTCTCCTTACTGACAAGATATGATAAGGGCAGTTAACAAAGCGCCTCAAGGGTACAAGGGGACCAATTATGAGAAAGTCAAAACTCAGCTTCTCAAAAATGAGAAGGACCTTTTGGAGAATATCTTATCACCAATTTGTTCTTCCTGGAGTAGTTCTGGGGTTACCAGAGTCTCAGATGGATGGATAGATACAAGGCGCAAATCATTGATAAATATCATTTCCACTTCACCAAAAGGAGGAATTTTTTTTAAAGGTAGAACACTGCCCAGGAGAGGTAAAAGATGCACAATTCATTGTTGATGTTATTATAAAATCTATTGAACAAATAAGTCCTAACAGGGTGGTTCAAGTTATCACAGATAATGCACCATTTTGCAAAGCTGCAGGTTTAATTATTGAGGGGAGGTATGACCACATCTTCTGGACACCCTACATTGTCCATAATCTGAATATGATCTTAGAGGAGATTGACTATAAAGTTCCATGGATAAAGGAAATCATAGGGGAAGCAAGGGAGATTGTTAAATTCATCACCAACCACCATCAATCTCAAGCAATATTTCGAGAGTACTCCAAATTGGAGTTGTTAAAAGTTGTTAAGACCAGATATGCCTCAAACTTCCCAATGTTGCGCCGCCTTGTTGAGGTTAAGCAAACATTAGTTTCTATGGTGGTGAGTCAACTTTGGGTTGAGTGGAGACAGGCAGATTCAGAGCGGGGATATACGGTGCGTAGATTGTACCTTGATGAGGATTGGTGGAGCAAGATAGATTTCTCGCTGAAGTTCACAACCCCTGCATTTGAGCTTCTTCGAAATGCTGACACTGACCAACCTTTCTTAGGAGAGGTATATGATGGCATGGATTGCATGGTTGAGAAAACTATGGAAGTCGTTTCACAAGAGTCCCCACAACTTTTGTTTGTCGATAATCATTTTGTTGATTTAATCAAGAAAATCATTGTTGATAGGTGGAACAATTTCAACACTCCATTGCACACTTTAACACATGCTTTGAACCCCAAATTTTATGATGAGGAGCTTATTGCTCAAAACAATGGGAAGAGGAGGGCACTCCATAAGGATAGAGAGGTGGTTAATGGGGTGAAAAGAGCCCTTATGAGAATGTTTCTAGCTCATCTACATAGGGAGGTGAAGGAAGAATTTGCCAGTTTTGCTACAGGATTAGATGATTATTCAGATATATTAGCTTTGGAGGAGAGAAGCACCATGAATCCGGTTAGGTGGTGGATTTGTCATGGAGAAAATGGTGTACATTTGCAAAACCTTGCCATTCGTATCCTTTCACAAGTGGAAAACTCTTCATCAACAGAAAGGAATTGGAGCACCTATGGTTTTATTCATTCTGTGAAGCACAACAGGTTGGGCTCACAAAAGGCAGAGGATCTTGTTTATGTGCACTCCAACCTTCGCCTTGCATCTCGTAGGGGTCTAGAATATAACAATGGTCCTTCTAAAGAATGGGATGTGGATCCAAAAAATCCTGATTTAGAGCTCTCTCTTGCTGTCATGAATATTGAGGAGCAACAACCTAGAAGTGGAATTGGCCCATCATCTTCTTCAACTCTACCATCCACTGTTGAGCACGCTTCCGCTTCTATTTTTGATGAGGATTATGATGATGAGTATTAGTCTTTATAGTACTTGCAGCCTCAAGGCTCATAGTCTTTATTGTACTTGCAACCTCATATATATAATAAAGGCTGATTTTGAGATTTGGATATATAATAAAGGTTGGTTTTGGATATTTTGATATTGCTATTTTCATTATGTGTCTGTGATCATTCGTGAGTAAATGTGATGTAAATTTAGAGACTATAGATTATAGTTTATGCATTGACATTGGACAATTTAATCATAATGTAATAAATTATAATGTATCATGTATGCTTTATGATTGCACATAACATGTCTTGAATGTCCTAAATAATTTCTAAAATACACACACACACACACACACACACACACACATATATCGCCTTTCTCTGTTTCCAAAATTTGGGGGGGTAACGTTTTGTACCCGTGCCCGTTTTGGAAACTTGTCCCCGTTTCCTCGTTTCGTGCAACTTTGGCTTACATACAGAATGGAAATAAACTAGCTTGGGCGATGGTAGCTGATCTCTGAGAAGCGATGTGGTAGCCACATGCCTTTGAACTATGTTGCAATGAGGTTCGAAGGCCTATTTATTATTGAGAAACAATGAAAAACCCTAAACATTCAAAAAATTAACCCTATGAGATGAAGCGCCAAAACTATGGGCCCGTTGGGGTAAATTGGTACATCAATTTCCCGAGGTCATATCTTTGGCATATGATCTCTGTTTGACGTGTACGATACCTCGTTAGAAAGATCTATTTGATGACTACAACTTTTGACTGCAAACATTAGTCAAAGACTTACGTTTTCCCGTTTTCCCAAAAAAACGTCATTTAGGGCCTCAAAACGACTCTGGAAGTTCAAGACTCGAAATACTGCCAAAAATAGTAAAGTGTGCTACAATTAAGGAAATTGAAATTGTGCTACAATTAAGGAAACCGAAAGAAACAATAGTGGGGGTCCAAGTGGAATAGGCAGGTGGCCACCAATATCCACCTGGATCACATCTAGGGTTTATTGTGTTGTTATATGTTTCCACCACAGAAAATTGCTATAACTTAATCTCTTGTTTACTTGTTAATTAGCTCTAATTTTACACTTCTTTATCATAGATTCTGGTGCCTTTTCTTATTGCTGTTATAAACTAATTGTTTGCTGCAATTTATGGTTTAAAACCCTAGTTTATGACAACCAAGTATAATTTCTTCATTGCATGTGTTGGGGAACCTATTTGGGAATCTATTGGTTGACTCAAGCCTCTAGATTGAGCCACAGGAACCTTGAACTCACTCTCATGGAATTATATCTTAATCCACTTGAAACCCTAATTATTACATACTTATTCCTAGGTAAAATTTTGTTGTAAAACCCATAAAAGGCATTTATCCTATGTGAAATTGGGTTACTTGATCCCTGCTATCTACTAGGGAAGCCTCCTTTGTGATTGACTGTGTCCATCCACTAAATTGAGGGGAGCAGTTGCTGAGGTGATAGTGATAACTCCCATTGTTGTGCTCAATCTAGGTTGCTTAGTGAGCCTTTGCACTAAGGTGCTAGATTTTGCAATAAGTTACAGTGCCACTGTAAATCGATCTACACTGATTTTGGTGCCTACACTAGTGAGGACATCGAGTGAGGCAAGCAACAGGGGCAACCAATTTGGAGGATTGACCCTGAGATCTCTGCATGAGTCTCAAAGCACTCAACCACTCGAGCTAGTCATTGGGAGAAATGCAGGAATACTTGTTTGTCATTACTATGTCACATACATTGTCAATCTTTTCATCTCATGGGGTTAGATGTTGAGGGTTCAAATCCCTTTTCTTGCTCCCAGATTTAGAATTAGAATGTCAAAAAGCTTGGATGCAAGGCCTTTATCAACACCTACCTCACCCTCACTAGTGGAGTTCATTAGTTAGTAACATGGTGAAGTTTTATTATATCTTATTTTTATACATCTAAGTAATAAAAGGCCTACTATTTAAGGGTAATGTAACTTGCTGCTCTTATGTCCACACGTTGCTGGGAATCCATACTTGTTCATAGATACCATACTAGATCATACATTTCATGGATACCATACTTGTTCTATTATGCGATTGTCAGTCTTTATTACATTCTCTTTTTTCTCTACCGAAAATCTTGTGGGATCCCCTTTTGTCTTAATACGTATCACTTTAATTGCATAACCCTCAAATACTTTCATCCCATGGGGTAAGAAGTTGAGGGTTCAAGTCCCTTTTCTGATTCTTGATTTTAGAATTAGAATGTTGAAATCTTGGATGCGTGGTTCACGGATAATTACCTTCCCCTTGCTAGTATAGTTCATCAATTAGTTCTGTGGTGAAGTCTATGTGAGGCAGTTCTTATTTGATCATATCATATTCTTATACATCTAGGTAGTATAAGGCCTAACTTTCCAATGGTAAATTGACCTGCTGTTCATATGTCCACATGTTGTTTTGAATCTATGAGAAATCGAGATTGGTACCTGTGAGCTAGTTTGGATGCTTCTAACTTTTGATTCAATGGCGCTGGTCCAAAACCTATTACTGTCTAAGGAGGTACACATAACAAGTATCATGGTTTTAGTGATGCTATACCCCAAACGGGGCAGGACACATCAACTAACTAATTTTAGAAACCCGTTTTGCATAAAGGAATATATCCCCAATTACACTTATCATTTTTTAGAAACCAATTTAACATCAGCTCTGTTTACCCCCCTCACTTTTCCATCTGCAACGCTGTCAATCACACTTATTCCTTGATGATGAGTGAAGGTGACCTGAAATGTCAGATCAACTTATTTTCTTAAATGTGGCTTAATTCCCACTGCACTATGGATAATATGGTTTGAAATTTGTATTAAAAAAATCGACAGTGCATGCCTCCAACCTGGTTTCTTTTGGGATTGGTTATACAATCTTTAGGTTTGTCGGTGTTTTTATGCCCTCGAGGATTGCAAACTGTCACATTACTATTGTTATCGTTGTTATTCTGTAACTTTGTTAATTTGGAAAACCTATTTTGTTTTAACTTCCAAAAAGTTAGGAAACAAATGGGGAAGCCAAAAACAGCTTTCAACTTTCAACTAAGGTTCAAAGGTCATGTTTTCGGCTCTTCATAGCTTAACTATTATTGAGTTTGTTAATGAGTTTGTCCGGCAAAATTTTCTCGAGCTGGGTCATTTGTCTTTGGTGTTGGATAGCTTTTTTTGAACAAATGCAAAAAAGAAAAAATAGGTTGGAATGTTGGGTTGTCGTTAAATGCTTCCTTTAGTCAAGGAAACATTTCTTACGATCTACGAACTTGTAAAGAAAACAATTGCATCGAGAATTGTAGCCTTAGCTTCTTGTAGCAACTTCACAGTCAATAAAAAGCAAGTTCATGGATGCCTTTCCAACTTGCAACTCTCAGATGAAGTCAATCATAGGAATGAAAGTGAGTCTGCTGGAAGATTCTACACACATTGAATCAAATTTCTCAAGCCCTATATTGGAAGCAATAATACCTATTCTAACAATAATTTGAAGAGTTTTTAATTGAAAAAAGGAATATTGTCGTTTATTTGTTTTCTTAAACAACTGGAAGCTCTGTTTCGATGTTGCATATGTTGAAGTGTTGTATTGGTGATGAATACTCATTTTTTTTAAACATTTTAAACAACAAATTGATTTTCTACATGTCTAGTGATGTTGGCTTGACATTGTCTCATTATTGCATATGTAACGTGCCTGGACTGCTGCCCTTGGCCAGCAAGGCACTCAACTTGGATTTTTCCTTATCAATACAACACAGGTTACCAACTATGAAACAATTTGACTTCTAACAGCAACGCAACAGATTTTGAATGCAACTTAAGATGTGGAATTACATAACATACACCAAAATCATAATTGAAATCCAAGCAAAATTCATAAACATGCTTATTAACTGAATTTCCATCATTCATCCCATCTCATTGAACAGATGTCACATTACTAAGAATGTAAATGATGAAAATATAAAAGAAAATTAACTACACAAAGACACACAGAGATACTTACCTTTGCTCAAATATTTATCCACCAAACTGGCTGCAGAGGACAGATTACATCCCCAACCTAGGCTATGAGACCAGAAGGCAATGGAAAGCTATTAGCTTCTGTTTATTAATCAACCCAACCCACAATACTATGTACTACACTAATTTTCTCACTATAGGTTATCCTATGCACCTCACCACCCTATAGGAAATATATTAGCTTCTATTTCTTACAACACTGTGTACTAAACCATATTTCTCAATATGGGTTATCCCGGGCACTTCACCACCCTTCAATCAGTCACATAGCTCTTCCTCTCAACAAATCACAGCACTATCTTGGGCATTTTCCTTATTTGATATACAGTCCTACTATGAGAGCAACCCAATTCCCCAGAAACCACTTGAAGTCCTGCACATATACCATCTTGGGCATTTTCTAGAAGACCACCATTGTGATAGCCAGCCAATTCCACAGAAACCACCTAAAATTCTGTGAATATACCATTTCCACAAAGACTCTGTTCCATAGAGACCATCAGAAGTCCTGCATATGAAGACATGAGAAATACGAGGAGATAAAATTCCAAACTAAGGATACCTGAAGCCGGAGGTAGAGTGACTAAACAGCCAGAGACCTACCACCTCTGTTCACAGATAAACCCAAAACGAGACCAAACAGCCAAACAAATCCTTGCACTGAATTGTAGCAATTCGATGCCCTGCAAGTACCATATAATCGTCCTAACTGCATTGTGTGGTGGGGAGATAGATTCATATTTGAAGCCTTGGATTTAGCATGAGGTCGAGGATGTGGAACCTCTACATCACCCCAGAGCAATTGAAATGCCATTCATGGCTCTGCATGGGAGCCCTTTGGTTCTCAAAATTGAGTTGATGCGACATGGCTTGGAGGTCTAATCATACTTAAGGGATGGGATGATAGGTAAGAATCCCGTTAATTTTAACAGATCACTGTTTTTCCTTAATGGTGAGATTTGATTGGCGATCCACATTATTGTTTTCTCATAAGGGGTGATAGAATTTAATCTTTGGGTTACATTGCTGTGCTTGTTGGGTCTTAGCAAGAATTGTAATCAGTAGGGCTAGTTCCAAGAACAATGTGCTAGACTACTATAACTGAGTCTCACACAATAATCAATTTGGGGATTTGGAGAGAGGCCGCAATTCGAGCTCCTTGATAAAGAGGGTTGGCTGCTGGTAGATTATTGGAGAGAGTTACCAGGCTGCATAGGTGCCTTCGATTGTACCCATTGGGTCAAGAAGAATCCCACTCACACCTGCCCACCCAAGGTTCCTTTTTGAGACTCCATCAAAGATGAGAATGTGAGAAGATTGCTCAGATAACTATTTTTAAAGGGGAGGATATGAAGTTGCTAGAATGAACTCTGTCAGAGGGTCAGAAGAGGGAGGATTGAAGCTCTGAAACCACAAGAGTTGGATCTGAACATAGGGAAATTCCTTTAGAGAATAAGAGCTCTGATAAAAGTGTTTTTCCCCTGGAAGCAACCTGCACTGGGATAGGTTTCATATGTTGAAAGATTGCTCAATTTCTAGCCGGCTATTCTTTGTAGGAAATGTATTATGCAAAGCTACCCAGATTTGTTTGAGAAGAGGCTTTCTGTTCCATGAACCATTGTAATGGTGCTGCTAAGCTTAAAATTCAAGAGGTGGCTTTGATGAGTTTAAACTCATAGTGCCTAGCGCAGATGGCCAAATTCTGTTCGTGAATGCACATTCTACAAAAAGATGGAGGGATGATTCTTCATGAGATAAGCAAAGCAGACATCTGGTAGGTCCATGGGAGCCTCTCTTCTTGAGGTTCTTAGTGGTTAAGATTTTATCTTGTGCCATTGTCCAACAAAAGATATTTATCTTTGGCAGGTCATCATGTTCCAGATATTGTTCGAGATTGGAGCTCTTGGAGGGATAGGGGATTGAGAAAGCAAATGAGAGTAGCCAAGCTTTACCGAGTAGTTTGAGTTGCCCCATCCTCTTTTCTCTGAAGTGGAGAGTTTAGTAGTAGCATAGCCATGGTGTTTCTATTTCTGTTGGTAGGCCAAATGTCCTAGATGGAAAGGAAGATCATTGAAATGCCATCTTATCCACGCTCCTGAGCTGTGGTCCTAGGGCATGATGTCGAACCAAAGGATCTTCTCATGATCGAAGAGCCATTGTTTAATAGGGGCCAAATTTGGAAACTATCTAGTGGTGGGTATCCAAGTATACTATCTTGCCAAGTTTTAATTCTCTTCTTGTTCCCATGGGTCTAGGAGATACAATGCAAAATTAGACGGAGGGTTGCGTTGAGAAGATTCCAAATAGAAGAAGAGCAAAGGAGGATACTTGAGGCAATGATTTTTTTTCCTGATAAGTATTGTTTGAGAAGGACCTTTTTCTACCACTCATTGCAACCAACCACCAATCTCCATAAGAGTTTGGCTCTAAGAGGAATATTCATAATGGTTGGGTCCTTTGTTCTTAGCCCACCATGTGATTTGGGGACACAAACAGTTTGCTACCAGACTAAGTGATAATGCTTGGAGTTGCAATTGCCCCCCCTATCATAAGAATTTTCTAATTAGCCTACTTGATACAAGTGGAAGCAAATTGGGCTGAAAATCAGAAGATGGGAAGAGCTGTAAGGATTGCTTTCATGAGAACCAATTGGCCAAAGGGGTTTAGCTAATGAGTGCCCCACTGAGAAAAAATATTTTTGACTTTGGTGAGGGTGGCTTGCTTACATCGAGAATTCAAGGGGTACAAGCTGATCGACATACCTAGGTATTAAAAGGAGGCTCACATTTTCTAATAATTGAATCCTACAATTCTTGAAATAGCAAGCAAATTTCTTCTAGAGAACGTCCAAGCAAAAAAAATGGCTTTTTCTTATTATTGATTAGCCTAATTGAGACTTGAAGAAAGGATTCGAAGACTTGAATTTGGATGCGATAATGAAGGAAGCCCCACCAAGCAAAAGGGTGTCATTTGTGAAGTGGGAGTGTTTGAATTCTTGATCCCACAAACTATATGAATGCCTAGTAAATGTTGATTGACTCCTTCACTTTCTAGGTTCCTCCTAAGAGCTTCAACCATGATAATGTAGAGATAAGGGGAGAAGGGGGACCTTTCCCGAGGCCCTTTTGGCTTCAAAGAATCCATATTTGACCATTGATCAAAGGAGCAATCCATGGGTTACCAATGCAAGAAGAGATCTATTTGATGAAGGGGGCACTAAATTCAATAACATCCAGGAGAAATCATTGTCAAACTTGGTTGAATGCATTAGTGATGTCCTATTGCAAAGGGAAATAGATTGAAACATGACAAAGGAAAAGGTGTTGACTTCCTTAGGGATGGGGCCTAGAAAGGTTGGGTTCGTGCTTCCTCTCATCTCGAAAGATCATTGGACAAATTGCAACAGTTTGATTTGATTATATGCCAATAGCTTCTAAAAAAGTGGATTAAGAACCCATCTTGGGGCCTTATTTGAACATAATTTCCAGACAACTTGATGGATCTCATGTTATGTGATTGGTTTGGCAAGGGCATCATTCTCTTTTGGTAGGATGAGATTGGGGATGTTTTTGAGCAAGATTGCAATTTCATGGGGATCTGCTGCAACTTGCTTGGAATAAAAATCTTCAAAGTGAGCATATGTCAACCCTTTAATCCGCTCAATGTTGGAGAAGGTTTCCCTATCCGTGGTAACAATTTTTTTTACATTGTTTTTCCAAACTTAGCTTGAGCTTGATGATGAAAGAATTTGGTGTTCTTTCCCCCTACTTTCAGCTATAAGGGCTTCTAGATTTCCTCTCTTCTTCTTCTCTCCATAGAGCTTGCTGATATTTTCCAAATAGTTCTTACTCTTCTTGTGGAAGGTCATGATGTACCTCATCTTGGTCCATTTTTTTTGAGATTGAAGAAATAAACTTTTGATAAAGTTCTATGCCTTTTTCACATTGAGAAGGATTGGCCTTAGGCAATCTTTGAGAGTCCACTTGGTAGCTTTAAGTTTCTATTCCCATATGTGGATGGGAGACCCAAACACCCATGAACTCCAAGTTTTTCAAATTAGATGGAGGATTGAAACATTTTGAAGCTAGAGTAGGTTGAATTTGAAAGGAAGGGGTCCAAAATTAGGAGAGTTCGAGATAAGAAGGGAGACATGAAGATGACAAATATCCCAAGAAAGCATAAATGAAGAAATAGAGAGATCAAAGTCAAGAAAGGAGTTGTAAACAAGGGAATGGTCTAACTTGGCGGCAATATGCCCTGGGCACGATTGATGGTTTGTCTAGGTGAATTTTCCTTTTGAAGGTGTAATATCCTTTAGATCTATTTTAGAAATGAAGTCTTCCATTCGTTCACAGTAAGGATTGCAGACAATGAACCCTCCTTTCTTTTCCTTTTGGCAGAAAGTTGTGTTAAAATCCCTTGCTATAATTAGTTTGTCCAAATAACCCTCGGTTCTCAGATTTGAAAGGGATCTCCAACAATTAGATTGTTCTTGAAAAACCTAAGGCATGCAGATGTTGACTATTGTAATTACTTCGTTGATACGAACATAAGCTAACCTCACTAGGAGCCAATGTAGAGTGTGAAGACTAAAGTCCAAATGGAAGAGTGAAGAATTCCAAAATGTACATAGGCCACCAAAACCTCCTCAG
Organism: Pinus albicaulis; assembly: GCA_034641835.2. Lineage (NCBI taxonomy): Eukaryota > Viridiplantae > Streptophyta > Pinopsida > Pinales > Pinaceae > Pinus > Pinus albicaulis. The sequence continues at coordinate 1,360,866,827 of CM076570.1, forward strand.
GAGCTCACTACTTGACCCACACCGATTTTCAAAATCAAAAGCCCCAATTTTCATCTCTTGCAAAAGGATAATATTGGGCTTCTATATATTAATGAGTTACTTGATTGCATCCACCTTGGTAGAGCTATCTTTGCCTCTATAGTTCCATGAGATGCACTTCATAAAAGTTAATTTTTTTAAGGACCCTTCTTTTGGAGGAATGGAGCTTCTCTGATTCTTGGTGTTCTTGGTTGCCACAATATAGATGTGATCTGTGTTGTGCCATGGACCAACATGGATCTCATTCTTAGTAGTTTCCACTTTGGCATCTCTATTTGATTTTCGACCCGATTTCCTGATTGGTTTAGTTCTTGAGAGTTCAAAAATGAAATTTGACTCTAATTCCTTCTCTTTGTAACATTCCGAGAGACCCTCATGGGTCACTGGTTAAGGGGTGTGGATGGAAGATGTGTTGAGAAATGTAACTAGTTTCGGTTTTCATAATTGTTGTACTCATTTCCATATGTATCCTATGTAAGAAACAAGAGAAGAAAAGAAAAAAATATTATTATTAAAGCATGGGTTTAATGTTCCTTATTGATGGTCTTCTAGGTAAAAGCATGTTCTTCATATTTCTAAGGTTTGTTAGGTCTTATGATTTATTGTCATGAGTCAAAGGAGTTAACATCATGTTTATAAGACCCTTCTGGGAAAAATGTAATTGTAAAAAGAATTATTTTTTTGTCTACAAAGTCCTAGAAACTTCAAAAGTGCAAGTCGGCCCTAAAAGTTACGAGTCTGAGCCTCTGACTAAAGGAGGGAATTCAACCCCTTGAGAAGGCTATATAAAGGAGAAGTTCGACCTCATTTTGTACTCACTCACTCCACAAGTTCGATATCACAAGAAGAAGTTTGATCTGTAGCTAGGAGAAGTAGAAAAGAAGAGCGCAGGTCCAGGAGGTAAAGAAGGAAGGAAAAATCTTCGTTTTTGGGCTCTATCTCTCTCACACATGCGAAATCTAGGGTTTCTGGTGCTGCAAAAGGAGGCTGAAGTTGTAGATCCGAGTTGTAGTAGGATGAAGTGCAGTGCCTTGTAGCTGGAAGAGAGAATACTCTCTCTGGACCTCATTGACCTTGGGAGGAGCTATCTTTCTCTTGGAAGGTCTTAAGAGGAGGTTGGATTAAGGTTTATGAGGAAGCTGCAAGGCTGAAATTGCAGGGTCGAAGTTCAAGACGAGTTGCAGTATTGAAGCTAGCAAGTCGAGTTGCAATATTGAAGTAGGTTGATGCAGAATTAGGGAAAGACTTGTTGGAGGGTTGACTTGGTACTTGGAGAAGGACTTGGTTTAGGGTTTGGGTCTTTGTGTCTCATTTTGAAGTAGATTCTACAAGAAGAGAAGATTATACCGGGTTTTTCCCTTGGAGGGGTTTTGCCTTGGCTGAGAGCCTATTTTCTGTGTCCTCTATTGTTACTGTTTAATTCTTGATATTTGTTTGATGAAAAGAACTAACTAAAGAACAAAAGAAGATTAACTAAGTTCACAAGAAAATATTAAGGTTAAGGAAAATAGTAATTAATAAGTTGCTCCTTTACATTTTCCAATATGGTATCAAAGTTAAGGTGAACAAGGAAGGCAATTGGAAGGACACTAGAAGGAATTACTTGTCAAGGGGAAGGAAAAGGGGTAACTCTCAAGGAAGACCCAAAGAAGAAGACCTATTGATCTATGGTTTCCACATTTAAGCACAACCAAGACGACATCAAGACCTCATCAAAGGACGACTTGAGAAGAAGAATGTGAGAAGGGTGTTGATCACTCTTAAATAAGAAGTCATTTTGAAGGAAGCAACAAGAATCTTGAAGGCATCAAGAAGGTTGGCATTAGGGGAATTTTGGGGTCTAAAATGGGCCTCCTAAGGAAATTATAAAATAATAGTGGAAATAATAAAATAAGATTTGATTACATCATCAAATTTTGGAGGGAAAAAAGAAAAATTACTTTTTCAACTCATATTTTCAACTTATCTCCCAAATTTTTTACTCAAATTTCGAGCGGGAGTACTCATTGGATGAAAAATTTAATTCTTCATCTAGGGAGTACTCATGTTGCATACTTTTGATGGATCCTACTACACAAAAAATGAGAAATACATTAAAAACGTGATTGCAATTGCGTTTTTTCATGTATTTCTCATTTTTTTCGTGTAGTATGGTCCATCAAAAGTATGCAACATGGGTACTCCTTGGATGAGGAATTAAATTTTGCATCCAATGAGTACTCCCGCTCGAAATTTGAGTAAAAACTTTGGGAGATATGTTGAAAATACGAGTTGAAAAGGTAGTTTTATTATTTTATTATTTTTTAATCTTTTTACCCTTTTACTTAAAAAATGGTGAATCATCCCCCATGGTTGACATCATAATCTTGAATCCTATTGGTTCTTATAAAGTTTATTTTGGTTGTACATTTTTCTTAGGAGGCCCATTTTCGACTTCAAAATTCCCCTAATGAGACATCATCAAGGAGAATCTTGATTATCAAGTAAGTACCATATTATTACATCATGCATGAATCTACATGTCATACAGGTTCTTTGTACAAGGAGAGCAATAAGCTCATTGGAGAATCAAACTATCTAGCATGGAAGAAGAGGATTGCCCTGATACTCACATAACAAGATGTAATGGAGTATGTTACTGAGGAAATTACTAAATCTAGCAAAGACAAGACACAAGAACTAGAAAAGTACAAGAAAGGGGAAGTAAGGGTTCAAAGGATCATAGTTGAATCCATTAAAGATTCTCTTCTTCCATTCATTACAAACTTGAATACTTCCAAGGCTATGTATGACAAGCTAATGAACCTGTACTTTGTAAGTACATCAGGACGAAATATGTCTTTACGGAACAAGTTATATAGAATGAAGAAATCAAAGGGTGAGGATATGGCATCCTTTCTTATGAAAGTCTCTCAATTAAGAGACCATTTGCAAGGACTTGGGGAATCAATTTCTGATTAAGAAGTGAGCATCTGTGTTCTTGAATGCATTACCACCAAAATGGAGCAGCGTTACAACAAGCATCTACTCCAAGAAAGACTTAACTCCCTTTGATGAGTTGTGGGCTCAATGCATTTTGGAAGAATCAAGGATCAAGGTCAAAGATGACATTAGATCAGATGAGCAATCTCAATAATTTCTAGCTTGAGTCAATAAGCTGAAAAAGGGAAGGTTTGGAAAATCCAAGAAGAAAGAGATGTCCAAGGTTCAATGCTTTATGTGCAATGAGTTTAGACACTTTAAGAGGGACTGCCCAAGTCAACAGAACAACAAACAGAAGGAAATAAATGAGGTTCGCATAGATGAAGAAACGAGAGAACCAAAGAAGAAGCTAAAGAAGGAAGAAGTCAATGATCTTTACTATTGAAGAAGGCACATTGGCAATCAGGTTCTCTATGAGGATTGTTCTTTCCTTTAGATAGTATGCATTGTTAATCTTGATTATGTATAACATCACAGAGCGAAGCATATGATAGTAGCATGTCTAGAATTTACATGATTAAGTTGCTTCATAGAGACCATCTAGATGAGTAGATAGACCATATGTGCAAAATGCTCATCCAAGTATTATCTAACATTTTGTTAGAAGTTGTCATCTTTCTTAGTTGAATCACCATGATTTAGGAAGGACCATCATTTTGGAAGGTTCTTGGGAGAAGCACTATAATAGGGTTGGTATACATTCCATGTAATGTGGAAATGATATTGGTAAAGGGATGAAGAAATGCAATGGGTCAGGTTGCAGGGTCACTTTAAGGCATATAGCTAGATGATTGGATGAAAGCATAAGAATGCATGTTGAAAGTAAAACTTTGGATAAGATTCATATGTATCGAATCTTGAGAAAAGAAAGTTGGTCATAAAATATGCTTAAGTATACGGATATATGATGCTTGATAAGAATATGATTTGACTCACTTTGGGATAAATAAAGAATTAAGATCTTCTCTAGATTATGTAAGAATAATGATTAACATCCAATATAATCTCTGGAAGGAAAAGTTAAAACTTAGTAATCAACTTCGATCCCTGGGCACTCTGATGCATGAAGGAAGTTTCAAGCGGAGATGGTCAATGAGGATGTTGATGGCACGAGAAAATCATCATGATGAGGTAAGTTTGATTTTAATTATTGTTGGTTATTTGGTTAACATATTATTTTTCTACCTGAAAAAGGATGTTGCAAGAATACATGATGACAACTGAGGCAAGTTCAATATCTAGTACCTGGCAACTATGAAGTCAAGATGTGTTCATCTTGGAAGGTAGTAGTAGGAGAAGATAACCTGAAGGTCAAGTAAGATCACTTTCATAAGGAAGCTATTATCAACTTGAAGTTTGGAAAAGCTCAATGCAATGCCTTCATGTTAGAAGATGAAAGTGATGAGCAAGGAAAGATGACCTGGATCCTGTCACGAGAACGAAGAGTGGAGATGGGTCCATGATACCTTGAAAGAAAGCAAGCTTGATATAATAGATGTGAAAGAATGAGGGAGCCATGAACAAAGTTACCTCAAAACGAGAACCATTACCTCAAAATGAGAACTCTAGCCCAAAAATGCCAAAAGAAATGAAAAAACAACCCAAAAACAAAAAAGTGTGTATTCAAGAATGATGTTTTTTAGGGTAAATTTTCAACATTTAAAAAAAACCAATATTTTCTTGGCAAAAAAAGTTTGAAAAAACACCCTCGAAACAAAAAGTGTTTATGCTGGAATAAAAAAAAAATAAAAAAAATAGGGTTACAAATTTGACACTTTCTAGCAATGGAATTAAAGATAAAATATTAGGACTTTGAAAAACCGTAAAATTCCAACAATTCTCAGACATGATGTTCAACATAAAATATCATGTCTCAAGGCCTTATATTTCCAACAATTTTCATCCATCTTGTTAAAGATAAAATATCTTGACTCTAAAAAACCTTAAAATTGTAATTGTTTTCAAACATAACATTAAAGATAAAATATCATAACTTAAAAAAAAGCCCCCAACTAGGTGGGGGGTAGATACACAATATACCTGACCACGATGGCCCTTCTTGTCGATCCCCTGCTGGGCGGGGGGTAGATACTCAGTATACTTGGTATACCGAGTATCGACCCCCTGCCAAGCTAGGGGGCAGAGGCCGACAGCAGGGTTATCGACGACGACAAACCCTCTTGCTGGCCTTTGGCCCCGGGCTGGGCGTGGGGTAGATACTCATTATACTCGTTATACTGAGTATCTACCCTTGCCCAGATCAGGGCCAAAGGTTGACAGGTGGTGCTGCCATGGTCACGTTGTGGCCCATGGCGGCCTTGCCCACCTGGGGGCTGGAGATACTCGATATAACAGTGGGGGGTAGATACTCAATATAACTGGCTGGGGGGTGGATACTCAGTATAACAATGGGGGGTAGATACTCAGTATAATTGGGCGAGGGGTAGATAATCGGTATAACAATGGGGGGTAGATACTCGGTATAACTGGCCGAGGGGTAGATACTCGGTATAACAGCGGCTCTGCCCGCTAGACTCCGGCCACCTGCTGGGCGAGGGGTAGATACTCGGTGTCTACGAAGGTTATACTGAGTATCTACCCCCTGCTCAGATCGGGGCCAGAGGTCGACGGGTGGGGCTACCATGGCCACGTCGTGGCCCACGGTGGTGCCGCCCACCTGGGGGCTGGAGATACTCGGTATAACAACGCGTGGTAGATACTCGGTATAACAATGCAGGGGGTAGATACTCTGTATAAAAATGGGGGGTAGATACTCAGTATAACAGGGTGGGGGTAGATACTCGGCATAACAGTGGGGGGCAAATACTCGGTATAACTGGGTGGGGGGTAAATACTCGGTATACTAACAACCCTGCCCGTCGGCCTTTGGCCACCGACTGGGCGAGGGGTATATCTACCGAGTATGTACCCCCCACCTAGTCGGGGGTCGGAGGTTATATCGCATATCTACCCCTCGCCTAAATCGGGGCCAGAGGTCGATGGGTGGGGCTGCCATGGCCACGTCGTGGCCCACGACGGCCCTGCCCACCTAGGGGCCGGAGATACTTGGTATAAGAACGGGGGCTAGATACTCTGTATAACTGGGTGGAGGGTAGATACTCGGTATAACAACGAGGGGTAGATACTCGGTATAACAACAGGGGGTAGATACTCGGTATAACTGGGTGAGACGTAGATACTCGGTATAATAGTGGGGGGTAGATACTCGGTATAACTGAGCGGGGGGTAAATACTCGGTATAACGGCGACCTCGCCTGCTAGCCTCCAACCACCAACTGGGTGAGGGGTATATACTCGGTATACCGAGTATCTATTGTGTATATACCACCCACCCAGCCGGGGGGCAGAGGCTATACCGAGTATCTACCCCTCGTTCAGCTGGGGCCAGAGGCTATACCGAGTATCTACCCGCCACCTAGCTAGGGGTCGAAGGCTGACGGGCAGGGTCGTTGTGGGCCACGGTGGCCCCACCCGCTAATGTCCGGCCCCGGGCTGGGCGGGGGGTAGATACTCGGATGTCGATGAGCGGACCTGCCGTGGGCCACAGCGGCATCGTCCCTAGCCCTCGATTGGGTGGGGGGTAGATACTTGGTCTGGGTGGGGTGTAGATACTCAGTATACTTGGTATAGTGGCGTCGCTGAGTATCTACCCCTTGCTTGCCGGGCTCTGGCCTCGAGCTAGGCCTGGAGGGCAAGGTTGTCGTGGGCCACGACAACCTCACCCAGCGATTATACCAATTATTGACCCCCCGCCCAGCTGGAGGCTAGAGGTCGGTGGGCGGGGATGCCCCGCACGCTGGCATCCGACCCCCAGCTGGGTGGGGGGTCGATACTTGGTATAATCGTTGGGTGAGGCTGCCGTGGCCCACGACAACCTCGCCCTCTAGCCTCCAACCCCCCAATTAGGCAGGTATCAACCCCCCGCTCAGCTGTGGGCCGGAGGTCGACGGGCAGGGCCACCCTGTGGCCCACGGCGGCACCGCCCACTAACCTCCAACCCCTGGTTGGGCAGGGAGTCGATACTGAGTTGTTTTGAGTAAAGGGGATTTTAATGAATCACGTGTGGCAAAAAAGGCAAAGAAACCTCAATTAACGTTATATTGAATGATTGGAAAATGTCACTTTGGAAGATTTGCAGACATCAAAGATCCATTAGAAGAGGATAATGACGAAACTGAAGCATAAAATATTGTGGAAGAAAATATTAATGAAGGTCTAGAAGATGCTGAAGATGGATTACCTAGTATTATTGATTAACTTTAAGTTATGCTTGCAAATAAAGCTCAATTTTGAGAGCTATTCATCAATTTTACTTGTAATGTTTAGACTTTGAGATTTCATGAGAAGAATGAGTATTTCATTATTGTTGTTATATATATATATATTTTTATGTAAATCATTATTTTTTGCAAAAAACTTGTCATTACTATTAATTTTTGACATTAAATTCATAAAAAGTGCTATTTTTAAAAGTCTTTTTGTTAAAATTTTCCCATAAAATTCGTTTATCTAAAATGTCATTTTAAACAAAAAGTCTCAAAATTTGTATTTTTTTCATTGTATTTATATTGAAAATGTGTATTTTTTTGTCATTAGTTTAAAAATATTGGTTTTTAGTGACAATTATTTGATGTGCACTGAAATATTAATTAACAATACATAAACATATAGAAAATCCTAACTTTAAAACATTGACCATTTTTTTAAATTTTTTTTAACTATGCGAAAAAATGAAGACTTCATTACAAAAAAATTTAAAAAGAAAAATTAAAAAAACAAAAATATATAAATACACTTAAAAATAAATATCTCAGAGAAGAAGAATACATTAAAAAATGTAAAGTATCAAAAAGAAACCCTAGGGGTTGATGCTGCATCAACATTTTTCAAAATTAACATGAAAATCACTCACATCTAAAAAAGAATTGTTCATAAGAAAATTTAAAGTGTGAAAAATATGCTTAAAAAAGGTTATTCTGAATAACCACTTTTCAAAATCGGGTGCTTTTTTGTTACTTAAAAAAAAACGTGTAATCGTTCATTTTCTCATTTGGTCGGTAACTATGTTCATGTAGCTATGAAGATCGAGTAGCCAATACTCTCATGAAGACGCGCTGTAAGCTTCCATTATTGAAAGGAAGTCAGGAATCTCCTTAGGTTTAAGAGGGAGCAAAGGAGTCTCCTTAAAATAGGAGCAAGGATCTATTCTCTAATAAAAAAGGGAGAATAGGAATGTCCTCTCTGGTTGAGAGGGAGTGATGCTGGACATCACATGTGCATTCTCTTCTTCATGTGTCATGCACTTGATTAAGACTAACATCAGTAAGTCTATGTGAAGGTCATGAAGCGAGAATGGTGGAGGATTGGGTAAGCATCTGTGGTTTTCTTGAGGATATAACATCCAAGAAAGGAAAGGTACTGACACTCTTTGAGAATGGGATAGGCAGTCGAGAGAAGAGTGGTCGAAGAGGACCTATATTCTTTGAAGGCTCAAGTATGGAGATCCAAGATAAGAATAGTCCTAAAAAGTACATACCTGGTGGACATCCAGATGAGGTATGTTCCTTATAGAGGTAGTGCAGTATCACATGTAAAGCCTCCCAACATATTGCTCTTGAATGAAGAAGAGCTTGTCTAGTTAGGCAGAGACAGTGTTGGTCATAATGATGATGCTTACAGTATGGATTATCAATTCGACTCTGCTTATGAGAACTCTTCAATTTGAGAATGATGTTCACCTAGTTGTACAATTATGAATACCTCCCTAGTTAAGAGGGAGTGTTGAGAAATGTAACTAGTTTCGGTCTTCATAATTGTTGTACTCATTTATATATATGTCCTATGTAACAAACAAGAGAAGAAAATAAAAAGTTATTATTACTAAAGCATGGGTTTCATACTCCTTATTGACGGTCTTCTAGGTAAAAGCATGTTCTTTGTGCTTCTAAGGTTTGTAAGTTCTTAGGATTTATTGTCATGAGTCAAAGGAGTCAACATCAAGTTTATAAGACCCTTTCGGGAAAAATGTAATTGTAAAAAGAATTATTTTTGAGTTTAGAAAGTCTTGGAAATTCCAAAAGTACAAGTCGGCCTAAAGGAGGGAATTCGACCCCTTGAGAAGGCTATATAAAGGAGCAATTTGAACTCATTAAGCACTCACTCACCCACAGGCACTCACTCACTCCACAAGTTCAATCTATCAAGAAGAAGTTTGATTTGTAGTTGGGAGAAGCAAAAAAGGAGAGTGAAGGTCTGGGAGAAGAAAGAGGGACGGAAATATCTTGTTTTGGGCTTTCTCTCTCACACATGTGCGAAATTCTAGGGTTTCTGTCGTAGAAGGAGGTCAAAGTTGCAGTGTTCAAGTTGCAAGAGATTCCAAGACGAAGTGCAATATCTTGTAGTTGGGAGGAAGAATGCTCTATCTTGACCTCATTTAACTTGGGAGGAGCTGTATTGCTCTAGGAAGGTCTCAGGAGGAAGTTGGATTAGGGTTTTTGTAACAGCTGCAAGGTCAATATTACAAGGTCAAAGTTGCAGGACGAGTTGCAGTATTGAAGCTGGTAGGTTGAAGTTGTAGTTTGAAGCTAGTCGGTGGAGGATCAAGGAAGGATTTGTTGGAAAGACTTATTTGGTACTTGGAGAAGGACTTGGTCTAGGGATTGGGTCTTTGTATCTCATTTGAAGCTGATTTTATAAGAAAAGAGGTTTCTGGGTTTTCCCCTGGAGGGGTTTTGCCCCGATCGAGAGCTCTCTTCCACTTTTGTGTCCCTTTATTGTTACCGTTTCATTCTTGATATTTGCTTCAAGGAAACAAACTAACTAAAAGAACAAAAAGATTAACTAAGTTCACAAGCAATTTTATTTTTATTTTTCTGAATTGGACTAAATCTATTAAGCAAAAATATGATACAAGATGATGATACAATCAAGAGAGACAGAAAACCGGCAGCCAGAAATGATAGGACTATCAACCTCGGTTCCGGAGAAGAAGTGAAGCAAGCAAAGAACTACAACCAAAGACTGGAAAGCTAAAAGACTGATCTCTACCCAGAATGGGTAGAAGTCTCAACTCGAAGCTTTTTCCCTTTCCTTTTTTTGACTTTGACCCACCCATCCAGGGGCGAATGAGCAACAACAACTTGAAGACTGGGGTTCTCTGAGGGGGGGGCCTCCTTTTCTGAATCTGAGGAGGAGGTCATATGGACACGTTTCTGGGCGATGGCTATATCGGAGGAATGCGCCGGCCCATCGGTGGAAGGAACCACAGATTGAGGGGCATGATCCAAATCGGCATCGCTGGCTTCATCTTCAGAGCTAGAGGAGTCAGAATCCACGATTGGAGGTGGTGAGCAAGGAGCCCATCGTTTGGATTTGTGCTTGGAGAGGTTATCCTTTTTCTTTTTTGCCAGGAGAGAAGGGCAGGTGGACTGCAAATGCCCTGTTTGGTGGCAATGGCGGCAGCGGAAGGCAGTATTTTCGTAATCCATTGTCTGGGTCCAAACATAGTCGTTTATCTTGAGAATGATTTGGTCTGGAAGTCCCTTGCTTAAGTCTAACTCCACACATATTCTGGCATATGTGTAGAGACCAATCTTTTCCCGCCTGTAATCTCCCGTAATGAAACTGCCCAAGGTGTTGCCTATAGCTTTGTAGACAACAACATGCCATAGGTGGACAAGTAGGTTTGGAAGCCTAAATACAGGTGTCCTGGTGATGACTGCAGTTGTTGGGTCAAAATCTGGGAACCGAGGAGTTAAGAAGAGCCCTGCAGTTCCCATGAACCAAGGGCCTTCTTCTAAAGCATTTTCATAATGCTTACTGTCATTAAAAAGAACAATGAAATATCATTTTGAACAGAAACTGACCTTACAATGATGTGTCCAGTTTGCATGAATCCAATCATAAAGGTCCTTAGATCGCAACCACAGTCCGTTGAATCTGAAAATGATGGCTCTTTCTGCAAATTCTTGAAGTTGATTTACAGGATATGCATGGGTGATTTCGACAGAGGGAACTTCCTCTGTTTTGTTAACCAAAAAAGGCTTGGATTTAAGGCCTTCCGGGGGTTTGGGGATCTCAGAGTGTACTGCATCTTTGTAAGAGAAGGGAGGAGCAGAGGACGACTGTCCCGCTGCCCCCCTCTCAAACGAAGGGTTAACACCAAAGAGTTGTTCCTGTTAATGTTTTAAGTAGAGATGGGAAGAAGGTCTTCAAGTTGTTTACCTTGAAAGATAAGTCTCTGAAGGCTTGAAGGGATCCCAATCCGCCGTTCTAGATCTAGCTTGAGATCCAGCACCAAATCTGTAGAACAGACCCATTGCAGGATGGTTTTTCCTATTGGTTGAGAAATTTGGATCTGAAAGGAGTCAAAGAGGTTCCTAGCCATAGTGCCAGGACCTCTTGTGCTTCCGAGAGCATGTCTGCCATAGCTTTGATGGGGAGGAGATTTCCCCTTCAAAAATATACTGTCATTGATGGACAAAAACAGATCCGAAATAGAGGACTGGGAAACAGAGTGATTAAGAAGCCAGTCGATCTTCTCCTGCCAGAAAACCCAATCTTTGCAACCTTTGAGAAGCTATAGCTGCCGCCTTTTTCCTGCAAGTTGCAGCTGCCAAGTCAGATCTGCAGAGCAGGGCCTGAGCAGAGCAAAAGATGCAGGACCGAGGTCGTCGGAGGTCCATTACGCACAGAGGCCGTACCTCCGCGGGCGCACACCCCCGCCTCCAATGGTTTCATATGTGGATGTTTAGCGTTTTCGCTTCTCCACCCGAATGGGCCTCGTGGGATCTGCTCGCCCTTTGGTTACCGCATCGATCACACCTCCAGCCTTCTCTCCATCGATGTAGGTTTCGCTCATGCGGCTTCTTAGCCGGGCGAGGAGCCATTTTCTCCATGTATAACTGTTGTTCACCATATCCTCTCACCGTTCACAAGCAAATATTAAGATTAAGGAAATCAAGAATTAATAAGCTGCCACTTTACATTTTCCAACAAGATGGAGAGCTCTGATTCTTCTCCATGTTCTGATGAATGACTAATATTGTCCATCATGGGAGCTTCAAGATTTGTTGTGGGCTCTAATATTGCTTCATCATTCATGACATTTTCTAGCTAAGATAGGGTTTCATATCTATTTGGTTGGAGGATTTGCTACTTTGGAATTTGATTGGCCAAGAAATCTTTCTTTTTGGGACCTTTGTTTATTGAAGTCGGGTTGATGGGATCAACATCATTTTCGAGAGTTAGGGAGTTCAGGAGGGTTTTCTTAAGGTGTAGAAGTCGATGCTTGTCCAACGATGCTAGAGGAGACTGTTTGTTTGCATGTTCATAATCTCTTTTTGATTGTTTTCCATTGGTTGTCCTTTTGATCTCCTTGGTATTGGGGAGCATTCTTTAGATAATTCTTGGAAAAATGACCATATTTATGACAGGCCTTACATTTGAAAGAGAGTTGCTCATAATTGATAGATTGAAGATGGGTATAGTTATCCAATTCTAATTTGATAGCTTTTGGAAAACCCTTCTCACGTTGACTTCAACACATATTTTGGCACATGCCATCACTCAATCTCTTGGCTTAGATTTGTTGATATACTTACCCAAAGAATTGATAATGGAGGTCAGGTTTCATCATTCTAACAATGGAGCAGAAAGTGTGTAAGACAAATCTAGATGTGGACAATAGATGTATGTTCTTTTGGGGTTGGAATTGAGAGTTTCATTTATCAAGGTAAATACCTCTGGATCCCATGAAGTAGGGGTTGCTTTGAAAGATCAGATTACAGTCTTCCTTTAATTTGAAGAGGAAAACAAAGAAGTTGTGTCCATAAAAACATTGCAAAGCTTGCTCTTGGATGAGGGTGTGCCATCCCTTGTCTAGCCAAAGTTTCCTATCTTTGGGAGAGGTCCAGATACCTGTAAATTGACCAATGAGACCCTACGAAGCTAACTTAATTGAAATAGAATAGAAGGTACCATATTTAACGAGAATTTTGGGAACATTGTCGAGTTGTTAAACAAAGTGGGAAAATGGGACTTTGGTGGGCTTGCTTAGGGAGGTGATGAGAGCATGAAAGGCTTCGATGTCAGAGATAAAGGATGATCTCCCTCCTACACATTATATACCCAGGTGTGGGCTTCCCTTCATCTGCCTACCTCTATGCCCCAATATGTGGCCTAGGACTGCCCCTCTCGCTCCCTACTCCATTCCAACTATTTATCATTTGCCACCACCATTAGAGGGATGTACCTTGGACATACTATCCCCTTTAAGGGCTTAAACCACCTAATAAGGTACTTGGTTAACCCCCTTTAGAGCTTGGAGACACTAGCACATGCTAAAGCCCACTACGGAAGGGCATGCCTTTATGAAATTCCCATTTTGTCATCCATGGTTTGTAAACTTTATTACATGATTATTCTAATGATTGGTTGTACTAAAAGCCTAGGGGACACATTGGATCTTATGTAGGATTACAGGTGGTTTCCATTTGGGTTTGGTCTCCCTATACCAGATCTTGACCCTCGAGGGCTACATTGGCACACATAGAGTGTGTATTGAGAGGTATGAACCGCCATAACAACATACAATGCTTCATGGACCCCTTCGGATGTTCAAGGATTACTAGAGATCCACTCTTGGATGAGGAAGATGCATCATGCCCAACCAGCCTTACAAGTGCACCACACACTTGGAGGGTGCCCCAGGGCTTGTACGAGGACCCGATGATATCTATTACAACCTCTGAGCCTTCATAGAGCATTTACAGGCGTCTCCGATCCATTTGGAGACCCATGGGGTCATTTATATGTCCCCACACCCACTGGGAGCACCACATATCTACTACTTGGAGAACAAGAAGCCACCCCCTTTTCCATCATATTCCAAGGGATTTATTCCTCATTATGGCACTTCAGGATGTTACTAGGCCTCTTGGAGGGCCCTATGACATGTAAACATCATTATATGGCCCTTGTGTGGCTTATTTTTACATCTATGAGCTAAATTGGTGGTCTTGTAAACATCATTATTTATCTGAAATGTTACACATTATATACCCAGGTGTGGGCTTCCCTTTATCTGCCTACCTCTATGCCCCAATATGTGGCCCAGGACTACCCCTCTCACTCCCTACTCCATTCCAGCTATTTATCATTTGCCACCCCCATTAGAGGGATGTACCTTGGACATACTATCCCCTTTAAGGACTGAAACCACCTAATAAGGTACTTGGTTAACCCCCTTTAGAGCTTGGAGACACTAGCATATGCTAAAGCCCACTATGGAAGGGCATGCCTTTATGAAATGCCCATTTTGTCATCCATGGTTTGTAAACTCTATTACACGATTACTAATCATTGGTTGTACTAAAAGCCTAGGGGACACATTGGATCTTATGCAGGATTACAGGTGGTTTCCATTTGGGTTTGGTCTCCCTATACGAGATCCTGACCCACGAGGGCTCCATTGGCACACATAGAGTGTGTATTGAGAGGTATGAACCCCCATAACAACATACAATGCTTCATGGACCCCTTCGGATGTTCAGGGATTACTAGAGATCCCTCTTGGATGAGGAAGATGGATCATGCCCAACCAGCCCTACAAGTGCACGACACACTTGGAGGGTGCCACAGGGCTTGTACGAGGTCTCGATGATATTTATTACAACATTTGAGCCTTCACAGAGCATTTACAGGCATCTCTGATCCATTTGGAGACCCATGGGGTCATTATTGTGTTCCCACACCCATTTGGAGCACCACAGATCTATTACTTGGGGAACAAGGGGCCACCCCCTTTTACATCATATTCCGAGAGATTTCTTCCTCATTATGGCACTTCAGGATGTTACTAGGCCTCTTGGAGGGCCCTATGACATGCAAACATCATTATTTGGTCCTTGTGTGGCTTATTTTTACATCTATGAGCTAAATTGGTGGGCTTGTCACTAATAGGGATGTTATTTACACATCATTTTATTATTAGAGCCATTAGGGGCCCTTAGGCTAATTCAAGCTCCTTAGGAGCATATATATTCATGTTAGCTGCAATCATTTGTATCATTACTTGTATTGGGATCTCTCTAATCATAGAGAATTTTTCATTTTTTCCCTTGGAGGACTTTTTTGGAGATTGATGATTTTTGATGTATGGATTTGGGCTATTTCTCTTGTCTTGGAGCTTTGTCTTGCAAAGAAATGCTGGTTGGATATACTATATAACATTGTGAGTAAATTTTAATGTCGTTATTCTTATCGCTGCACACTGCTAAAGCTAGGGCTAGTTGCTGCATGATTAAAATGTGGAATTGAGCATGTTTTAGCTAATTTAATGTATGGGCCAATGTTATATGAATGAAATTGTCATAGAGATTATTTTGTCTCGTTAAGCTTGCATTGTTTGTTTGGAAGTATAAATGCTTGAAAGTCACTTTTATTTCTTTCTCATAACATTGTACGAAGCTAAATTTTGGGCCTCCTTGATCAAGAAACCAAGTTCTTACTCATTATCATCCTTGACTCCATATCCCCAAGTGGACTAGGCATTGATCCCTTAAAAAAGGGTGGTCACCCCTTCACCTTTTTACCTATTTTTCACCTTTTCCCAAGTCTAGCCGTCAAAGGTCACCTAGGGCATCGATTTCCCGGGAATTGACCCAAGGAAAACTGTCGATCTCCTACAGGCTACTATGCTGGTGGGTCCCCTCCCTCTCCACAAATTTTCAAGCCATTGTAACTGTGAGATCTCTGGGAATCCTAAGTCGTAGCTCTAGGATTGAAATCTTCCTAGGCATCCCCAAGTGTAGACCTCAATAGGATCAATTTAACCTTTTGAAGTGAATATTTGTTTTCTGGTCGTTTCCGCTCACCTTGTACAGGATAGGAACACTGTTGGTTGCTATATCCCTGAACCTGAACTGGGTCCACTTGGCCCCGTGTGGTCCCACTTCTCATTGAAGACTATTTATTAAGGATCATCCTAGAATCCAAGTTCCCAAAGGATTTTAGTGATTGAGAATCTCATCTGTAAGCCTATTCTTTCTACCTTAACCCTCCAATCCTCACTCCTTACCCCTAGTGGACCAAGTCCCTTGCTTGAGGAGCAAGCAAGCTCCATTCTTCAGTCCATTATAGGGAAAGGGTTATCTGGGTCACTTATCATCTATCCATTGACATATACTTTAAAAGTGATTCCCATACTACCGAGACTCCTCCCATCGGTGAAAGTCTGTAAAGAGCAGGGAGACTTAGTTGTGGTGATAGTGGGCTAAGCCTCCATCCTCGCCCTTAGCCTAACAGTTGACCTCTTAGGATCCCCTGCTGGTTGGAGTGGTAACATTTCCAGCGTCGTTGTCGGGGAGGAAGTAGGTCTGCCTCCCTAGTGAATCATTGAGGAATTGATTCATTGACGACATTGTCATTATTCCTGTAGCGACTCCAATCATTGTCAAAACCCCTAGTTTGCTTGAAGGTGACAATATTCCTCCTTTAACTAGGGTTGCATGCAAGAAGGGAGCGTGAACCATCACCCGTGGGTACCGCTCTCCTTCCTGAATTTGGAAAGGTCAGTGACCCCACTTTGAAAATGACAGAGACTTCTGGCATTGGCAATAACAATATGACCAAAAGTGAAAGACATTTGGTTAGTGTGTTTGCTCCTTTGACGCTGAGTGATGATCCCAAGCCATTGCCTAAAATATTCAACCGATGGTTACCTAGGTTCAAAGGAGATGCCACCATAAGTGCCTGTGACTTTGTTGAAGAATTTTATTGGCAGTTGCCCCCTAGGATGATCTTTGATGAAGATAGAATCACGATGCTTTTCGCTTTATCCTTTGAGGGACAAGTTAGAGAATGGTACCTTGGTATTCCCTTTGGATGCATTGGTGACTCCGATGAGTTTGAGGACCTATTCATGAAAAGGTAGTCTTGCAATGCCTAGGGATCCTTTAACATCGAGAAGTTCTATCAAATAGCCAAGGGAAGGGAAGACATCCGGGAATTCATTCAAAAGTTTGATAGTGTCATATGGGATATAATTGATCACTTGATGCCCTCTAATCCTTGATAAGTTTGTCAAAGCCGTTGGGGGCCTCCTAACCTATGCCTTAAGAGATAAGAATCCTTCCACATTGGCAAAAGCTAAGGATTTGAGATACGAAGGTTCAAGAGGACCTTCGTATCTCAAAAATGAATGTTGATGACCTCCCTAAAGCCAAAACCGAGACTAAGAAGGAGAAATCAAAGGATCAACATGAGGAAACCCTTCTGGATATCCTCAGGGAAACGGAAAATATTACCGAGGAAGTCCATTCACGAGATCGAATTTTCATGAACAAGATCACCGCTTTGGTGAAGCCCTAAAAATCAAACTATATTCCAAGGGGGGAGCCTTTTCTAAGAAAGCAAGGTGATGAGGATAAGCCTAGCTCCTCTCAAGTCCCAAATTCCTTGGCTCCAACCAATGTGGTGGACTAGGATTCATCCTCCAATGATGGGTCTAGTGAGAGTGATGATGATGAAACAAATGAGCAGAATAATCTTGTCGAAGTTGATGTATTTAATATTTTGCTTGGGGGTTCATACACACATCCTCCCATCAATGAGGTCATGGCCAAACATGAGGAAAATGAAACGATTCTAAATGCTAATGAGCGCAGTGGAAGATTCAAAGGGGTCCAATATTCACGATGAGAGAATAACAAAGACCCCGCAACCTCCAAAGAGCTTAACAAAGAAGTCTCTCTTCCCAAGAAAGATCCTCCTAGAAATGTCCCTTCCAAGGAACCTCCTAAAGAGAAAGCCCTTCCAAGGGATCCTCCAAAAAAGGACTCCCAAACTAGAGCTGAACCTAAAAAGGGCCCTCCAAAGGAAGGAAATGCCAAAAAGAAAGAGAAAGGGAAACATGCAGGGCTAAACATTGATATGGATGCTGCTTTTGGGAAGGTGACTGTGGTTGTCCCTTTGAAGGAGATTGCTAAGCTTTTTGAACAACAATAACAAATTAAAGTGTCCTTGGGTTTTGAAGAGGAAGAGTTACCTGAAGAATTGAAAAACATTCACATTCCCAATCATAACCCCGGACATGAAACTTTTATGCTCACTTTGGCTGTTAATGACCTTTACCTCCATAATTGTATGCTTGACTCAGGGGCTTCCACAAACATTATGCATTTAACTATCATGAAGCAATTAGGTTTTAACATCACCTGACCATATAAGAGAGTCTGCGGATTCAACTCCAAGCCTGTGGCAGTGAAAAGTATCATCAAAGATCTTAAGGTCTCTTTAGCTAGGAGCCTTGACATATCCCTTCTCATGGACATTGTGGTCATCGATATTCTTGATGTGCAGGCAATGTTGCTATCTAGAAAATGTGGAGCCACTGTTGGGGGTAGTCTTCAAATGGACCTATCATATGTCACCCTCCCTCAATACGATGGGAGCCCCTTTATCCATCATAGAGAACTTGCCTACCTATCTCATGTGATTGAGCTTGGTCCATACTATGAAGCACATAACACTGAGAGACCTTCAACCATTCTCCCGTCAAAAGAGGTCTGTATCCTTAAAAGGCCAAGTTACAAACCAAACAAAAGGTGGAAGCCAAAGAAAGAATACAATATAGGGGACTTGGTATTAGTAGATAATGAGTTGGTTCCCATCAATATTCATGGGAAAGTTGGGGATGACTATTATTACATTTCCAAACTTAACGATGAAATGTGGCCGCAACTAGTGAAAATAAAATCACATCACTTCTTTCCTTGACACTTGACCATGTATGATATACATGTTAGGGTAGGATGCATTGCATGATGATTTTTGCATGAGAACTAACCACATGTGATATTTCTCATGATAGATTAGATTGCATTTAGATTAAATATGCATATCTTATTACTTGTTGCTTTATGGGCTAACATTAAGCATGGGTGATCATAAGACACCGTGAAAAACATGCTGCCGCGTTGCTATGATCTTTAACATGTATAGATAACATGTCTATTGTGATCAAGAGATTGTTGGAGTTCTCATGACCTCCCGTTCGAGTAGCCTCATCCACTTCTTCGAGAGATCACATCCTAGTTGGAGCCAAATGTTACTCGCCACTTCGTGGGTGATATCCCCAAGAGAAATTTTTCTCCATGATGGACCTCAACCGACAGCCAACAACCCCTTGCAGCCTCCTACTGGCTCATTGTGCCATTTCTCTGCCACCTGAGCCACCCATGTGGTCCCTCACCCACTTGTATTGATCGTATGTTTGAAGGTGGGCCTCTCGAATCTAAAGGTATGTCTTGTCATTTGGTAAATGAGTATTAGGTTTACTTATCATGGATACTTATCGGTATGGATTGATGGGGGTATTTAGCGGAAAGAGTGGGCTTAGTTTGTGCTCTTTTCCCCTAGATCTCTTTTGGATGTTACCTTTGGATCTTAGACCCGTGGGATCTCTTTTATTGACCATTTGGTTTTACGGTGGTACTACTTGGGAAACCTCGACTTTGGGTGCGTGGTCCCACTCCCCTTATCCACATATATTACTCCCTTTCCACTCACTATGTCCCCATTCTTCATTTCTCCTACCTAGGTCCACATTGCCATTCTGGGTCCACATAGGGCCAACCTCCCTATCCCCTTGTCCCCACCTTGGGTCATGCCTGGAATGATGCCCTAGAGGTTGATGCAGCTAAAAGAAAAAGAAAAAGCATAATTGGCCACATTTAACAGGAAATTGTGCCACAAAATGCTAAAGATGGTTGGGACAAAAATAATTAGCACGTGGGAATAAGCCAATACATGAGCTCTACCCAAATCCATGGCCACCACCCTGGTTCCATAGGCCCTGAATGAGCCTCCTTTATTTTTGAGGAACCCATGATTGTCCCAATCCCTGTAGGGCAATGAACTGCCCTATTGAAAAGGAGGTAATCATTGCCATATCTTACACATCATGCTCTTATCCCTTTGAGCCCTGAGCAGTTAATTAAAGAAAATTCATAAAAGGCAAAAGACATATAAAGAAGGGTGGAAAAATCAAGGTCGGGTCACATCATGTACCACGATTGCTCTCTCCTACACATTATATACCTAGGTGCGGGCTTCCCTTTATCTGGCTACCCTTATGCCCCAATATGTGGCCCAAGACTGCCCCTCTAACTCCCTAATCCATTCCACCTATTTATCATTTGCCACCCCCATTAGATGGATGTACCTTGGACATACTATCCCATTTAAGGGCCAAAACCGCCTAATAAGGTACTTGGTTAACCCCCTTTGGGGCCCAGAGACACTATCACATGCCAAAGCCCACTACAGAAGGGCATGCCATTATGAAGTGCCCATTTTTTCATCCATGGTTTGTAAAGTCTATTACATGATTATTCTAATGAGTGGTTGCACTAAAAGCCTAGGGGACACATTGGATCTTATGCAGGATTACAAGTGGTCTCCCTATACGAGATCCTGACCCCCGAGGGCTACATTGGTACACATAGAGTGTGTATCGGGAGGTATGAACCTCTATGGCAACAGCCAACGCTTCATGAACCCCTTCAAATGTTCAGGGATTACTAGAGATCCAATATAGAATGAGGAAGCTGCATCATTCCCAAACAACCCCACAAGTGCACCACACACTTGGAGGGTGGCCCAGGGCTTGTACGAGGACCCGATGATATTTATTACAACATCCGAGCCTTCACAGAGCATTTACAGGCATCTTCAATCCATTAGGAGACCTATGGGGTCATTTATGTGCTCCCACCCCCATTAGGAGCACCACAGTTCTATTACTTGGAGAACAAGGGGCCACCTCCTTGTCCATCATATTTCGAGGGATTTATTCCTCATTATGGCACTTCAGGATGTTACTAGGCCTCTTGGAGGGCCCTACGACATGTATACATCATTATTTGGCCCTTGTGTGGCTTATTTTTACATCTATGAGCTAAATTGATGGGCTTGTCACCAATAGGGGTGTTATTTACACATTATTGTATCATTAGACCCATTAGGGGCCCTTAGGCTAATTCGAGCTCCTTAGGATCCTATATATTCATGTTAGCTACAATCATTTGTATCCTCACTTGAATTGGGATCTCTTTAATCATAGAGAATTTCACATTTTTTGCCTTGGAGGACTTTTTTGGAGACAAATGAATTTTGATCTATGGATTTGGGCTATTTCTCTTGTCTTGGAGCTTTGTCTTGCAACGAAATGTTGGTTGGATATACTCTATAACATTGTGAGTAAATTTTAATGTCGTTATTCTTGTTGTTGCATACTGCTAAAGCTAGGGCTAGTTGTTGCATGATTAAAATGTGGAATTGAGCATGTTTTGGCTAATGTATGGGCCAATGCTATATGAATGAAATTGTCCTAGAGATTATTTTGTCTCGATAAGCTTGCATTGTTTGCTTGGAAGTATAAACGCTTGAAAGTCACTTTTTTTTCTTTCTCTTAATAGTGGACGAAGCTGACTTTTGGGCCTCCTTGATCAAGAAACCAAGTTCTTACTCATTATCATCCTTGACTCCATATCCCCAAGTGGACTAGGCACTGATCCCTTAAAAAAGGTTGGTCATCCCTTCACCTTTTTACTTGTTTTTCACCTTTTCCTAAGTCTAGCCCTCAAAGGTCACCTAGGGCATCAATTTCCCCACGAATTGACCCAAGGAAAAATTTTGATCTCCTATAGACTACTGAGCTGGTGGGTCCCCTCCCTTTCCACAAATTTTCAAGCCATTCTGACAGTGGGATCTCCAGGAATCCTGAGCCATAGCTCTAGGATCGAAATCTAGCTAGGCATCCCCAAGGGTAGACCTCAATAGGATCAATTTAACCTTTTGAAGTCAATATTCTTTTCCGGTCCTTTCCCCTCACCTTCTCCAGGATAGGAACACTGTTGGTTGCTATATTCCACCCCCGAACCTGGATTGGGTCCACTTGGCCCCATGTGGTCCCACTTCTCATTGAAGACTATTTATCAAGGATCATCCAGGAATCCAAGCTCCCCAAGGGTTTTAGGGATTCAAAATCTCATCTATAAGCCCATTCTTTCTACCTCAACCCTTACCCCTAGTGGACCAACCCCCTTGCTTGAGGAGCAAGCAAACTCCATTCTTCACTCCATTACAGGGAAAGGGTTATCTGGGTCACTTATCATCTATCCATTGACATATACTTCACAAGTGATTCCCATACCACTAGGACTCCTCCCATCGGTGAAAGTCCGTAAAGAGCAGGGAGACTTCGCTGTGGTGACAGTGGGCTAAAACTCCATTGTCGCCCTTAGCCTAACAATTGATCTCTTAGGATCCCCTTTTAGGTCCTTGGATGGCTTGAGTGGTAACACATTTGACAAACCATTAACCTAGTAGATTACAAATCTACTGAATGAAAATGTAGCTAGGTTATTAAGATTAATTTAAGAGGAAGCAAAATACATAATCAACCTCAGAAAAAATGACACATAGATTTTGCCCAATCAAATTAGTCCACATTAAAATATTCGTAACCTACTTGGGCTCTCATGCTAGGATAATGGCCCTGTTACCACTCAAACTAGCAGGGGTCCTAGGAGGGGATCCTATAAAGAAACTACTAGGTCGAGGGTAACATTGGAGAGATAACCCACTATCACCTCAACTAAGGCTCGGTGTTTTTTACGAACTTTCACTGATGGGAGGAGGCCCAGTATGAGGAATCATGAGAATGAATATGTCAATGAAAGGATAAAGGGTGATTCCCAAGACCCATTCATAGGAGAGACTTAATAATATGGTTTTCTTGCTTGAAAAGCATGGTGATATGCTCTCTAGGAAAGGCCAAGAGGATTCTTGAAGCTAGGGTTTGGGAATATATCTTTTCAAGAGGTTTCCTAGACCTAAAAATCCTTGTGGAGAAGTGGCCTTTGTGTGCTCTTTGCAGAATTAGAGTTGTAAGGTTGCGGGACGACGTGAGACTAAGTCGACCCATAATTAGGTCTAGGATGTGGAGTTGATCAATCAAGGAGTGGCTTTACCTAACTATGGAAGAGAAGAGGACCAAAGGACAAATCTTCTTTTGAGAATTTAATGCAATGATCCAAATGATGACACTACCCAAGGGAAACCTAGGGCAAGAGATGATCCTGGAGCTAGGGCTTGATATATCTCAATATCCCACCGTCAAAATTTCTTGAAATTTGGAGGGCCTCTAGAGAAAATCATAGTGTAGTTATGGACAAGAGATCAAACTTTTTTGATGGCTACAATGGCAGAAAAATGATGCCCTAGGTGACCTATGGAGGCTAGGCCTAGAAAGAGGAGAGGTGAGAGAAATATTCTTTAAATTTGATCACCTATGGAAGGATTAGTGCTTTATCCTTTGGGAGAGATGGAGTCAAGGATGCCTTCAAGCAACTTCGCATTTGACCATCATTTGTTGTATTCTCATAATGGTGCAATCATTAACCTATGCTTCTTGAGTTCTAACAACTCATCTTCGATATTCTTCAGTTCAAAGCTTAATTGATGAATTTTATCCACTTGATCTTTATTCTTGTTAATAAAGTGGATTAACCACTTTTCTACTTCTTCTTGAGAACAATCTATTAAGTAGTTAAACTCAATAGCCCATGAGATCTTGAGAGTGTCCAATTGCTCTTGCATTCAATCCTTAATAAGCATTATAGTATCCATTATTAAGTGTGATCCTTCCAACTCTTTAGTTACGTCAATAAGCTTAGAAATGTTTGACATAATCCTTTAGGATTTTTGTCCTGCAAATAAAATTGTAAATAATTATAAGTAGGAGAATACAAAGATGAAGGGACACTTGGAAAATGAAACAAGGAATCACCTCATTGTATAAGTTTGATTTCACATCAATGAAAATTCAATTCAGGATTTAACTTTAATAGTGGTATGAGGTTGGCTTCTCTGCTCATTAGAAACGTCTCGTGGAATTTCTACCATCCTGACCTATTATCTTTGTCGTTTCTCTGCCAAATTCTCTATGATATATCTCAAAACCTCTTCCCCTTGTGATAGTAACATGGTTGGAAAACCTTCACACGAAGGTTTTTTTCCTTCTCCCATGCTTGTCACTCTATACTGTCTCCTATCATGCCCTTTCTCTTATCTCCTCCACTCATCCATTGTGCCATTGCTCAAACCCGTCCATTAAATGTGGGAAGAGTTTCGTTCTTTGGAGTCAATTTTTGCGAGGATTGCATCTTGCCTTCAATATGATTGTGAAGTAACATCTATTCAACTTTACAAAAGTGCTCTAGGGTCCAAATTGGGTCGCAAAAACTCTCCATCTATAGTGAATGATCTCGACCTCGACTAGCAGTCTAAAGTAATACAATCACTATCTAATGAATAAACACGAGACACAACAAAGGTAGATGAAGGAGTAGTGCTTTTGATGACCTTAGCCTTGGGAGGGATTGGGTGATATGTGTAGAAGCAATGGACACTTAGATACATTAGTGGCCACTCTATACTATATAGTCATCTGACAATATCAAAGCCAAAGTCTTGTTTACAATTATCCTTAACGATTTGAGTTGTCCTTTATTATAACACAAATATTTGCCTTTTGTTCCAAACATGCACATTTTGTGAAGAAATATTGGCGTTTTTGGCATTGACGAAGTGAAGAATTCCTTTATATCGCATCTCACTCTTGGAAGTTAGGCAAGAAATCTGACGATTGAAAGACTCTCTAACTGACGATATTTTGTCATGCTTTGTAATCCTTGAAATTTAATGAGATTTGTTTCTAGGGCTTGTTGAACTCAATAAGTTACTAGAAAAGGCATAAAATTTCAGTATTAATCCCAACATTTTTATAGTAGTAGGATTTTTTGAGCTTTTGCATAGTACTTGGCATAGAATACTTGTTTAAGAGACATTTCGTGCTTGCAGGAAGTCTTATCAAGCATTTCCTTTACCACAACAATGGATAACGCTTGTTGGAATATGAACTTAGATTGTTATTTAACTTGTTTTCTTTAGAGGAGTTTTGAAATACTAATCACAAATCACAAGAAGAGAAGAGGTATTGCGAGGTATTGTGAAGATGCACTCTCTCATATCCATTGTTGGTGTAGTGCTAACTAGCAAGGAGAACTGCAGAAAATTGTCCAAAAATATCAAACACACCCTCTTTTTTAATGACCCGTGGAATGACATTTGTGAAGGAGAAGCTCCCATTGAAAAAGAAGAGGAGTACAATGCACTTGCCAAGCCTACATTATGCAAGGAGCTAGCCATATGGAAGAACGATGACAACAAATCTTATGCCTTGATTGTTGCATTTGTAAGTGAAGAGGTGAGTTGTCATTTTGTTACCATTACATATTCTTATGGTGCATTAAGGAGGTTAAAAGGTTTATATGATTTAGACTCATAATTGGAGGTTGTATAATTGATGTCCAAACTCTTCAACCTTGAGTTGAAAGGTGACGATCCCATGGCTCTACCTTTTGAAATCAGAGTCACATGCATGACATAGATGCTTCTAAAGTGAAGATAGACATTCCTCTCATAACCTTCATCAAGGCCCTTTACCCTATATACTCTGACTATATTAAATCCCTATAAGCTAGTGACCAACTCAAGTCCATTACATTTTACTCTTTATGGGAGAAAATTGTAGAAGGAGAGAAATTTTGGGAAGAGGAAGACAACAAATTAACTCATTGAAGAAATAATGAGTGTTGCCTAGAAAATGAAGAATCAATCACATGATTCTTTAAAGGAAGTGGTGGTAAAAGAGGATTGATTATGCTTCCAAAAATCTCAATCATTCCGATATTGATTCATATATAATTCACTCGTGATGACTCCTTCCTTAGGCCCTCAAACTAAATAATGGCTATCAATAACAGGGCTTGCCTATCAATCTTGCCTTGGCATAACCAAGTTACCCAACGAGCTTTGTTTATGTAGTGAGCTTCAAAAAGTGACTTCGATAAAATAGATGTAAGTTTGTATAGCCCAAGTGCCTATAGTGAAGAAGGTTACTTCCTCACTCACAAGTGATAGGCTCAAGCAAAGGCTATTCACATATATCTTTGCCATGTGCTCTTATCCATACGATTCGACCGATGTTTTCTCTTAGGGATTTTCAACCGATAGCTATGTAGTAGAAGTTATTATTACAATTATTAGAATCTATATAGGGGATTGGGCCACATCGATCCAATCAATTGGACTTCAAGGATGATCACTAAATGTAGTGCAACATTAGATTCAAATTAGTAGTCCATGATGGAGGTAGCTCGGGAAGAAAGAATTCTAGAGATAGGGGGACAAACACTATCAAGGAGAAAGATTCAATCTTCATTGCATTGTTTGTGGTAGAGATGGACATGATACATAAACATACACAATTCCTTGGGAGAAGATCAAAGACAAACAAGAACAATAAGGTAAAATACCAAATCTAGAAAAAGGTAAAGCACCTAAATTTTCTCATTGTTGCCCATTGTAACATTGGAGTAATTGGAGATTTGTTTCACACTTCATTTTCTTCTTGGAGAGATGCATGGTTGCTTGACATATGTGCAAGATCTCACATGAACTTCTGGAGAGACTTCTTTGAAGACCATAATGATAATGTAGAGGGAATAATGTATTTTTCAGATAAACCAAATTTGAACCTCAAGACTTGGCACCATCAGACTTAAACTGCCTAGATTTCTTGATTTTCTTCTACTTGTACTCTACCTTCAAATGCTAGGAGGAAATTTGGTGTCCCTCGTGCACATTCACCAGTAAGGCTACTCTATTCATATCTTTGATTTTAAAGTAGAAATGAGGAAGGCATTTGACATGACTAGAGTGGAGGATGAAAGACTATTGAAGCTGAAAGGAACATCTGCACATATAGATAATTTTGCATACATCTCGTCATGATGAATGTACATTGCTATCTAACCTTCTAGGGCATGCTACAGTTGGGCATATTAATTATGGCATCATTTGTTTATTGAAAATGAATGGTGTTTTTGGTTTGTGTATTATTCCCAAGAAATTGAACCAATGTGATGCTCATATCCTTGTAAAGCATAGCAAACAACCCCTTCATGATTCCAATTCCAGAGCATGTAGAAAACTTAGACTAATACATTATGATTTGTGTGGTCCTATGCTTGTTCCTTCTGCTAATGGCAATAAGAATATGATGAATTTTATTGATGGTTACTCCAAAATGTGTTGGGTGTTATTATTAGAAAGTAAATCTCAAACTTTGAAACTTTTAGAAAATTTCATGTATGGATCAAAATGATGTACAATCACATATTGTCTCTCTGCATTGCTAATGTAAGATAATATACTTCTAATGAATTTGAACACTATCTTCGCCAACATGGGATTCAACATTCTACCATAGTTTCATACAATCCTCAACAAAATGGTGATAATTAACATAACTGTAAATATGGTTCATTCCATGATGTTTTTCAATCATGTGAAGTTGATGTTTTGGGCTGATGTAGTTCTATGTGCAGTGTATGTGAAAAATAGATGTCCATCTCATGCTCTAAAAAATAAGACTCCTTATGGAATGTGTTATGGCCATATTCCTTTCATAAGGCATCTTAGGGTCTTTGGTTCCACTTGCTTTGCCTTGATTCCTAAGGAGCAAATAAACAAAATTGATGCAAGGAGTTGAAAGTGCATCTTCTTGGGGTATTCATATTCCACAATGGCATATCATGTTTGCGATGAGGTAAGGTAAACAAGAGTTTATTCTTGAATCTTCCAACTCTTACAACACAGTTGAGTGA
Source organism: Pinus albicaulis (assembly GCA_034641835.2). Classification (NCBI taxonomy): domain Eukaryota; kingdom Viridiplantae; phylum Streptophyta; class Pinopsida; order Pinales; family Pinaceae; genus Pinus; species Pinus albicaulis. Next base: position 1,360,894,666 of record CM076570.1, read on the forward strand.
CAACTTGATCATTTGGATAGATTCACTCATGTAAAGACATATCATGAATTTGATAATTAGATTCCAAATCTTCAAGGGGGGTCCCTATCTTGGATCAATCTCCAGAATCTTCGTTTGAAACACTTGTCTTTCCCTCATGATGTTTCAACCACCTCATCAGGTTAGAAAGACCTCTTTGAATGATTTGGTTTAGAAAATTGGAAGACTGAATCTTGATGCAACCCCATCTCAATTAGTGGAGCAGCCTAGACCATCTCAGAAAAGGTCTTGCAAAATGGCTTGTTAAAACACTTGAAAGTGTTCATCTTGATGAGGTTGGAAAAATTGGAAGGTTCCATTGGATAAGATGGAGGTGATGTAGATAATTCTAATTCAATTGATATAGAAAATACAAATCAATATGAATTAAATTTATCTACTAACTTTGAACCAACTTCCTTTAAATAAGCTCCTTTTCATGATGAGTGGAAAGGAGCAATGTAGGAGAGTGATGCTCTCATAAAGAATGGAACATGTAAGTTGGTGGACCCTTCATTCAGAACCAAATCGATTGGCTGCAAGTGGGTCTACAAGAACAATTACAAATAAGATGGCTCACTTGACAAGCACAAAGAAAAGCTTGTGAAAAGGGATCTACATAGAAATAAGGTGTTGATTATGAAGAAACTTTTTCCTCTAGAGCAAAATGGGTCACCATTGGGACTCTATTTGCCTTGGTAGCTCAACTTGGATGAAAAATGGATGAATGTATGTGAACTTTGCTTCTTTGAATGGAGACATGAAAGAGAATGTCATAATGTCTTAGCCAAAAGGTTTTGTTGTGAAGAGACAAGAATAGAAAGTACGTAAACTCATTAAATCCCTATATGGCCCAAAACAAACACTGTGAGCATGGTATAAAAATTTCATTGAACTTCTTGTGAAATTAAAATTCAAACACTTTTAATCTCGATGATGCAACTCTATTTGTGAAGAAGGTTGGCAAAACTGTTGTATATCTTGCAGTGTATGTAGATGATATGTTGATAACAAGGAATAATGAAAGTTATACTACATCCACAAATAAAAATTTGAAGGACAGTTTTGAGATGACAAATTTGGGACATCTTCACTACAACTTGGGTATTGAAGTGACTTAATATATTCAAAACACATATTCATCTCCCAATAGAAGTACACTGGAGAATTGTTGTATAGGTTTGGCATGGTTGAATGCAAACTTTTTTCTATTCCAAGGGAACAAAATTTGAAACTCACATCAAAAGAAGTGGATGAATTTGAAGATGCCACAAAGTACATACTAATTGTGGGAAGTCTTACCAACCTCACCACTACTAGGCCAAATATTTCATTCGTTGTTGGGATTTTCTCCATATTTATGCAAAAGCCTTGAGAAGGACATTGGTCTATTGTAGAGAAAGTCCAGAAGTACTTGAAAGGAATCTCAAGACTTTGGACTCAAATACTCACACGTGCATGACTTAGACTTGTTTGGATAATCAATTTCAGAATTTGATGGAGACAATGAATGTGGAGTGTTGAATTCATGCTATCTCACGAGTCTTGGATCAACAAATTTCTCTTGGAGGTCACCCAAACAAGCGGTTCCAACATATTCCACACTAGAGACAAAATATATGGCAATTGGAGAAGCAATAAAAGAGATTGTGTGCTCAAGAAAATATTTGAAGATTTGCATGAGAAACGAGTGAATTCTAATCCTCTTTTCATTAGCAATACTTCTTCAATCAAGTTGGCCAAAAATCCTAGAATCCATGATCGAACCAAAAACTTCAATACAAAGTATCATTTGATTCTCTATCGTGTAGAGGCCAACACTTTTCATTTGAGACATTATTCCACAAATGAGCAAATTGCATACATCTTCATCAAAGCAGTTAGAGGAGAAAATTTTGAAAAATTTAAGCTAATGCTTGGGCTCACAAACACCCTTTCAACTTAAAGGGTGGAATGCTGGGCATAATCCTTGGGGTTTTTTGTCCTATAAATAAGATTGTAAATAATTAGAAGTAGGAGAATATGAATATAAAGGGACCCTTGGAAAACAAAACAAGGAGTCACCCCATTCTATAAATTTGATTTCACATCAATGGAAATGCAATTTGGGAGTTACCTCTGACAAAATATAATTTACTTCTTGTAGAATTAATGGTGTCACATGTACCTTGTTTTGTTCATGCTTGTTACTCTAGCATTGACAGTATTGATAGCTTCTTTGTAGAAATATTCATTATTTTATAAATCCTTTTGAAGATAATATCCCTTTTCATCATTTTATAAGTGCTTTATAGAAATATTCATTATTTTATAAATCCTTTTGGAGATATCCCTTTTCATCATTTTATAAGTCCTTTTGGAGATATCCCTTAAGACCGAGAATCCTTGCATAAATACTATTAGAACTAGTAGTTGGTTCCTATTCAAATATGACATTTTAATGGATAGAAAAATGAATAACATAAAGCACGTACTTTGAAATAACAGTGGTTTGACACTTGCTCAAAAATCCTTGCAAACAACCATGCAAATTTTTTGTATGGACACGTGAGTGAGCATACATCAATTGGAGAACTCTTAGGATCATTGTTTGGCTTCCTAAGGAAACTTTCCAGGAGCTCCATTCCCCCACCATGAGCATATAGAAAGATTGCTTTAGGAACTCTGAGAGTTCTGTTGGGCACCTGGACTTGCAACATCTTCTTGAAAACTTTGGGTGTGAGGGGGATCAATGTTTTCCTGCTTTCTTCGAACTAAATTATCCTCTGCTTAGCATTGCATTTGTTTGTAGACAATAAAACCAACTCCTTAAAATTCAAGACTTTAGTGATACAACAAGTTTGTGCTATTCCAGAGGTCTTGACTTTGTTCGAGATTTTTTTCCTTTAGTGAGAGTACCAAATATCGCTTGTAAGGGCATTGAAATCCACAATGTTTGTGTTAATTGTATCACCACAACATTCCTCATTTCTTTACCCAACATACTTTTTTTAAAACTTACATTAAGGAATAGGTGGTCATTGTTATGAATATAATTCATATAAAAATAATAAATGTAAATATAAATATAGTAATAAGTAATGATAATTAATTAACTAATGATTAGCTAGTTAGTAATGAAGAGGCATGTCTTAGAGACATGGCCATTCGTGAAAGGGTGTCTCTACCTAGGGTATATAAGCGAGCTCTCATTCTCATTTGTACTCATCCTACATCAGTTCTTTTATACAATATACAATTTGCAATTACTGTCCTACAAAGGATGTCTTCTTCGTTAAAGTATTTTAAATATTTCCGCTGCGTATACGACTGTTGGATAATATTATTATTTAATTAAAAAATAAAATATTATTAAAAAAATAAAAAATTAAATTAAAGGGGTTATCATTAAATCCTAAGTTTATCGACAAATACAAAAGAAGTCCATTTTGGAGAGAAAAAAACGGAGTCCAATTCGAAAATGATGAAGGAATGATGATTTACCTATAATGGTATTTCAATTACAAATCATGGAGTAATTACATTAAAAGAAAGTATCCAAGGAAGAGAAATTAATATAACTATCAACACAAGCAATGATAAAAGCTATGTCAACATCAACTTGGAAAATCAACTATTAATTCCAGAGCCAAGCATTAGTGTAAGGAAAAGTATTTTTGACCAAAAAGAGTATAAAATTAGTGATTTACAAGTGACAATAGGTCATTATAAGTACACATCTCAATTTCATGATGTAAAGATGGATTATAGAAAGATTGACATCATACTCCGTCAACCATGGTTTAAGGATTTGGTTACATTCATGTTAAACATAGAGAAACAAGTTTTGACGTTTCCTTATAAGGGGAAGATGGTCACATTTCGAGACATAACAAGTAAATCAAAATTAATAACATCTTCATTAGAATACTTTGAGGATGTCTCAAATTTGATGTTTCAAGATAACAAAAAAACTATATCAAAGAAGCAAATAGAGCTTGAAGAAGCCATCTGCAGTAAAGACAGAAATTTCGCGCCTCAGAGATCTCAATGAAAAACTACTCGAACAAGACAAGAAAGCTAAAGCCACAAAAAAGAAACTCAAGAAGCGTTTATTAGAACAAGAAGAAGACAATTTATGTTTAAAGAGCCTTAACCAAACATTATTAGAACAAATCAAGAATTTAAAAGATGATGAAGCTACTAAGAGTAAGGTCAAAAATTTAGAAAATTATGAACTTGTACGTTTAAGGAATCATAACCAAACCGTACGTTGAAGTCGTCAGTGGTTTCAGTGCAAGTTGAAGATAAGGGAATAAATTCTGATCCAATCAATATCACAAGTAAGGAAGAAGAGGAATCTAGGGAATTTAAAACATATGTAGAAGTTGCAATTCAAACGATGGACATTCTAAATGATGATTTAGTCGCCAACTCAACAACAACACTTGAAGAAAATCAGGAATCAACCACTAATATGATAAATGAAAGCCAAACCAAAGGAGCTATGTATCGACATACGAGTCACAAGCGCAGACTTTCCAATCAAGCTACGTAGCAGTATCACTCATAAAATAAACAACAAATTTATGTTCCTAGGAATACTAAAGTTTGCAGAATCCAATCATACGATAACTATTCATCACAAAATTTGATTCCACAGAAGATCAATATAGGATGGTTTGATCCCTTCTCAGTGTGATATTTTTGTTTGTCACTTAGAGGATCATATCAACTTGTATCAATGAAGATGACAATGTCGAGACGAGAAGACATTCAAAACAGAAAAAGAGATCAAGTCTTTCATCAATAAGCTTTGAGGACAAAGCTTTTTGAAGGGGACGACTATGTTATGAATATAATTCATATAAAAATAGTAAATGTAAATAAAAATATAATAATAAATAACGACAATTAATTAACTAATGATTAATTAGTTAGTAATGAAGAGGCATGTCTTAGAGACATGGGCATTCGTGAAAGAACGTTTGCCTAGGGTATATAAACGAGCCCTCATTCTGATTTGTACTCGTTGTACATCAATTCTTTTATACAATATACAATTTGCAACTACTGTCCTACAATGGATGTCTTTGTCTACAAAGTATTTTAAATATTTCCATTGCGTATACGACTGTTGGTCGTTACAGTGGTCCTGTTAATAAAATATCTCGTTTAACAAGGAACTAGGTATCACCGAATTCACCATAGGTTGTTTGTAATATTAGGAGTCAAGACCTTTCATTCATTAATGGTAACTATCACTTGGATTTGGATTTGAAATTATACGAAAATTTTATGAGAGTTGTGTCAGATTAATAATAATATCAATCCAATTGTAGGACTTGATGTGGTGGCACTGGAACTTCAAAGCTCTTCAAATCTACAATGTTTGTGTTAATTAATTGTATCATCACAATATGCCTCATTTCTTTACCCAACATACTTTTTTTTTAAACTTACATTAAGGAGTAGGTGGTGGTCCTGTTAATAAAATATCTCCTTTAATGAGTATCACTTAATTCACCATAGGTTGTTTGTAATATTATGAATCAAGACCTTTGATTCATTAATGGTAACTATCACTTGGATTTGAATCTATACAAAGATTTTATGAGAGTTTTGTCATATTAATAATAATATCAATCCAATTGTAGGACTTGATGTAGTGGCAGTGGAACTTTAAAGCTTTTTAAAGTGGTGTATGGGCAGTAGGATTGATTTGAAAATTGACAAACTATAAGAAGTGCGTTATGATTGGTGCACATGCCAAAGTGGAGAATGTGGATATGCGGGTTGCAGGATGTTAAGGAATAGGATGGCGAGAAATCTCTTGCATCTGCAATTCGAAAAAATGGCTGGCTATCAAAGCAGGTGCATTTTGCATGTTGTGGAAGTCTGGGTGCATGTTGGATGATGCAGAAATGGGGATTGCAAAATGTTCTGCAATAGAGTTACCTTTGCAACAAAGCTTCTCACAACTGAGAAAAACATGTAAGTATAGAAGTTGTGGAGAAAGAGATGCGAACATAGAGCAATTCAGTACTTACAAAAGGAAGGAGTGGAAATTTGTCGAAGTATTTAAGTTTGCGGACCTACGGTCTTGTGGATTTGTGGGCCTGGAAGTAGAGGAAAGAATTTTCCACTACTGTGATTGCAAAATTTGATGTAAGTTTCAAATCAATGTGGATGTTTTGAGGATGAAAACTCCTGCGAGTTTAAGTAAAGGAGAGGGAGAAAGAGGTGGAGAATGACTAGTTTATTAAAATGGAGATAAAATAAAGCATAAAATGACTAAGTAAAATGGAAAGCGAAGGTAAGATAAGTAATGAAGGGGTAGAAAAATTTTGCATGAAAATAATACTTAGTCACAAATCCAAAAATGTATGGGAAATGGATAGTGTGGAGAAATGGCTAATGAATGAAAAGTAAATTATAAATACTAAATAAAATGATAATTGGAAATGGATAAAATGGGTGCAGGGAAAAGAGTGATATCTCAGGCATATGATCTTTATTTTAATTTTGTAAAATGTGGCATGAAGTTGACACGTGGCTATCCAATGAGTGGATGATCATAATTTTTTTGTTTTGTTTTTGCTATTTGTTATATTGTTGAAAAGTTAAATCATTCCCTTTGGCCTTCTTGAAGAAGAACTACAATATCCTAGATTGATTCCGAATTCTTAGATACTTGTTGTGCCTTTGTAGTCAATAAGTTAGAGTCATCTAGCATTGACCAAATTTTAAAATTTTGTTTCCACTTGATTATGAGTGGAAATCATTCTAATTGATGGGTGCCAAGAAACACATCAACAACTATTTATGAGTGACAATTCTATAATTTATTTTCTTGAAAAGTGAACAATGTCATGAGATTCTTCAAACATAGCGAGAAAAAGAAATTTCTATATAAACTATGAACATCTCAAAGCTCCTTTTTAACATATCACTCCTTATTTTTGTTTTAGTTGGAGATTTATTCTATGTGCATCCCTTATTCCACTCCCAAAATCCTTTCATATTTATTGAGATTAGGCTTCAAGATTTGGAATTATGGACCACACTTTTGGAAAACATATTTATATAAAAATTTCCAATTTCAATCAGCTTAAAATTATAATACATAAATTATTTAATTCCCAAAATCCTTTCATATTTATTAAGATTAGGCTTCAAGATTTGGAATTATGGATGAAAACATATTTGTATAAAAATTTCCAATTTCATTTCAACTTAAAATTATAATACATAAATTATTTGTTCATATTTATTGAGATTAGGCTTCAAGATTTGGAATTGGTGGATCTCACTCTTGGAAGACATATTTGTATAATGTTTTCCAATTTTTATATCAACTTAAAATTATAATACAGAAATTATTTATTATTTATTATATTTTTCATATAAGGTTTTCAAATAAAAGGAAAATAAAAGCTCTAGTCATCTTGAAGTAAATGTAAAAGATATGGACTCAATGATAACTTGCCATTTTTTAAATTAAAATGGACGAATCTCACTTTTGGAAAACATATTTGTATAATGATTTCCAATCTTTATATCAACTTAAAATTATAATATACAAATTATTTATTATGTTTTTCTTATAAGATTTTCAAATAAAAGGAAAATAAAAACTCCATTCATTTTGAAGTGAATGTAAAAGATATGGGTTAAATGATAACTTGCTATTTTTTAGATTAATAAAATTGAATTGATGCAATACAAAGTATAAAAAGTTAGAAGGTATAATTAGTATTAAATATTATATTTAATAATTATTTTTTTATTATTACAATTCTCTATAATCATACATCCTTAGCAATATTTTGTTTAAAAGCTAGGTGGTAGACTATACATTAGTTTCTAACCTTTGATTATTACTATTTGTGTTACTATTTACACAAATAGGGTCTTAATAATATATATATTCATCAATTGTTATATGCCCTGTTGACTACATCTTTAACAATATTAATAAAAAATCAAGTTATTGGTTATATACCTGTTGACTATATCCTCAACAATTTAATAAAATATCAATACTTTAATACATATATATTGAAATGCATAATAAACTTATATACAATAAATTATATAGTTAATATTTTTATGCTCTTTATTTTATATTATATAATTTATATTTTTATGCTCTTGTTACACAATGAAAACTTATACATATAGTTTATAAGCCTTTCCAATACTTTGTAGTCATACTTGATAAAGTGTAGTTATACTTAATAGAAAGCAGATTTATACACTATAATTGTAAAATGCTTATTTTATTTTTCAAAGTGGCTTTGAGAACATGTTTTGAGGATTTTAAGGTTGAGAATTTTAAGGTTCTAGTTGATGAAAATAACTTAATTTGTTTATTACAAAGAAATTTATCATAGTTTAGTTGTTAAATTAACAATTTGAGGATTTTAAGGTTGAGAATTTTAAGGTTCTAGTTGATGAAAATAACTTAATTTGTTTATTACAAAGAAATTTATCATAGTTTAGTTGTTAAATTAACAATGAAGACATTTATCTATTGTTCTATGAATGTGAGCTGACTCATTAATATTATTTAATAAATTCATCCACTAGTGGTCTGTAAGAGGTTATTTAACAATTTCATCCACTAGTGGTATGTAAGGGGGTAGGCTTTCGTTTTTGTTAGATATCTCTGAATTTTAAGCTGTTAACCTAAATAGGGTAGGCTTTCGCTTTTGTTAGATATTTTTGAGTTTTAAATTGTTAACCTAAACTTTCGCTTTTGTTAGATATAAATTCTTAACCAAACAAAAATAATTTTAAAACATATTTTAAAAAATAACATTATGATTAATTATAATTTCAAAATTCTTTAAATTTTCTAATTTTTTGAAAATTAGATTAAGAAACCTAGCTCAATATTCTCAAAAGATAAATTGCATTTCACAATGCAAACTTTTTTTAAAGTTAAGCGTGAAATACGAGAGGTACCAAAATTGCATATACCCAATTTTTTTTATTGTGCTCGAGTGCTTTCTTCTGCTCAATTAAATATTCATAAGTTTTTTTAGTTTATTGGTGTTCAAGGTTGAATATTCATAGTTATTTTAGTTTATTGGTTTTCATGGCTGGACTTTGCATTGCATATTATAAATTTTTATTGAATTATTTAATAATTTTGAGGAGTGTGTATTTATTATACCAAAATTACAATTTAGAAATTTATATTAATGATAATAATTATTTGTAATAAAGTTGATTAGGGAGAACAAAAGGAATACCAGGATTATAAATTTTTATTGAATTATTTAATAATTTAGAGGAGTGTGTATTTATTTTACCAAAATTACAATTTAGAAATTTATATCAATGATAATAATTACTTGTAATAAAGTTGATTAAGGAGAACAAAATGAATATAAAGAATATTTATTTTATCATTTAATTTTTACATTTTACAATTTATTTATTTATTTTAATTGTTATTTTTTATATGGATTTTTTTTTTTTTAAAGTTGAGCTAGACTACATTTTCATCATTATGTCTAAATATATCACAGCGATTGGGGTGACGAATTGAACGAGTGACTTCACATTAAGGAGTGCTTTAACAACACACCTGATCACCGTCTATCCAAGACCCCATAGACATATGGAAAATATTTTTAATATCTTTACATTTTACAATTATCTTTACAATCTTAATTATTATTAATTTATATGGAAAATATTTTTAATATCTTTATATTCCATATGAGGGATAAACAAATTCTGTTGTGCATGGACTATTCATTTTCGAGAATAAGGCTAGAAGGCATCACATTAAAGTTCATCATGTCATTTGCAGGATTAGGATTTGAATATGGATGGGGAGAATAACAATCATTCCTCCCAATTTCCATAGATAAATCCAATTGACACAACTTTATAAAATTTAGTTCAAAAAGACTAAAATTGTCCTTGAAGTTTTTTAAAAATGTTTCATTAAAAATTATTGTTATCTCTGATTGCAAACTTCTGTAATTCATGATTTATACAAAGATTCTTCCAAATAAATCACATAGAAGGTTTTATGTCGAGGCATAAGTGGTTCATCATTAGAACAAAGATGTACTCTGATCCAAGTGACCAAATAAATACAATATAAATACAATAGAGAACAAAAATAATGTTATATTTCAATGAGACATTAAAAATACAAAATTAAAAAACATAAATTTTAAAATAAAAGATAGAAGATAAATAATATTTTACTAATTAAAATGTTAAAAAAAAAATCTTATTAAAAAAATATATATTAAAAAATGAAAAATATATAAAAATCGAAATTAACAAGAATAAAAAAGAAAACACATTAGAAGACAATTAAAATAACAACATTAATTTTTATTTTTCATTGCATTGCATAACAAAAATTTTGTCATAAAAGGCTTATTTCTCATTATTTTTCATTGCATTGCATAACACAAATTTTCTCATAAAGGGCTTATTTCTCATTTATAAAAATAATTTATATTTAATTTTATTAAAAAAATATATCCACATATACAAATACAACGGTTAATTGAATTTCAAAAACTTGACTTAATGCTAATGATGAGAACAAAATCATTAAAAACTTATGTTTTGTACATTATGATTTCTAAATTACAAAATAAGGTTTAAATATAAATAAATATAAGAAAAATAATATTTTTATGTCGAAAAGGTGCTTTACAACTGTTGCAATTTGATAGTTCAGGGATAAATTCTTTCATTTAGGAAGCCTTTTTCACCATTTGGAGACACTACTAGTCTTTGGAAAAATTTAATTTGCATCTGGGAAAATTATTATTTTAATGCACATCAAAAAGTACAAGCTGACCTAAAGGAGAAAATTTGTCCACCTTAACTACATATAATTACAAGTTGCGTGACATCACTTGAAGGCATCATCACACATTCATTTCTTCTCTTGATTTTTTTATATAAATTTGAAAATTGCAGGTTTGAGTTCACACATGTGAAGGAGAGAGAGGGTGTTTTTGTTGACCAATGCTGCCTTTTGTTTTGGGTTATTTGACTGGTGTTGACTTGAGGAGATTTGACTTCATTTGACTTGGATATTGAACTATTTTGGAGGGCTGAGTTGACAGACACTTTGACTAATATTTTTGTGCACTTTGATCAGTGTTGATTATAGCTTGAGGGCTAGGGTTTTTGTGGGCCAAACTTCGACTTTAACCAAATTTGTGGGCCAAATTTAAACGTTTTTTTGACCAAGTTGTAGGAATTTACAGGGTAAGTCCCTTAGATAAAAAACCAAAGGTCACCGCTCACAAATAGATCACAAATCAGTACACCAATATATCACATGGTTAAAACCCTCGAAGAGGGAAACAGGCCATGGTCTGAGCCAACGCGACCACTTCAGGCAATTTATTAATATAAAAAGAAAGATTACATATGTTTCTCTCATAAACGGTTACTGGACAAATGACCCTCCATGATCTTTAAATAGAGATCATGGACCAATCGGGTGTTAAGCGACGGATCAAGTGTCGTTAATATCGATGAGAGAGTGAACCGTCGGATTAGTACAAATCATGACCGTCAGATTGTAAGTTACAAATGTACATAGTAAAGAAACACACTTTACCTAACTCTACACTAGACCAAGTTATACTTAACTATTTCCTATGTGTTAGAATATCCTAACATCCCCCGTTAAAAACAACTTGGGATAGGATTGAAGGATTTACAAAGGTGACACAAAAGGAGCCTATTTCCCATGTGTCGAAATATCCTAACGTCCCCCCTTAAGAACAACTTGGGATATGATTGAAGGATTTACAAAGGTGACACAAAAGGAGCCTATTTCCTATGTGTCGAAATATCCTAACATCCCCCCTTAAGAACAACTTGGGATAGGATTGAAGGATTTACAAAGGTGACACAATAGGAGAAGGAAGGAGGCATTATAGCCTATCTCCCCCTTAGTGATAACTTTCCTGAACTCCAAGCATGGATCGAAGTTTGGTAAACTTCGCTTTTGTGAGAGCCTTTATAAAGATATCAACTACTTGGTCATTGGTGGGACAATACCGCACTTTAAGAACACGATCATGAATGAGCTTTTTGATGAAGTGTATGCGGAGCTCAATGTGTTTCATACCCTGATGTTGAACTGGATCTTTACATAGCTGAATGACATTCTGATTATCACACCAAAGTGTAGTTGGATGTTGCTGATGAAGACCAAATTCAGACAGGATCTGACGAAGCCACATAGCTTCCTTGTTGGCTTCAACTGCACCACGATACTCTGCTTCTGTTGAAGAAAGAGAGATGGCACTTTGTTTCTTACAAGACCATGTAATAGGTCCTGAACCAAGAGTGAATACATAGCCTGCAATAGACTTTCGATCATCAGGGTCACCAGCCCAATCTGAATCAGTGAGACCAATCAACAATGGAGAGGCTCCCGTACTGTAATGAATCCCAAATTGAACTGTACCTCGAATATATCGAAGTATTCTTTTAGCTGCTTTCCAGCGACTCTCATGAGGTTGGTGCATAAACCGAGCAACAAGACCAACGACAAAGGAAAGGTCAGGACAGGTATGGGTTAGATACAGAAGTTTACCAACAAGTTGATAGTATAAGGTAGCATCAACTTTAGGGGTAGTATAAGTGACTGAAAGCTTGACTCTAGACTGAAAGGGAGAAGGGGTTGGCTTACAGTCTTCCATGTGAAAGTGGTGTATAAGATCACAAGCATACTTGGACTGAGAGAGGGTAATACCTTCTTTGGATTGCAAGACTTGAAGACCAAGGAAATAATGCAAGTGTCCTAATTGTGTCATTTCAAACTTATTTTTGAGGCTAGACTTCACATGGTTTATATGGTTGGGATCACTACCAGTAAGGATAAGATCATCAACATAAAGAACAAGGATGGTGAAGGACTTACCCACTTTCTTGGTGTAGACAATGTTATCAGAATGACACCTAGAAAATCCATCATCTAATAGAAATCTATCCATTTTGGCATACCAAGCTCGAGGAGTTTGTTTGAGACCATAGAGAGACTTCCTAAGGCGACAAACAAGGCTAGAGTCGTTTTGGAAAAAGCCAGGGGGTTGTTCCATGTAGATTTCTTCATGGAAATATCCATGTAAGAAGGCAGATTTAACATCCATCTGATGGACTTCCCATTTAAAGGAGGCAGCATGGGAAAGAACAAGGCAGATAGAATTCATTTTGGCAACAGGGGAGAGGGTTTCAGTATAGTCAATGCCTTCAACTTGTGAAAATCCTTTAGCAACAAGACGAGCTTTATGTTTATCCACTTTTCCATCTGGTCCAAACTTTGTTTTGTAAACCCATTTGCATCTGACAAGTTTTCTTCCTTTTGGAAGAGGAACAATATCCCAAGTATCGTTTGCCAATAAGGAACGATGTTCGATCTTAGACTTTTGTGATCCATAATGTAGATAAAAATGTCTTTCAGATTAATCACATGAACGATATTCTTCATTCATAGCTTCATTGCAATCTGGATGACTGGAAGCTTCTTCGAAGGTGTATGGATCAGGATTTTCTGGAACTTGAGCCAATAAGGAAGAGGCTCCTTCGAACTGAGAACGTGTATGTCGTTGATCTGCAAGGTCACATGCAAGAGAACTTGTTGCATCTCGAGTAGCGTAGACCCATTTTGGAAGATATGGAGCAGAAGGAATATCTTCAAGAAGTGGAGGAGGATTGTCATCCTTCGCTGTCATCATCTGAACAAGAAGGAATGCTATAAAAAATAGAAGAGATAGAGAGAGGTGGCACATATGTCGAATCAGGGTCGCAGGCCAAAGGTGGCACACTCGCCAAACTAGGCTCACAAGTCGATATATTTTCATCAAATTTTACATCTCTTCTAATGATTATATTTTTGGATTTTGGTTGAAGAAGTCTATATCATTTGACATCTTCAAAATATCCAACAAAAATGTATTTTTTCACTCTTAGGTTCTAATGCTTTATGTTTCGCATATGGAATATGGGCCCAAGCATCACTTCCAAAAACACGAAAGTGACTTACATCTGGTTTGATTGAGCTCCAAGCTTCTTCTGGAGTTATATTCTTTAAAACCTTAGTAGGAATGTGATTTACTATGTAATTTGCACAATTAATTGCTTCTGCTAAAATATTGAGACCAAGTCCTTTAGATTGAAGCATACAATTAACCATTTCTTCTAAGGTGCGATTCTTCCTTTCAGCTACACCATTTTGTTGTGGAGTATATGGAATAGTATGTTGTCATTGAATTCCATGCTCAGTGCAAAAGTTGATAAATTTGTTGTTAACATATTCTCCTCGATTGTCTGATCTTAACTTAAGAATTTGACGTCCAGATTGTTTCTCAACAAAGGCCTTAAAGGCCAAGAACATGTCAAAAACTTCACTCTTGAGTTTTAAGAAGTATACCCAAGTGCGTCTGGAAAAATCATCAATGAAAGTTAAGAAGTACTTCCAACCAGACAAAGAAACAATAGGAAGTGGACCACATAAATCACTGTGCACAAGCTGCAAAGGGGCTGAAGCGTGCAAAGAGGCACGTTTGTCAAAACTATCCCGATGATGTTTTCCGAGTACACATCCGGAGCAAACACCATCTTGGCAAGATACCATAGGAAGACCCGTCGCCATATTAGTTTGAAGAAAGCGATAGTTTAAGTGACCAAATCGTTCATGCCAAAGTTTGCTCACTTCATCATTATGAGCAACAAAAATGGAGGGAAGACATGATGACCCAAAGTTGTCAAACTTATACAACCTTGTGGAATCATCAGCAATGCCAATAGCTAAAACATGTCTAGGATATTTGAGGTCCTTGATTACAACATCATGAGGTGAGAATTCAACTATTTTCCCTTCACCTGAATGAGTTATCTGATAAACAGATAGAAGGCTGCATGACAAGGTAGGAACACATAGTACATCATTAAACTAACCATTATCTAGATGAATGGTTCCAGATCCTACAACACTAAGAGATTTATCATCACCAACATAAATATGTTTGGTGTTACAATCATTTAAAGAAGAAAACATGGCTTTATTTTTGGCCATGTAGTAAGAGGCTCCGGAATCAATGAGCCACTCATGAGAATGAGAAGAAGAATATACATTTAATGCATAACCAGATGCTTGACAACCACAAGTAGAAAGTGCCATTCTTGAAGAAGAAGGTGAAGAGTTCTCTAAATTGATGTTGTGCTTCTTCATTGCTGCCTCTAAGGCTTCCATCTTCTTAAAACATTTGGACTCTATATGGCCATCACGATTACAAAAGTTGCAATGTCTTTCTGTTTTTTTCCCTTTGTTTTTAGTTGCCTTATCAGTTTGGTGAGTTGCTTTTTCAATTTGTGGCTGAAATTGCATAGGACCCTTGTTTGGTTTAGGACCATACTTTTTAGGATACAACTTCTTGGGATTCTTTTGATATGGTTGCTATTGGGCGGCTAAGGCTTTCTTAGAAGTGTTTCCAGAAGTGATAAGACGAAGGTGTAAGAGTTTTTCTTGTTCTCTTATCAAGAATCGCAAAAGACATCAAAAGAGGGATTCTTGTAGGCGGTTCCTGAAGAAATGATGGCTTCTCTAGTGGAATGGAAGGTGGAAACAAATACAGAGTATGCAGGGCCAAGCTTAGCAAGAATGGAATAGATGAGGGTACCATCTTCCTTTTCGACCTTACAACCTTATAAAAGAAGTCTAAGGGTCTTGAATTTGGACAAATAATCTTCAATAGAGGAGAAATTATTGCGGTCCAAAGTAAACAACTCATTTTCAAGCTGGTGTCAATGTCAAGGATATGAAATCGAATATCTTGTGCAATGGACATTCTTATCAACCCTCGTGCTTGATCTTGTTTATTTTCCCATTTAGCGGCTTTATCATCATTGGAAGGTTTAGTTTCTTGTTCTGTGGTGATTCTATAAAGCTCTTTACTTCTAAGTAAATCTACCATGTGAGGTAGCCATTGGAAATAATTGGTGATGTTAAGAATAATCGGGCATGCAGTTTCCATTTAAAAAAAAAATGACGCCGGAAAGAGCTGAAACTAACTGCTCCAATGGAAAGGTCTTGAAAAATTAGGTCGATTTAAAAAAAAAAAACGGCTCGAAAAACAACTTCCGGATGAAGAAGTTATACCTTGTTGAAAAAACTGAGTTGTAGATGCCGAATAGTTATGGGAACGGTTGAAATTTGATGATGAAGTTCTACTTTTAAAAAAAATCCCGCCCCTTTAACAAAAACCTTTTTAGAAAACGAAGCTTGAGAAAGAGACTTGAACCCAAGACCTCTTATTCTCATAAACTAACTTCTCACCAAGTGAGCTAGTAAAAGGATTCTGTAATTGTTTGAAAGGAGGGAGGGTTTATCTTTAGTTTCAATGTGCGTGCTTTTTCCTGCACAAAAAACACAAAAATTCGAGCAAAAAAAAAAAAAAAAATGCAAGCCTTACGACAAAACGTTAGATTTTCGGTTAGCCTTACTGGCAACTATCTATTTTTTCACTATTTCTGATTTCTCGAGATCACACAAAGATGCGGGGAAAGAGCATACGTAGCAAAAAAAAAAATCTCGTCTTCCTGATTTTGATTTGCCAAGATTGCACACAGTGTAGAGTAAAGAGCATACATAGAGAAGAGGGTATAGATCCAGCAATAAAACAAAATATAAGCCAAAATAAACACAAGGAATCGAAATAAACAAAATGATTAATAAATATAACTGCAAAACATATACTTTATACCTATAGATCTAAAATGACATAACTTGGGCAATCAAAAACCTTTTCGCATGAAACGAAAGGGGTTCCTCACTATAACAGACATTCCGGACACAACAGAGTAGTTCTCTAGGCCTGAAAAAGTTTCGAAATAGTAGATCTAGAAAACGACAGTCGCATGCAGTCAAACCGGCTTCAATTTTGGATCAACAACAGATGCGACCCTCAAAATAGCTCTGATACCATGTAAGAATTTACAGGGTAAGTTCTTTAGATCAAAAACCAAAGGTCACCGCTCACAAAC
Organism: Pinus albicaulis; assembly: GCA_034641835.2. Taxonomy (NCBI): domain Eukaryota; kingdom Viridiplantae; phylum Streptophyta; class Pinopsida; order Pinales; family Pinaceae; genus Pinus; species Pinus albicaulis. The sequence goes on from CM076570.1 coordinate 1,360,911,715, forward strand.
AAATCACAAATCAACTTTAGAAGGGCACTATACCACCTTTAAGATTCTCAATTGCGAGGATTTTTTTATGAAGCAGTAACCAACATAAGAGATTTACCTGGGGTATTGCATGGGTATTGCATTAGGTTTTCATAGTTTGTTCCAGTCAGAGGATTTCATTGGTATCTGGGATTGAAAAAGGAGGAGGTTATACCCTTCTTTGACTAAATATGAGGAAATCTTCCAACCCCATTAATCTGATGCAAATTGCTTGAGAGGGGCATACCCACTCAACTTAATTTTTAGAGACTCCAAGGCCAGAGCTAAGTGAGTGGGGATACCTTCAAACTTCCAATTGATCTAGTTGCCCTATTCATCCCAACTTGAAATTTGATCTAGGGAAACCACTCCAGCCTATAATAAGTGATCATTCAGAGAAATGATGGAGAGGCCCAACCTCAGAGGCAGGCAACCCAGAATCGAGTCTGACCATATGTTGCTAGTGTGATCATTCCCTAGGATTCTGTAGAGGTTGTCAATGATGAGAGGAGAGGAGGCTTGAATCAACATCCATATGGGAGAGCATTGGATGAGTACACTCTCGCTTTCTCCACCATTGTTCCCTTGCATATATTGGGCCCTTAGAATTTGCTCCCACCATTGATCTGGTTGGGACTTGATCTTGCAATATAACTTACCAGCCATAATTGTATTTACCAGAGGGGGATTCGAATACCAATCCCCCCATGCTGCTTTGGCACTCTCACAATATTCCAATTCACTAGATGGTATTTTTTGGTTTCCGTTTTCCCTCATTCCCACATAAATTTTCTTATGTAAGCTCCTAGCTGCTACATAACATACTTTGGGGCTAGTAAGGCAGAGAACTGATATAAGTGGATAACTGATAAGACAACTTTCACCAAGATAGTTTTGCTCGTCACATTGAACCAGGTCGCTCCCCATTTCACTAATTTTGTTTTTATCTTCTCCAGGATGCTCTGGAATGATTTGGGAGATGTTTTCCTTAAATAATTTGGAACACCTAAATATTGGAGCGCCTTTGATCTTCTTGGCTTTTTGAGCAGATGTGTTCCAGGTGAAGATTTGGATTTTATTTCCATTTGTTAGTCCCCTAGAGGCTATCAAGAATATCCCCAAATTGAATTTTAATATTTTTTATATAAACATTGAAGCTCCTCCTAGCAAGATGGTGTCATTTGCAAATTGCACATGGTTTATGCTCCTTATCCCTGCTTTGTACCTAATTCCTCGCAAGTTAGAGGATTTTCTTTCATATTCAAGCCACTTGCTCAACAAGTTTGCCATAATAATGTAAAGGAAGGGGGGAAGAGGGAAACCCTGTCTCAACCCCCTAGAGGCCTTAAAGAAGCTCACTACTCTCCCATTAGCAAGAGGAGCTACCCAAGGAGACAAAATGCACAATGTTATCCATTGAATAAGGATTGCATCAAACCCCATTTTCTGCATTACTTTAAACAAAAAATCATGCCTCACCCTGTCAAAATCATTTGCCATGTCAAGCTTGATGATCATACATTAGTCCCCTCGCTTCCAATTGTATTCCACTGCTTCCTAGATCAAGTTATGTTGTTTAGGATTTGTCTCCCTGGAATGAAGCCACCTTGGTTGCCCAAGATCAAAAGGGGGAGAGTGTTCTTGAGCCTAGAATCCAACAATTTTGAAATAATCTTGTATGATACATTGCAGAGAGAGATCAGGGGAAATCTGGAGAAGGAGGAGGGGTTTAATTATTTGGAAATCAAAGCCAAAAATGAGGAATTTATACCTCCTCCCATATAGAGGCACTTGAGAGAGTAACCAATCATTCTACACAGATATTTGCATATAAGATCCCATAAGTGTTGATAAAAGCAAGCCGAAAAAACATTTGGTCTAGGAGCCTTGTCTGGAAGAAATGAGAACACTATATTCTTTATTTATTCAGTGGTTGGGGGAGCGGTGAGCTAAGTGTTCATTTCTTCTGTGATTAGGGTGGGCACATGCTCCGTCATATATGCTTCACTCACATGGTCTCTCAGAGAATTATCCTGATACAGGGCTCCGAAGTTTTGGATTACTGCATCTTTTATGTCTTTCTCTATATTTTGCTTGCTTGTGGAAGGATTTGGTATTTCGATCACCAACCCAAAGCCATGTGCTACGGGATCTAATCCTCCAACACTCTTCCTCTTTCTTTAGGAGTGAATGGTAGGACTTAAAGGTCTTCATTTCCCTTTGGAGGTCTTCCGATGGGATTGGAGCTGGTTTTATATGCCCCTGGATAGAAGCTAATCGCTGTTCCATCTCCCTTAATTAATGTTGTCTTTTAGATTTGTCCTCTTTAAGTCATTTTTGATGCTACCCTTCAATCTCTTAATTTTGGTCTCTTAGATGGAAACAAAGCTTCCTTCAACCCATTGGGTCCAAGATTCTTCTACCATATCTTTGAATCCCTGTGAGGAGAGCCAGAGGGGGGAGAAACATAAGGGAATAGGGCCATAATTTTGAGAGGGCGAGAGGAGGCGGCAGATAAGACACTGACCAGATCCATTCCAGGGGAGGATAAAGGATTGCCGATTAATGTTCAATGACAGAAGATTTTCTAAAGCTAGAAAGTGGTGCAATCGAGCTGCTATGTGGCCTAGACCTGAGCGCTTATTGTTCCATGTGCATTGAAATCTAGAGGGATAACATAAAAAATGCTAAGGGATTGAATTAAATCTTCCATAGCTTCTTGGAAGGGGTCCTGAACCACTAAACCCCCTGTTTTCTCTTTTTGGCTTATGGTTGTATTGAAATCCCCACCAAGGATACAATTAAAACTCAATGTTTCTTAACTCCATGAGGGATTCCAAAAACTCTTGGTTTTCTCGAAAATGGACTGGCATATATAAATTGATGTTGGTGCATACTTGGTGAATCTCTAATCTTTTGAAGGTGGTTGCGATCTAATGAGTGGTTTTAGTAGATTCAGTAGTTGCATTTGTGCTGGATTCCACATCGTGTAAAGACCTCTCGAAGCTCCACGAGAGTTGACAACTACCATATTATTGCGGTTCTATAGTTTATTCTATTTGGAGATTTATGTCTCTCCCATTTTTTTCTCCTAGAAGAGAGAGACCAATGGTCCCTCTTTCTGGATTAAGGACTTCGCTTCCATTAATTTTTTATTTAATTTATTTAATTTTTATTTAATTTTTTAATTTTAATTTTTAATTTTATTTATTTTCATTTTTCTTTCTGAGCCAAGACCCTACAATTCTAGGAGATAAGATTCATTATTTACTTTTGGAAGAAGATGTCCCTTTCCCGGGACTTGTTGCATTTCCTTTCTTTCCTCCTTTGTTTCCATGATTCGCTAACTGGTGAGGGATGGTGTGTTGAAACCCAAGCTCCTCCTCTCTTTTGCTCTCTCTTTCTCTGACTTTTCATCCGCTAAGTTTGCATTTATTGCTGGACTTGCAATTTCTTTAGAGGATAGGATATCTTCCTCCTCCTCTTCCTCTTTTGAGGGGTCTTTAGAATTGTTGCTCCAAACTTTGTTTGGGGGATTCACTGTTTTTTGTGATAGTGGAGACACTTGGGGATCTGACCCTTGAGTTGGCGAGGCCTCCTTTGAAACATGCTGAGATGGATCCCCTCCCTCCAGAACCCATAAGAGAGCGACATAATGATTGCCATCATTCCTAGAGCTTCCTCCCTGGCTTTTGGTGCTTGGTAGATACAAGGTGGATCTGGATTTTTTGAAGTATGCCCTTCTTTCGATGGAGGAGCGACTGCATTTGGAGGGGGCTGGTTTTGTTAGCAGTTGTTTCGTCTTCGCCTGTTGCCATTGCTCATTCTGATCTCCCTGCTGATACTCCTGAGTTGCTTCCGATTTGGGACATCCTTTAGCAAAATGTCCATATTTGTGAGAAATTTTGCACTTGAAAGGAAGTTGGTCATAGTCCACCCTTGAACATGTGACCAACTATCCATGCATAGATTGACCACAATCGGAAGTTCTTTTTCCATATCGACCTCCACACAAATTCTAGCACAAACAAAAAGTTCGTTCTTCGGTTTAGCGTTCTCATTATATTTTCCCAGGGAGTTCCCGATCAACCTAAAGGTCACATCGTTCTTAGTAATGCAAGGGAAAATAGGGCAATTTCAACTAGATTGGGACAACTGAAGGAACATCACAATTTGGGTTGAAGTTAGGGCTCCATCGATCTAGATAGAGTCCCTGGGCTCCCATAAAATTAGGACCGCTCGTAAAGATAAAATCTTGATCAAGCTTATTCTCAAAGTAAAAGGTATAGAAATTCTTACCATAGAAGGAAGAAATCACTTCGCCCTTAATGAGGGGCTTCCAATTCTTCTTGATCCATGTTCAAACAGAGCGTGGGGAGGGCCAAAGACCCATGAACTTCCGATGAGACCACACTATGCTAACTGTCAAGGCTATATCCAAGCTTGAGGAGTCTTGATCTCAATCTTCAAAATGTCATCTATCTTCTTCACAAATTGAGAGGGGGACCAAATTTTTGAAATTTAGGGCCAGAGGCCACCAAAGAGTTAAAGGCAACAATCTCCCTTAAAAGGGGCGAATCACGGGCCGTCTCAACCATGAGGGGTTGTCTGGTCAGGAAAGGAAAGTCGCAACGGATCAAAAGGAAAGCAAAAGCGGATTGGAGGAAAGGTCTACGGATCAGAGGGGCAAGCAACCCAATCTAGTAAAGATTAGAGACATGCCTGCCACAAAGACTCTCCATCAGTTGGCTCAAGATCATTTAATACTTCAATTTTCATCTAAATTTTATATCAAATTTTGTGTAGAAATATAAAGTAATTGAAAGTAAACAAAATAATTTATTTTAATATGAGGTGATATGTAATTCCTTCACATGTAACATTTCAAACACAAATATATTAATAACTAAAAAAATATTTCTATTAGCAATTAAATCTACCAAACTTCTAGAGGATCAAATTTCTTTTAACTTTAAAAACATTTGCACCTTAAGATATTTGATCCCTCTCGGTGCGTGCTTGGTAGATATGGAGTTAAGATGGATGTAGATATGGAGAGATATGGAGTTAAGATGGATGTAGATATGGAGTTAAGAGGCTTTGTAGATACAAAGTTAAGATAGATCTAAGTTGGTTATAAAAATACTATCGCAAAAAAGTTAAGATAGATTTAGATTGGTTATAAAAATACTATTGCAAAAATCAAGAGTCCTCAAAATGAACCAAAAATTACAAAGAATAAATTTTGTACCTCAATTTTATTTTTATGGAATTTGAACAAGTTAAAATATTTACAACATCTCTACCATACCAACTCACAATAACATAATTTTATAGTAATTTTATATAAAAAAAATATTATTATTATTATACTTTCATATATATTTTATTTCATTCTTAATGTTAAATTTAAATATAATATTAAAAAATATTAAAACTTTTTTGTAATGTAAGTTATAAATTAAATATTTTTATGTGAACTAAAAGAGTTTAATATCACATATACATAAAAGTGAGTTTACTTTAAAAAAAAATAAAAATAAAATTATATATATATATGAATGTCAATAACAAAATTGAGAAAAGAGAAAAGAAATAGAAAGGAAACCATTTGAAAAGAAATAGAAAGGAAACCATTTATTTTAATATTAATTTGCACATTACAAATAAAAATTTCGACCATAAATGAATTGGAGAAACGCAAAATTCAAACCTTTTTCGTGGCGTGCGGGTGGTTGGTAGGGTCAACTAATTGAACACGAGACTACTTGTGAAAAAAGGAACCTCGGTGCACTACTTTCGATACAAAGGTTCCGAAGGTCAATATTCGAATGCACACATTTCTACGCTTACCCCATTACATATAAAACATATAAACCAAGATAAAGGCTTTAACCTTAAAGGGGTTTTTCGTTAAAAAAAAACAAATTAGATATGTATAACGAGGTCTCCAATTTTAATTATAGATTCCGTCCGCCATGTTCGTTTCTTCGAAGCCTCTGATCAAGAGCCTGTATTACTGTTCTGCAATGTTTACGCTACTTCTGATCATTCTCACTTTAGCTGGGTATCTTGATTTACCGCCTTCATACTCATCAGCGCTCCCAAAACCATCAGACACAACCTCACACACTTCATTCATAGAAGAGCCATTTACAGAATTACTCACTGCCTTCAGACAATGGGATGCCCAAGTGGGTTGCAAGAAGTTCAGAGAAGAGTACCGAGAATTACCAACAAATGTTTCAAGCTTGCAAGATCCGGATGGGATTGCCTGCAATTCATTGAATCTGAATCATGTCTCTATTTTGGTTAAGGGGTGGACTTGGATTCCGGACAGTTTGAATAACTTGTATTCCTGTAGATGTGGGCTCTCTTGTCTATGGACTAAATCTGAAGTTCTTGTGGACGAACCAGAGGCAGTTTTCTTTGAGACCACCACTCCCCCCTTCAAGGTATGAAAGAAATCTGAAATTGTTACAATTAGTGTATTTATTTTTGTTTACATTATTTATTTATGTATTTTTTAAATTTAACAATTGAATATCACAAGAAGTCACAATGCGTTTGATGATAATACTATGCCTGTTGAAAAATTCGATGTCTCTCCAGGCCAAATTATGCCCAAGGGCCGATCGGGTATTCATTAACTGGTGAGATAGATGGTGTGTTAAGCCATGTACCTGGTCACGCTCTCCGGTGGGTCTGCCTTACCCTTGTCGCATGAGTTTCAAAGGGATGAGGCCGGCCCAAGTCCTGGGCGATATCCCTGAGACCTGATACCTCAGCCGAAAGAGCTCTGCTCTTTGCGGTGCAGCTACTCAGGGCATGTTTCTTGAAACACTTAGCAAAATACAGAAAAAAGGGTCTAAGCGAACTTAAATGAAAGATACCTCAGTTACAAACATAGTTACCAGGTTTGGCTGAACCCAGACATTTTATACTGGCTGAACTGCTCTGGATCAAACCTCCGAACTAATTTTAAATCCTTTTTCCGAAACTTTTGAACTTTTTTTTCAAATCCTGAACTTTTCCAAGCCTCCCCTCACCCAAACGTACAAAGCTTCTGAACCTGGGAACTATGGTTCCAGATAAAGTTGCCAGATTCACCTTAACATTGAGTTGATTTGGCTGATATTTGTTCATCATAGACGGGAATCCTGATTTTATTTTTGTTTTGAACTATTTTCTTTAATTTCTCCGTTCAAACCATGTCATTATTCAAAAACAATTTTCCTCTTTGACAGAGGATCTCTGCTATTGGATTCCCTGATTGATGTCTGTATTTGTGCTCCTTTACGACCTAGGATATCTGTTATTGGATTCCTTAATTTGATGAAATAGTTGCTTTAGATATTGTTTTGTGGTGGGAAATGTAGGAATATATTTTTTTTCAGGAAACCTCATGGAAAACCCTAGGGCATTTCCTGTATTTTGGGATGGTTCACAATGTACATTGTAAACCCATTTGCGGTGATTTCAGTGCCTGACCCAGCAGCGATATCAAGTGAGGCACACAAAAGAGACAGCGTGCTTGGAGGATTGACCCTGAGACCTCCTGCATGAAGCTCAAAGTACTCAACCATTTGAGCTAGCCCACCAGGTGAAATGCAGGAATACTTGTTTGTCATTGGCAACCATATTTCAATCACAAACCTTCACAATCCTTTCATCTCATTGGGTTAGGGGTTGAGGGTTCATATCCCTTTCCTTGCTTCCAAATTTGTAATTAAAGTGTTGAAAAGGTTGGATGCAAGGCTATATCAACACCTACCTTATTCTCATTAATTAGTACCATGGTGAAGTTATGTAAGGTGGTTTTTATTTTTATTTTTTATCATGTTCTATTCTTATACATCTAGGTAATAAAAGGCCTACTGCCAATGATACAGTAACCTGCTGGTCTTATGTCCACAATTTCCTAGGAATCCATAAGACCAGACATTTCATAGATATCATACTTGTTCTGCCTTGTGATTGTCAGTCCTCATTGCATTCTCTCTTTTCTAAAGGAAAACCTTGTGGGATCCCCAAAATATCTAGATCGAGGGTGGCTCATGCCAGTGACATGGCAGCTGGCAATCCCAAAGGACATGACTGAGATTGAACCTGTCACCTAAGGCCTCCCCTTTGGCAACATGCCTTGGGCAGATGGTTCATTACATTCTTTTTTACATAGTAAAATCATTAACTTGATACTTTAAGAAGGATCCCAATTTGGTCTTTTGGTTGGGAATTTAAATCCAAAGGGTTTAGCCTTTAGGCATGATAGCCACCTATAGAAAGGCTGGCTGAGGAAGACAAATGCAATGTTCTTGAAATTTTTTTAGAAGTCCCACCATTCATATTGAATAATCAAACAAGAAGGCTGATTAGAATGTTAGATGAAATGAGTGCACTCCTTCGACAACTAGCCTTTGCAGGCCTCCCAAGCCACGATGAGAATGTGGTTTCCTAATAAACATGGAGTATTGTTTGAGCTGTGAGCTTCACCAGGTCAATACCATAGTATTAAAAACCGGAACTGGTGATCGGATTGGTGGACCTAATGAATCGGGTTTTTGACCGGAACCAGTCTAACCAGTATTGGTTAGATCTCAATGAATCGTTTTAAAAAAAATACATTAAATAATTATTTTTTAATAAAAAAAACTATTTTTAAGATTTGCAACCATGATTCCAAGCCAATACAGACAAAATATGCAAAGTTTGCTCATTTATATACCATGTTTAGGTGAATATATCAAAATGGCACCGAGTGCAATACTTATCATCGAAAAAATACATAAGCAATGAGGCTCCAAATAGCCTATAAAGTCCAAAAACAATGCTACAAGGTATGAGGCCAATGGCCTAATACAAGTCTAGAGTCTAGAGTCTAGACTCTACAGTGTACACATGATCAATCATCAAATTCATCACCACTACTAGACATATGATCATCATTGGGAGCTGCATAGACATCATCTGGATCAGAGTCTGAGGATGCCTTAGCCTCATTTGCAACCTCAATACCACTGCCACCAATAACAATAGAAGTGGACCTAATGGAAGCATGAGTTACTTGAGCTGCAAGACTAGTGCCTTCCATTGGTTGTTTGCCTTTCCTTGATGCAACTACCAAGCCTGGGTCTGATGGCGCCCCCAAATCTGTTGTAAAATGTAACTAGGTCGGTCTTCATGTTGAACTATGTAATTATGAAAAGGAGACAAAAGTATAAAATGTCAAACTCATGAAAGGATCCAGTTCAGATGGATATGCTTCAAGACCTTATAAAGAAGCTCACAAAACAACGTTCAAACAAGCTGGAAGACAAGATAAAAAAGCATTGGAAGTTAAGCTCCAACTACAATAAAAACAACATTGAAATATGTGAAGTAATGACGAAGAACATAAACTGCAAGTTGGCCTAAATACTACCTGATTGGTCGGCCCAATAGCTAGACAAGTCATATATATATATATGACTGTTCTGCGATCCATTTAGTACACAAGATTGCGGTCAAGTCTGAGGTGGACAGCGTTGGAAAAAGAATAGAATTGCCGATCTGTCTGAGGTAGATTGAAGGTACGATGTTGACTGAAGGTGTAATGACTGAAGGTGCAATGACTGAAGGTACACAATGATTGAAGGTACATGATGATTGAAGGTGCAATGACTGAAGGTGCAGAAAGGGTACAATAAGAATATCTCTGAGTTTAAAGTATTTAAGGAAAGAATTTGTTAAAGTCAAGACAGTGATCTAAAGGTGGTAGAAAGTGAGGAAGGTAAATAAGAGATTTCCTTCCTAATTACATTTCAAGATGTTCAGTTACAAGTGAAAATTATTCTGTCTCTACATTTGACTAAGTGCTTTGATAATTGACTTGATGAAAAATTAACTAAGTGAAATAAGAGAATACATAAGCAAGCTCACAAGTAATTATCAAGAAGAGAATTTGAGTTAATCACTTGCCCTACAAATTCTCAACATAGTAACAGAGCTATGGAAAAAGAAGATCACCTTATTGAGAAGATTTTGGAATTAGAGAAAAGTTACTGTCTGAGATCAACTTCAAAGAGAAGAAGTTTGGTGCTTTTACAAAGGAGTTGGGTGCCATTGCAGAGATACAAGCTCGGTGGTATTGATACAAGTTCGATGCAATTTAAATGATACAAATTCTCAACAATTTGATGACAACAACTTCGGATAAGTCTGAGCAAGTTTCGGTGATATTAAGGCTGCGTTAAAGGGAGACAAAAATGCAAAAAGGAGATTATGTTTATTGTTGAGAACAAGTCTGAAATTTGAGGTAAAGTCTGAAATTTGAAGCGCAGACAACAAATTCGAAGGAACAGGTGTATTAAACGAAAATCTTAGTTGGAGAAAGTGTGAGGAAGGCTCATTATAATCTCGAAGTCTATTCTCTAATAAAATTTAGGCAATCACAAAAGTCTGAGGTTGTTTTAGGATTAGTGCTATTCGGTGCTAATCTGTGTTAAGTATTAGAAGGTGCAGAAAGAAGTTGTAAAGAGGAATCTCTTGGAAAGCGTAATAAGGAGACTGTAAGAAGCCGAGGCTAGGAGTGCATAAAAGAAGGCTTTCCTTACCCTTGAAGAAGATCATTCAAAAAGAAAGCTCTAACACATCTTTTCTCCACCGCCATCAAGGAAAATCAAGTTGAAGACTTTATCTTCACTTATCAAGTAAGTATCTTTCATTCTGTAATCAAATTTGGTTAAATGACTTTGTTTTTGCAGGGAGATCTATAAGTTGGTTGGGTTACCAAGAATCCTTGCATAAGGAGGATAGTCTCAGTCCTCGTAGAAAGCAAAGTCATGAAAAGTCTATGAAGGATTGGAGACATCAAGAGAATATATGCTAAAGCTGAAAGAACTATTCTATGCAATAAATAAGGTTATGTCACTTGGACCAGATTTACACAAAATTGAGGTTTCAAAGGATGAAGGGATATCTTCATAAGATCTCAATTGTGAGATCTGGAAAAGACGATAAGATGGACAACGTAACAAATAGACAAGAAAATTACCTCATTCAACTTGTGGTCTCTATCCTAGATCAAGGGCAAAAATGTTGAAGGATAAAAAGAATCAACATTTGCAGAAGGAAAAATAAAGTTTAGGAAAAGTGGAAGACTTATGGACACTACAAGAAAGTTGGCCCTAAAGGGACAATCTCAATAGGAGAAAGAAAATAAGATTCAAGGAAAATCACACAAACTTATGAATAAGGAATTGACTTTTGTTGGTTATATGATAGGAAGTAATGTAGCATTCTGATCTAAGCATGGCAAGAGCTCCCGATGAATCAACTCTGGGAAAAACCTCTTTGACAAACTTTAAGAAAGTAGTCATCAAGAGCAAGGGTCATCATAGAAACATACTTCTGGGATGTGATGACATATTGATGAAACAAGCCAAGGGAATGAAGCTATTCATTCCTAAAAATTGCTACAAGATGACTCAAGGGAAAAAGGTATGAGGTATGTATATATTTATATGCTGACATTGGATGCTGTGATGTCATGCTAGATGGTTGCAGGTAATGAACTCATGTGTTTAAAAGTATGATCTATGGAGGAGTATCTTTCAGTGCATGAACATATGAAATCAACATAATATGTCTTCATGGAATATGAGGTGGTTGTATATGAACTAGAAACCAGAAAGGTTATAAATTCCTGGGAATAAAGAATGTGCAGAGAGGAAGAGATCATGACATGCAACCATATCAAAAGGCTGATATCATTAGAAAGACAAGAAGATGTGACTAGGAGATCTCTTGGGAGGATATGTAGACTCTGACAGAAGTCTAGTAAATAAGAAGACTCTTGACCAAAAATATCCTTATGAGATGTGTCAATTCTATATGAAGAATGTCGATACCTATAGGAAGATGTCATGGTGAAAGATCATCACTAAGGTAACTTTTGTTCTAAAAGTGCATATGTATATGTTTATCTGGATAAGTCTGTGCAGGGCTGCCAATCATGAGAAAGGATGTATTATCCTTGGAAAGGATTCGAAGGAAAGCAGCATGGCATAACAATGGACCAGATGAGAAAGACTGTTGAATCACTTTCTGATAGTGGACATGACTCGTGATTGAAAGTGATGGTTATGTGTGCCCTATGAAGCCAAAAGTTGAAGATTCCTCAATATCAAAATCCATGACATTGAGGGGAGGAACTCTTCATGAGTAGCTGGATTGCTGCTACAGGACTCTGGTTGTTGAGGAGCTTGGTGGTAAGTTTCTTGCTTGGAAGAAACTTGAAATATGTCCTCCCCGTGTTAAGAGGGAGTGACGTATGTGATTCTCTATTACATGTGTCATGCACTAGACCAGGTCTAACAGCCGTAAGTCTTAGTGAAGGCCATGTGAAGAGAGTGGATAGACACATCATTCTGGTCTTCATCTGGAAGACATAATGGAGGATTGGGTAATCATCTGGCATTTGATACTCTTTGAGAATGAGATAGGGCATTCAAGATAAGAGTAGTCGTGGACCGATATTCTTTGAGGGCTGGCTACCCAAGAGAAGAATAGTCCAAGAAGGTCATACTCTGGGAACACCTAGGTGGGGTATGTACCTTGGAGAGAAAATGACTATGGTGTCTATTAGTCATGTGTCTCGCCAACATTGTAGCCCATTGTCTTGTTGAAGAGATGGGGCTGTTAGTCGAGGCCTTGCACTAGGACAATGCTGGTTGATATGATGCTATACGGATACGATTACCAATCCGATTTTTCGTATGAGATTCTTTAGTTTAAAAATGATCATGTAACTATATGAATACCTCCCTAGTTAAGAGGGAGTGTTGTAAAATGTAACTAGGTCGGTCTTCATGTTGAACTATGTAATTATGAAAAGGAGACAAAAGTATAAAATGTCAAAATCATGAAAGGATCCAGTTCAAGATGGATATGCTGCAAGACCTTGTAAAGAAGCTCACAAAACATCCTTCAAACAAGCTGGAAGACAAGATCAAAAAGCGTTGGAAGTTAAGCTCCAACTACAATAAAAACAACATTGAAATATGTGAAGTAATGACGAAGAACATAAACTGCAAGTCGGCCTAAATACTAGCTGATTGGTCGGCCCAATAGCTAGACAAGTCATATATATATATATATATATATATATATATATATATATATATATATATATATATATATATATATGACCGTTCTGCGGTCCATTTAGTACACAAGATTGCGGTCAAGTCTGAGGTGGATAGTGTTGGAGAAAGAATAGAATTGCGGATCTGTCTGAGGTAGACTGAAGGTGCAATGATTAAAGGTACACAATGATTGAAGGTACACGATGATTGAAGGTACAATGACTGAAGGTGCAGAAAGGGTACAATAAGAATATATTTGAGTTTAAAGTATTTAAGGAAAGAATTTGTCAAAGTCAAGACAGTGATTTAAAGGTGGTAGAAAGTGAGGAAGGTAAATTAGAGATTTACCTTCCTAAATACATTTCAAGATGTTCAGTTACAAGTGAAAATTATTCTGTCTCTACATTTGACTAAGTGCTTTGATAATTGACTTGATGAAAAATTAAATAAGTGAAATAAGAGATTACATAAGCAAGCTCACAAGTAATTAGCAAGAAGAGAATTTGAGTTAATCACTTGCCCTACAAATTCTCAACAAAATCCGCTTCATCCCCCGCTAATGCTGCATCAATATCAAAATCATCCTCAAACATTGGATCTTCAGTCTCCTCCACCCATTCTGATGTTGGATCAATATCGTCCAACACAATGAGATCTAGGTCAGGTGTTTTGTTCATCATTTGGTTCCGCCTCAAGCGAAGGTTGTATTGCACAAACACAAGATCATTGAACCGTTTATGCTCCATACGATTTCTCTTCTTTGTTTGTATGCGCTCAAAAACAGACCAATTGCGCTCACAACCTGAAGCAATGCAAGTTTGGCTGAGGACTCTAATTGCCATCTTTTGCAATTGAGGACATTGGGCCCCAAATGATTCCCACCAATGTGCTGAAAATAAAAAGACATTAATTAGTAACATAGTTCACATTTCATAACTTATTTACAAACAATTTAACTTGAAAAGAAAAACAAATTGGAATTGCTTACCTGGTTGATCCACATCTCTTACCATTTTTGCCAAGTTTTTTCGAAAGGTACTAGCTGCCATACTGAAAAAAATAAGTTGTGTATGTATTTCCAACTGGTTTGCATGGATAGGGACCATGTGCTCCAAGCAATCAATCAATCCAGCTCTGACCTCCCCATCCTGCAGATCTCCTAGTCGAGCTTTATAATGATACTTTGGGTTAAAAAATACCCAGCTGCATGTATAGGACGATGGAGTTGATTGTTCCATCTGTTATCAATGATCTCCCATATACGACCATATTTAGCTAACTTGTCCTTGTAAACTGCCCGTATCTGCTACTTTTCCTGATCCATAGCCTCATAAATGTATCCCATTGCCAACTTTTCCCCATCCACCATCCTTAGCACCTTAACAAAGGGCTCAGTAATTTTTACAAGCTCTGCAGATCTTTTCCAAAAATAATTGTCAAAGACTTTCTTTTTGGTGTCTTTGCCATCTTGTCTATGAGCCCACTGAGATTCAGTCCAATCATTAGAAGAAAACATTTTCTGTAGGTTTTTCTATTGAGAATTGAGACATTGTAACATTGGGAAGTGAGTTGCAAATCTCGTAATTGCAGGCCTAACAAGCTCTTTGCCCCCAATGTTTTTCCTCATTAGGCTCAATACCCATGAGTGGTTGTAAATGTATTTTGTAATGCACTTGGCATGCTCTACAATGTTTTTTACCCACTCCACTTTGCCTATGTCCTAAAGCATGAGGTCTATGAAATGTGCAACACATGGAGTCCAAAATGTGGTTCTATATTTGGACTCAAGCATCTTTCTAGAAAGAACATAGTTCGAGGCATTATCTGTGATGACCTATACAACATTCTACTCCCCCACTTCCTGAATAATCTCATCCAAAAGCTCAAATAGAAGGGTTGCATCCTTCACCTTATCAGATGCATCAACTGATCTCAAAAACATTGTTCCTTGAGGGAAAGAAACAAGGATATTAATGATAGTGCGGTTCTTTCCATCAATCCATCCACCTGACATGATGGAACAACCTGTTTTGAGCCATGACTCTCTATACTCAGCCAAATACTCATCAATGGAAGAAATCTCTTTTTGCAAAAGAGATCCCCTCGAGTCATGCACACAAGGGCCTTTAAAGCCCTTTCCTGTAGCTATAACAGAGTCCCACATAACTTGGTAATAAGGTGAGCGAGCAACATTAAATGGGATATCTGCATTATACCACCATATAGCAATGTAATGATAAGAAGTTTCTTTGCATTGTTTTTTCCAAAGTTGATCTAAAGTGGGATGACGACTTGGCTGGGAGGAAGTGGCTGTGGGATTAGCAATGGATGAGAAATAACTCTGTATGTGTGGTCTCTTTGTTGGTTTTGATTTTTGGCCAAGAGGAGGAACATAGTGAAAGGGGTCATTGGTGGAAGGGATAGAAGTGGTCTTGAATCTCATAATCATCATACCCACTCTCTTTCATGGCTTCTATTAATTCCCTCTTCCTTGCAATTTCATCTTGGATGGCCTTCTCCCTAGCCTTAGTCTCCTCAAACTTTTCAAACTTGGAAAGGTATTCTGCCCTAACAGAGCCTAACACTTCTTTTGGTGCATCAGATGGCTTTACTTGGCCTCTTATCCCAGCCAAGTGTTGTTTCAATCTGATAATACCCCCACCTCCAATAGGTTTTTCACAAAATTTGCATATCATTTTTCCATCAACCACATCACAATGGGCCCATGCATCGTCCTTGACTTTTGGAGCCATCTTGACTAGAAATAATTAAAATTTGCAAATAAATCTGCCATTTAAAAAAAGTTGCAGCTAAGATAAATGGAAAACCAAGGCTAAATTTAGGAAAAAAAATGCACATTATAACCTACAAAATTTGATAGCATAGGACTAGAGATTTGATTGCAATAGCATAATTGAACACATAAAAAAATTAATACATGGACAACAGTGAAATGAGGGATTTTTCAAGTGAAAATCCTTACTTGGAAATGCAAACAAGCTTCCTTAGCCTCCTCTTGAAGATGCCATTTCTACTGACAGTTGCAAACTATCTCCAAAATAGCTCCAACTCCAACACTGCTCTAGCAAAAACTCAACACTCTCCAAGCTCTCAATCAAACTCACAAAAGCTCCAAATGAGATGTATGAGACAAATGAGAGGCTGCCCTTGCTTATAAAGGATTGGGGAGGGTGTTTTTGGAGGGGAACAACCCTCTTCTTCCCTCGAAAACAACCCTAAACCGCTGAAAATCCTATTCGTGGGTCCCAGCTGCGGCCTGGCAACTAACTGACCGGTTAGCACTGGTTGGACCGGGAATTTGGGCGAAGAGGGGCATTAAACCCGGTTTTTTGGCTGGTTTAGCCCGAGTGGCCTTTTGACTGGCTAGTTTGAACGGTTACGGGTTCAAACCGACCGTTTTTGAATACTATGGTTGTTAAATTTGGACAACTAGGTCCAAACTCCATGTTATGATGCTCAGATTAAGAGGCTAATATTTTTGTTGGATTCCTCTTTCGGACATATAAAATATATCTTAATCCGATGAGCAGAACATTTATTTTGAATTTATTATTCATAATAAATTATATGTGCAGGTCGGCCTTAAGGTTTCACACCCCCAGCAGATGTGTCACACACCCCAATGATGGATATAAATACAGGCAAAGTTGGAGAGCATTTCACCACAACACAACACACATCTTCTTCTCTCATCTGATTTAGTACGAGCTCCTTGGAGGACGAGTTCAACCCACACGTGTGAAGAAGAAGAAGGACGAATCTGTACGGCTGAGCTGAAGGACGAATTTCTGCAGCTAGGGTTTTGCTGGAAGTTTGACCACCGTTGACTTTGGTCAACGCATGGTCCGAAAGGGCTGAAAATTGTTGGAGAGTTCGATTTTAAGAGGCCATACACTTTGGCACAGAAATCGAGGTCAAAGGGTTGACCAAACTGTTGCTGCGTTGACTTTTAGCTTGCTGCCCTGCGTTGACTTTTTTGGACAACATTGACTTTTTTGGAGTTGACTTAGGTTGACTCGTTTGCTGATTGGAGGACTGTTGTGACACATTCTGGGTTGGCTGACCAAGGAGACTTTGCTGGTTGAAGCATCCTGTTGACCGCCGTAACGCACCACCAAAATTTTCTGTTTCTGGTTTGTCTTCTATAAGATCCACTTATATGTTCTATCAGCATTTTACTTAACTATTTGTGTGATTGCTGTAAGAAAAGTAAAGTTGCTTCAAGCATAGAACATCTACAAAAATTAACATGGTATCGGAGCTAAGGTGAAGACAAGCCCTATTTGACCAAACTGTTGCTGCGTTGACTTTTAGCTTGCTGCCCTGCGTTGACTTTTCTGGACATCGTTGACTTTTTGGAGTTGACTTGGGTTGACTCGGTTGCTGATTGGAGGATTGTTGTGACACATTTTGGGTTGGCTGACCAAGGAGACTTTGCTGGTTGAAGCATCCTGTTGACCGCCGTAACGCACCATCACATTTTTCTGTTTCTGGTTTGTCTTCTATAAGATCCACTTATATGTTCTATCAACATTTTACTTAACTATTTGTGTGATTGCTGTAAGAAAAGTAAAGTTGCTTCAAGCATAGAACATCTACAAAAATTTACATGGTATCGGAGCTGAGGTAAAGACAAGCCTTATCTTTAGCAATCACCATCGGAAGAAATGGGTTCCACAAGTTTTGAATTCAAGGAGAATGACAAGCTGACTGGAAGGGATGACTTCCATGCCTGGAAGATGATATTAGATCTCAAATTGGAAGACCATGATCTCTTGGATCATGTACTGGGTAAGATTCAAGAACCTCCATCCAATGCCACTGCTGCTGCTAGAAATAAGTATAAGAAGGGAGAGATCAAAGCAAAGCTGATGATCAGGGAATCCATACATAAGAGTCTGGTTGCCTATATATCTGAACTAGGCACATCCAAGGAGATGTATTGATCCTTATGTTCAAAGTAAACAATGTGAACCAAGTGCTATTCCTCAAGAATAAGTTGAAGAATATGAAGAAGGGCCGGGATGAGTCTGTTCAAACTTACTTTCTGAAATTGACCGAAACAAGGAACAATCTGCTAGCTATTGGGGAGACAATAGCCGATCGTGAGATGGTTCTCACCGCACTTGGAGGACTCCCATATGAATGGCAAGTATTCACTACTACCATTCTCAATAATAATACCATTCCTAACTTTGACGAGCTTCTGTCTAGATGTATGCAAGAAGAAACAAGAATGAAGGAATTCGAAAATGACAGAAATGCTGCCTATGGTGCTCATTCTCGAAAGAAGAACTCTGGTGGTCCTAAGGACAAAGGAAGAACAAGGACTCAAGAAAAGAAGGGTAAGAGTTTCACTTGCCATAGGCCTGGTCACTATGCTAGAGAATGTCCCTTCAAGAAGGATTCTCCCGATAGTGATGATAACAACAACAACCGGAGAAATGGGAATCGAAGAAACGACAGATCTAAAGGAAAGAGGAAGGCTCCCTCTGGTGGAAACAATCAACCTTCAAAAAGGTTTAGAAACTCCAGGTATGAGGAGTCTAATGCTATTGATAAAAGAAATGAGTATATTCTTGTATCTGCTCTCTCTGCTACATCTCCGCCCGACACTATGGATGTCTGGCTGATAGATAGTGGTGCTTCAAGACACATCACTGGTTTCAAGGTTACCGACACAGATTGAAGAGATACTAATCTAGAAATTATCCTTGGAGATAATGCCACATACCCCGTGAAAGGGACAGGGACTGTGACCCTCCACTTGTCTCAAGGACAAGTCCTACATTTGCAAGATGTACTCTATGTACCAAAACTGAAGAAGAACCTTGTGTCTATATCAGCCATGGAAGACAAAGGGTTCAATGTAACATTCTCTGATGGAAAGGTGCTCATGTGGAAGAAGAGCTTCAAGGAAGCTATCTCGATTGGTTTTAGAGTTGGCACACTCTACCAGGTTGGAGGAAGTCCGCTGGGAGCAATGACATGTGACACTATCCGACAAACCGAACTATGGCACCGAAGGTTTGGACACCTTCATTACAAGGCCCTTCCCGAAGCAAGGAAGGTGGTGACAGGGATGCCCGTCTAAAGAAATAACCGCGCGGCGTAATTGCACAATGCCGATGAAAACACATGTAAACCTTTCCCCTCAAGTGTCACAAAGACATCCGATATATTGCAACTGGTCCCGCTCCGATCTATTCCTAAGATGTTGTTTCCGGTGACATCCCCCGGGGAGCCCGGCCACATGACACCATCGATGACTTCGTAAACATGGACATACTTGAAGAAGGATGAGGTTTATTTGGTTCGTACCTCCATCAGGAAATATGACCGGAAAGAAGATCAAGATTTTGAGGACCGACAATGGCACTGAATATGAGTCAAATGAGTTCAAAGACTTTTGCAGAGAAGCTGGCATTAAGAGGGAGACTACCACTGCATATACTCCTGAGCAGAATGGTGTTGCTGAACGCAAGAATAGGACTATTGTGGAAGTTGCCCGTGCCATGCTATGTGACCAGGGTCTACCGAAGTTTCTGTGGGGAGAAGCTGCAAATACTGCTGGGTATATTCAAAACCGATGCCCTCATTCCGCTCTGGACTCCAAAACTCCCGAAGAGGTTTTCACTGGTAAGAAACCTGATGTCTCACATTTTAGAATTTTTGGATGTCCCGTTTACTTTCATGTGCCGAAAGAAAAGAGAAGTAAGTTGGATGCTTCTGGAAAGAAAGGAATGTTTGTGGGCTACAGTGAGACTTCTAAGGCCTATAGAGTCTATGTACCTGGTCAAAGGGAAGTAGAGATATGCCATGATGTCACTTTTGACGAAGATGCTTCCCTGAATAAAGTAGTAGATCTTCCAAGATCCGAAGAAAATCATGAAGAAAGGCCTGGAAATCAAGAAGAACCGCAGGATGAGACAATGCGTGATATTGAAGGACCAATGGACCCTATTGATCCATCTCCTTCACTGGGAAAGAGACCATCATGGCTCAGGGACACCCTCGAAGATGCTGAGGGTCATGCTGCCCCAAGAGGGACATTCCGAGAAAGCAAGAAGCCGTGTAGATACCAAGGGTATCTAGTTGCCATGAGTACTATTGTACAATCTGAACCTGGATCTTTTGAGGAAGCCGTAAAGCATCAAGTCTGGAAGGATGCTATGCACGAAGAATATGAGTCCATAATGAAGAATGATGTCTGGGATGTGGTCCCGAGACCGAAGGACAAATCTGTTGTCACCGTGAAATGGCTCTACAAGATCAAACATGGATTTGATGGGAGTGCTAAAAAGTTCAAGGCAAGATTTTTTGCCCGTGGCTTCTCTCAAAAGGAAGGAATAGACTATGATGACATATTTGCACCTGTGGCATGATATACCACCATCCGATCAATCATAGCCCTTGCTGCTACGCAAGGATGGAGTCTTCATCAGATGGATGTCAAGACCGCTTTTCTGCATGGTGCAATAAAGGAAGAGGTGTATGTGGAACAACCTCTGGGATTTGAAGTTCAGAATCGAGACACTCATGTCTGCAGGTTGAAGAAAGCCCTCTATGGGTTAAAGCAAGCACCCAGAGCTTGGTACGAGAGGATGGATAGTTACTTGATGAAGCCGGGCTTCACTCGAAGTAATGCTGATCCGAACCTTTACCAAGGCGTGTGGAAGCCTTGGCCCTAGTGTCATAGGGATGACCTTCCTCGACAGGGCCGACCTCTCATTCATCAATGTAAGAGGGAGCCGCCGCTCGAGTTCGGGATGAAGGACCCAGGATCGGGCGGCACTACTTTCCTAGGCTCGGGAGGTCCGCGCAGACTGGAGAGATTTTCCTTCAAGGAAAACACATCAGAAGCTACGGAAAGACTTGGAACGGTGGACGTAAGTCCCTGTCCACACCGATGGAACTCAATCTCCTTAAGAAGTTGAGTGGCAGCGCTGCTGGGCCTATCTTGGCCAATCCTACTGAGTATCGTCAACTCATAGGAGCTTGGATGTTCTTAGTGAACACCCGACCGGATATATGTTTTGCAGTGAACACTTTGAGTCAACAGATGGTTGAGCCTCATCATTTTCACTGGGTTGGTGCCAAGAATCTTTTGAGATATCTTCGGGGCACGATAAACCATGGGCTGAGATACACTGTCGGGAGTGTGACACTCCGTGGATATACTGATGCCGATTGGGCTGGCAGTGTGGTGGATCGTAAGAGCACATCGGGATGTTGCTTCAATCTTGGTTCTGCTTCGATCTCATGGATGAGCAGGAAGCAGAAGTCGGTGGCTTCGAGCACCGCGGAGGCCGAATACATTGCTGCTAGTATGGCCTGTTGTGAAGCAGTTTGGTTGCGGAAGCTCTTTAGTGAGCTGTTTGGACATGTGCTAGATACCACTGTGATACTCTGTGATAATCAGAGTGGGATTCGTATGACCGAGAATCCTGTGTTCCACGACCGATCCAAGCATATTGATATCAGGTACCACTTTATCCGGGATATGGTACAGCGAGGCGCCGTAAGGCTCGATCATATAGAAACTGATGAGCAGGTCGCGGATATTCTCACTAAGCCCCTGGGGAAGGTCAAGTTCCTAACCTTCCGTGAGAGTCTTGGTATCGTGGAATGACCCTATGATGTGGGTCCTGTTGGACGATGAGCTCTGGGAGCTCTGGGGGGCTTTGGGGATAGCTTCTCGGAGCTATAAGCACTCATAATGCTTCTGCCCCACCTTTGTGATTATTGAGCTGGTTCACCACTCATTTATCTGTGCCCCGTATGTATCCTACCCATTGAGTTCAGGGCTCATGGGAAGTACCTCTCATTTGGCCAATGAGGTGGGAAAAGCTAGAGACTATTAGCAAAGACTGATGGACGCATCAGAGATTGCCGTACTCTCTATCTAGGATGGCACAATCCAACCACTTGATCTGGGATCAAGTTTAGTGAGGTCCGGGACCTCTGCCTGACTTCGGGTCAGATGAACCAACTTTGGGTTGGTTGGATACTCTTTATGAGTTTGATAGAGGTTTCGAACCTCTGGACTGATTATGTCAGTCGGGGGATGATGTCTTTGTGACTGACCCACTTCTGTTCTGAAATAAAGAGGCCAGCAAAGCAAGTTACGGCGGGATGACGCGCGATGTTTGATTGCACCGATGGATGGAGTTCTCCCTAGTTGAGAGGGAGTGTTAAATTTGGACAACTAGGTCCAAACTCCATGTTATGATGCTCAGATTAAGAGGCTAATATTTTTGTTGGATTCCTTTTTCGGAGAGGTGTAAAATCCATATATAATATGTCTTAATCCGATGAGCAGAACATTTATTTTGAATTTATTATTCATAATAAATTATATGTGCAGGTCGGCCTTAAGGTTTCACACCCCCAGCAGATGTGTCACACACCCCAATGATGGATATAAATACAGGCAAAGTTGGAGAGCATTTCACCACAACACAACACACATCTTCTTCTCTCATCTGATTTAGTACGAGCTCCTTGGAGGAAAAATTCAGCCCACACGTGTGAAGAAGAAGGAGGACGAATCTGTACGGCTGAGCTGAAGGACGAATTTCTGCAGCTAGGGTTTTGCTGGAAGTTTGACCAGCGTTGACTTTGGTCAACGCATGGTCCGAAAGGGCTGAAACTTGTTGGAAAGTTTGATTTTGAGAGGCCGTACACTTTGGCACAGAAATCGAGGTCAAAGGGTTGACCAAACTGTTGCTGCGTTGACTTTTAGCTTGCTGCCCTGCGTTGACTTTTCTGGACAACGTTGACTTTTTGGAGTTGACTTGGGTTGACTCGGTTGCTGATTGGAGGACTGTTGTGACACATTCTGGGTTGGCTGACCAAGGAGACTTTGCTGGTTGAAGCATCCTGTTGACCGCCGTAACGCACCACCACATTTTTCTGTTTCTGGTTTGTCTTCTATAAGATCCACTTATATGTTCTATAAGCATTTTACTTAACTATTTGTGTGATTGCTGTAAGAAAAGTAAAGTTGCTTCAAGCATAGAACATCTACAAAAATTAACAATGGTCAATCCAAAAAAATAAATCTCTGACAAAACCCCTCCCCCCAAAAAAAAAAATCAAATTTGTATGTTTAAACCAGTGTTGATAATATTTGCGATATTTCGCGAAATATCACAAATATTGCGATATTTCGCGAAATATCACAAATATTGCGATATTTTTCAGGAAACGATATTTCGGCCTGAAAGTATTGCGATATTTTTAGATTTGAAAATATCTTCGATATTTTGAAAACATCGCAAAATATCGCGATATTTTCAAGATATTGGCTAAATATTGCCAAATTTTGAAAATATCGGCTAATTTTTAAAAATCTAAAAAAATGATTTTTTATGCTTGCCGATATTTGCCAATATTTTGCCGATATTTTCACTGATATTGCCAATAAGATGTTTTTTGGACCCTCGCTGATATTTTGCCGATACCGATATTATCAACACTGGTTTAGACCATAGTTTTAAAAACCGGCCAAACTAACTCCAATTCGGCCGAGCCGGCCGAGCCAACCCACTGGCAGGACCGACTCAGTAGAAAAACTGGTGCGGAGGCCGGTTTGTGACCAAACCGGCCGAGCCGGTCACCAATTCGGTCACAAATCGGCCGGCTCGGACGAGTCTGAGTTAGACCGGTCGCGCCACGGACAACCGGCCACAGACCCCACAAACGGCCCAAAACGGACCTCAATTCAGATTTTAATTCGGTTTTAGGGTTTTGGTATGCCCTCTAACCCCTTCCAAGCCTATAAAAGCTACTCATTTCCTCACAACTACTCATTGCATTTGAGTGAGCATTTGTGAGGAATTTCTGAAGAGTTGTGGAGTTGGTTTTTGGCTTAGCGTGCTAGTACAGTTCCAGTTGAAGATCTTGATGAGGAGGAGCCATGGGTTCCCCCCTCTGATTCAGAGTCTGAGCTAGAGGATCTTGCCTTGTCTAGCAGTGGTGACTAGTCGTGTTTTGTTGTAGAGGCCATTTAGAGCCTCCTTGGTTATGTGTTTTTGTTCTGATCTCTATATCATGTATGTATTGGACAGTGCACTCGGTGCCATTTTGATATAATGAATTTATTCACAAGCCTACTTTGATCATATGTTGTCTTTTGTTTATATTCAAAGAAGCAGCCTTCAAAGCCTCAAGATCTAAAAAAGAAGGAAAAGGATGGAATTACAACAACGATGAATCTGATACTGAAAACGAATTAGCTCAATTTGTACGAAGACTAAAAAGGGGATCCAAGCTAAAAGGTAACTACCCTCTTATTTGTTTCAATTGTGGAAGAATAGGTCATTACGCTACAAAATGTTCCCATAAACATGATAGTGATGATGAAAAGGACTCTAAAAGGATGATGTACAAAAAGAAAGGGTTTAATAAGAAGAACTTCTTCTCCAAACAAGATGAGTCCGATGAAGATGAATTTGTAGTCATCAAAAAGAAATCAACCAGAAATATGCGTCATCACAAAGAAAGAGATGATGAATCAGATGAGGAAAGTGATTATGTTGGAAGCAAAGAAACGTTATTCATGGCATTTACAAATGATGATGACTTGGAACTGGAAGATGAAAGAAACATGGATAGTTTGCTGATGAATGCCATTGAAGAAAATGAGAATCTACAAAAGAAGATAATTTCTCTCAAAATAGAAAGAGAGGAAGCAAAAAGAAGGGAAGACTTCTTGAACATTAAGCTAAAAGAGAAGGATGATATCTGAGAAAAACGTGAAGCTGAAATAGTATCACTAAGAAAGGAATTAGAGCAAGTCAAAAGGAGTTGGCAAAGCTCTCTAGCTCTAGACAACATTCTTAATACTCAAAAACCTCAACACGACAAGTCTGGAAGTGGTTTCAAAGGAGAATCATCAAGTACAAAGAATAATGCCAGAAGTTATGCTGCTGTACTCTCTCGCTATCCTAAAGAAGAAAAGTCATCTATCTCGCCAGGAACAAAGTCCCATCTCAAAACCAAGAATTGAAGAAAGAGCAACTCCAAGGAAGAATGTTGGTTCAAGCTATGGATACTACAATAGGTCTCAAACTATTTTTCTTGGGCAATGTTACAATTGTAAAAACTTTGGGCATCAAGCTAAACATTGCAAGCTCATAAGAATGAAGCACCAAGATTGGAAAATCAAACAAACCAACTACATGGTCCTAAGGAGCAAGTACAAATCAAAACTTACAATTCTTTTGATCCCTTGGCTAAGTTTGATCTGTCTTGCTCATTATGTGATAATTATGATCATAATGAACAAAATTGTCCTCTCAAAAGGGAGAAAGCTAAAACCATAAATCTCAAAACTGATAAATGTGGCCTAGCTTTATGTGCTCATAGTGAAGAAAATCATTGGTTCGTGGATAGTGGATGCTCAAGACATATGACAGGTGACCAAAAGAAGTTTATCTTATTGAACAAGAAAAATGGAAATGTATCTTTTGGAAGTGGATCCGCTAAAATCATTGGAAAAGGAACTGCTACCCTTGTCGATGGACTAGGAAAGGCTCAAAATACCTTGCTGGTAGAAGGGCTCAAACACAATCTCTTAAGTGTTAGCCAGATTTGTGACCAAGGACATAATGTTGTCTTTAGTACAAAAAACTGTGAAATGAAGCTCAAATAGTGTCCCTAAGAAAGGAATTGAAGCAAATCAAAAGGAGTTGGCAAAGCTCTCTAGCTCTTGACAACATTCTTAACACTCAGAGACCTCAACATGACAAGTCTGGAATTGGTTTCAAATGAGAATCATCGAGTACGAAGAATAATGTCAGAAGTTATGCTGATGTACTCTCTTGCCATCCAAAAGAAGAAAAATCATCCCAGGAAAAAGGTCACATATCAAAACCAAGATTTGAAAGAGCAACTTCAAGGAAGGATGTTGATTCAAGCTATGTATACTACAACAGGTATGAAACTATTTTTCTTGGGCATTGTTACAATTGTAAAAACTTTGGGCATCAAGCTAAGCATTGCAAGGCTCATAAGAATGAAGTACCAAGATTGAATAATCAACCAAACCAACTACGTGGGCCTAAAGAGAAAGAACAAATCAAAACTTACAATTCCTTTGATCCTTTGGCTAAGTTTGATCTGTCTTGCTCATTATGTGATGATTATGATCATAATGAACAAAATTGCCCTCTCAAAAGGGAAAAAGCTAAAAACGTAAATCTCAAAACTGATAAATGTGGCCTAGCTCTATGTGCTCATAGTGAAAAAAATCATTGGTTCGTGGATAGTGGATGCTCGAGACATATGACAGGTGACCAAAAGAAGTTTATCTCATTGAACAAGAAAAATGGAAATGTATCCTTTGGAAGTGGATCTGCTAAAATCACTGGAAAAGGGACTGCTACCCTTGTCAATGGACTAGGAAATGCTCAAAATACCTTGCTGGTATAAGGGCTCAAACACAATCTCTTAAGTGTCAACCAAATTTGTGACCAAGGACATAATGTTGTCTTTAGTACAAAAAATTGTGAAATAAGAGACTTGGCCTCAGGAGAGCTTGTGGCGAAAGGAGTAAGAACACCAGATAATGTTTACATTCTCAGTAGAATCCAAGAAGATAAATGTTACCTAAGTCAAACAGATGAAATTTGGTTATGGCACAAGCGATTGGGGCATACAAGTTTTGATAACCTAGTCAA